>CM053600.1:85121072-85166160 GCA_028646575.1 Pseudocheirus occidentalis
TGGTGGGGGTGGGTGGTGGGGAGGAAGGGGAGAAAAATCTGAAACTCAAGTGACTCTGGAACTGAATCTTGTAATCTAAAAGTAAACAAACAAGTCAATAAAATAAATTTAAAAATAATTATGGTAGTATTTTTATGGTGTACAAGGAAGTTGAAAATGGTGCTATTAATTGAGGAATGCTTGAAAAAAAATATACTATATGAACATTGTGGATTAATCTTGGACTTTAAGTAATGTTGAAAGGACCAGATTACAGAAATTTAAAAAGACTGCAACAAGCTGATGCAAAGTGATGTGAAGAAACTCAAGATCGTAATTTATACAATGAATAAAATTATGTAATGGAAAAAAATAACTTGAAAGACTTGAGTGATCTTATCAATGAGTCAATGAAAAGCCATGACCTTTGAAGTTTAAGAATGTACCATAATCCCTCACCTATTAGTATAGGTAGTACAGTGGATAGAGTGTCTGACTTGGAGTTAGGAAAATCTGAGTTCAAATCCATTCACAAATTCTGTCTAGCTATGTGACTTTGGGCAAATTGCTTCACCTGTTTGCCTTAGCTTCCTCAATTGCAAAAATGGGGATGATAACAGTACCTACTTTGGGGGTTCTTATGTGGACCAAATGAAATAATGATTCCAAATTGCTTTAAGTCTATATAAATATTATTATTGTTATTAAATTCAGTCTTAAATTGTATATATGAACATATTTTCAAACACAATGAATACATGAACTTGTTTTACTTACCTGTACTTAATTGTTATAAAGAAGTGATTTTGTTGGAGGAGGATGTTCTTGGGCAAGAGGGTATAGGTTGTGATAGTAATAAAAGATCAAGAAGGGAGAATCAATTTATTTTAAAAATTAAATAGGAGGTGCAGAAGGAAGCTGAGAAGTAGACTCAGGCAAGCAAAGCAGTGTCAGTACAACTATATTTAATGGAATACATATATATGTGTCTGTGTATGTGTGTGTGTATGTTTAGATCTGCATGTATGTATGTATATGAATATATATATGTGTATATATGCATATATAGTTTGTGTATCTATATGCATATACATACATATATCTGCATATGTGTGTATACCTAATTCATAATTTCCAACACATAAGAAAAGTGAGAATTGTATAAAAAGTATTATAGAAAGATAATTTAAGATATTTAAGTAATCAGACTTTTAGAGTGCTTTATATCTCAAGTGGGATTGGTATTTTATCCTAGAGAAAATATAGTAGGGATAAAAGCATTGGTCTTAGAATCCAAAGACCTGTAGTTAGAAAACATTACTAAAAATTTCCCCTTAGACATCCTCTCTCAGCCTAAGTTTACACATGGCTAAGATGTTTTATTGTTGTTTTTATGAAGGCTTAATTTTGAGGTATGCCAGAAACAAAGATCAGAGGAGGCATAGAGCTACTACTGTATAGGATAATTATAACAGATAATGTTGAGAAAGCTGAAGTATTCAACTCTTATTCTATTGTGTCTCACTTTTTTTTCTATATTTCAAGGATAACAATTCTTGGATCATAGTGTATATGATAAAAGCAGTTAACTAGGAACTGAAAAAACTGAAAATATGGAAATGTTAAGACACATTCAGGCTGTGGTCTATTAGTTCAAGATACTAGTGCTGAACAAATTCTATCCTATCTAGATTTTCAAAAGATAATGAACTTGTCATTACTGAGCTTTTTCCAGTTTTGGTTAAAACATATTGAGTTATAAAAAGTGTATTAATTAAAGAAGAGAAAATGTCTTGATTTTTCGTGAAGAAAGTGAATATTAAAAGAATAATTTGTGTATATTTAGAAAGGCAATCCAAGACATTTCCTTTAGTAGATCAGGTCATGTATGACCGTCTCATGGATTTTTCATTGTTTATTTGGAGAATCTCTCAAGCATTGATGATGAGGGAAATTCTTAGACATAGTATATTGAGATTTCAGAAAACCATTTGATGGAGTAATCATGTTATTCTTTTACAAAAGAAATTCTGAGAAGGATGAATTATTATTTAGCTTGAATCAAAATTGGTTGGATTATCACATGCAAGGACTACTTATTAATAACTCAATGTAAACTTTAAGGAAGGTTCCTAGCTGAGTATTCCAGAGACCTGCATCCTTATTTATGTTGCTCAGTTGTTTTTAATTGTGTTTGATTCTTTGTGACCCCACTTAATTTTGTTTTTGGCAAAGATGCTGGAAGAGTTTGCCATTTACTTCTCCAGATCACTTTAGAGATGGGGAACTAGTGTTAAGTGACTTAACCAGGGTCACAGAGCTAGTAAGTATCAGAGGCTAGATTTGAACTCAGGAAGATGAATCTTCTTTAAACCAGATCTGACTGTCCACCCACTACAGCACTTAGCTGCTCCTTTATCTTTGACCTTGTGCCATTAAACATTGTTATCAATGACTTAGGAGAAAATATGGAAGGCATGCTTATCAAATTTACAGATAATAAATCTGAGAGGGAAAGATAAAACATTGGTAAAAGTTTAATTTTTTAAAGGAGATTAAAGCTATCATACAGAGAATAATATGACATTTTATTCCTTGTCAGGACACAGATCATAGGTTTTATAGTAGTTCAATATTGGATAGCAACGTGGCATGGCAACAGCAATACATCAATAATATAAATAGCAAAATATTGCATATATTCATATAACATCAAATAGAGATATAATAGATATTTGGCTAGGCTTCTTTATACTAAATATAGTTTCCAGAATGCACAAAAAAATCATCATGTATTATTTTGCCCTACTCAGACTATCCCTAGACTACCAGGCTCATTTCTTGGAAATAAACATTTGGAAGGATACAGACAAGTTCAAATTCATTCAGAAAAGCATAACAATACTGGGGTGAGGATTAGCAAATAATCTCTCATTATTTTCATATCAAGATGTATCTATACACTTATTGCAATAGATATATAATGGAAATGGGAATGTTTAGAATGGAAAATGGAAAATTATGTGATCTTCAAATATTTGAGTGGTCAACATAAAAGATATTGCCATGTTTTGCTTGGCTCAAAAAGACAGAATTAGAGAGTCAGTATCATGTAAGAACAGATTTATGTTTAGTGTATGGGAAAAATGACAACAAATACGCAAGCAGACATCACCTAACAATAAAGCTATACAAAACTAACTGGCTTGGTTGTAATGAACTTCTCACAAAGTATATTTTTAAACAGTGACTGGATAATCATTTGTCAGATGATGCTAGAATTATTATTCTGTTATCTGTTTACCTAAATGGCCTCTGGATTCCTTCCAACCCTTAGATCCTGTAATTTCTCATCTGTACAATGGAAACAGTAAATATTTGTGCAACTCATTTTGCAGGATTTTTTCTTAGTAAAATTTTAAAACACTATATAAAGAGAACTATTATTAAAAGCGTTTCAAAATCATATTGAAATGCTACATATACTAAATACTGCTATTGAAGATCATCCAACTTAGAATCTAAGTTATTCACATAGCCAATAAGTAAATAAATATCTTTGAATGCCATTTATCCTCCAATGGAAAACAATGAAACAAAGTTCTGAGCAAGTTAATCGAGTAATGCATTCTTTCATTGATCTCTTCCCATGATTTTGGTTCAAAGATTTCAGAAACATGCATGCACATATGCATTTAAACATCATTTAACTTTTTTCAAATTTGTCGTGTTCAAGAAGAAAATAATACATATTACCAATTGTTACAAAAATGTAAGGCCTTATTTGCTAAATCACTAAAAGGCAAAGATCTAACTTATTTAATGCTCTTAAAATTATAATGCTTTTTAAAACATACAACTCTTTAAAATGAAAGATTAATCATTTCAATAATTTGCTATGTAAAATGTTTTAAAGACTTCTTATTTTTTTTTGGAGGGAAGTTGGGGTTAAGTGACTTGCCCAAGGTCACACAGCTAGTTTTTGTGTTAAGTGTCTGAGGCCGGATTTGAACTCAGGTCCTCCTGACTCCAGGGCTGGTGCTCTATTCACTGCGCCACCTAGCCGCCCCAAGATTTCTTATTTTTTCAAGCTCAGGTGTTCATAGATATTATCATTTTTGCTATTAACGGTGCAAGAATATATTTAGTATATTTGTCTTACAAAGGTGAGTATACCTTCTCATTTGAGAATTCTTAATATTAAGCATATAAGGTGTTAGGCTATTGATATTTCTCCATGTTGTATTTCTTCATTAATAAGAATGCAGCTACTCTAGTTTATACCCATTTAGCATTTAAGGCATCTATAAATGTCTTGTTACCTCCTTATTTTATAGGTGATTTAGCAGAGAAATGAACAGTTTAAATTAATTTTCCAAGGTCATACTGGAATATACTGAGCCTGGATTTAGACCCATTTCATTTAAATTAAATCTAGTGTCTCCTCCACTTCCCTGCTGTGACAACTCTTTACTCACAAAAGTATTTTGTGCTTTCAGCATTTTAAGTGGAGTAAGTATTTTAAAATATCTCCCACCTGATTATCCATGTGATAAAAGTTGACTTTATATAACTGTATTCTTATTTGTCCTTTTACCAGATACTTGCTTTACTTTTGTGTTATAAATGACGATTAACTGGAATTATATGTGTTTTAGACTGAATAAATAATAGGAAAAATAAAATAGAGTGATTAAAATGGCAGATTTCCCAAGGCCCCACAAACCAACAAATGTTTATATAAATACCTAACCAAGAACTCCAGACAAAAAAGAGAAGTCTAATAAATGAAGAAGTGCATGGGATAGGGCCAATTTAAGAAAGGTTACTTAGTAATAGATATTATAAGTACTTGGTGAGATTATTGTAGAGATCATTCAAGAAAATATGGATTAGGATAAAGTTCCAAAAATGAAATTTCATGAAACTCCTAAAGGTTTAGGATTAATATGGGATTAGGAGAGAATATATGGGGGTAGCAGTGAGGAAGATAAAATTTAAAAGACAAAATAACTAGTCTATAGAAGAAGTAGACTTGTATAGTGAAAGACCATTATTTGGTGGACTGGACAAACTCAACTTGGAGTGAGGAATTATTCTTTCTTTCATTCATTGTCCATTCATTCAATAACTGTGAATGATTATCTCCAATGTGTAAAGTACTATACTAAGGAAGAAATTTACTAAAGAGTTTTACCTGTCTATCTTCTTATTTCCAATCAAGCTAGTGGAAAAGCTTTTAGCTTGGTATTTGAGTTCCTTAAATATATAAAATATGTTTCTTTTGTAATTGTGTATGTTTAAAACTATTATTTTGAGTTGTTCAGTGACTTCACCAGACTGCTGAAAGAGTTCCTGAGATAAACAAAAGAAGGGAAAAAACTGAGCTAGAACATTCATGGAATCTCTTCTAGTCATTAATGAAACCCAGATTTTATGTTGACTCCAAGGCATACTGAAGTTTTCCCTAAACATTTTTCAGTTTTTCTTTCTTTCTGAGAAAGTATATATAATATTACAAAAGATTTTATTTCAGTAAATTCTAGACTTCAGAGGAGAAACAATCATTACAAGAAAATTTAACATGGTAATAACATAATTTGTTAACTAAAATTTATTTGCTTTATATGACCTAGACTTCTAATAAAAAATACTATATAATTTTCCCCACTCCCAAAACATATTTTTGCTTTCTCTTGAAAATCTGAAATTCTGAAAATAGTTGAAGAAGCTGAATGCTAGCATTAACATTTGGTTTGTAGTATCATACTACCTTAATTTGAGACTAACATGAGTAATTTGTATTCTGACTATCAATCAAAAGAGTGAGAAGGTACTGAAGAAATCATGCCACTATTAGAGAGAACAAAATTATGAAGACAAGAAAGAACTTCAATGTAACATGTTCAAAAATACAGGTTAAGCTTTAGAATAGATTACCTGAGCAATGTGATCCCAGAAACATTTGAATATGCTAAGAGAAATTAAAAACTGAACAATTCTTTATCCAATAAAATTCATACTGTTGCATTGTTATAATTATAGAATTCAGAAGGGCAGACCCAAGATGATGGAGTAAAAGCAGGTGCTTGCTTGATATCTCCTCCAAATTCCTTCAAATAACTGTAAAAATGAGTTTAAACAAATTATAGAGCTGCAGAACCCACTGAGTGACAGAGTTCAAAATATCTCCAGCCCAACATAGCCTGAAAGGTCAACAATAAAGGTCTATTGCACTCAACAGGGAGTGGAGCAATCTTTCATGGGCCTTGCTGGCAAATACAGGGATGGAACAATCTTCAAGGGGCAGAATCACTAGCAGGTGTGGGAGTTTCCAGGCTTCTCAACCCACAAATGCCAACAACAGCATAGAAGGTCAGTGGGAAAACTCTGTGGTACATGGGTGAAAGAGAAGCATGGGCCAGTCCCAGGCCAGAGGTGTCAGAGGTGGTGGTGGCAGTGATAAAGAAATGATTAAACAAAACATGAATAATGAAAACCAGAAGAAAAAGAGAAACATCTTATAAGAAAAATAGCAGATTTGGAGAATAGATCAAGAAGAGAAAATATAAAAATTATCAGACTAACTGAAAGTTATAATGAGAAAAAATCTTAATATAATAATATTAGAAATAATCGAAGAAAATTGTCCTGAAGCATTAGAAGAATGGTAAAAGTAGAAATAGAAAAAAAACATCAATCACCACTTCAAAGAGATCCTATGAAGAAACATCATAGGAATATCATAGTCAGATTCTTAAATCCCAAACTCAAGGAAAATATTTTAAAAGCATTAAGATTAAAACAATTTAAATATGATGGTGCCACAATTAGAATTCAAGAAGGCTTACCAGCAGAGATGTTAAAAGTACTGCATGTCTTAGAACACAATATATTGAAAAGCAAAACTATTGGGGCTCCAGCCAAAAATATCATACCCTGCAAAGTTGACTATTATCCTGAAGAAAAAAATGAAATTGGACATTTGATAAACTCTCAAAATTTCAACACTTTGTTAAAAAAAATCCTGAGCTTGATAGAAGATTTGTCATACAATAACCGAGAGAAATATTAGGTACATAACAAAGACTGATTATAAGGAGAGACTGCTTACTTTTTATATATGTAAGAAGGATTGGGGTAAACCTGAGTACGACATGAATTTAAAAAGTAAAATCATTTAGGAATATGATACACAAATTACAGATTGCTTAGATCAGGAGGAAAATACTTCACGCAACAAGAAAGAAATAATTTAAATACTGTGGAAATACAATCAGAGAAGAAACAAAGATCTAGCAGTTTCTATGTTAACAGTAGAAGGTCTTGGAAAAATGATATTCCTGAGGTCAGAGGAACTAGGATTAAAACCAACCTACCTACCCAGAAAAACTGAATGTAATACTTCAGGGGAAATAATGGATATTCAATGAAATGGAGGACTTTTAGGCATTCTTGATTAAAAAGACCAGAGCTAATAAAAATTTTGATTTTCAAATACAAAAATCTCAAGAAGCATGAAAAGACAAACAAGAAAGAATTATCATAAGGACATTATTAAGCTTCAAATGTTTGCATTCCTGCATGGAAAGACCTTTCTCAGTATTACGGTACTTGGAGGAGATAGATAGAAGGATAGATAGATAGACAGATAGATAAATATGCAGAGTTTATTGAATATGGAGGGAGTATATCTAAAAATAAAATTAAGGAGTGAGAGAGGAATATACTGGTCAAAGGAGAAAGGGAGAGATAAAATGAGGTAAATTATCTCACATAAAAGAGGGAAGAAAAAGCATTAACAATGGGAGGAGAAGGGAGAAAATGAGAGGGGATTATTGAACTTTAGTCTCATTAGATTTGGCTTAAGGCAGAAATAACATACACACTCAAGTGGATCTTAACCTATAGTAAAGTAAGAGAGAAGGGAAGAAGAGAGAGGGGATGATAAAAAAGGGGTCAGAATGTTGGAGGGGTGTATCAGCAAGTACCTAGAATACTCTGGATGGCTGCTAGTATAGATTCTTAGATCTACTTTTCTAAAGGAAAACAACTCAGAATGGGTTAACAATCTTAATTTAATCAATCAAACATATATCATTTACCTAGTCTAGGGGAAAAATTCAACACCCTGAACTTCAGAGAATACAAACAGAATACAAACAGAAGTTACAAGCAGAGGCAACAAGCAGACAAAGAAACAGATCAGGAGACAGGCTTCAAGCCATCTAACTATTACATCCACACCTAGTTAGTTACCAGAGAGGAAAACACCAACATCTGGGGGGCTCAATGGCTGCCCAGAGTCTTGTCTGGCCAAGTCACACAACTCTCTCTGAAGGAAGCTTGAAAGCAAAAGCTCACAACAGGGTACATTTAGCCTTCTCCTGGATCACAGCATGTCACAACCCTCTTGACCCACTACCCAATCACAATGTAATAATGTGTGGGCATTATTGAAAAACAAGCCTCCCAGGCTCCATGTGACCACATTCAACCTATTAGGGGGCAGAGTATATTTTCGAATCAGGGAAGGTTATCAGAGTCACTTAAGTCTATTAAAGGGCCTAGGGGAAGGAAAGTTAATTTGGACCTAAAGTTTAAAAAATGTTAAAAACGTTTTTTTTTTATTCTATCATGGTCCTGGGTGGTGGCCCTGAGGTGCATATCAGTGAGCCAAAGCTGGTGGGGGCTGCAGAGATAGCAGCTTCCTAACAGCACAGGCAGCTGCAAAAACCCCAGTGATTTGGGACAAAACTCTCCCCTCTGGAAACAGAGTTCTACTGAGCCCAAAAGTCAAGTAATTGACTGGCAACATGAGTAGGCAAAGGAAGCAAAGCAAGCCCAGCAATCCAACTTAAGATTCCTTTTTTGAGGACAAAAAGCATCAAAGCATAGAACAGGATGAAGACAACACAGTCAGAAATACTGCACCAAAAGCTTCCAAGAAAAATGTAGACTGGTTACAAGCCATTGAGGATCTTAAGAAGGATTTTGAAAACCAAATAAGAGAAGTGGAGGAAAATTGGGAAGAGAAATGAGAATGATGCAAGAAAATCATGAAAAGAGAGTCAACAACCTGACTGAAGAAAATAACACCTTAAAAATAGATTAGCTCAAATGGCAAAAGAGGACCAAAAAGCCAATGAGAAGAATGTCTTAAGAAGTCAAATTTGCCAGATGAAAAAAGAATATCAAAAACTTTCTGAAGAGAATAATTCCTTCAGAATTAGAGTGGAGGAAATAGAAGCAAATGAATTTATGAGAAATCAAGATACTATTAAACAGATCCAAACAAATGAAAATATAGAAGACAATGTGAAATATCTCCTTGACAAAAACCACTGACCTGGAAAATAGATACGGGGAGACAATTTAAAAATTATTGGACTACCTGAAAGCTATGGTCAAAAAAAGAACCTAGACATCAACGTTCAAGAAATTCTCGAGTAATATTGCCCAGATGTTTTAGAACCAGAGGGCAAAATACAACTTGAATGAATTCACCAATCACCTCTTAAAAAAGATTCCAAAAAGAAAACTCCTAGGAACCAGGTTTCAGAGTTCCCAGATCAAGGAGAAAATGTTACAAGATGCCAAGAAGAAACAGTGTGAATATTGTGGAAACACAATCAGAATATCCCAGGATGTAGCAGTTTCTACATTAAGGGACCGAAGCGACTGGAATATGCTATTCTATAGATCAAGGGAGCTAGGATTAAAACCAAGAATCATTTACCCAGTAAAATTGAGTCTAACGTTCCCGGGGAAAATATGGTCATTCAATGAGCTGGAGGATTTCCAAGTCTTCTTGATGAAAAAAAAAACAGAACTAAATAGAAATTTTGACATTCAAATACAAGAAGCATGGGAACAAGAAATCATAAGGAAATTATCAAAGCTGAACTATTTACATGCCATATGTATATATACACACACATACACATACACACATATACACATACGTCTGTATAGGAGGGTATAAGGCATAGAAATACATATGTGAGTGTGTGTATATAGGTGGACATAAACAGAGGGCACAGGATCAATTGAATAGGATAGGATAATATTTTAAAAAGTGAAATTGGGATGTGGGAGAGGAACAGTATGAGAGGAGACAGGGAGAGACAGAATGGGGTTAATCCTCTCATATAGAAGGGGCAAGGGAGACAATGGAGGGGAAGAATAGGAAGGCAAAAGGGAATGGATTAACCTTACTCTCATTGAATTTGGCTTAAGGAAGGAATGAAATACACTCTAAATTATGTATCTTGGCCTACAGGAGAGTAGGGGGGAAGAGGATGAGACTGGGGAGAACAGAGGGGAGGGGAGGTTGGGGGGAGGGTTGTTAGAAGCACACACTTCTGTAAAGGGACAGAGACAAAGTAGAGAATAGAATAAGTGGGGGTTGTGATAGGAAGGAGGGAAATATAATCAATCTTCCACAGTATGTTCAATGTGGAAATGTTCTGCGTAACTACACATGTATGAATTCTATCGAATTGCTTATTTTTCCACTTGGTGTGGGTGATGGGGGATGTAGGAAAAGGAAAGAAGCAAGACCTTCAATTTCTAAAATAAAATGTTAAAATATATGTGTATATACATAAAATACATAAAATATATGTGTGTATATATGTGTATGTATATGTGTGCATGTATGTATATGTGTATGTATGTGCACATATATATATATATATATATATATATATATGCAAATTATATCTATTTACATGCAACTGGGAAATAAGATATACAGGTACTGGAGTAGGGAGATCCATTTTGCGCTACCAGAATGTCAGAGGGGTGAAGGGGGAGGATATAGGAGAGAGCAGATTGGGGGAGGGGGCATACAATGGGATTGTTTTGGGGTGATGGGTAGGGGAACGATGGGGAGAAAATTTCTCACTCAAAATCTCGTGGAAATGAATGATGTAGACTAAAAATAAACAAAAGTCTACCATTCAAAAATATTTTTTTCATGCAACTAGGAAATAAGATATACTGGCAATGGGATAGGGAATAGATATTTCTCTCATCAAGAAACTAAGTGGAAAAGGGATAAGAGGGGAAAAGTAATAGAAGGGAGAGTGACTTGGGGGAGGAATAATCAGAATGCATGACATCTTGGGGTGGTGGGAGGGGAGAGATGGGGAGAAAATTTGAATCTCATAATCTTGTGGAAATTAATGTAGAAAACTAAAAATAAATAAATTAATTAGTAAAAAATTCTTTAACACTGCAATAAATAAATTATATATTTTTATTAAATATTAGCAGGCTGTTTCTCCAAAATAATGGATTTAGTTCAATTCATTAGCATTGGAAAGAATGTATGACAAAACACATATTTCCAATGCTGCTAGAAAAAATCAATACAGAACCAAAATGCCTAAGGAAGAGGAAGATATTATGTTTAGGATATGATTACTGTAAAACAGGCATCACTGCTCAATCTGTCAGGACAAATGTCCTGGGCCAAGTAGGTAACATCATGTGGCAAAGTGAAGTCTAAATAACTAGGGATCCTCAATCTGTCTGCCCCATATAGAAAATGAAATACCCAGCCATGTGAAGGAAAAAGAAAAGATTTCAGGTCTTAAAATAAGTTGTGGTAATTGAATTTTCATTTGCTAGCAGAAATAGAATAATATAGTATAGCTACAGGATTCCCTTAGGGAGCATTCTAGGTTTTCAAATTACTTAATAGGATAGAGTAACATTGAAATATTTAGGAGTTTTCTATATGCTAAGCTACATTTTGCCATCTTTTCTTGATCCAGGTAATATCATGATCTGTATTCTTCTACCTCATATTCAGCTCAGTAGACCTGTAATTGTATGTTACATGCTTCTTCATTTTAGTTAAATAGCAATAACTGTCATCTCTAAACTGATTTAAGTTTTGCAAAATACATCTTCTCATTTGATTTTTCACAATTACATGAAGTGAGTACTATTAGTATTAGGACACTCAACTTTATTATAATTAATTATTCTTTTTATAATTAATATTATTGATAATGTTATTAATTAATGTTAATTTGATTAATTATAATTATGATGATGATGGCTAGAATTCATACAGCTCTTTAAGGCTGGTAATGTGCTTTGCAGCTCTCATCTCATTTTATCATCAAAACGACACTGGTGCTATTATTTTCCCTGCTTTTATAGGTAGGGAAACTGTAACCATCAAAAGTTAAATGATTTGCCCTTGGTCAAAAATAGTAAGTGTGGCAAGATTTAAACTTAGGTCATCCTGCTTCCAAGCTCTGCACTCTACCACTGTGCCATCTAGCTGCTTCTAGTTAATAGTATAGGAAACTGAGTCAGGGAATGGTGAAAATGCTTATTCACAGTGACACAACTGATCAATCATTAAGGCAAAATTCTACCCCACATCTTCCTTACTCATAGTCTAGATGCCTATAAACCACACAGTGTCCGACTGGACTATTTACCCTGTCCATACTCATTTGATCTTTTCCTTTCTCTAATTTCTTTTGGGGGTATTCCTAGTTCAATATCAGAAAAATAGCAGTTAATAAATGCTTCCTTCCTTCCTTCGTTCCTTCGTTCCTTCGTTCCCTCGTTCCTTCCTTCCTTCCTTCCTTCCTTCCTTCCTTCCTTCCTTCCTTCCTTCCTTCCTTCTTTTCCCTTTTATTTCTATACCTAGCCTCTGTTTTTCCTATCATACATTCATAAATATTAGATAATTGAAAAAAAATTGAAGGGCTTTGATTTTAAGAGGGTCTCACCTACTCCTACTTTGTCTCCTTTTTAAAAATTTTTCTTACTGTTGTCCTTCACATAATTATAAAATCTTTCAAATACTATGATCTATGCTACATAAATATTGTAAGTATCTTCTGTATTAAGGAAAAGTTAGTGATGGGCTGCCACATATTTCCAAGGATTGCCTTCTTACAAGAAATGGATAAAAATAAGTCATCAAGGAAATGTGTGATAGGCCACAGAAGCAGGTCAGCCATGTCACAAAAGCTAGGGATAGCTAAGATGGTCCACTAGTATCTGCAAAATTTTAAGGGACTTTGAAGAAAGCCTTCAGTATGTCGAATAGATCCTCTTGGTAGTATTTCTGGCAATATCTGAACAAGAATCAGACAAGACGTGGTGTGAAAGTGTTTTAATCTTCTCAGATAGAAATACAAAAGGAGGAACATAAACTCATTTCTGCCTCTTGGTTTCTTTCAAGTGTTAGCTAAAATCCTGCCTTTTACAGGATACCCCTTTTCTGAACCTACTTGATTCTAATACCTTCATTCTATTGACTTCCAATTTCATTTGAATAGTTTGTTTATATAAAATCATTTTCATGTTATCTCACCTATTTGATGTGAACTCCTTGAGTATAGTGTTTGTCTTTTGCCTTTATTTGTGGCCACAGCAGTTGGAAGTGTTTCACACATAATAGGTGATTAATAAATATTTATGGATTGATGAAAAGATTAATCTAAAGTATTGGATTTTTCTATTTAAACATGAGATTTTGACTTTACCCATTTACTTCTCTATACATACTTGTTGTATTATGAGCTGAGTCCCAAAGCTCATTGATATAGGACTATGTCCTCATTTATGAGGATCATTTTACCATGCCTACATGACTGATGGAGCAAAGATTGGTGAGAACATGATAAAATAGAGTTATTCAGTTTTCTTTGTGTGTCTTGTGTTGTTTAGGGATCTGCAGTCACTTCAGGTGTTTCTGTCTTCCAGTGAAAGATGTCTATTACATGGAGCATGAAGATTTTGTATGAAGCAAGAGAGAAGAAGAGACATTTAATAACTCCCCCTCCCCAAATCCTCTTTAAGGGAAACTTTAATTCCTGCCAAACAAAGAAATAGAAGGTTGTTTCCAGAGGATTGGCCATTCTCTTGTCCTAAAAGAGAAGGATTAGCAGGATAGAATTCTGTCTGCTCCACCAAATATTAGTGGTACAGAGGGAGTGATTTTCAGGGTCAAGCTAACTTTTTATCACTGATTAATGTGGAGGATCCTATGCTTTATATCCAACACCCCCTGAAAAATGCCCATTCTATAATGAATATGCATAGCAGTTACTTTAAAAACCACACACAAAAAACATTTATCAAAGTTAAATATCAAATAGAAACCAGAGAACATATACATAGGAGCATATATACCAGATAAAACAGAGTGAGGAGTTCTCTTATTGGTACTGTGGTGAGAGAGAAAGAGAGAGAGAGAGAGAGAGAGAGAGAGAGAGAGAGAGAGAGAGAGAGAGAGAAAAAGGCATACACACACACACAATCTCTGCTATAGCAAGATAGCAAACTGGGGGGTAGGGATGTTATGTAGGTTCCCAGCTCCTCTCATTTTGATTTCTCAGAATTTTTTCCTCAACAACTTGAAGTGCCATTTGCTCTTCCATCTCCTTTCCTGAAGTTGAAAGCCAGATATGTCCAAACCGTTTTTTTTTGTTCTTACCAATTTCCCTTTACCAAAATATAGTGTGGAATATTATTCTCCCCCAAGGAAAGAGCCCCTTATCCATGAATTTTGGGATTGGATTACTCTTAAAGCACTACATAAGTGTGACATTTTATTGAGTCAGTTTGCATACTACATATCTGTGAATTGGAAAGATGGAAATTGTTGTTATGCATATAAACATAAAGATGTAGACATCTGTATTTGTATGCTTAATATCTATCTTCACTATAGAAATGTATTCTGTATTAGAAGTTTTATGTCTGATATAATTGGGTAATTTCTCCTTATGTAGGTATTTTTTTCTATTAAAAATTGCTATTGAAATTTTCAGGAAATTTCATGATTATTCCATTTCTGGGTCATTAATAAATAATCTTCTTTTTCCTAAGGGGAATTTGTGACTATTGTGGTAGTGTTCAAACCATTAATTATGCTTCATTGGCCAGTTACACTAGATCTACAGAAGTTCAGGTGCCCTGGCTGAGGAGTTAAGCATGGTAACTTGAATTCTAAGAATGAAAATTAACATTATATTTGTTATGGGTAGCTGTGTTTAAACACTTTATGAGGTAGAGTACTCTGAAAATAGTCTACTTTGACATGATGTATATCTTCTCTAAACTTTGTATTTTTCAGTTAGACATTTACATGTTTCAGGTGCTTTTTTATTAACTACCCTCTTGGACATCACCTATCAGTTTGCTCCTTGACTTGGTACAATATTTTCTTTATATGCACTTTTTCATCTCCCTTCTTTTATTCCTCCTCATCCTTCTTCTTCTTCTTCTTCTACTTCTCTCTCTCTCTCTCTCTCCCTCTCTCTTTCCCCCCTTCCTTCCAGTACTTTCACCCTTCCTAATTTCCTGTACTTCAATAAACATAATTTAAATATATAAGCATTTTAACTAAGTAAAGATCATATCCACAGACAGCACTATTAGTTTTGGATTAGTCTCAATTCAGAAAAAGTCCCACCATTCAGTTATCAGGATATCATTCAAAGTCTCTTAATGTTTTTCATGTTTTCACAAAATGAAAATTAAAGTAATTGTCTTAGTAAAATTCATTGTTTTAATTGCATCTTCTTAAATGCTTATAGACATAAGTTTAGACTCTGTTATATTGACTGTAAAAAAATTAACTTGAACACTGTTGAGGGAGGTGCTGCCACTAGATCACCATAGTCACTAAAGAAACTTAATATGCACATCAGAGAATATGTGATCATAAATTAAAGTACATTTTGATGAACTTGCAAAGATTATTTACCTGTAAAACCCTCTCTCAGTAAATCAGTAAATCAACAAACATTTATTAAACATATGTCAAGTGCTAGGCACTATCCTAGGTCCTGGGGGATACCAAAATCAACAAATGAAACTAACCATTTCTTCAAGTAGCTTGCTTTTTATCAGAGAAAACAACATGAACAGAAAAGCATATACAAATATATAGCTATAGATATAGACATATATTGTGTGTATGTGTGATATATGCATATATATTACATATATATGTATAATGTACATGAATACATATATATGTGAATATATGTAACATAAAGTGTTAATAATCCTACAAGATTACTTAAATATTGGAAGATAAGAAATCACAAGTTTATAAAGCTCTAGATGCTCAAAACAGAGCTCCAATATTATGATCCCAATACCAATGTCTTAGCAGTTTAAAGTATGAGTAGGCTAGCTGCTGCTCGCCTCCCTCAAAATTTCATCACCTTAACAAGAACCAGTTAGCAGACAGTAGGACATTTTTCCCGTGGATGAAAGCAGGAAGACGTGCCCTACTAATTCAGCACAGCAAAATTCCATAGGCTATTTGACAGTGATGCTGAACCTTATCTTAACTGGCTTTATCTCTTGTCTATTTGACTTAGTGCTTTCACTCTGGATTCTGATTTAATTTCTTCTGCTGATTTTACCGTAGTCTTATTTCACTATAGGTTAACAGGTAGAACCAAAATACACTTTCATGGCTAGTTCTTCCAGTCACTATTCCTGCTGATCACTGTGGCATGGATCTGGCCTTTTTTACCTAGAATCACTATCACTTGGTCCCAGACAGATGATCATGCCAAATACAGGAATCTATCAGCCTGTCTTTACAGTCTAGTTGTGATTTCCTAGCTGTGTGTGGGAATCAAATGAGTCTCAGACTTGTGCATTAGTTATCAAATAAATTGAAATGTGATAAGTTTTAAAGTTCTTTGCAGATCTTAAAGTACCATAAGAATGCCAGATATTATTTTAAATATGAGTGGGGTGGGGCAAATGGAAATCTAAATCAAGGTCCTGCTGAAGCTACCAGTTGACCTCATGTAGATTCAGACCCAGTGGCATGTAACAGTCTCCACCTTTCATCCCCCATTAAAGTGCACTTTGATAGACTTATGGACCAGGACTCATGAAGACTTGAATTCAAGTTGAGCTTCAGGCATGTGTATTTATATAACCCTGGGAAAATCACTTGACCTATGTCTCCCTTAGTGTCTTCTTCTGTAAACTGGGAATAACATTTTCTTCCTAAAACTCTTGTGGAGATAAAATAAGATAATATTTATAAATTGATTTAAAAACTTTCAAGAGTTCTATATATGCTCATTCTCATTAATATCAGTATTGCTGATATCGTAACTACTGGTAAATAATGATTTGATATGGGAGTAGTGTGTACTGGTAAATGCTAACTTAATAGCCCTAGGGAATACTTCATGATTTGGGATCTTTTCCTACAACATCAGTAGGGATTTCCTAAGAGAATGCTGAGTAGATTTTTAAAGAATCATCTGAACTTTTAAATATTGCTTTATTCTCTTCCACTGGTTTGTGTTTTCAGCTATGGTGAAGATAAGTACTTTTTCCTATTATTTGCAGTGGGCTTTTTATCATTCTGTGTCACATGCATTTATAATTCAGCACAAAGAAACACAAAACCAAATAAAAAACATATGGACAAACTGCATGAATACCTGATTTTTAGATGGTATAAACAAAAAAATACAATATTTTTGTAAGGGCAATGTAAAATTTACAATCATCATATTTCAGAACAAAGGTGCATGGGTATTAATTCTCAATCCCATATTCAGTCATCTTTGCCTTTTTAAAAAGGAAGACAAACTGCACAAGCCATTGTAAAAATTGTAGAACAGTTTTGAAGAATAACCCAAGTGGAAACTGGACAGAACTGAGTAGGATAGATGTGTAGTTCAGGGCAGAGTCATAAAACAAAGCCAATGCATAAAACCAAGAAAGGCCTTAAAAGTGCCATGGTACCTTAAAGTTGAACTCAAGAGCATAGCTCTTAAAGGCCATTATACCTGTAAAAGAAAAGGTAGTTATCTGAAATACTTTTAAAGGTCAGTGCCATATTCAGCAATAGGTCAGCTTGAATTGTAAGGGCAAAGTGCCATGCTGACACCTGAGAGGGTGACTCTGTACTTTACCTGCCCTTATGAGGCCTTCTTTGATGAATGCAATAGAACTAAGCACTACTGGCTGAAGGCTGTCAGGGTGATCACAGATTGTATTATGACTAAGTTCTGTTGTTACTCTTAGTTGATATAAAATGACAACAGAAATGAATGATGAAGGAAGGCTATTTGGGGATTTTAGAAAGTAAATTATTTTTCCCTTCTTCAGGGGAAAAAAATGTGTTGCATAGCCAATTGAATGGCTAAGTATGGCCACACTTTACTCAGAGAACAGGAAAAAAAATCACATGCCTTCTTGGGAAGGTAGAATCATATCCATGAACTCATTGACATTCTAGATGAAGGGAGGACACAAAAAGGGTGACGGCTGAGATGAAGAATTTGAGAAAGTAGCAAAGCATATCAGACATCCCAAGGTTATATTTGGCTGGAGATTGATAAATATAGCTAAATTTGAGCTAAATCAGGGTAAACTTTTCTTGACTGTATCTACCTTCTGTATACTTCATCTGACATTCTGAAATTAAATTGTCTTCTTTCAGTTAGCTGAGATTTCGAATATATTTTTATATCTACTGAAAATAGATTATTTTAGCCTTTTACTTAGATCAACAGGAAAAGCTAGAGGGTATGAATGTCTTTCTATAAGGGGGGTAAAGATAGAATGATGGCCCAGTACTCATGAACCTACTAGCAAATTTGTTTCATTTAGATTACCTTATATATTCAGCTTACATTTATTTGACAATTGCATATCAGCTACAGTCAAATACACTGTGCCGTAACCTCAAAATCCTGATGCCATTCATCCTTTTTCAAGTACAAAGCGTGATCAACAGCAACTATTTATACAGCAGAGTGCTATACCTAGATTCAGCAAGACTTGAGTTGAAACTCGGCCTCAGACTTATGAGCTATGTGACCCTGGACAAGTAATGTAATGTTTGCTTTCCTCAGTTTCCTATAAAGGTCAGATAGTAATAGCACCCACCTCCCAGAGTTATGGGAGGAAAAAAATGAGACAATATTTATAAAGCACTTTGCAAAGAAACCTTAAAACATCACATAAATACTACATATTGCTACTGCAGCTTCCCCTCTAACCCCACAATAATGTGGCACTATTATACCCATCTTTTGTTTACCATTGAGAAAACAGAATCAAATGGTTAGTGTTGGAGTAATGAATTATACCTAGATTTCACTTTACTCACTCTTCATCTTTTCTATAATTTTCTGGATATTATTTCAACTTAATAAACTCACACTTTTGGCCACTGTCTATGTAAATTCCTTCTCTTAACCCTCATTGATTGTTTCTTGATATCACACATAGTCCTTAGTTTGCACTTATCCAATTCTAATTTTTAAGGAATTATTTTCTTCAGTGGTATTCTCTATTACTTTTTCCATTTAGCCAATTCTGTTTTTGAGTACTTTTCTTCAGTGAATTTCTGTGACTCTTTTACCATTATGCCAATTCTCTTTAAGAGTCTTGTTTTTGTTTTGTTTTTATATTTTAGTTCCTCTTTTATCATGCTATTAATTCTTTTAACACTTTTCTTACATTACTCATTTGTTTTCCCAATTTTTTATCTACCATGATTACTTTCTTCTTTAATTCTTTCAGGAATTTTTGTTGAAATTGAATGCAATTAAGCCTTTGAGCTTTTGTTTGTAGATGTTTTCCCATCATTGAAGGTGTCTTGTTCTTCCCGATCCTTGTAATATTTTTATGATCAAATTTTTCACGTATTCTTTGCCTATTTTTCTAGCCTATTTCTTGACTTTAAACTTTATATTAAAGTTAAAAACTGGGGGCAGAGCCAAGATGGCTGTGTAGAAGCAGCAAAGTTTCACAGCTCCCAAACAGCCACCCTAAATACCCATAAAATACAACACTGAACAGATTTTAGGACTCCAAAACTCACAAAATTACAGAAAACATCTCTTGCTGAAGGCAGCTCTGCAGGTGGAGCAAACCACAGCAGGATGGGAGCCAAGGACAGCCCTGCCTAAAACCACTGGGCTGGCCCCAGGGTGGTCAGGAGGAGCCACAGCTGGAGTCTACAGGAGAGCAGATTGGAGGAACCTGGGACAGTTTCCTCATTTATCAAGCCAGGAGAAATGAGGCTAGAAGAAAAGTCAGTAGAATTCAAGCTAAATTTGGGGGAAAAAAGCAGTCTGGGCAAACTGCCCCCAGGGCAGTGAAGTAGCTGGGAAGCAGAAGGAACAGCTGCAAGCAGCAACTTCCTCCACTGGGCGGCTTCAGAGTTCCAGGCCTGCAGATTGCATGGGGCCAAGACAAATGATCAGGGCCGAGGGCTCTTGCATTGAGCAGCCTGGATCCAGATAGTGGTCTCAGGGAGTGGTCCTAGGGCGCACTTTCAGTGAGCCAAAAATGGTGGGGGCTGCAGCACTGACCCAATAGCTCTGGCAGCTGTGAAAACTCTCCAGCAATTTGGGACAGAGGTTCCCCTCTGGAAGCAGAGTTCCACAGAGCTAAAAAATCAAGCAATTAATTAACTGGCCAACATGAGGAAAAGGAAACAAAGTAAGAAGAACAACAAAACTTTAGAATCCATTTTTTGGGGACAAAAAGGAACAAAGCATGGAATGGGAGGAAGACAACACAGTCAGAAATCCCACACCAAATGTTTCCAAGAAATATGAAGATTACCTACAAGTAATAGATTAACTTAAAAAGGACTTTGAAAACCAAATAACAGAAGTGGAGGAAAAATTGGGAAGAGAAATGAGAATGATATGAAAAAATTATGAAAAGAGTCAACAACCTGACTGAAGAAAACAACACCTTAAAGAACAAATTAACTCAAATGGAAAAAAAGAGATCCAAAAAGCCAATGAGGAGAAGAATGCCTTAAAAAGTCAAATTTGCCAGATGAAAAAACAATCTCAAAAGCATTCTGAAGAAAATAATTCCTTCAGAATTACAGTGGAGAAAGTGGAAGCTAATGACTTTATGAGAAACCAAGATATTGTTAAACTGTTACCAAAAAATGAAAAAATAGAAAGCAATGTGAAATATCTCCTTGAAAAAACCACTGACCTGGAAAAAAGATCCAGGAGAGACAATTTGAAAATTACTGGTCTACCTGAGAGCCATAATCAAAAAAAGAACTTGGAAAGCATCCTTCAGGAAATTCTCAAGCAAAATTTCCCTGATGTTTTAGAATCAGAGGGCAAAATCGAACTTGAAAGAATTCACCAATCACCTCTTCAAAAAGATCCCCAAAAGAAAACTCCTAGAAATGTTATAGCCGGGTTCTAGAATCCCCAGATAAAAGAAAAAATATTACAGACTGCCAAGAGAAAACAATTTGAATACTGTGGAAACACAATCAGGATAACCCAGGATCTGGCATCCTCTACATTGAGGGACTGAAGGGCCTGTAATATGATATTTTGGAGACCAAGGGTGCTGGGATTAAAACCAAGGATCACCTACCCAGCAAAATTGAGTATAATATTCCAGAGGAAAATACGGTCATCCAATGAGGAGAAGGACTTTCAAGCATTCTTGCTAAAAAAACAGAACTGAACAGAAAATTTGACATTCAAACACAAGAACCATGAAAAGGTAAACACGGGAAAGAAATCATAAGGAATTTATCAAAGTTGAACTATTTACATGCCAATATGGAAAAATGATAATAGTAACTTATGAAACTTTCCTTACTATGAGGATAGGTGGAGGGAATACAAATACATATACATATACACATATACATACACATACACATACACATACACATACACATGCATATACATATACATATACACATACATATACACATACACACACATACATATACATATACATATACATATATGTATGTATGCATGCATGTGTGCATATGTATACTTACACATATGTCTATATAAGAGGCTATATGCGAATGAATACATATCTGAGCATGTGTGTATATGTGTACATAGAGGGAACAGGATCAATTGAATATGAAGGGATGATACTTTAAAAGGTGAAATTCTGAGGGGAGAGAGGACTAGAATGAGAGGAGACAAGAAAAGACAAATTGGGGTTAATCATCCCATATAGAAGAGGCAAGGGATAAGTGTTACATTCATTTACTCTCTTTGAATTTGGCTTAGGGAAGGAATGACATAAACTCTAAAATGGGTATCATGCCACACAGGAGAGTAGGGGCATGGTGGTGAGAGGCAGGATGATGAAGGGGAGGGCAGGGTCTGGGAGAGCATTGCTGGAAACACACACTTCAGTAAAGTGACAGGTACAGGATAGAGAACAGAACAAGAGGGGCAGGATAGGAAGGAGGGAAATATAATCAATCTCTCACAACAAGTCCACTGTGGAGATGTCCTGCATAATTACACATGTACAGCCTGTATTGAATTATTTGCCCTTCCAAAGGGGGTGGTTGACAAGGGAGGAACTGAAAGAATCTAGAATTTAAAGCTCTACAATACATGCAACTGGGAATGAAGATATACAAGGACTGGGGTAGGGAGACCCTCCCTGCCCTACCAGAAAGTTAGAGGGGTGTTGGAGGAGGGCACAAAAGAGAGCTGATTGGGGCAAGGGCTTCACAGTGGGATCTCTGTGTGGGGTTGGAGGTAGGGGAAGGACTGAGAGAAAATTTGTAACTCAAAATCTCATGGAAATGGATGATGTACACAAGAAAATAAGTTTAAAAAATTAAAAAAATAAAGTTAGCCACTGCCCAGTTAAGGATGTGGAGGCACTTTCCCAAACTTTTAACTTTTATGTACTGTTCCTTTCATAGCAAGTTCTTGATGTCTGCAAATTTGCAGTATTTCTGGGGCATTGGCTTTGAGGAAAGGTGTGGTCCCTGCTTTCCTGATCTGACCTCTGGTCTTTTCCCTTGAAGATCTCCTGGTCCCCTGCAGCTGCAAGCACTAACATTGCTCTTAACCGTGGAACTGTGATCAGGTATGCTGCTGCTCCACGTATTAGTGCTTTTCTTTGTCCTGCAACTGTATTCAGTTATCCTGCTCCCTTGTTACTTGCATCAGCACCCTGGAAATGCATTTCTGACCAGTTGTACTACTCCTTTACTCTCTCTGGATTGATAGATCCCAAACTGATCCTTGTGCCACCACTTGTTCCACTGGCTCCAAGTCTCATCAATTGTTGCTGTTTTGCTGTAGGCCAGCTCTGACCCTGAGTCACAGACCTCCATTGTAGACCTCCTAAGTTGTCTTTGATTGGGGGAAAAAAATTACACTCTGACTCTTTGTTGGCTCTACCACTCCAGAGATCAATTTGAGAAGTTATTTTATTGTTTGGAGCAGAATATTGGGAGAATTCAGCTGAGATTTTGCCTATACTCTGCCATCTTCCTCACTTTTCCCTACCGTATTGCCTTCTTATGGAACAAGGCATTGCTATCATTATGCATGTTGTGCTCTTTTGTATATTATTACAGAACTCTGCTTAGAGTTCAAATTTATTAATTAAACATTATTAAGTTTTTATAGATTCTGAACCAGTTGAGATGACATAAGGTTGATAGAATTTTGACTTATTTTTCAACAAACGGTCCTTATATAATCAAATGAATGCTGTCCACATCAAAATAGCTAAATTTGAAGGGGTGAGAGTCTTTGTTTGATCTCCTGTTTCAGAAATTTAAACAGACCCTCTGATATATTCTTTAGAACTTCATAAAGTTTATCAAATCTTCTTTCTCTGATTTCATTTTATGAAATAGCCAAATCATATGTAATGTAGAAAAAGGGGGATAAATAGAGTAGGTAACTCAACTGGGTGCTAGATTTAGGATAAAACAATGTTTGACTATGAAGTTAAAAATGTGGGAAATCATCTGTATGCTTGTAATATGACTCTGAAGTCATGAAAAATCCAAAGAGAATTTTAAAAATGATTTGAACAACCAAATGCCACTGAATATGTATGTAGTTGCCTAAGGTTTGTACCATCTTGAAAGTCACACAAATTCTGGTGTGTGTGTGTGTGTGTGTGTGTGTTTGTGTGCAATTAATTATTGTATAAAACTCTCTTAAATACTATGAACATCATAGGATCATGGACATATTCTGGCATTGCTTAATTTACAATTCTGTGAATACTACTCCTTTTCATGAGGTTGTTGATACAAAAATGCACAGAGTCAAGACTTGCACTTGTTCTTCTGCTATCCTTAGTGACGATTATTGAAATTGCTAAGTTAGAATCTACTGGATGTCTTTGCTAAAACAATCAAGGTCTATGGATTTACATTTGTCCTAAAGGGATATAAAGCATATTGAAAGGTTTAATAAGTGCTCTCCTGGATCAGTATCTATGCAGTTAATTCATTGTTGTTTCTTTTAAAATAAAAAAACACCTGATTTTATGATGAAAATACCTCTTTGTTAGAGAATATCTAAATTTACTCACTAAAAGGCAAAACCCACAGTCATCATTTACTGCAACTGAGAGCAGAAAGGGAAAAAAAGATAATTTTCAGAATAGAAATAGAACACTGATTCTATGTAAAAGGTTATGACTGTAAATGACATCATTATTAAAGACAAGCACTTTATTAATTAGTGTAATGTTTGAAGGGGTATTTTTGGCTAATGAAAATTAGATCTGTTTCTGAGGCTTAAAGTGTGAGAAAATAATGATTTGTGCTGAAGCTATTGCTATCTTCATAATAATCCATTAAATCTTACATCAGGCACACATTGAGTGTGTGACCCTGGCAAGTCACTTAACTACTTCAGGCCCCCACATGGCTTTATTAAACTAGAAGTTACAGAGGAGATAGAAGGTTGTCTTGGTAAAGGATGTCTTCTCTTTCAAAAGCTCACTGTATTAATGGAAACAGAACCCCAATGATTTCTTAAGTAGATTTTCTTTTCCTTCTCTCATTTGTAGAAAAGAATGCTCATTTCTTTCCCCTGCTATTGAAGGGCTAATCTGTATGTCTATAACTATCCACTAATTTGTGCCTTTTCTTTTGTGAGAGCATCATGCAAGGAAGAGAGAAATCTCCATCTCCTTTCTCTTTCATTGTCTCCTTGAAATCTTTCTAGAGATAGACAACAACTGGTATGTAAGGATATTATGAATAAGTTTCTGTGTGTGAGAGAGAGACAGAGACAGAGAGAGAAAGACAGACAGACAGACAAACAGAAGGGGGAGGGAGAGACAGAGACAGATATACAGAGAGACAGACAGCAAAGTGTGTTTCTGGGAGATATGTGAAAATCAAGCAAAAAATTCTATTCTTCTCTCCCCTTTATTGGTTAAGGAGCCAAATGGAATCTTCCTTACTTCTCATCTTTCCTTCATCTTGTTTAATAGTATTTTTAAAGTTGGTTTTCTGAACCATTTAAAAATTTTTTTTCATTCTCTTCTCTTTCTGTCTTCTATTCTTTCATCCATGGGCTTTCTTTTTTAGTCTATATATTCTTTTTTTTTTTTTTGGAGGTCAGTTGGGGTTAAGTGACTTGCCCAAGGTCACACGGCTAGTTTTTTTTGTGTTAAGTGTCTGAGGCCGGATTTGAACTCAGGTACTCCTGACTCCAGGGCCAGTGCTCTATTCACTGCGCCACCTAGCCGCCCCTAGTCTATATATTCTTATGGAATCAAAACTTCTGAGATACCTATTTTGAATTTCTTCTTCTAAATAGTTTCTATGATATTTCTGTCTATTCCATCCTTTGTATACATTTTCTGTGGTATCTGGTTGGCTTTTTTCTGTGATGTCTCAGTCTTGGAAATACAAATTTCTGAAAATTAAAGACGGGATAAAATCATTACCCAATAATTCTTTATTCTGGTCCTTAATTCTATTCTTTTATTTCTGATTCTTCAGGTCTTTGCTGCTCTTTGTCCTTTCAATAATCTCCCTCCACCCAACTGCCACAAAATCTACTCTCTGAGTTCATCCCCTCCTACCTATGGGGGATCTGAATGACATAAGAAAGTAATATATTCACCTAGAGGAAGCAGTTATACCACTTAGGAAAACATCCAATTTTCAGAATTAGATTAAATTACTATGTTAGAAAAAATAATTTCTCTCAATATTTGAAAATCTAGTGTTTTTTATTCCATATATTCCATATGTATTCCATATAAGGATTCACCTTAGCATGTGATGATTTGAAAATACCTAAATTGCACCAGATAAATTGACTTAAGCTAATTTATATTCCTATTAGAATAGCATCATGTCTTCCTGGAAGTTATCCCTTGACCTAGACCCAAAAAATGCCAATAAGAGATTACATAAAGTAGAAGATTATTAAAACTCATAGATGAAATGTTATTTTTAGTGATGGTAACATTTTTTTACAATATCTTTGAGGAATAAAGCATAATAGTTACTATTTCAACCCTTTATTTTAAGTCTGTGCATATCTTTCTGTTTGAAGTGTGCTTCTTATAAAGGACATATTGTTGGATCTTGTTTTCTAATGCATGCTGCTATTTGCTTCTGCTTTATGGATAAGTTCACCCCATTCACGTTTACAATTATGATTATCAACTCTGTATTTTCCTTCGCCCCATTTTTATGTTTCTCTCTCTATTATCACTTTCTCTGTCTCTCTGTCTCTCCCTTTGCCCTCTCTCTTTTTTTACCCTGTCCCACATTAGAAGTTTGTTTTACTTTTTACCACTGCCTCTCTTAATCTGCCTTCCCTTTGAAGGGCACTCCTCTTTGCTTCTCCTTCTAGTTCTCTCTTAATTAAAAAAATTTCTATATATATATAGATTCTTCCCTCTTTGAACCAGTTCAGATGAATATGAGTTCAAGTGATGCCCACTTCCCCTCATTTTCTTTACCACTAAAAAAACCCCAGCAAAACCTCTTCCTTGTACACCTCTTTTATGTGAGATAATTTTCAAAATTCTTCCTCTCTGATTGTCCAACACATCTTTCTTTATCAGCTTTAATTTTTGTGAATATGAATTTATTTACTTAATTTTTTAGTTTTAACATTCATTTCCACAAGATTTTGAGTTACAAAATTTATCCCCATCTCTTGCCCCCAAGTTGTTATCTCTTATGTCTTTTCACCCCCCTCCCTCATTACTATCTTTTAGGGCAAGATGGATTTCTATGTCCCATTGCCTGTACATCTTATTTCCCAGTTGCATGTAAAAAAACAATATTTAAAATTTGTTTTAAAACAGCAATTTCCAGATTTATTCCCTTCTTCCCTCCTCACCCCCCCCCCCAAACTGGGAAGACAATCAATTCAATACAGTTTGTACACGTGTAGTTACACAAAATATTTCGAAAGTAGTTATATTGTGAAAGACTAACTACATTTCCCTCCATTCTATCCCACTCCCATTTATTCTGTTTTCTCCTTTGACCCTCCCCCTTTTCAAAAGTGTTTGCTTCTAACTACCATCTCCTCCAATCTGCCCTCCCTTCCCTCATACCCTTGCTTATCCCCTCCCCTCCTACTTTCCTGTAGAGTAAAATACCCCATTGAGTGTATATGTTAATCTCTCCTTAAGTCAAATCCAATGAATGTAAGGTTGACTCATTTCTCTCACCTTTCTGATCTTCCCCTCCATTAAAACAGCTTTTTCTTGCCTCTTTTATATGAGATAATTTTCCCTATTCTATCTATCCCTTTCTCCTCCCAATATGTTCTTTTCTTATTTCTTAATTTTGTTTTTTAGATATCATTCTTTCATATTCAACTTATCCTGTGTCCTCTGTCTAGGTGTACATGTACACATACACACACCCTCTACTATACATATATCATATACATACATGTATGTACACATATATATGTATATGTGTTTGTGTGTGTGTATGTATATTCCACTCAACTATCCTCATACTGAGAAAAGTCTCATGAGTTGCAATGATCATTTTTTTTCCATGTAGGAATATAAATAGTTGAACTTTAACAAGTTCCTTATGATTTCTTCTTCCTGTTCACCTTCTCATGCTTCTCTTGCATCTGGTATTTGACAGTCAATTTTTCTGTTCAGCTCTGGATTTTTCATCTAGAATATGTGAAAGTCTTCTATTTCATTGAATATCTATATCTTCATCTGAAGTATTATACTCAGTTTTGCTGGGTTGGTGATTCTTGGTTTTAATTCTAGCTCCTTTTTACTCCACAATATCATATTCTAAGTCATTTGATCCCTTAATGTACAATCTTCTAGATCTTGTTTTATCCTCATTGTGTTCCTACAATACTCAAATTGTTTCTTCCTGACTGCTTGTAATATTTTCTCCTTGTGCTGCAGGTTTGGGCCACTCCGGGTGTGGGCTGCCATGGTTCATGCAGGACTGTTTTCTGCTTTTAGCTTGGTGTGATAAACCCTTCCTGTCAGCCTGCCAGGCTTCCTTCAGTGGGAGATTTATTTCTCTGTGTCACTTTGTGGGTTCTGTAGCTCTAGAATTTGTTTAGAGTCATATTTTACTGGTATTGGAGGTGATTAGAGGGGAAGTTCAAGCAAGTTCCTGCCATTACTCCACCACCTTGGCTCCCCCCCCTTCAGATCTCATTTTTGAGGCCATCCCAACATAATATTAATATTAATTCTCTTTCATAATTTTCTTTCATTGCTCTCCTTTATTTTCCCATTTTCTCTATATCCTTTATTTGATTTGAAAGTGACTTTTTGATCTATTTACATTTTTCTTTAGCTTACCTATGAATTCTTTTTGGCCTTGTGCCCAATCTGCCTTTTTAAATAAGGCTTTGCTTGTTGATATTTTCAAGTTGTTATTTTCTTTTGCATTTGTGTCTGGAACTTCCGTAGCATCATAATAACCTTTTATGCTCATTTTTGTTGTTCTTTTCTCTTTTTCCCAACATATTTCTTGCCTTTAAAATTTGTCATATTTGTACTTTTTTCATCTCTTGGAGGTGGACCAAAATCCAGGCATTTTTTCTTCTGCTGTTTTCACTGTTAGTTCTAGGAAGTCTGTAAATTTTTATCATTTCCAAAATGGTATGATATAAAGAGAGGTGTATTTGCTGCTTCCTTGCCTGTGCTCCTTAATTTAGAAGGAATCCTGCTCCCTTGTGACAGCAAGTTTTGGGACTATTTCTCCACATTGGACCTATGACTAGGAACTTGGTAATGTGTAAGAAAAATGTAAAATCTATTTCTGATCCAGCCCTCATTGTTCACACACTGATTCCCTGGAGGTGTCCAAGCCCTTTACTGTCTTTACTTGGTGAGAGTTTTGGTAATACTGCTGCTGCTGTTGTCATTTCTCTCATTCACCTCCAAAACCCTCAGCTCATGTCACTGCTATGAGGCACTCCCAGTCAGCTCCCATTCCCATTTACAGACCTCTCCTTCAACTTCTTAAGTTGTATGAGGATAAAAAAAAAATCACTCTGACCTCTTTTTGGTGATCCTGCTTCCAAATTTGATTTGATGCATTAAAGTTGTTTGGAGGGGATTTTAAGGGAGTTTAACTGGTATGTTCCCTGAATTCCACCAGAATGACTCTGCCTTCTAAAATATTAATTAAAAATCTTAATGGATTTTGGTGATAGAGTACTAAAAAGCATGTACCATGTACACGGATGCAGGTAGTATTGAAGCATGTTTTCATCTAATTAAGAAACTTTTATCATAGATGATCCATCCACGGATGCTGTAATAACCAGGCTGTAACTCAGAGTTTTAGCAAATTGCCTGGGTGGAAGATTAGTCTATTGCTAGGCTCTAGTGATTCCATATTTGATCACTGATTAACATGTTTTAACACTGGTACATTTCTATATGCCCAATAACTGGTCTAGTAAGCTTATTTAGACCAGGAATGATAAGGCTTTCCTCATTATAATTAGTTTAGTAAACATTATGTAGTCTATGAACCAATAGGTAGCAAAGTTTCCTAATAAAAATGAGAATGAATCTGATTCCAGATTAACTGATTACTCATTGACTGTGCCTAAAATAATTTTTCCATTCAGTCCTATTGAACCTTCCCAACAATAACAACCAGACATAAGGGAAGAGACTCCTGCTTTTTTCTAGGAATGAAAGGCTGGGGAGTTGTGCATTTGCATACCTGGGAATAATAAAGTGCCTGAATTAGGATTGAGTATTTGTTTTAATTCTCATTACCAAAATCTTCTCACATTGGGGATCTCTGAGATTGTCCATGGTGACTTAGCATATATGTGTCAGAGAGAAGATTTTGTGAGATTAATTAATTCATTTTTAGTGTTCAATATTTACTTCTATATGATTTTGAGTTTTACATTTTCTCCCCATCCCTCTCCTTCCACCTTTCCAAGATGGCATGTAATCTGATATGGGCTCTACATATACATTCATATTAAACATATTTTCACATTGGTCATGTTGTAAAGATGAAATAGGACCTATGGGAGGAACCACAAGAAAGAAGAAACAAAGCAGAACAAAAACAAAAAGAAAAGAGAGCAAACAGCTTGCTCCCATCTGCATTCAGACTCCAAAGTTCTTTCTTAGGATGTGGATAGCATTTTCCATCATGGCTCTTTTGGAGTTGTCTTAAATCATTGCATTGCTAAGAGCTAAGTCTATCAAAGTCAGTCTTCACACAATGTCACTATTACTATATAAAATCTTCTTCTGGTTCTGTTCACTTCATTCAGTATCCGTTCATATAAGTCTTTCCAAGTTTTTTTTTCTCTGAAGTCTGCCTGCTCATCAATTTTTAAAGCACAATAATTTTGCACTACATTCATATACCACAACTTATTCAGTCATTCCTCAATTGATGGACATCCCTTCAATTTTGAATTATATTCTACCACAAAAAGAGCTACTATAAATGTTTTTGTACACATGGGTCCTTTTCTCATTTTTATGATCTCTTTGGGATACACACCTAGAAGTAATATTGCTGGGTCAAATGGCACGCGCAGTTTTATAGCCCTTTGAGCATAGTTACAAATTGCTTTCTAGAATGATTGGAGCAGCTCACAACTCCAAGGATGTACTAGTGTTCCAGTTTTCCCACATGTCCCATATTTATCATTTTCCTATTTTGTCATGTTAACCAATCTGATAGGTGTGATGTGGAACCTCTGAATTGTTTTGATTTGGACTTCTCTAATAGCAATTTAGAACATTACTTTCAAATGATTATAGGTAGCTTTAATTTCTTGATCTGAAAATTGTCTGCTCATATCCTTTGACCATTTCTCAATTGAAGAATGACCTACATTCTTATAAATTTGACTCAGTTCTCTATACACTTCAGAAATGCAGAGCCACTGACTGTAAAAATTATTATCCAGCAGAGAGAAGATTTGACCCTACCTCTTTCTGAGTTCATAGATGGGCCCATATCCACTATTTACCACTATCTATTTTATGTAAAGTGAACTGAACAAATTATTATTAGATAAGATTAACTATTTAGTTTCTGTGGACAATGTTGTAGAAAGGTTGGAGAAGTCTAATTGGGGTACCAAAGTCATTGGCAAAGATAAAATGGGGAAGAAAGTGAATTGGGTTTAGTAAATTAAAGCACTAGCAGCTTTTCAGAAAAACGCTACTGTGAACATCTTTTGAAGTTCTGATTACACAGTATAGCAAAAACTCTATTCCATAACAAATCAAAGCAAATCATTCACAATGAAGCAAAGAATAGCATTCACAATGTTACAACTTAATCCCAAAAAATAAAAATATAGCACTCACAACAGTTTATCACAGAAAATGGCAACATAGTTTCCACCCCAGTGGTCACCAAGTTATCAACAAAGAACAATCATTTAGTAACTCAATCATTCAATCATCCTTAAGGTTTGCCTCCTCAGGGAACACAAAGTACAATAGTCAAAGTCCTCCACTCATGTGGCATAGAAAGTTCCAAATCAATTACTTATCCAGCCATCCATCACTAAGTACAATCATTTAGTCAATCAATCATCCTTCATCATTCACTATTCAATCATCAGAAAATACCCAGACCCTCCACCCCTGGGTCACTAGTAAATTATAATTTTCTTAGTCAGCACACAATATCCAAGCAAAGTCTTCTTTCAGCTTGACTTGGGGTGGTCTATCAGATTCTTTGGATCCCCTTCCATGGTCCCAGATCCTACCTGGATTCATGAAACTGTCACCTGGGTTCAAAGCCAGATAGCTCTCAGGTCCTTGTCCAGCTCTCTGAGCAGTTCCTGCTCCACATTGGAGCTCACAGTGTCCAGTACATCTCAAATCCTTCATAGTCTCGGTTTCCAGGAAGTCAAGGATGAACAAAACCATAAACAAAGTCTTAAATCCTTCACAGTCATACTTTCTCAGTCTTTTGTCAGTTTGGCTGTCCCTCAGACTCAGCAGAAGTTTCAGCTGGTTCTCAGAATCAAAAATCACTCCATCCAGGTTTTCAAAATCAAAATCATTCTCTCAAACCTGGGGGCAGAGGGAGCAGGGAGAGCTTACCTCTTCAGCCTTCTTGGCTACCCTTCAGCCTCCCTGGTGGCAGCAAATTCTGGAGTTTGCTCCCAGATCTGTCTCAGTTATCAATTTTTATTTTCTTCTCAATTCTCACTCCAGCAGTAGCGTAGCTCAGCCTCCAGATGTTGCTGAGTGAAATTTTCTCTTTCTTCAGTGGCAGCAGCTTCTGCCTGCAGGTACTTGTCCCAAGAAATTCTGCCTCTCCCTCTCTGTGGCTTTTCCTTATATACGCTCAGCATTAGCATCCTATTTCAGCCAATCCCTTCCTGTTACTTCAGTAGCGTGGATTCGTACCTTCTTGATTAATTCCTAAGTGCTAAGTTTCTGTTACCTTTGCCAATACAAAAGGATCTTCAAATTCAAATTACATTACCATTACATTAATATAAATAATATTACATATATTCATACCATCATAATGTCATAGGTCTAAAATATCCAGTTTATAAATTATTTGCCTAAGATCCCAAGACATTAGTTGATTTTGCCAACAATATGCAGGTGATAAATTCCAGAGATAGGATTTCACCCAGATCCAGAGACATCACCTTTCCCATCATACAATGTTATTAATGCATAAATGCGTGCGCACACACACACACACACACACACAGTCATAGAGATGCAGTTTTTCTCTTCCTGAGAGTATGAAGACATTAAGGATGTGGAGCATTCTCTGCTTTTCCAATGAGACATTCTGAGAGGAGTCTATGAAATGAATGAATGAATGAAAAACTCTATGATTTAGTTCTTTCTAGAGTATGTATGAACCACTGTCCTTACCACATATTTACCACCATCACATTTGCATTCTTTAGTGTACTTTTTGACAATATTCTTAAAAATGGCTTCTTACATCTTGAAAGAAACATCAAAGATACTTCTACAAGAAGCAGAAAAATACAATTTGTTTGGCACTCAACAAAATTTAATTGTTTTATGCTAAATAATATCATCCAAAAAATCAGGCAGGGTTTAGTGTTGAATTTTTTTCTATCTCACATATCAAGACAGGCACATCAATTTGTATTCTCTAGAAGTTGATATTTAACAGAAATCATGCTTAGGTACATTTATGAACAAGATGGTCAATCTGCAAAAGTAACCTTCATTTTTTTCAGGTAAAAATCTTCTCTTTCATGTAATATGAAACAGAATTTGAAGATCTAAGGGAGGCACCTATAAAAGTGTTTGAGGAGATATAAAATTATTTTCTGAGAAAAATATTGGCTTTGTTTGTATCTATCCTTTCTGCTCACACCTGTGCTAAAGTGGATTGGTCTTGTGTCCAGACAAGAAGAGAAGGCAACCTGACTCTCAAACATCTTGAACAGAAGAGCCATTTTCCCCCTTGACATCTGCTATCAGGGTCATATGGTTCTCACTTAAACGAAGGTAGAATATCAGTACTGCAGGACCTTGTTAGAAGATTCCATCATGCAGTCACTACAGTCCAACACCTGCCAAAAGCTCATTTCAGAACAAGATATGTGAGAGCTAGAGATGATTTAGTGCACATGTTAACTCTCTAGTTTTCTAAATTCTTTTCATGAATTAGGTTATATCATTAGAAAACAAAGTACCTGGACTGCATTATTCTGCCCCTTATAGAAATGACTTTCCTGAACTACAATTTAATATAATGCTCTCTGCCTTTAGAGAGAGTTTATAAAAAGGATTGTTCATTATTTATCTTCTCTAAAATAAGAGTTGATGTTAACATGTACTCTGCCAACGCCATTAAGCAATACTCCTTGTGATAATTTTTCCCCATGACTTTAGTTCTGGAGTGGGTGAGGGGAATGTACGTGCAGATTAATTTATCCACCTTATTTTGTTTAAACCAAAAACATATATACACCATTTTCTTTTGTGACTCTTTACACCCCACCCCCATCTCAGTTGAAATCAGTTTTTCCTCATTTGTATCTGCTTCTGCTTTGGTAGACTTTAGTTAGATTGAAGACTTCTTTCTTTGTTTCTTTCTTTCTTTCTTCTCTCTCTCTCTCTCTCTCTCTCTCTCTCTCTCTCTCCCTCTTAACTATCTTTTAAACCTTTGAGTACTTATTTGCACAAATTTTAAGTAAATTCAATTAAATTATCAGGAGACAAGAAAAGGGTGGGAACACAAAACTGAACCACAATACATTTAGATTAATTTCTCCATCCAATCCTTTACTCCATTCAGCTACAAGTCAGAGAAAATACATTTGTGTTATAGATGAAAAACAATGCAATATAGTATGAACAATATACATTTTCTTTTCACTTAGAAAAGCCTTTATAAACTTTATAAGTTCCTGGTACCTCTTTCTAATTTATTTTTTCTCCATCCAGTAAGATTAATATTCAATTTCAATGTCGTTCTTGCATCTGAAAAAAGTCAGGAATATCTGAATTGTATGTAGAATTCTTTTATAATTCCCATCACACCCCTGTGCCTGCTTATCATTAGCAGAGCCAAAATCTTCCATTTCTCTACAAATAATTAATAGGGCATGAAATGGCATTTTTCCCCATTTCAGAGAAGAAAAGATATGTTAGCTGTGTGTAACAGCTATTATTGCAGACAAAACACAAGTTGGCAGTGATTTGTTGTGAAATTCTCCCACTACAAAGTTTATTATTTATTTCTTAGTAAAAAAAATACATGCATTATGTACTAGTTTTAAAGGTCAAGAAAAACAATAATTGTATTTTTATTTAAGTGAAGTATTACTGCTTTGAAAAAATGTTTAAATGACTGGCTTTAGACAGTTCCATATCTCACCAATTCTATGATTATTTCTCTAACTTCAGCTTAAAATAAAATATTTTAATTTGAAATTAAATGATAAATTTTATACTTAAAGATTATTGAATATTAATTATACAGTTAACCAAGCTGTCAAAAAGGAATAGCCTTTAATTAGATTCTGATTATTGTGGTGTTTGGGAGTTTCTTCATTTGTTAGTTTAAATGAGACCTTGGTGCCTTGCAGTGAACTGTCACTATTGGAAAATATTGACTGAGGGTGGGTACCTAATGGGAAATGCAAACCTGAGTAATTTTCATGGGCTTGGAAAGCCCAAGCATATTATCTCTTCCCCAAAGATAGTCTGATACCAGCCTTTTGGGAATGAAAAGAAGACAACGAGGTCAAAGGAAGTGCACAGTGCAGTTGTTGAAATATATAGAATGCTGGAAGAGATTGATATTAGGTGGGAAGAAATGACTTAATCCTTTCATTGAGGCAAATGTATGAAAGAAGGAAAACATGAGATACTACATCTGTATTTCAGAACTAATAACAATAACTGAAAGACATTGCTAGAGAATTTGGACCACCAATGATTTATCGTGAAGATTATAGAATTTTGACTAGGCATGATATTTTGTTTGAATAATTTGACAATTATGTTAGGCTGAATAATAATGATGACAAATTAATATTAGAGAAGAATTAAAAGGAGAAAGGTATAAATGAACAAATGAAGTTCTTTATATTTATTCTTATATTACATTGATGCTTAATAACAAGAAAGGAGAACCTGCAGATCATCATGACACTTAAAGTGTTATGGATTTCTTATACTGATTTTGTATTTTATGTCCTATTGGTAGTATTATAGGGACCAATTGAGGGTTATGTAGTCTCCAGCCAATATTTGAGATCAAGAGGGGTTAAGTACATAGGATATAAGCCTGGTCCTTGGTCAGACAAGCTGGATTACTTGCTAGGAGACCAGAGAACATGAATGAGCATAAGTACTTGGAGGAATGGAACATTGTCTTCAAATAATTCTTAGCAACTACAGGGGCTGAGACAAAAGTAAACCAGAGGTGGCATCCCCAAAGATTACGAAATAACCACAGAAGGGTTCAAATGAAGGAAACTCAATCAGAGAGCTTTAAGAGGATTGAGAAAATACTCAAGATTGCCATTTGAACATGATTCTGGCAGATTCTGCTGACTTTCATTCTTGTAGGTCAGGCTTCACCTCTAAGCCCATGTAGCAGGTATGAGCTGCTCCATGAAAGCCAAATCAAGCAACTTTATAACATTATTAGAAAATGTTCAAACATTATGTTCAAATAGGCTTCCCTCTTCCCCACCCCCTATAGAACAGCAACATTCATTACTGCTTTTATGTAAATTTCCTCTGCAAACATCTGTACAAGAGATTCAGAGAATCATGGAATTCCAAAAGCTAGTTTTGTCATTTAGTTCACCACATGCGCAATAAAATGTTCTCTTCTTCTTCTTCTTGGTCTTCTTCTTGGTCGTCTTCTTGGTCTTCTTCTTCTTCTTGTTTTTCTTCTTGTTCTTATTCTTCTTGTTCTTGTTCTTGTTCTTCTTCTTCTTCTTCTTCTTCTTTTTATTCTTTGTTTTCAAAGAAGACCAATGAATTCACAGAGCAATATATTGGCTTGTGTTTGAATTGGATTTAAATGAGACACAGTTGCACAAAGTCATTAGCCCCACTCTTTCTTCCTGAATCACTGCAGTTCAGTGGCAAGACAAGAGTCAGGACGATTGGCAATGGTACGGCATATGTTGGATGACCTTGACCTCTTTGATATTCAACCAAGCTTTAATTGCTCTACAGCTGCCTTTATGCCTATTAGAACAAATTTTTCTTATCTACCCATTACACATCCCCCTAACTCCTTGGGTTTGAGGCCTGCTAGCTAGTTTAGCCCTAGTTTAGCCCATCAAGTGAGTTGGTTTTACTAGGATGTGACTGCTGTGTATGCTACAGCTTCTTGGAGCTGCAGATGGGAGTTGAGTGACAAGTGGACACCAAAGGGAGATGAATAGCCCTGAAAAGGGCTCAGCAAGCCCTCTCACATCAGTGGTATTAATCCTACATGTACAACTCATTTGCTCCTTCTTCTTCTATAAAGCGGTTATCAACCTGTGTGTCACAACCCCTTTGGGGGTCAAACAGGGTCACCTAAGACCATCAGGAAACACATATTTACAATGGTCTTAGGAATTGAGACACATACTCCTCTATCCTTCTCCACGTGGGTCCCCCCACATGCAGATACACACACATATGAGTATAAAAGTGTTGTGACATTAGGAAGGTTGAGAATCACTGTTCTATAACCTCTCCAAGAAAAAGATCTTGAAAAGCACTAAAGAAGGAATATATCCTAATTCAGCCCTTACAATGACTGGAAAGAATTATGTATTAAGAGATTTTTCCTTATGCTGACCCTAAATTGGCTTCAACTTCTATCCATTTGCCACTCACTCTTCCCTCTTAAGGAAACTAACTAGTCATGAAGCTAAGAAGCCCTTTCCCAATTTAATAGCCATTATTAATATACAACCATGTCTCCATTATTTCTCTGAAGATAAACATCTCCAATTATTCAGAACTTCTACCTGTCTCTTAATCAACATTATATATTTGCAAAAGTAGCCTCTGATAATAGTGGTATTGAAGTTTCTGTTTTATAATGTGTGGGACAGCTAGGTGAGTCAGTAGATAAACCACTGGGTCTGGAGTCGGGAAGACCTGAGTTTGAATCCAGCCCCTGACACTTTCTTTCAGTATGACCCTGCGAAAGTGACTTAAACCTTGTTTGCCTCAATGTCTTCATCTCTAAAATGAGCTAGGGAAGGAAATGGCAAAACCAGTTAGTATCTTTACCAAGAAAATATCAGATGGGAACAGGAAAGATGAGACATGACTAAAATGAATAAGCAACAACAATACAACTATGTTAATTTCTATTGAGCATTTGTTTTTATTAGTGTTTCAAATTCTTTCCCCCAGTCATAATTAATGTCATAATCATTATTATGTATTCATACTTCCTCCAAACACATCATCTACTTGTGAAGTTTATTATGTGATCCCATATAAATTTTACATTATAAGTGTTACAATTAAATATCATCTTTGATTCAGTCCTCCATTCTTTGTATTCAATATCTTTTTTGGATAATGGATCAATTCCTATAAGTTTGAGTTAATTTAAAGCAGGCCATAGACATAGTCTTCAAAGTCTATTATCTATTAACTATTATTATTTTTATTATTTATAGCATAGGATCAAAATTCACTCTAAATGACATCAATCAATTATTGCTTCATTTTTGAAGCTGGATACATGACCCTGAGTAATTTAGAACAGTATTTCTCAAGCTAATGTATATATTAGATCACTAAGAAACAAAAGTTTCATATTGTCTATCATTGCTCTTTTGTGATCATGGCTAATCTTTGCATTGATAAGAGTTCTTTTCATTCAAAATTATTCATTTTTTCTAATATTGGTGTTGATTTTTCCAATGGTTCTACATATTTTTACCTTGTTTCAGTTAATAGAAATCTTTCCATGTTTCTCTGGAACCACCCCCTTCATAATTTCTTGAAGCACCAAAGATTGCCATACCATTTAATTACCATATAGCTTGTTCAACCATACCCAAGTTTATATTCTTTTCCAGCACGAAAAGATCCTGCTCTGAATAAATTTGTATTATTGTATCCTTATCCTGTGTCTTTGATCTCCTCAAAGTATACCCCTGTAAGTGTTATATTTATGTCAACATTTAATACTTTACTAGCTATTGAGAGTAGTTTTAAAGTCCTTTACAAAATGATTGGACAAATTCAAAAGTCACACACTTTAGTATACCTGTTTTCTAAGAGCCCCTCCAGCATTTATTGTTGTTTTTCCCCCCAACTTTGTCCTTCAAATACATGGTAGGTGAAATGTCAGAGTAATTTCAAATTGTATTTCTCTAATTATAAGTGATTTAGAGTATTTTTTCATGTGGTTTTCAGTAGCTTGTACTTCTTAATTTGAGAACTGTCTTTTTCTATTATTTGAACATGCATCAATTGGGCAATTGCAATTATTTTTTATAAATGTGAGTCAATATCTTATATTTCTTAGAAATGAGATCTTTATCAGAGACAGGACATAGTAGACTTACAATGAATCAAAATGAATTTTAATGTTATTGATAATCATCACTAGGGGCTTTGTAATCAGGCATGGAAATGAGAGGCCTTAGTACTTAAGCAGCAAAGAAACTTCTAAATTGCTTCCAGGACACTGATGATGGAGTAAACAGTAAGTCTCTCTCACTCCCTATCCCCATTGACCTTAAAAAACACAGATAATATTGCCTCAGGAAAAATCCTGAAATAGTGGAGCCAACAGAAAGATGGGGTATAACAGTCTTTAAACTCAGGAGACTAGGAGGACTAAGGAAAAGGTTGCTCTTACTATGGCTGAAGGAGACCAGTACAGGTAGGAGGTGTCCCAGCAAGCCAGTGTCAAGCCTGACCTCAGCAAACCAGTGGAAGATCCTGAGCCCCAGTGTGGTGGAGCAGGTAAGCATCAACACCAGGCACACACCAGCCACCACCAGATACTCTAGCTCAACACCAGGTAAGCTATCAGCCTCCAGCTGCCAACACTTGATACCTCAGGACACAAACCAGTAGCAAGGCCCCTGCATTCTAGCACAAGAAGCATGGAATGGTGCCCCCTGGGCCACAGGAGAAGTCAAATTAAAAAGCCAGGAAAAAAGGCAAAAAGCACAATCAAAAAGCAATAAAGGAAAAGGATTACCACAGAGAAATATCTTGGTGACAGGGAAGATCAAAACACAAATTCAGAAGAGGATGAAATTGTCAATACACCCATGTTTGAAATCTCAAAAGTGAATATTAACTGGTTTCAAGCCCCAAAAGCTTTCTTTGAGGAGCTCAAGAAGGATTTTAAAAGTGAAATGAAAGAGGCAGAAGGAAAATTAAATAATTTCTTTAAAAATACAATTGACAAAATAGGAGGGCAGAGCACATTGAAGAAAACAACTCCTTAAAATGTAGAATTGACCAAAAGAAGCAAACTAAAGGAAATAATTGATTTAAAATTAGATTTGGTGAAGTAGAGACTCTATGGGACTGTGTGAAACATCAAGAATCAGTAAAACAAAATTAAAAGAATGGAGAAATAGAAAAAATGCAAAATATATCATTTGAAAAACTACTGACCTGGGAAATAGATACAGGAGAGATAATTTAAGAATTATTGGTCTACCTGAAAGCCATGACAAAAAAAGAGGCTGGACAGCATCTTTCAAGAAATCACCAAGGAAAACTAGAGAGTAAAATAATCATTGAAAGAATTCACTCATCATCTCCTTTAAGAGATCCTAAATTGAAAATGCTGAGGAATGTTCTAGCCAAATTCTAGAATTATCAGGTCAAAGAGAAAATATTGCAATCAGTTAGAAAGAATGAATTCAAATATCATGAAACCACACTCAGGATTATGCAGGATCTATTAGCTTCTATATTAAAAGATTGGAGGGCTTGGAATATGATATTCTGTATGGCAAATGAGTTTGAATTACAACCCAGGATCAACTATCCAGTGAAATTGAGCATAATCTTTCTGGGGAGAGATGGACATTCAAAGAAATAGAGGAATTCCAGACTTTCCTGATGAAAAGACTGGAGCTCAAAGGAAAATTGGGTCTTCAAACACAAGACTGAAGAGAGGCATAAAAAGGTAAATAGAAAGGGGAAAAAGTTATTTAATAAGGGAAAACTTTATATCCCTACGTGGCAAGATGATACTTATAACTCTTAAGAACCATATGTGTATTATGATATTTAGGAGGGATATATAGACAGAGTGGCTGGGTTTAAGGTGACCTTGATGTGATGATAAAAAAACATTAAGTGGTGAAATGGGATTATGATAGAAGAGGGAACAATGAGGCACAAAAGGGTAAATTATATCACATGAAGAGGCACAAAGACATATTAGAGCAAAGGGAAAGAAGAGAGGGAGATGTGCAGTGTTTGAAGTTTACTCTCATTAGATTTGGCTCAAGGAGGGAATAACTTACTCAGTTAGTTATATAGATCTAACCTACTCTGTAGCAAGTAAGAAGGGAGAGGAAAATGAGGGGCAGCACAGAATAGAGGAAAGATTGAGGGAGGCAGTGATCAACAGGAAAATTACTGAGGAAGGAAAGGAGAAAAGAGAAAGAAAAGTATAAACAAGCATGAGGGGAATAGGATGGAGAGAAAGATACAAATAGGAATCCTAACTGTGAATGTGAATGGGATGAACTCTCCCATAAAATGGAAATCGGCAGTAGAATGGATTAAAAACCATAATCCTAAAATACGTTGTTTATAAGAAACACATTTAATAGAGAGGGATACACACCAAATGGGGTTAAGGTGAAAGGCTGGAGTAGAGTATATTATGCTTCAGCTGCAGAAAAAAACGACAATAACATGGGTAGCAATCCTAATCTCAGACAAAGCAAAAGAAAAAAATTGACCTAATTAAAAGAGAAAATGAAGGAAAAGGCATTCTTCTAAAGTCACCATAGATAAGAAAGTAATATAATTGTTAAACATGTATGCACCAGGTGGTATAGCATCCAAATTCTTAGAGAAGTTAAGTTAGTAAGGGAAAAAAATAGACAGCAAACTATAGTAGTGGGGAATTTCAACCTGCCTTTGTCACAACTAGATAAATCTTATCATAAAATAAACAAGAGGAAATGAACATAACTTTATAAAATTTAGATATGGTAGAAATTTGGAGAAAGTTGAATGTAGATATAAATGGATATGCTTTTTACTCAGTGCTACCTTGCAACAAAGCAAAAATTGACCACATATTAAGGCATAAAAACCTCACAATCCAATGCAGAAAGGCAGAAAAATTAAATGCATCCTTTTCAGATCATGATACAATAAAATTATTTGTAATCAAGGGCCATGGAAAGATAGACTAAAATTAATTGAAACCAAAGAATGTAATCCTAAAGAATGAGTGTGTCAAGCAATACATAACAGAAAATAAATTGCCATGCATTTAGCAAGATTAGGGAATAGAGTTTGATCTGTAATTTTGTTTGCATTCAGATGTCTCAAAAGAAGAATCTTATTCAGCCAATGCAGAGTGGCACCTTTCCTTCAACTTATCATCTTTGAGGATTGCCTAGAGTATTCAGGTATTAACTAACTTGCTTAAATTCACACAGCTAGTATGTATAAAGAAAGGGTTACCCTATACTTTAATGATTCTCTAATTATGAAGATTAATTAATTCAAGTAGAAGGGTAGTAAATGGCATGGTTTCCTCTACCATGGCTGTCCCATAGATAAAAGCATTTCTAGACTGTCTTAACTTTAGTCCTTTCATCCACCATCCGTGAATGCAATGACCTTGGTAACCCTCAAGTTCCCGAGGGTCTCTTCTTCCTTACCTGAATTTGTTATGACACAATGTTGTTTTGAAAAGCTTTTTTCTAATTTTGAAAATTTCTAGTAATGGTTAGTGTATTGCTTTTACCAATTAGATGAATATATCTTTAATCAAGAGTCACTACTTCTGTTGCATCTTACTTTCCTCACATATGAAAAGGGATTAGTGAGGTAGAGTCAAGATGGAGAAGCAGTGAAGCACTCAGCCAGGCTCTCCAAAATTACACTCCCAACAACTCTAAAATAACTCCTCAAATAGATTTGTTTTAGTTACAGAACCATTTCACATTGGTCAGGTGAAAATCCAAAAATCCAACCTTAGATATTTTAGCAATTTGGCAAGAAAAGTCTGTCTAATGAAGACAGTAGGGGAGGAAACATAGAGAACTGCTTGGACATGGAGCACAGTGCAGACTGGGCAACCCAAACCACATAGCAAAAAACCATGCCAAAGAACCAGCAACTTCTCTTGAAGTCAATCGCATTAGTGGCATCAGAAGCTTCAGGAGTTCTTAGCCTAGGGGAAGTTAAGGGGTTAGACAAATCTTTGGAAGTTGATTACAGGAATTAGTTTGCTATTGTTGGATTCAGAACCCTATTGCATTGATTATATGCAGTTTCAGGTCATACTCCCAGGGCCAAAAGTAGGAACAACATTTGTGAACATAGGAGAGCAAAAGCCCTGCTCACAGTTCCAAGGCAGAGAAGAGTACTTGAGGTCACTCACAAATGTGTAGGGATCATAATTTCAATTCCAAGACAGAGGGAAGCAGTAGCAGTTGTGCTGATGGGAAGGAGTGGGGGTGGTAACAGTTTCTTTTTTTTTCAAATTAACTTTTGTTTATTTTTAGTTTACATCATTGATTTCCACAAGATTTTGAGTTACAGATTTTCTCCCTGTCTTTCCCCTACTCATCCCCCCAAAAGAGCAGTCCCACTTTATACCCCCTCCCCAATCTGCTGGTGGTCAAAGTTTCAAGTCCAGGAGGAATTCTAGCGTTGATGGTGGAATGGTCTCTTCCTAGGTAAAGACCAGAGCACAGGCCAACACAGCAATGATCAGATCTCTTCCTAGATCATACCACCATGGGGGCACTGAAAACCTACAGACAATAATATTTAGCTCTGAAAATAGTTAGAAAGTCCTGAGGTCCCTCCTCACCCCAGGAGCAGAGTCAAACTTAAAGGTAAATTTAAAAGTCAGGAAATAGACTAGAAAAATGAACAAGCAACAACAACAACAACAACAAAAAGAACGTGATCATAGAGAGTTCCTACAGTGACAGGGAAGATCAAGATGCAAGCTCAGAAGACAGTAAAATCCAAATAGGTACATGAAAGTGTCAATGAAAATAATACATTTGTCCTCAGACACAAAAGATTTCCTAGAAGAGATTGAAAAGGATTTTAAAAATCAAATAAGAAAGGTAAGGGAAGTGGGTAAAAATTAGAATGAGCTAACAAAATTATGAAAATAGTCAAAAGCTTGATAAAGAAGAAACAACTTTAGTACAAAGTCAATGCAACCAAGATTAGAAGGGAAACCGAAAGCTGGGAAACAATTTTTACAGCCAATCTCTCAGATAAAGGCCTCATTTCTAAAAAAGGCAGAGAACTGAGTCAAAATTTATAAGAAACAATTCATTCGGGGGCGGAGCCAAGATGGCAGCGTAGAAGCAGCAAGGTCCCGCAGCTCCCACACCGCCACCCTAAACACCCAGAAAACACGAGCCCAGACAAAGTCTAGGAGAGTCTAGGACTCTCTGACTCACAAAAACACAGAGAACACAACTCTGCTGAAGGCAGCTGGGCAGCAGGGGCTCAGCGCGGCCACCAGAGCGGAGGCTGGAACAGCCGGAAGCCGAGACCGTGGCCAGGCCTGGGACGGTGGGAAGGAGCTGAGCCGAGCCCCGCAGCCAGCCTGCAGTGGTTCTACAGCCTCCAGCACCCCCACGTCTGCCAAGGCTGAGGAGCAGGACGGGAGAGGCAGCTCACACCGAGAACGGCCAGCCCAAAACCACAGCAGCAGCCAGGCAAGGCCCCAGGGCGGCCAGGAGAAGTAGCAGAGCCTCCCAAGCCTCAGGTGAGTCTACTTCAAAGAAAATCTAAAGAACCGGCCTGAGGGGAGCTTCCAGACGATTAGTGAAAGCTGAAACTTTGAAACTTAATTGGGGCGGGGTAAAGCTGGTCAGCCATTCTACCCCCGGGGCAAGGAAGCAGTGGGGGAGGGGAACTACTGGACCCAGCAGCAGTGGCCCACACCAGGCTACTTCAGAGCCCCTGGCCTGCGGACTCCGCAGGGGGGCTGAATCGATTAATCGAGGCTAAGTGCTCTTGTGTTGAGTGGCCTGGATTCGGATCGTGGTCTTGGGTGGTGGTCCTGGGGTACACTTTCAGCAAGCCAAAGCTGGGGGGACTTGCAACACCCCCCTAATAGCTACAGCAGCTGGGAAAATCCCAGCGATTTGGAACAGAGCTTCCCCCCCTA
>CM053600.1:85166660-85196965 GCA_028646575.1 Pseudocheirus occidentalis
TTATAAGCACTGGCCTTCTCCCAAGTCAACAGGGGAATTCACACCTTTTCACCAATGGATAGAGTTCTATACTTAGCCCTAAGTATCTGATCTACTTAGCCCTAAATATCAAACAAATTGATTACCATTACAGATAGAGAGAGACACACAGAGAGAAACAGAGAGACAGAGAGACAGAGAGAGAAAGAAGACATAGTCACGTAGTCACATAGCATTTTGCTAAGACATCCACTAGGTTCCAGGCACTGTGCTAATGTAATGGTTTCAGCTATTCAAGTACCTTTGAGCCTTGTCTTTGATGGTATCAAGTCTTTGTTGGAAACAGTATACATTGTGTTGCTCTTAATAGATCTAAGGACTATTGGAGAACTTCTCTGCCCTTAATAGGGCCCAAGGTGGGAAAAGATTGCCAAAAGTGCAGAACAGGAGGGGTGGAACAAGAAGGAGCAGAGCAAAAAAAAGAAGTTGGAGCATGAGCTGAGACCAAGCAGAATTGAGAGGAAGAATGCTTGTGATTTCAGCACTCTGTAGCATTTGGTCTATCGGTCTAATACAGATGAAAGCGTCCTTCCTGTTTTTTTCAGACAGAAGTCCTGAGAAAGCACTTTACTCCTGCTTACAGAAATTCTGAGACTTTGCTCTTGATTTTGTTTGATTTCTCAGACAGAAGCCTTCTCTGTTAATTTGTGCTACTTTGTCAGACAGAAAGTTAATTGAGATAATAAGTTTCGACAATGTGTGTAAATATTGTTGTAGCTCTGTTAAGCTTTATCTTCCTAGAAACAGAAACTTCAAAGAGCTTAGAGTGGAGCAGTAAACTGAGGAATGAAACTAGAGCAGAGTGTTAGCTTCATGTGAATCCAGACAAGAGCTACAAGAGTTGAGAGCAGACGGCCCATGGAAGAGAAACTATGAGGATTTAGAAGCCAGCCTTAAGTTAAGATGAAAGATATTACTTGGATACCCATTATTGATTGATGGTATTGTAACTCACTGTGACCTAGGCATGGATAGTGTTTGTACTTTCTGCTATCCCTTAAAGATGATTGGCTTAATGATGATTAGAAATTAGCCTAAAATCAAGATGAAAGAAGACTTTACGAGGGTACTCTATATTGGTTGAGGAGATTGTGACTTTCTGAATATGTTTTTTAAGCCTATGTGCTCACCTTAGTAACAAGTGGTTATGTTAAATTGTTGTGCTTTATTTTGTTAAATGTTTGCTTTAGTTTATTGCTGAATGAATAGAAAGTTCATTATAATATGTGATTAGATCCTTAAAGATATTCAGAGCAGCCATCCTCTGGAGAGGACTAAAAAGGAATAAAATAGAACAAAGCAAGAATAAATTGTTTCCAAGGGGATCACAGTCTATGACAGAGGAGATAATATGCAAACAATGTACAAAAATAAATATAGAATAAATTGAAACTAGTATCAGAAGGAAGGAATTAAGATTAAGGAAAATTGGGGTGGGTGAATGGCAAATTCACTTTATACAGAAAGTGAAATTCCTAAGTTGTAAATTTTGGTTGATGGAGAGACTGACAGAATCTTCAAGAGTTATGAGAAAGATTAAAGAGATGGGAAGATTTATGGGAAGAAGTTATGAACCAAGCTGGCAGATTAGAGGAAGTAGCCTAGTTGAGCTCTATCAATATTTCAATACTCCTGTCCAAGGTGCTTTAAAAAAGTCTCAAATCAAATTTGAGTGGCAGAGTAGACAAAAGTTGAGCAAACCCCCACTTTAACATAAAGTTCAAAGTGAAGAAATAAGTTGAAAAATGAGTAGACAACAACAACATTAAAAAAGCTACCATAAAAGTGAGAATTGGGCAACTCTCCCATCCAGCACTTTTTGTGTGCTGTTATTTTCAGAGTTGGTTTTAAGAGTCAGTAAATTTTTAATACTTCCTAGGTGATATGATCTAGGGACAGTTGTGGTCAGTTTCCTCTCACTTTTGCTCTGGCCTGTGAACAACCACAAGCACTCCTTTCTACCTTGGAAATGTGATCAGGCTCTTGATTCTGCTATTGATCCTCTTTACCTTTGGACTGCGACTAACAATGACATGTGTGGAATGCAACGGAATCCTGAACTCAATACCAGCAAAGGGACCTCTGTAGTCCTCTTTTTGACAAGTTGTTGGATCCTTTTACCATGGGACTGAGAGCTCCAGAAACTACGGTCTCTAAATAAGTCACCTGCAACACCTGTTGCTGGCTTGTGTGGTTGGGTCCCATGTTGGACTATACTCCATTCTCACTCCAGTGAGACAGACCTTTCCTCCTGATCTTCTAAGTTGCCTTATACTATAAAAATGTGCAGACCTTATCCTTTTTTTGGTTCTGTCACTACAGAATTCATTTTGAGATATTATTTTTAAGTTGGAGAGGAATTTGGATGTCTAGGTTCTGCTTCCCAGGAATATTATAACCAAGTTCCAGAGCTCCAAGATCAAGGGGAAAATATTTCAATCAGCAAGAAATGATTTAAATAGTGGGGATCCAACATCAGGATCATACAAGATTTAGCAGTTTCCACAATAAAGGAGTGTAGAGATTGTAACAGGATATTTTAGAATTGCAAAGGGGCTTTAGTTATGACCAAGAATAACTTAACCAGCAAAGCTGAGTATAATCCCTCAGTGGGAGGAAAAGAATAATGAAATAGAGGAGTTTTTAAGTGTTCCTTAATTAAAAAAACTAAATAGAAATTTTGCCATTCAAACACAAAACTCAAGCAAAGCATTAAAATGTAAACATGAAAATAATTGGAAAAATAATGGACTCAGTGAAATTAAGCTATTTAAATTTCAATGTATCCATAAGATACATGTAACTCCTAAGAACTTCATCATTACTGGGGATGTTAAAAGGAGTTTACATAGATGGAGGGCATGAATGTAAGTCAATTATATTGGAATGATCTTCCAAGAAAAATAAATGGGTAAGAAAGAGCCATGTACTGGGGGAATAAAGAATGGAAATGTAAACTGGGAAAATTTTTCTTACATAAAAGAGGCAAGAAAGGAATAGCTTTTACAGTGGATGGTAAAGTAGGATGTCAGCAGGCAATGATTCATCTTCATTCTCATTGAAACTGATTGAAAGAAGAGTGCATATGTATATGTGTGTGTATATATATATATACACACACACACACAAATGTATATAGTAGTGTATAGAAATCTCTTTCACAATAAGAACATAGAAGGATAAAGGAAAAGAAAAAGTGGGGAGTGATGAAAGAGAGGCCAGATTAAGAGAAGCAGTGGTTAAAAACAAAATAAATATTTTGAAGTGGGATAGGATAAAAAGAGAGAAGAAACAGAAGAAAATAGAATGAAGGGAAAATCATAGTTATAATAATTGTAAATATGAATGAATTGAGCTCACCCATAAAAAAAATCAGATTGTATTAGAAACCAGAATGCAACAATGTGTCATTTACAAGAGACATACCTGAAACATCAAGATACACACAGAGTTAAAGTGAAGGAATGGAACAGAATCTAAAATGCTTTAGCTGAAGTAAAAAAAAAAACAAAGCAAAAAACTAAAATAGAAAATCAAAAGAGGTAATTGTGTTAAAAATCACCACATACAGAAAAGTAATACCAAAACATTTTGTAGCAAGTTTATTTGATAAAAGTCTCATTTTTTCAAGTATATAGAAAATTGAGTAAAATTTATAAAAAAATAAGGATGATTACCCAATTGATATGTGATCAAATGATAAGAACAGAATGTTTTCAGTGGGAATCAAAGCTATTTATAGCCATATGAAAAATAAATACTTCAAATTACTATTAATTAGAGAAATGAAAATTAAAACAACTCTGAATTACCATCATTTGCCTTGCAGATGACAAATGTTACTGGGCATGAGAGAAAATAAGTACACTAATGAACTGTTGGTGAGTAGTGAACTCGTCCAGCTATTCTAGGGAAAAATTTGGAAATATGCCCAGAGGATAATAAAACTGTGCTTACCTTTTGACCCCAAAATACCACAACTAGGTGTATATCACAATGAGATCAAAGAGAAATGGAAAAGGATCCATATGTACAAAATATATTTATATCAACTCTTTCTGTGTTGGCAAAGAATTGGAACCTTAGGGAATGCACGTCATTTGGGGAATAGCTGAACAAATTATGGCATATGATTGTGATGGAATACTGTTGTTCTATAACAAATAATGAGGGGAGTGATTTCATTAAAAACTTGGCAAGACCTTTACAAAGTGATACAAAGTCAAGTGAGAACAACTGGGAGATCATTATACACAGGAGAAGCAATGTTGTAATGATGAACACTGTGAAAGACTTTGCTACTCTTATCAGCACAATAATCCAAGATAAATCCAACTCATGATGAAAAAAATACTTTGTAGTTCCAGAGGGAAAAACTGATGAAAATTGAAGTGCAATGTTCTTCCTTTTTACTTTACTTTTCTTTTTTTTAGGAAAATGAAAACTTTTGGAAAATTTGAAAAAATTGGAAAATTAGTCAAAAATGGCCAACATGGAAATATATTTTTCATGATTTAGTACGTATAATTAGTATCATATTGCTTACCTTCTCAGTGGGTAGGGGCAATAGGTGGGGGAGAGGTAGAAAATTTGGGATCTGATATAATTACTGAATTTAAAAAAGGTATATTGTAGGAAAAGAGAAGGTCAAAGATATTGTCTTGAAGTACTCCCACAGTTATCAGGCTTTATGTAAATCTAGTAATAGTTATGTAGGAATAGTCAGACAAGTAGGAAGAGAGGGAACCAGGAGAGAATATTGTCATCAAAACCCATGAAAATAAGAATATCTTGGAGAAGAAGGTGATCTGCATTGTTAAATACTGTAGAGGGCAATGAAAAAGCTTAAAATAGGTTACTATATTTGCCAATTAAGAAATCATTGGTAATTTGGGAGAGAACTGAATCTGTTGGATGATGAGGAGAGACATAAGACTACAGAGAGGTAAGAAGAGGGTACTAGGAAAGGAAGTTCTGGTACCAGTTATAGATGGCCTTCTCAAGGAGGTTATCCACAAAAGGGAGGAATATGGGGCAATATCCTATGGGTATCTATTAATCAAGTGAAGATTTTTTTTAAGGATAAGGATATATGGGCATATTTGTAGGTACAGGAAAGCAGTAGATAAAGAAAGGTTGAACATGAGTGAGAGAGTGGGAATGATAGAGAGGGCAGTTTGTTGGTTTATTATTTGTTCATGTAGAAGTGTTGTCCTTGAACAGAAGAAATGCCACCATCTCTGTATATGAAATAAAGGCAAATGAGGAAATACTTTCAGAACACACCTGAGTTATGAAATGAGGGATAGGAGAGAAGATGGAACTCTCTGCAAAAAGTATTTTTTTTCACTGAGATGTGAGGGATGGTTCTCAAATAAGAGAGTGAGAATAGGAGGAGATGTGGAAGGCGTGAGGAGGGTTAAAAAGATTGGGAAAAGTCAATGTGGGAATGTGGGAAAAGCTGGATGGTGAGTATATTATGGAGGCAAGGATTGCTTTGCCTTGGTAAGAATCCATTTAAAATTATGTAATATAAATTTGCATTGGACATATTTAACATGGTTTTATGGCTTCTTTTTCATCTTCATTCACAACACTTGTGTAGAAGTGAAATAAACACCAAGTAAAAGGCATCCAAAGTGAAGATTTAGCAGAATAAGTTATTTGATAGGATAAAAGAATAACAGAAGAGGACAGTAAATATTTGAACTGGTTCACAAAGATGCCAACGTGGCAAAGGGAAGAAAATTTAGCCATTGAAAAGAGGGTGGATTGAGAAGAAAAAACAAGTTTGGAGTGATTGGAAGTCATAGAGTAAAACATGAACAGGGTTTAAAATTGCAAGGCAGAGGGAGAAATGGAATGACAAGATTATGATAAGATAAAGGATTTTCAGAGTTAATGAATCTGAATGTGGAATACTTGCAGGTGATGGCAAGACAAGTGTATAACCATCTCTATGTTTAGCAGGCATGAGACAGAGGATTGATTATGGTTTTTGAGAAATATGTAAATTAAGGAATTAGGGAGTTAAAAGTATTTGATGTAATGTTGATATATAAAGTCCCCTCGTACGAGAGATAAAGTTGGTATAAAAAGAAAAATTATAATCCACACAATGAAGTTTGTGAGGAAGGATAGATATTGTTCTAGAAATCTGTAGACAATTTACCAGCATCTTGAATGGGTCATAAATATTGATTGAATGAACCTCAGAAGAGAAGATGTTGTTGAGTGATGGTAGCATAAAGAACCTGTATAAGGAGGAATTTAACTGACAGAATAAAATTAGTAAGTCAAGATTATTAACAGAAGGACAATCAGTGTTAGATGTAATAGCCAGAAAAGTCATATCAACAGGAGTCAACCAGGTCTCAGTAAGTTCAAGAAGATGGAGGGACCAAGAAGGAAAACATTTAAGATGACATCCAGTTTGTTTCCTGTGGATCAAGCATTCCAGAGAGCACAGTGGAAGGGTTGTATAGCTTTAGAATAGGAAGTTGGTGAGGAGGGATTAGGCAAAGTGTGATGATAACAGAGAGTTTGGTGCGGGAAGGAGATTAGGTCTTAAACATTGTTACTTAGGTTTCATAATCACTTAGATGGAGTGAGTATGATGGGATGAGACAGAGACAGGGATACAGAGAGAGGGATGGAGATATACTGAGAAAGAAAGAGACAGATTCAGAAAGAGACAAGGAAAGACAGACAGAGGCAGATACTGAAAGACAGAGACAGAGTCAGAGACAAAGCAGACAAACACATAGGGAGAGAGACAGACAGAAAAAGAGATAGAGACAAACCAGAGTAGCAGAAACATGAGAGAGCATAACAAAAAGAAAAAAAAGGTAAACAGTATAAGATACATCATTATTCAAAGTTGCGGTTTCACACAATTCCAGCTAATTGAAGAGTGCTCAGGTCTCAAATTCTTATGGATTCAAACAGTAAAAAAAAAAGTGTAAACTACACATAAACATCCCTTAGTTTGGCATGAGGTAATTATCTCCCCAACCCTAGCCCCATTGGATGAAACCAGATGAAGTCACACAGGAATTATTTTGTTATTATCTGAAAATAATGAATCACATTTGAATCACATACCAAGCTATGTGACACATTCCAGTAGTGAAGCCATCAAATTTTGGTAGATTCTAGGCTCAAGAGGAAGGACCTTGAAGAGGCAAACATTTTGAACCTATATAGGGAAGCATTTGGAGGGGTTGGTGTTTTCATAGTGGTAAAAGTACTCAGCCAAGAAAGAATATTCCATAGATCAGATGATGAATAAGGAAAGGGTGGAAGATCTGGAATTTCCACAGACATTAGGAGCAGCACTCATCATCTGGCAGCAGTGTCCCAGAAGCATGAGTACCTTTCTGTTAGTGTCTGAATTCTGAACTGAGAAACCCCAAGAACAAACCAGTCAGGAAAGAGAATTTCAAAACTTACAAGTACACCAACTCTTTCAGCTTGGCAGAGTACTATATCTAAGGGCATCCTCATAAGGAATTTCTTAAGTAAGAAAAGGACTTTTCTTAAGCAGCTGTCAGTACACTCTTCAACCACATATGTATCATAACTCTAGATCTTTGTCACCATCAGTCACCTTCCCCCATAAAAAAGACTGGAGGTTAGGCTTCACTCTTTATTAGCTGTTAAGAACAAGTCAGATAAGATTCTGACTTCCTTCTATATAATCTTGCCCTTGATGCTAACTTTTTTCTACCTATTTTGCTAAGCTACTAGCTATAAACACTTTTCTATCAGAAATATATACAATGGCTATGACCTGGTTCTCTCTCTCCTAGGGATGGATCACAGACTCCATTCCCTCTCCATTTAATAGTTGCAGTAAAAAATGCATGGAACATTCTGTAGTTTCAATATTCTCCATTTGCCCCCTGAACTCCCTTTCTTTCAGTAACTGACAATGTTATATTGCCACAATATTCTTGTTGAATGTGTGAGTCATTGCTCCCTAGGACTGTCCTGAGACTAAAAAGTGATTTTATACACAATTCATTCCTGTGTGTGTTACTAGGCATCACTGCCTTTGTCACTACTAAACTAAGCTGGATTTGAACTTATGGTGAAAGAGTTTCCAAGGCTCCAAAATACACGGAAATCTCTTTATGATGCTGTATATGGATTACAAGCATGGGCTTTTAAAAAATAACAAAGTCCTTTTGCTACTTAAGTAACTAAGTGGATAGAATTCACATTCTATTGAATTTGCTTCTAAAATGAACAGTATTAAAGCAAAGTTCCAGGCACTAATCCTTTGAGTTTGGGGGCCAAAGGAAGAAAAGTTGCTATTTCAATTTTTTTCTATTACACTTTTCCTACCAAAAAGTTCAGGAAGTCCCAGGCATCTCATTTAAGGAATGAGACTCTTCACCCGCCAAAGTTGTGTGAAGGTTTTTCTGTTTTTTTGTTTTGTTTATTAAAAGGAAAACAGGAATAGGAAAATGACCCAAGTTATTTATCTGAAGCAGGCAAATAGTGAGTCAGTCTGGTGCTGTGATAAGACAGCTGAAACTGGATTCATGAGATCTGTTTGGATTATACCTCTAATAGATGTTTCTTGGTATTATATTTTCCCAAATGAAATTCATTTTGTAACTTTGGAATAGGGGCAACCAAGCCCCCTCCTAAATACCACCAAGAACTATGTTTTTCTTTTTTCCTTTCTAGACATCAGCCTAACCGGAAATAAATATCTAAAAGAAAACTTGTTGTTCTTTCCCTGTGTGTCTTGAAAATCTTCTGAAATACAAGTGCTCTATATTGCATTTCTGGATTCTTGAATTCAAACTTAATTTATGAGTTCATTCCAAAATTGCAATTTTGACTATAGTGGTAAATTAAATTAAAATTCATAAAATGATAAAGTTAATGAAGACTTCATGTTATTTCAAGCAATATTTTGTATAGACAATGAAATTCAATTTTTATTTTGGTAAGTGAATAAACTCTGGATGTTATGAAATATATATATGTATATATATATGTATATATATATACCTTATTTATTAAATGAATAACCATAGAAAACGTCATATGTATAGGTGGAACATGGATAAGAAATTCAATTTCTCTACTTTTAAAAGTTAAGTAATCCTTCAAGTGAACTATTGTACTACCATTTCACAAGACAATAAATGTAAAATTTATTTAAAGCAATGCTTTTGATAACAATATGAAATATATATGCATGCACATATATAAATATACACACATATAATAACAAATTATAAATTAATATATTATATATAGCTTAAAGTATATGTAGACAAATGTACACATGTGCATATACATATGTGTACATATGTCAAGAACTATATATATATATATATATATATACATGCAAGTATATGTTGTTCACATACACCTTTACTGGCTTTTCATGTCCTGTTGCTGAGTTTGAATTATGACTTAATTATGAGCTATTGTGACTCCATTTGGGCTTTACATGTAAAAGATACTGCATTTTTTTTGCCAATTTTTCTCAAGCTCTTTTAACAGATGAGGAAACTGAAGCAAAATAGATGAAATGACTTGCCCAGAGTCAGAACATTATTTTAAGTCTCACTTCTAAAGCATATTATGTCTGTGAACTTGGACAAGTCTTGTAGTCCATGATCTAGACCACTCTTCTTGACCCTAATTTACAGAGATTATGCATACAGATGTTGGTAGAGAGAGCTTCTTAATCTCTGACTTTTCTGTATTAATAAAATAAAAATTCCATTCCCTATATCCCTCTGCTGTCTGAACTGCCCATTTGCTGAACCTTCTGATCTAAATGAAGTGCCTTAAATTCTATACTTTAAATTACAATTATCTCATTATCATTGTAGTGCAGTGGTTCTCAACTTTCCTAATGCTGCAACCCTTTAATACAGTTCCTCATGTGGTGACCCTCAACCATAAAATTATTTTCGTTCCTACTTCATAACTGTAATTTTGCTACTGTAATGAATTGTAATGTAAATATCTGACATGCAGAATGTATTTCCATTGTTACAAATTGAACATAACCCACAGGTTGAGAACCACTGCTGTAGTGGCTCCCATAGCAGGTTAACATCATTCAGACTGTGAAGATACCTATTTGCATCCAGAGGACATTTCCTTTCTAACTCTTCATTTTCTTACTTCTCTCATTTCCAAAGGTTAATTCTTGTGACCTACACAATTAGGCTCTTTAGAATATATTTTCTTCTTCTTAATAAAGACAGATTTTCTTGATGTTTTAAATACAAAAAAAATACAGAAAATAATTGAGCTGTTTTGCTTTGCTTTCTTTTCTCTCAATACTTAGGATAGTGACATACATATAGGTGAAACTTAAGCAATGCATATTGAACTGATTTGAATCAAAATTAACCCATGATAAATAATAAGAGGAAAGCTGACTTTACCAAGTAATACTTATAAGGACAAAGGTCAAACAATACCATGGAAGAAGCAAATTGAACTAGCTATAGAAAAACTGTGAAAAGTTATGAGAGGATGATATTAACATATATCTGGTGCACTCAATGAAAACCATGAATGATGTATCACTCAACTAAAGGCTCCATATAACAAACATGTAGAATAGAAGCTAGAGAAAATAAAAGTTTATTAGAAATTTTACTTTCCCCTAATCATCAAAAGGAAAGTAAAAGTTACATGGTCAAGGTAAGAAAAGAAGTCAAAATGTAAAAAGAATAGAAGAAACAATTCAGCATCAATCAAATACTAATATAGATATATTCCTGAGAAGGAAAGGGATCAAAGGAGAAACAATCAAAAAGAAGGGTCATATATCTCAATTGGAAATCAAAGACTTTAAACAATTTGTTTTAGATGAAGAAAAGGCTATCAGTACTCATATAAAATACATCACTAACATTTGAGGAAATGACTTTTTAAAGTCTGAGGTAACAACTCACACCTATCAGATTGTCTAAGATTGCAGAAAAAAGAAAAGGATAAATCTTGGAAGGGATGTAGTAAAATAGGTACAGTAACACACTGTTGTTGGAGCTATAAACAAGTCCAATGATTCTTAAGAACAATTTTAAACCATACACAAAGAGCTATAAAACTGGGTATATCCTTTGCATCATAAATACTTGTATTGTGTCAATACCCCAAGATGATAAGAGAAAAACGAAAAGTACCCATAGGTACAAATATAATTCTAGCAACTATTTTTTTTTGGCAAAGATGTGAACTTGAGAAATGACTATCAATTAAGGAATTATTGAACAAGTTATGGTATGTGGCTGTCATGGAATCCTATTTTATTGTAACAAATGATGAAAGGCGTAGTTTCACACAAAAAACTCTGGGAAAATATTTGAACTAAAGAAAATTGAAGAGAGCAAAATGGGGAGAAAAATCTATATAATAATAGCAATAAAAACAATCAACTGTAAAAGACTTAGTAATTCTGATCAGTGCAATGATCTATTGCACCACCAAAAAGCTCATGATGTAAAATTTTATCCACCTCTAGTTAGAATACTGATGGAACCAGAGTGAAAATTTGAAGATTATTTCCTTTTTTATTTTCTTAGTTTCTTTTTCAGAATAAGGATAATGTAGAACTACACTTTGCATGATTTTATGTGTATATTATGTATTATATTTCTTGCTTTCTCAATAAGACAAAGGCCAGAAGGAGAGAGAATTTAGAAAAGAAAGAAAATATCTGGCCATTTGTAAATAGAAATATATAATAACAATAACTCCAAGACAACAAAAATTTAAGTGTGGTGAATGACAAGATAAATTTGGACTCTATTAGTAAAATGAAGAATAAAACTGCAAAAGAGGTGACAACTCTCAAGCTTCTCTTGAAAACCTGAAAAGGGACGGAATCAGGTAAGAATCACCATTTCTTGCCCAAATTTTGCCAATGACACATGAATTATTAGTAAGGCACATTACCAACTTCCTTTCAGATGCAAATATTCTTTATAAGCTTTTTAAAATTTATAATATGCTATTTACATGTGATATAAAGAACAATTGATTTAGAATGTAGCTTCTTCAGAAAAGAGAGTTTACTCACCTTATGGTCTACCTGGCCTTAAATTTCTCTGAACTGAGTATGACTTCAACTTAAAGAGTAAGATCAAAATATCCTAGGAATCACCCTATATATACAGATGAAATATACAGATAAAATAAAGCTTGAGAGCTTCACAAAAAATACTAGCTTCTCCATTTCATATAATCTTTTCTCAATTATATGAAAATGTCATATGGATTTGATAAGAATAAGAGAGAGAGAGAGAGACAGAGAGATGATAGATAGAACTTAAATCAGAAGGTCAAACTGAACCAATGCTGGAAAGCAACACTTAAAAATACTTGTGTCTCTTCAAAGTCAAATGCACTGAGAATAAATTTACCAAAGAGAAAGCTTTGACTGCATGTGGAAAAAAAAAAAGATTTACCAAAATCTTGAAATAAAAGCTCAGTGGAAAGAATAAGACAAAAGAAATTAGCTCCTATGTAATAAAAGTCTTACATAATACATTGCAACTGTTAAACTGACCATAGGGAATATGGAAATTATTCTAAAATAAACACTTTGAAATAAAACACAAGGTCCATCAACCTATGGCAGTCATGAAAAGATTAATACTTTATCATCAAACAGAAGGAAGAGGTTTTTATAAATATTCCTAGAGCACATTAAAAAGTTTAAAAATACATATAAATCCTTTTTGGCACAGGAAAAATTATGTGTTTTTCTATGGCCCAGCTATGCTGGCCTCTTGCTATTGCTCACAAATGAAACTCTACATCCCAAATTTTCATTGACTCTCCACACTCCATGGAATACTTTCCCTTCTCATTTGTACTTCCTGACTTTCTTCAAGGTTTAGATTAAATTGTACTTCTCTATCTCTTTCTTTATCTCTAATTTGCTCACTGATTCCTGGTCATATTCATTCTGTTGGTCTACATAATTACAACTGTATCAGCAAGCACCCTAGCATACCCAGGGCAGCTGCTAGCACAGGTTCTTAGATCTGCTTTTCTAAAGGAAAGCAACTCAAAATGGGTTCACAATCTTTCTTTAATAAAACAAATATATCATTTACCTAGTTCAGGGGGAAAAGTCAGCACCCTGAACTCCAGAGAATACAAACCCAAGTTACAAGCACAAGTTACAAACACAAGTTACAAACAGATCAGCAGATGGGCTTCCAACCATCTGACCATCACATCCATTACCTATTCAACTTACCAGAGAGAGGAGCACCAACATCTGGATTTTTCAAAGCCAGGGAGCACAACGGCTTCCCAGGGTCTCATCTGGTCAAATCACACAACTCTTCTCAAAGTGAGCCCCAAAGCAAAGCCTCACATCAGGGCATATATATAGAACAAAGCAACAAGGTGCGGCCATTCCCAAAAAACAAGCCTCTCACCAGGGGCTCCAAGAGACCATGAAATCAGGGAACATTCTTGGAGCCACTTAAGCAAAGGGACTAGGGGCAGGAAAGAGCTTCAGATTCCATTACAACAACAAAACAAATGTTTAAAACTTCCCAAAGAATAATAATGGTTGTAGCTTGGGGAAAACTGTAGATTCTAAAGGATCTCTAATCTCTTTAGCAAAGCTAGGTGGCACAGTGGAAAGATTGCCAGGTCTAAAGTCAACAATATTCATTTCCTGAGTTCAAATCTGACTTCAAACATTTACTAGTTTGTGACCCTGGACAAATCACTTTGTCTCAGTTTTCTCATCTGTAAAATGAACTGGAGAGGAAATGGAAGATAATACCAGTATCTTTGCCAAAAACAAAACAAAACAAAATACTCCCCCCTCAAATGGGGGCACAAGGAGTGGAATACGACTGAACAATTAAAAAAATTTCTTTTTGAGGTGAAATGTAAACTTCAGAGAAGTAACCAAAGGCTAAATTATCTAGTTAAAATTATATTGAAAGGCATTGTTTATTAGCTCTACTCTCTCATTATTATTCTGGTGAGATTAGTATAAACTGTTCTTGGAGTTTGGACATATCCCCTATATCCTTTCATTCCTGCTACACATTTTCTCTTAAGGATCAACAGATTCCATGCTTGTCCAGAATGTTACTAGTAGCATATTGTAAATGTAAATTGCCAGCTGCTGATTCATGTATTCTCAGTTTTTGTTAAGGTTCACAAAAACCTTTAGGGAGACCAACAGGACCTATAAAGAGGTTTCTTCTTCTGTGAGCACATTTTCCTTGTTCCTTTTCACCAGATAGTGCATTTTCCAGCTGACAAGATTGCTTTAAAATTCCACTTTTACTTAAGAAAGACACCTTGTGATTGTTGACATGTAATCTTAGGAAGTGGCAGAATATCAAGATATGGCACTTCCAAATGGTAAATTGTCAATAGCATCACCATTTATCTATTGTTGGATGAAGGATTCATTAAACCATATCTGCACTCTCCTCCTGCTTAATGCTCTCACCTTTCTCTCTCTCTCTCTCTCTCTCTCTCTCTCTCTCTCTCTCTCTCTCTCTCTCTCTTTCTCTCCCCCTCTCTCTCCACCTTTCCTCTCCCTCTCTCATTCTCTCATCATTTCTCACATTTAAGGTTTTCACATTCAAAATAATCAATAATCATGAAAGTTAAATTGTGCAATTACTTTCTAAACCTATTATTGCATTCCTTCATTACTCTCTGATAGTAAAGCACAATTTTCTAATGGAATATTGGCATACCTGTTGCTTGATTCTTCCTAGATATTTCTTGCATGGTTAATCGACTTACTATTTTAAAAATCATTTGGACGTGGGACTTCTGGGAACAAAGATGGCAGAGTAAGCAGTAAATTGTCATAACTTCCCCATATTCTTCTCCAAACAACGATAAAATGAGGCCCCAAATAAATCCTGGAAGAGCAAACCCAGCAAAAAAAAAAAGAGTAAAACAATCTTTGAGCCCAAGAAACTTGGAAGAAAGGCAGGAAAAGTCTGTCTCATTTTAGTAAAAGGTAAACACAGTCTACTTGCTGGAAAGTTTCCCAACAAGCCAGCAACAAGACCCAAATCAGTAAAGCAGCAGTAGCTCCTGAGCCCCCGTACAATGGAGGAGGCGAATGCCAGCATCAGGATCCCACATGTGCCTCCATATAGTCACAGAATAGAGCAAACTCCAGCTTTGAGAACTGCCGTGTACTTCAGTCTGTCCACTGGCAAGTAGGTAGCTGCCAATTGGTACCTAAGCAAATAGTCTGTCTTCAATGGCCAGACCACCCTCAGTTTCAATATATCCCTGAGGAAATGTAGAAACATCCCATAAATTTCAGCACTACACAGAACACCAGCACTAGGACCCTGGCTCAACACCAGATAAACTGCCAGACCCTGATGGCCAAAGTAGCATCAGCAAACCCCACTCCACCCACTCAGTACCAGACAGGAGGGTACCCCGTAAGTCTCAGGGGGACATCAGTGCAGTATCAGGTGAACAGCCAGGGCTTGAAACCCAGACAGAAGTAGTCTGAGACAGTGTCCCTTGTATCCCAGAAGCAGATCTCAAATTTAAAAGAAAGGAATAAGGTAAAAAATATGAGCAAAAACAACTAAAAATGAATCTGAACTTAGAAACTTACTATCATTTCAAGAAAGATTAAAACACAAACTAAGAAGGGGACTACAATGTCAAAAAACATGTGGGCAAAACTCCAAAGAAAAATGGGAAGTGGTTTGAGGTCCAGAAAGAAGTCATGGAACATTTTAAAAGGAGTTTAAAAATCATAAGAGAGAAGTATAAGAAAAAAATGCTAAAGAAGTGAGAGTGATGCAAGAGAATTATGAGAAAAAAATAGAGTCATCAGCTTGGAAAAAAGAAAACTGCTTAAAAGATACAAAAGGTAAAATGGAAAAGGAGATACAAAAATCTATTGGAGAAGATGATTTCTTTAAAAGGTAAAATTGATCAAATAGGAAAGAAAGTAAAATATCAAATTGAGGAGAGCAATGACTAAAAAGAGAACCTAATGACTCTATGAGACATGACAAAACAACAAATTTTAAAAAATAAAAAATGGAAAAAGATATAAAATAACCACATTGGAAAACCAACTGACCTGGAAAATAGATCTAGGAGAGACAGTCATAATCAAAAGAAAAACCTAGACAGCATCATTCAGGAAGTTATTAAGGAAAACTGCCCTGATATCCTAGAAGCACAGAACAAAACAGACTTTGAAAGAACACTAATCACCTCAGGAAAAAGGATCCCAAAATAAAATCTCCAAAGAAAGTTACAGCCAAATTTCAGAACTATCAGGTCAAGGAAAAATTACTTCAAGTGGCCAGAAAGAAACAATTCAAATAAGAGGGAATCACAATCAGGAGGATTACACAAGACTTAGCAGCTATAACATTAAAAGATCAGAAGTCATGGAAATCAAAAGCCCTAGGACTACAGTCTAGGACTAACCCAGAGAAATGATGGATAATACATCAAGGCAAAAAACCAATAATTCGATGAAATAGAAGGATTTCAAGCTTACATAAGGAGAAGACCATAATTGAAATTTTTGATCTCCAACTTCAAGACTCAAGAGAAGCATAAGCATGTAAAAGGGGGAATGAAAACAAGAGATTTTCAATATAACTAGATTGTTCACATCCATATATGGGAAGATGAGAGTTTTAATTCTTTAAAAAATTGTACTATTAATAGTACAGCTAGCAGGGATATAAATAGATAGAGGTTATGGGTATAAAGTGAAATTGAAGGAGTAATATAAAAAATTTAAGGGCTGAGAAACAGGAGTACATTGCATACAGGTGGAAGGGAGAGGTAGAGTGGGCTATTTAAATTCATTTCAGTGGAGGTGAAGATGGGAGAGCAGGAGATGGTTATCACTTGAACCTTACTTTCATCAATATTGGCTCAAAGAGGGAATAACATACACAATCCATCTTAACCAAGAGGGGAGAGGGGAGAAAAAAATGGGGGGTTCACTGCCAAAAGAAGAAGTTGGGGGAGGTGTTAGAGAGAAACAAAACACTGGTAAAGAGGGAAAGGTTGAGAGGGGAGAGGAAAAATGAGGAAAAATAAGATGGAGAGAAGTATACAGTTTTTAATCATAACTTTGAATGTGAATGTTATGAACTTTCCCTTAAAATGGAAGCAGATAGCAGAGTGCCTTTTAAAAAAAAGTATCCTATGATATGTTGTTATGAGAAACACACTTGAAGCAGAGATACACACAGGTAAAGGGCTGGAGCAGAATCTATTATGCTCCGGCTGAATTAAAAAAAAAGCAGGGGGCGTAACCTTGATCTCGAACAAAGTGAAAACCAAAATAGAAATTATTAAAAGAGATAACAAAGAAGCTACATGCTGCTAAAAATGTACATGGGCAAATGAAGCAGTATTAATACTAAATATATATGTGTGTGTATACATGCATACATGTATATACATATACATACATATACACATGCACATAAACCCATACATATATACATAAACCCATACATATACCCACACATAGACATAGACATAGACATATGCATATACACATACACATACACATACACATACACATACACATACATAAACATATACATATACATGTACACATATATTTACTCGAAGTAGTATAGAATCCAAATTGTTCAAAGCTATGTTAAGTGAGTCACATGCAGTATGAAATGCAAAATAGATAATTTTGATTACATTAAAATAAAAAAAACCCTTGTATAAATAAAACCAATGCAACCAAAATTCAAAGGAAATAAAAAAGCTGGGAAACAATTTTTACAGCCAGTGTCTCTGATAAGGTATCATTTCTCATATATGGAGAGAACTCAGTTAAATATATAAGAACACAAACCATTCTCTAAGTGATAAATGATCAAAAGAAATGAACAGGGAATGTTCATATGAAGAAGTCAAAGTTATCTATAGATATATCAAGAATTGCTCTAAATAATTCTTTATTAGAAAAAATACAAATTAAAACTCCAAGGTAGCACCTCATGCCTATCAGATGGGCTAATATGACAAAAAATAGAAAATGATAAATTTTGGAGAAGATATGGAAAAATTGGGTTGGTAGAGTTGTGAACTGATCTAACCATGCTGGAGGGAAATTTGAAACTATGTCCAAAGGACAACCAAACTTTGCATACCCTACGATCAAATAATAGGTCTTCTAGGTCTGCATCCAAAGAGATGATTAAAATGGGGATAAGATTCGCATGTGCAAAAACTTATTGCAGCCCTTCTCATGGTAGCAAAATATTAGAAGTTGAGGGAATATCCATCAATTAAGAAATGGCTAAAGAACCTTTAACAAATGAATATAATGAACTAATTCTGTGCAATAAGAAATAATAAACAGTCAGATTTCAGAAAAATATTTTATGAACTGATGCAAAATAAAATGAGCAGAACCAGGAAATTATTATACACAGTATCAGCAGTATTGTATGGTTATGGATTATTTAATGACCCAGCTCTTTGGAGCAACACAGTGATGGAAGACGAGTATAAAGTTCTTGTGAAGGAAATGCTATCCACATCCAGATAAAGAACTGATGAACTATGAATACAGATTGAAACATATTTTTGTCGCTTTATTGTTTTTTGTTTTTCTTTTTATCCGTTTCTTCTTTCTCAACTGTGACTAATATGAAAATATATTTAAGATGGTAATTTCTCTCTCTGTCTCTCTCTTTTAATAGTATTAAAATCATCTGTTATTTTGGCTTCCTCTTCCATATCACTTTATTTGATTTCTTGTCTGGTAAAAAAAAAATAATGTCGTTTTCATTACAGGGCTTTCACTTTTAGTTTCTCTATCATTTTGCTACTGAAGAAAACTGTGTTACTGAGACATCTTGTCATACTCAGGATGAAAAATGGTTGCAGATTTTTCAACAGCAGAAGATCAATCATTCCCTCATTTACCAGCATGTAGACCTGTTTGACAGAGGTATAGTGAGAATAAGCCTCAGCTGTCTGAATACTTATGCTTCAATGTCATTTGTAACTAATACTGTTTTCACATGATATTAAATTATTTTTCTGCAAGTTTACAAATCGTATGAAATGTTAAATAGACCTGACATTTACACCATGAAGATGAATTTTAAACGTTTATCAAGCAGATCTTTTTCAGACTCTTGTTATATTAGGTCTTTTGATTGACATGGCCATCCAGCATAGAAACTCATGATTTGCATTGAATCCACACAGAGATGATGCTGTTTATTATCATTTATTGAGCACTCACTGTGGAACTGTTAATTTACAAAGTCCTAAAAGTACACTCTGGCACTGAATTCAGGAGAGCATAAGATCAAATCTGGCCACAGTCACTTATTTGATGTGTGACCACAGGCAAGTCACTTAACCCCACTTGTCTCCAAAACTTTTTTTAAAGGTCCAGTGATATCAGGAAGACATTTATATGACATATACAAACTCTAATGCTATAGAATAATTTAGTCTTGAATAATTTAGTCTTTTCCATCAGAAGCTACATATAATCTGCCAAGCTTGAACTAAATGCTAAATCATACACACTAAGGGTTAAAAAAAAGTTCCGATGGCTTATTTGTACTGTTTCCCAAGCTACAGAAAGAATGAATTATTTATTGTTGTTCTTTTGATTTATACCATGATTCTGCCCTCTTCACACGAGGTGCTTCTTTAAACAAAACTATTTTTAATGAAATAAACAAAGACAATTATACCAGTGATTTGGTTTTCTTAACCCTTGCTTTGCATGTCTTGATGTTTGTGAGAAAATATCTTGATATCTCTGCCACTTGATTTCCATCATGCTAGACAGTTCAATTTTACACTGAATAAGAGCTAGAAGCACTACAATAAAAGAAGTAAAAATATCATATTTTATATAATAAAGTGCAAGCACTTAATATTATGGAGGTAAAAAGAAGTACTTAGTACTCTGAATAGAATTCATTCTCATCCAACAGTTATTAAATATTTCAAAAAATACAAAAATATACTTGGTAACATGGAATACATAGCTAAGAATACAGAATTCATTTACTTTCTTTGGTATTTTTTTCATCTTTAGATATGTACTAGTTGCTGTTCATCATTTGTTCATGAATAAGAGCAATGTCATCATGGGGTGATGCCTTGATTTATACATGAATTGGATTTAAGTGAGGCAGAGCTGCATGTAGCTGTCAGCCTCACTCTCCTGCAGAGGCATGAAAGTTCAGTGACAAGACAAAATTAGGATGACTGGCAACTGCCTGCAAAATACACACACACACACAAACACATACACATACATACATACATATAAGTTAAGCCCTGTAGCTTCCCATTATCACACATTCTCCCTGAGAGAATGGCTCACTTCTTTTTCCCATCATATATATTTCTAATGATGATCTTTATCTTGCTCCTTACACAATTCTTAATTGATAATATAGTATAACTTAGGAATGTGCACCACCTTTTGGTAATCTGCAAGTTTAATTTTGCAGAAATTCTGTTGAATTTCATTCATTCATTTCTATGTAATGACAATAAAAGATGCCTAATCTGCTGAGTAGTATGTCAATGAGCAAATGGATAAGAATCATTCTAGAAAAGGTGTAGAGAGAGATTAGAGATTCTTTAGGTTTTAAAATTCCATCATAGTTTGCAAATAATTCTATAGGCTGTAGGAAATAATAGAAAATTCTTAGACAGCTGAATGTTATGATCAGATCTGTGCTTTAGAAATACTACGTCAGCTGAAATTTTTCCTTTCTTCCTTCCTCTTTCTTTCCTTCCTTTCTTCCTTCCCTTCCTTCTTCCCTCTCTTCCTTCCTATAACCGTAATATATTTGTCTTCTTCCAACCCCCCATCAAAATCCACCTGCTAATTAATAATATCATTCTATGTATAGATTTATGTGATTCTCTGATGAATTTCTCTTTTTCCATTTGCACAACTAGCATTTCATTATCAGGTAGAAGTAACATTCCTAGACCAAACATTTTGTATGAAAAAAATCCATAAGTTTTAGTGAATGGCAGGAACATTTAAAGAATAGGAACAAGTAAACAGGGAAGCTTTACTTTAGCCCATATTAAAAGAGATAGAATATCTAGTTAACTGATAACCTTGATTTAGTTAACATATCTAGAGGACTGCCTTCAGTACTGAAAGCCATGTTTTAGAGAAGATTCTACTGACTGTATTAAGTCTAGATGATGAACAAGATGAAGAGAATTAAGCTTTTACAACCTGAATATCAATTTAAGAGACTGTTTAGCCTAGAGAAATGAATAACTGGAGATGTAGAGAGTTATTATGATGGTATGCAAGTAGGTCTTTGGGTGATTCATTTCAGGTATATGTGGAACTATATGGTCTTTGGCATTTCCTCCAACTCTCAGATGCTATGATTCTGGATGAATCAACACATCATTACTCTCAAATTATCCCCTCCCACACACACATGCACACGTATATGTAAAAGACCTAAAGCATCCTCTCTTATATGTGAGACCACAGGAAATCTATGTCAGATATAACATAATCTGTAGGACATCAATCACTTCAAGCCATAATTCAGAAGTTTCCATTGATATATTTATTTTTACTATCAAGCCAGAAGACACATAGGCTAAAAACAAAATACATTTAACAACAACAACAAAGATATAATAAAATATATAAGGGAAAAAAAACTTCCATGGACACATATGGTATATTTCAATACAGGGTGCCATACTACTGGTGAAGGTAAGTACACACAAAGGGAACACCTGCAAAATACTAGTGGAGGGCACAGGTTTGTATGTAAAAATACACACAAACACATACAACTTTTCAGGGTCATCTACTGGCTCTGTATTCTTTTACTAAATTGTAGTGGTCAAAGATTTTGTACCTGACAGAATCCAATTAACAGCTCTTTAGTCCATGGGCAAAGTTATGAGAGTTCATTCATAGCTAATGTCGAATGAACTAAAGCTTGACAGAATGTCTTAGTCTAGGATTAAATATTTTTTTGTAACCATATCTGGTGCTAACTAGAAATCTGTTGTCCTAGATACCTATCTAATTGAATTACTTATCTCATTTAATCCCTCATTGCATTTTGAATACCATTTGGATGGGAGAGGACACAATCCAAACCCCACCCCCTACACACACATCCCCCCCCCCCCAAATCACAGAGAGATATATTGAAGCTGGGATGATGAAGACTAATTTAGCACTGAAATCATAAAATTTATTTAAAACAAAATCAAACTAAATGTGTTTATTATAAAAGTTTGTTATCTGTCTACACACTGGTCTTCATTTTCTCCTTTCTAATTTATGTTTGTCAATGTACAACAATAAAAATAATAACATAAGAGGCTTTTTACACTAAATAGTTGCTAACATAAAAAATTGTTAGCAGACTGAATATGATGTGAAATTTTTTTGTAAATTCACCAAATAGTTGTGCAGACAAATCTTTCTGTGAACTGCCCTCTGTTCTGATAGAAGAATTCATTTTAACATCAGTCAAAAAATTATGTAACCATTCATTTCTTTTAGCAGGCATAACTTGTCACTTGTGGAGATAGAATTTCCTTTTAGTTCTACAGCTGCTGACTATTTTCTAAAGATGATGTGCTGGAATGGAATAAAATGTTTCCCTGAGAGCCTCCTAAGTGTTTTTTGCCCCAAAATATCGATTGCTCTAAGAGTGCCATTTAATCTGGATGAAATTGTGTTAATTGTGCATTATTTTCTGTACTTCCTCTAATGTTATTACTTTGATTTAAAACACTATTCTGGGATAGGAGATAGAGGAAAATGAAAGGTAGAAGAAGAGGGGAATTTTAATATTTCAATGTTTGAAAAAGGGGGAGACACTTATGAAAATTTATACAATAAAACAAATTATGATGGAAATTCAAGTCAATATTATATTATTTAAATATATTACAACAAAGCTCATATTACTCAACATATGTAATGCAATATACTAAAGATATCAAAATATGATACACACTACAATTAAGTAAGATCTCATTGAGTTATCATTTATGTTTTCAATCCTAGAAGATAGTAATAATTTCAAGTAAAGGGAAAAGTAGAAGACTAGAGGAGAGAATTTTGTTTTCATTATTGTTCAGTTGTTTCATTTGTGTCCAACTCTTTGTGACCCCATTTGGGGTTTTCTTGGCAAAGATACTGTAGTGGTTTGGCATTTCCTTCTCCAGGTCATTCTATAGATGACTAAACTGAGGTAAACAGCGTTATGTAACTTGCCCGGGTCACATAGCTAGAAAGTGTCTGAGAACAGATTTGAATTCAGGAAGATGAATCTTCTTGATTTCAATTCTATCATTCTATCTGCTGAGTCAGATGAGGCACTCTATCCACTGTGCAACCTAGCTGACCTGAACATAATTTAAGGAGTGCGAGAGCTATATGCTACAGTGCTGCCAATAAATTGAAGGAACATGACTGGGTTTACCATTAGCTATTTCTAAACATTGTTGCATAGTATTGTAACATCATGCGCAAGCAGATTCCCAAGAGAATGCTACTGTGAACAGTTTTTAAGGTTCAGATTATACAGTATAGTGAACACTCCATTTATTCCATTACAAATCAAGGCAAACATTCACAACAAATCACAGTATGATATTCACAACATTACATCTTATCACAGAAAATCACAATATAACGTTCATAACAGCTTAACATTAGAATGGCCACACAGTTTTCACTACAATGTCCACAATATTTAGAACAAAAGAATAATCATCTGGTTTCCCAAAGGGGGAAACACTCCTTACTTAATCATTTAATCATTTCAAAATACAATAATCAATCTTCCACTCATGGGGCAATCAACCTAATTAATCACTCATCTAGCAATCAGCCACTAAGTATCATTAATCACAGTCATTAGAAAAATACACGAACCCTCCTCCCCTTGGTGTCTTCAATTTCATCCTGCATCTAAGGGGAGGTCTTTTCTTCATCTTGACTCGGGATAGTCTCTCAGATTCCTGGGATCCCCTTCCATGGTCCCAGCTCCTACCTGAATCCACCAGTCACTTAGATTCAGAATATTTTTTATATGACTATAGACTGATATAGATTATAGACTGATTATATCTTTTGACTGTTTATCAATTGGGGAATGGCTCTTATTTTTATAAAATTTGACACATTTCTCTATATGTTAGAGATATGAGGCCTTTATCAGAGAAATTTAATTCAAAATGTTTTTTCACTGCCAAGTGTATTTCCTTCCATCCTACTGCCCCTACCCACATTTATTCTATTCTCTCTGTTCTTTTACCTGATGACTCCTCAAAAGTGTTTTGCTTCTGATTACCCATTCCCCCAATTTGTCCTCCCTTCTATCAACACCCCCCACCTTCCGTTATTCCATTCCCCTTCTATTTACAAATAGGGTGAAATAGCTTTCTATACCCCATTTCCTGTTTATCTTATTCCCCAGTTACATGTAAAATAAATTTTTAACATTTGTTTTTAAAACTGAGTTCCAAATTCTCTCTTTCTCCCTCCCTACTCACCCTCATTGAGAAGGCGAGAAATTTAGTATAAGTTATACATGTGTAGTCATGCAAATCACTTTTATAATTGTTATGATATGGAAGACTATATTGCCCTCCATCCTATCCTGGACCCCATTTATTTTACTGTGTCCTTTGACCCTGTCCTTCCTCAGAAGTGTTGATTCTGATTTTCCCCCCTCCCATTTTACCCTTTCTTCTATCACCCTTCCACCTCTTATCTATTTCTCCACTACTTTCCTGCAGGGTAAGAGAGATTTCCATACCCAATTATGTGTGTACGTTGTTCCCTCCTTAAACCAAATCCAATGAGAATAAGGTTTACTCATTCCCTCTCACTCTTCCCCTCCACTATAAAAAATTTTATTGCCTCTTTTATGTGATAAAATTTACCCCATTCTACCTTTCCCTTTCTTCCTCTCCCAGTACATTACTCTCCCACCCTTAATTTTAATTTTTAGATATCATCCCTTCATATTCAACTCACCCAGTGCCCTCTGTCAGTATATATTCCCTCCAACTGTGGTAATGATGGGAAAGGTCTCATGAGTTACAAATATCATCTTTGCAAGTAGGTTCAACTTTAATAAATTCCTTATGATTTCTCTTTCCTATTTATGCTTCTTTTGAGGATTCTGTTTGAAACTCAATTTTTCTTTAATTCTCTTTTTTCCCCTCAAAAATGCATTAAAATATTTTATGTCACTCAATGTCAATTTTCCTTCTCATTGATTACAGTTAGTTTTACTGGGAATGTGATTCTTGGTTTTAATCCTAGTTTTTTTTTTGACCTATTGAATATCATATTCCAAGCCCTCTGATACCTTAATGTAGAAACTTTTAAATTTCGCATTATCCTGATTGTGGTTGCACAGTACTTGAATTATTTCTTTCTGACTGTTTGCAATATTTTCTCTTTGTCCTGGGAACTCTGGAATTTGGCTATACTATTCCTGGAAGTTTTCCTTTTATGATTTCTTCAAGGAGGTGATCAATGGATTCTTTCAATTTCTATTTTACCTTCTGGTTGTAGAATATTGGGGCAGTTTTCCTCGATAATTTTTAAGGAATTATTTTCCTCAATGAGCATTTGGATCTTCATTTCCATTTGGCAGTCTTTTCCTTAATGGCATTTAGGAACTTATTTGACATTTTGTCTAGTCAATTTTTAAAAATATATACATTTAATTAATAAATTAATTTGTAGTTTTCAACATCCACTTCCATAAGATTTTGACTTTTAAAATTTTCTCCCCTTCTTTCTTCTCTCCTGTTCCCAAGACAGGATGCAGTCTGACATAGACTGTACTTGTACATTCATATTAAACATTTTCACACTAGTCATGATGCAAAGAAAAAGTAGAACTAATGGGAGGAACCAAAACAACAAAACATCAAAAGAAAAGGAGAGCAAATAATATACTAACATCTGTATTCAGACTCTGTAGTTCTTTCTCTGGGTGGGAATAGTATTTTCCATCATGAATCTTTTGGAGGTGTCTTAGATCTTTGCATTGCTGAGAAGAGCTAAGTCTATCACAGTCAGTCATCTATTCAGTTCCTCAGAATCATTTCAATATGAGTCTCTTTAGGTTTTTTTGAAGTCCCCCTGATCCTCATTTCTACTAGAACAATAGTATCTATTGCATTCATATACCACAACTTGTTCAGCCATTCCACAATTGAAAGGCATCCCTTCAATTTCCAATTATTTGTCATGACAAAAAGAGTAGCTATAAATATTTTTGTACACATGTTTTCTTTTTCCATTTTTATGATCCTTTTTGGGATACAGACCTAAATGTGATATTTGTTGGGTTGAAGAATATGTACCATTTTATAGCCCCTTGGGTATTGTTCCAAATACTCTCCAGTATGGTCAGATCAGTTCACAAGTCTACCATCAGTGCATTAGTGCACTGATTTCCCCACATTTCTCCAGCATTTATTGTTTTTTCCATTTTGTCATGTTGGCTAATCTGATAGGTGTGATGTGGTACCTCATAGTTGTTTTGATTTGCATTTCTACTTTAATATAACATGTGAGCAGGATGCTATGGAAAGCGACTTAAATTTTGTCAAGGAAGACTGGATCCAAATCCTGACTCTACCAGTTATTGACAATGATTTGGGACATCCTCTTTAACCTATTTGCACCTCAGTTTCTTCCACTGCAAAATGATAGTGTTAGACTAGATGACCTGCAAGGTTCTGTCAACATCTAAATCTGTAATTATATGTTCTCATTTATTTCAGAGTGCTGAGTTTTCAATCTGAGGCTATGGCTGAGCATAATAGACCCAAATGTATCTTAGAGGTATGATTTTTCAAGGGTAAGTGAAACAATCCATATATGTTATGAAATAGGTGATATTTTTAAATAGAGCAAGAAATTAGGTTTTTAAAACAGAGTTTCATGAACTCACTCTTAAAGAATAAGATAGGTGGGTATGGAGGTTGGCAAGGCAGAAAATATTTTTTAAAGGGAATTTGGAGATTGAGAACTTGTTTTCAAGACTGACATGCTCTAATGGGTAAATTTTAATTTCTCATCTCAATGAAGTTTAAAAGTTTTTTTTTCATTTGAATAAACAAAGGTTTTGAAGAAAGGGATTCTCTTGCCTACAGTACAGAGAGGATTAATTGATTCAACATCATGTTTATATTTAGCTGTTGTGACCCAGTCAATGACACTACATAAGCATATTATTAAAGATGATGGTTAATGAGATGAAAGTGACATATCTGATAGTTTTTGATCTGTAACAGGAGATACTTAAATGATTGTAATAACTGTTAGCTATTTGTACTTCTAATTTGCATAATTCATTTTTTAATTCAGAATTCACTTAGCTGAAACATATTGCTTGTTAAGCATTATTCAAGGAAAGAATAGATATAACAGAATAACAAAGACTTTAATTGATCATAACCTAATTACTTGGCCACTAAAACTACATTTGAATATGCAAAGTGTAATGGAAAGCTGAGACAATTATTTCAATAATTGTAGCAAAAGTATATAATGTAATTATCTAGATATTGCATTATGAAGCACATTATTAAAACCCCTTTGTAAAGTTGTTGTCAGGAACCAGTAAAAAGAAATATCTATATACCCAGGGACATAACAGGTGACCAGTGATTCAGTTATACTATATACATCATAAACCCCTCCCCCACAAATGTGTATATGTTTGAAAAAAATGCAGGATATATTTTCTACCATAATCTTAATTATATACACACACATACATATATACATATACATAGTATATACATATATACATACATACATACATATATATATATATGCACAAATATATGTATAATATTAAACTCATCTGTTCCAAGATTTAGGTTTTCTTTAGTGTAAAAAACTCCTTTTCTCCCTCAATTGATGCAAATTGACAACTACTTGCAAATATCAGAGAGCTCTAAGGGTTGAGTGACTTGTCTAATATTAGAATTTCAGAGTGTGTCACAAATATGACCTTTGATATTGAATCTTACTGAGATCTGATCTTTCTTTTCAGAGTATAACATTGCCTCGTTTTATCTAACTAAATTGGAATGATCTACATTTAAATTCTCAGATTCTGAATGAGTAAAGAACTTAAAGCAAAAGTACACTTAAAGATTCCGTTGATTAAGAACTAGAAGTTGGACAAAATAAGCTCCCTGTATACAGGATGATATAGGGAGCAGGGTTTTTGGATTTGGAGTCAGGAATTCCTTAGCTCAGTTCATCACCAGAAAGTTACTAGCTATATAATTCTGGACAAGTTCTTGAATTGCTGTCACTCTCATATTCCTCATTTATGAAATGGGAAAAATAATAGCACCTTTAAGATAAAATAATAATTGTAAAGAATTTTGCATATCTTATATTCTTATATAAGTGTTAGTTATTAAGTAATTATTTCTACCATATTTAAAATTGAATTTAGCTCTTGGAGGGTAAAATCTGTACCTTTCAAGCAAAGTGTGCGTACATTAAATAGCACTTTTTGAGAGGTTCTGGGAATGGCCCTTTACCAAAAGGCCATTTTTCCCTACTGGCTAATGTCAGGAGATTGGCCTTATGCCCAGACCAAGGATCAACATGTGCAGTTATTAGGAAATTGTCTGGGTGTGAAGGATAAAACTCATTTAGAAGAGAAGAATCAATGCCCATCTAAGGAAGCATAAACTGAAAGCCACATCAGATCTGTTGCCAAAGTTACTGCAGGATATCAAGATTCAATGTAGTGAGAGAACTGGGTTCTGATCTAATAATTTTAAGTTAAGCGAATCTGATAAGAATTTGGAAACCATGATTCAGCCAGTGCTAGGGAGTAGACAATTTGTTGAACTCAAATTGTTAACTTTAACTTTAGGTCTTTTTATTAAAGCACTATGAATATGGCTGCTATGGGATAGCAAATAAATCAATGAGTTAAGGCCCCATTTAATACAATATATTTACAGACCACACCAGAGACACAAAAAGGCAGTAGCAAAAACTTTTAATTAAGATATAAAATAACAATTATAAGGATTGGAATAAAACAGCAAAAGATTTTATTCTTGCAGAAACAAAGGGGGCACCCTTCTAAACTTTTAGAGGAGTTATATTTCAATCTTTTTACTTCCTTACCATGTTAGAGGGGGCCTATTACTTCAGAAATCCATAGTTACAGGAGTAGCTACTAGGACATTGAATCATTTGCTTCTTGGACTATGAGTCTCAGAATTCAGAACTCAGAAGAATGTTTAAGCAAGGCCAAAAACTCTTAAGTTTGCTTATGGGGTATAAAACCAATCACAAACAGCTCTCTTGAAGACTGCTACAGTGAATAACTTTAAGATTCTGATTGCAGAGGCGGAGCCAAGATGGCGGCGTAGAAGCAGCAAAGCACCGCAGCTCCCACATAAACACGCTAAAAAACTCATAAAATGGGATGCTAAACAGATTTTCAAGCTCCAAAACTCTCCACAAGACAGAAAGCACATCTGTTGCTACAGGCAGCGCAGCAGGTAGGGCTCTTTGCAGCAGTCTGGGACTCCAGGCCGAAACCCAGCCAGCTCAGGCCCTGGGGCATCGGGTGGGGAACTGCAACTATAGGAGAGCAGATCAGCTGCACTGGCAGCACAATTACCACATCTATCAGGCCAGAAGAAAAAAAGGCTAAGAGAAGGTCAGTGGATTTTGCTAACTGGGGAGGAGAAGAGCAGGTCCGGCCAAACTGCTCCCAGGGCAAGGAGGCAGCAGGAGGCGGCTGTTGCAGCAGGGGCGGCTGTTGCAGCAGGAACGGCTGAGAGCTGCAGCAGCTTCCACTGGGCTGCTCCAGAGCCCTCAGCCTGCAGATAGCAGTGGGGCTGACCCGACCCATCGAGGCCAAGGGCTCTTGCGTTGAGCGGCCTGGATCTGGATCAGGGTCTTGAGTGGTGGTCCTGGGGTGCACTTTCAGTGAGCCAAAGCTGGGGGGGGGAGCTGCAGCACCCCACTAAGAGCTCCAGCAGCTGAGAGGGCCCCAGCAATTTGGGACAGAGCTTTCCCCCTCCAGGAAGCAGAGTTCCACAGAGATAAAAAACCAAGCAATTAATAGACTGGCCAACATGAGAAAAAGGAAGCAGGCTAGAAACAGCAGAAAAACTCTAGAATCCTTTTTTATGGACAAAAAAGACCAAAGCATGGAGCAGGAAGAAGACAACTC
>CM053600.1:85197465-85219427 GCA_028646575.1 Pseudocheirus occidentalis
GACAAAATGGGGTTAATCATCCCATATAAAAGAGTCAAGGGATAACTGTTACAACTTTACTTTCATTTACTCTCATTGAATTTGGCTTAGGGAAGGAATGACATAAACTCTAAACTGAGTATCTTGCCACACAGGAGAGTAGGGGTTATGGGGATGAGAGGGGGGATGATGGAGGGAAGGGCGGGGTGGGGGTAGAGGGTTCCAGGAAGCACACACCTCAGTAAAGTGACAGGGACAGGGTAGAGAACAAAACAAGGCGGGCTGCAGGATAGGAAGGAGGGACATACAATCAGCTTCTCACAATATGCCCACCATGGAGATGTCTTGCTTAATTACACATGTACAGCCTGTATTGAATTGCTGCTCCTTCCATTGGGAGTGGGTGACTAGAGAGGAACCGCAAGAATCTAGAATTTAAAGCTATACAATCAAATGCAACTGGGAAATAAGACATACAGGGATTGGGGTAGGGAGACTCTCCCTGCCCTACTAGAAAGTTAGAGGGGCATTGGAGGAGCACATAAAACAGAACAGATTGTGGGAGGGGCTTTACGGTGGGATCACTGCTTTGGGCTTAGGGGTAGGGGAGAGAAGGGGAGAAAATTTTAACTCAAAAACTTGTGGAAATGAATGATGTAATGAAGAAAATAAATTAAAATTAAATACAAAAAAAAGAATCCTTGGAAGTCCTCCACCTCATTGAATAACCCTATTTTCCCCTGGAACAATATAATCAGTTTTGCTGGCTATGTGATTCTTGGTTTTAATACAAGCTCCCTTGATATACAGAATATCATATTCCAGGCCCTTCAATCCCTTAATGTAGAAGGTGCTAGATCCTCGGTTATCCTAATTGTGTTTCCACAGTATTCAAATTGTTTATTCTTGGCAGATTGTAATATTTTCTACTTGATCCAAGAACTCTGGAACCTGGCTATAAGATTCCTACAAATTTTCTTTTGGGAATCTTTTTCAAGAGGTGATTGGTGAATTCTTTCATGTTCTATTTTGCCCTCTGGTTCTAAAATATCAGGGCAATTTGCCTTGAGAATTTCTTGAAGGATGATTTCTAGGTTCTTTTTTTGATCATGGCTTCCAGGTTGTCAAATAATTTTTAAATTGTCTCTCCCGGATCTGTTTTCAAGATCAGTGGTTTTTCAAGGAGATATTTCACATTGCCTTCTATTTTTTTCATTTGTTTGTATCTGTTTAATAGTATCTTGATTTCTCATGAATTCATTTGCTTCCATTTACTCCACTCTAATTATGATGGAATTATTCTCTTCAGAAAGTTTTTGAGATTCTTCTTCAATCTGGTAAACTCGACTTTTTCAAGGCATTGGCTTTTTGGGCCTCATTGTTTTTTGGGGCTTCTTTTTCCATTTGAATTAGTCTGTTTTTTAAGCTCTTGGTTTCTTCTGTCAGGTTGTTGACTCTCTTTTCATGATTTTCTTGCATCGTTCTCATTTCTCTTCCCAATTTTCCCTCCACTTCTCTTATTTGATTTTCAAAATCCTTCTTAAGCTGCTCTGTGGCTTTTAACCAGGCTACATTTTTCTTGGAAGCTTTTAGTCAGTGAATTCTGACTCTGTTATCTTCCTCTTGTTCCATGCTTTGATCTTTTCATCTCCCAGAAAGCAACCTAAAGTTACATTTCTGGGCTTCCTTTGACTACTCATGTTGCCAGTCAATTATTTGACTTTTAAGGTGAGTAGAATTCTGCTTCAGAGGGGAGGGCTGTGTTCCAAATCACTGGGGTTTTTGTAGCTGCTGGAGCTTTTAGGAGGCCTCTGTTTCTGTAGCTCCCACCAGCTTTGGCTCACTGTAAACATACCTCAGGACTACTGCCCAAGACCCTGATTCCAATGTAGGCAGCTCTGGCAATCTGCAGGCAGAGAGCTTCTGAAGCAGCCATGTGGAAGCAGCTGCAGAGCCACCTCTTCAGCCGCTTCTAGCCCTGGGGCAGTTGGCCAGACACTCTCTCCCAATATTGAGTTCCATTCACCTTTCATTTAGTCCTTGTTTCTTATGGGTTGGTAAATCTGGAAAACCCCACAGGTGCTGGTGATTTGTACGTCAGCCACAGCTTGTTCTGGCGGCCCCAGCACAATAGCTGCGGTTTCATACAGTGCTGTTCTGGGTTCCCAGCACACTGTGATGAACCTCTTCACATTTGCCTGCCAGGCTGCCTTTGGTGGGTGATTTGTTTTTCTGTAATTTTTGCAGTTTCTGGAGCTTTAAATTTTGTTTAGAGTAATATTTTATAGGCATTTGAGGTCCTTATGGCAAGAGTTGCTGAGTTTTGCTACTTCTGTGCTGCTATCTTGACTCCCTCTCTTGCTTGAATTCTTTAAGCTTTTCTATTATGTTTGTTGGTATTCATATTTGGGGTTTCTTTCAAAGCAGTGATTGGTGAATTCTTTCCTGCTCATTTCACTCTGCATCAGTACATGTAAGTAGTTTTCCAGGTTTTTCTGAGAGCAAGCTGCTCATCATTTTCTATAGCACAGTTGTGTCCCACCACAATCCTATTCAGCAACTTGCTCAGCCATTCCCCAATTGATGTACATCTAAATTTCCAATTATTTGCCACCATCAAAAGAGCTTCTTTAAGTGTTTTATACATATAAGTCCTTTTCTTCTTTGTTTCTTTTTCTCTTTAGGTTTCAGACCTAGTAGTGGAACTTCAAGATCAAAGGGATATAGTTCCAAATTATTCTCCAGAATTGTTGGATCAGTTGATGACACCACTAAAACTGCATCAGTGTTACCATTTTCCCACATTTTCTCCAACATTTAATATTTTCCATTCCTGTCATATTAAACAATCTGATATGTACAATGTAGTACCTGAGAGTTGTTTTAATTCACATTTCTCTGATCTATAGTGATTTTTTTCCATACCAATGATTACAATGTAGTTCCTTCTGTTTTATTTTAACCCTGTTTGTCCTTCTCTCTCTCTCTCTCTCTCTCTCTCTCTCCTTTAATGATTATACTCAATTTTACTTTGTAGATCAGTGGTTCTCAACCTTCCTAATGCAGTGACCCTTTAGTACGTGCATGTGGCTGTATCTGCATGTGTGGATGTGCCTGGAGATGGACCAATGTCTTGGTTCCTAAGACCAAACCGAAATATGTATTTTCTGATGGTCTTAGGCGACTCCTGTTACTCCAAAAAAGGGTTGCTTGACCCCAAAGGGTTCACAACATAAAGGTTGAGAACCCCTGGTGTAGATAATTGTGGATGCAATCCTAGCTTTTTTGTTCTTTGGAATATCATGTTTCAGTTGCTCATACCTTTTAATATAGAAGCTGGTATGTCTCAGGTTATCCTGACTGTGACTCCATGATACTTGAATTACTTCTTTTTGGTGGATTGCAATATGTCCTCTTTGATCTGGAGGTCTGAAATTTTTTGGTAATATTCCTGAGAGCTTTAATTTTGAGATCTCTTCCAGAGTAGAACAGTAAATTCTTTCAATGACTATTTTACTCTCTAGTTCTAGAATACCAGGACAATTTTCTTGAAATAAATTTCTTGAAAGATGCTTTCTAGGTTCTTCCTTTTTTATCATGGATTTTGTGTAATTTAATAATTTTTAAATTATCTCTTCTGGATCTATTTTCCAGGTCAGTTGTCTTTCCAATGAGATATTTCATATCTTCTATTTTTTTCATTCTTTACATTTTATTTAATTGCTTCTCAGGGTCTTATACTTCTTACCTTCCACTTTCCCTGATCAACGTTTTAAGGAATTATTTTCATCAGTGAGCTTTTGTACCTCCTTTTCCGTTTGGCTCATTCATTTTTAGAGAGTTCTCTTCAGTGTATTTCTGCATATTTTCTCCAGTTTTACCAATACTGCTTTTCTAGGCAATATTCTGTTCATTGGGGTTTTGTGCCTCTTTTAATTAGACCTATTCTGTATTATAAGGTGTTGTTTACTTCAATTTTGCTTCCTTTACATAACTATTCACTTTTTGTGATTTTCTCACATCACTCTCATTTCTCCTTTCAATTTTTTCTCTACATCTTCTACATGATTTTTAAGATCCTTTTGGAGATTTTCCATGGCCTGAGATGAATTTGTATTTTTCTTTGAGGCTTTTGGATGCAGAAATTTTCATTTTGTTGTCTTTTTTTAATGTATGTTTTGATCTTCTTTATCAAATTAGCACTTTCAACCATCTGATATTTTTTTCCTGTTTTTTGCTCATTTTTCCAAATTATTTCTTGACTTTCTAGCCCTATGCTGAGGTGGGAATCTCCTCAACTGGAGGGGAAATTGTACCCACCTTCACGTTTTTGTGTGTAGCTGTTTTCAAAGGAAATTCTGGAGTCCTGTAAATTTTTAGCCCTTCCTAGGTTGCTGTTGTTGTTGTTGTTTTTCTTCATTCTTAAAGAGGACCATGGCATCAGTAGGGTAATGCCATGACTTGCAAGTGAATTGAACTTAAGCAAGGAAGGTTTGTGTAAAGTCACCAGCTTCACTTTCTCATCCAGAGCCATCTGAGCCCAGTAGCAAGGTATAGTGGCTCTGGTTGTAATAGGAGACCTTCACCTTTTAAAAAGTAAGCTTTTTACCCGACCTCAATTTGATTGAGGCAACACTCATTCAGGGATTAAGGCTAGTTAAGAAATGAGGTGAAGGATGACATTGTTTACATAGTCAAAAAAAAGTTTTAGGGAAAGAATTCTGGGAAGACAGTGGAGTAAGACAGAAAATTCCAAGTTCTCAAGATTTTTTCCCCACAAAATAGTTAAAATATCACTTTAGGGTGAACAAAGCATTGGTGGAGACAAATAAGAATATGGTACAACTGAGGTCTTTCTGGGACAATTTTGAGAAGAACAGAAGAAAAGTTCCAGGACAAGGTTTGGTCCCTTTGAAGAGTAAACACTTCCGGACTAGTTTCCATATTAACAAGTGTCAAGTCACTTAAAGAGCAAGCAGGAAGTGCTCATACTATTTGACTGAGGGGCTGCTTCAGCCCCAGCCACAGGAACTTTTACCCCCAAGATAGTAAAGTGAGTTGGGAATCTGAACCCAGGAAGATCAAGAGGACCTCTGCTGACAAGGAATACCAGACCCAGCTGTACTGCAAAGAGCAGCAAAGGTGAAAAGAAAGCAGCACATTCCTCGTGAGTGCAGAAGCAGTGGAGCAGGAAGCCCCTGCCTATGGGCACTTACTGGATTTTGGAGGTTTGATTCTGTTTCTAGGTTGGAGGCTAGAACTGAAGATCTGGGCAAGGGCACAATTTTCCATACCCCAAAGCGAGAGTTGATTACAAGAATTAAGCTATTATCACAACACTGAATGTCAAAGGAGGAGAACCCCAGCCATAGAAATCGATTATGTGAATAGAAATTATTATAATCTAAATGTAACCTTCTCTGGAGAAATGATCTGACTCCACAACAACACAACTTAGGGAAATGTAATGGGAATGGGAATTTGAAGATCTTCCCTGCTCCTTAAAAGGCCAAATGTAACCACATGGAGCCCATGGAGGGAGGAGTTTGCTGAAAGGGAGAAACAGGAAGGGTGGAGCAGGAAGAAGCTCAAGAGAGAGCCAGAACTGTTGCTAGCAAGAAGCATGAAGGCTGAGCAGCTAGCATGAGTGAGAGGGGCATTGTTGCTTAAGGGAGCCTGTTTTCTTTTGACAAACTAATGGAGCAAAGGCTTGGGAATGTTGTTTGCTGCACTGGTTATGTGTACCAACTTCGTGGTTACTATAATGAATTTGGCTTTCTGGTTTGGGGATTCAGCTTTCTGGTTTTGAATAAATGCCTTGATTCTGTCCTCCATGTAGAGAGCCTGTAACATTTTGTGATTCACAACTACACCAGTATATTCATAGCTACTATGGGCACTGTGAATATCACATTGGTATTATAACACCTGCCCAAAAAGTATCCACAGAAGATCTTTAAAGAAGGCTTTTAAAATAAAATGGCAGAGATAGAGAAAAAACAAACAAAAAAAGCATAAGAATAATCCAAGAAAAACAAGAAGGGTATGAAAGGGAAGCCAACCAATTAGAAAAGGAGATCCAGAATCTCGAGAAAGAAAATGACACCTTGAAAATTAGAATTGGGCAAAATGAAGCTAGTGAAATTGTAAGAGATTAAGAAACAATTAAACAAATTATGAATAATGGAAAAATAGGAGATAAAGTGAAAGATCTTAGAAGAAAAACAACAGATTTGGAGAAGTGATCAAGCAGATAAAATACAAAGATAATTGGAGTAATTGAAAGTTATGATGAGAAAAAAATTCTTGATACAATAATACAAAAAATAGCTAAAGAAAATTGTCCTGAACCATTAGAACAAGAAGGTAAAGTAGAAATAGAAAAACAATTTAATGATTACCACTTAAAAGAGAGCATATGTGGAAAACTCACAGAAATATCATAGTCAAATTCTGAAACCCTCAGTTAAAGAAAAAAATTAAAAGCATCAAGATTAAAACAATTTAAATATGATGGTGTCACAATTTGAATTATACAAGACCTAGCACTAGAGACATTAAAGGACCACAGGTCTTGGCACATAACATATCAAAAGGAAAAGAGCTGGGGCTCTGGCTGAATGTATTATACCTTGCAAAGTTAAGTATTATCCTAAATGAAAAAAAAAACATTTCATAAACTCTAAGACTTGCTTGACTGTAAAAAAAAATCCTAAACTTAAGAAATGATTCTACATATGAGAACTAAGAGAAATATAAGGCACATAACAAAGACTGATTATAAGGAATGTATAAGGATAGACTGTTTATTTTTATACATGTAAAATGCATGCCTAAAATTCTTATTAATAAATGGGTACCTCATAAGAAAAATTGGAGAAAATATGAGTAAGATGTGAATTTAAAAAGAAAAATCATTTAGGAACAGCTAAAAAAGTAATTATTTTATACAAATGAGATATAAGAGAAAGAATGGATACAGTAGAATTAGATGGGGGAGGAAGCCTGGTAGTTCTGCTCACCCACTTTCATCAGGAATGGGCTTCAGAGGGAACAATACATATGTACTTACAAGAGTTTACAAGTCTTCTAAATTCAGAAGAAAGAAAATGATAGTGTTATAGGGAAGGGTAGAGGACAAGGGAGGGATCTTTAGAGGGGGGGACAGAACAGGCAAAATAGGGTTATAGAAGGGTGTTTAGATTTTATGGGAACGGGGTATAGGAGAGAGATACTTGGAGGGTTGTAGGCAAGTAATAGGGGGACAAAGCAGTGGGTAAAAGTAAAATAGAGGTGTCAGAAGGGATAGGAAATAAGATATATGAACAAACAGAAAAATAAAGATCAGGAATAGAATATGTTTGGGAAACTATGTGTCTACATATGAATGTGTATATGTATATAGTTATGTATATATCTATAGCTACAGAGAAACCTATCTAAACTTTATTGTAGCCTCCTGGGGAGTGGAGGGGGAAGAAATAAAAGAAAAAAATGTCCAGCAGAGAAGAAAAGAAAACTTACAAGGAAGAAAAATGGACAATTCTCAACACAATCCACATTATTTATCATACAGGCTTTCTTGAAATGAAAATTTATTGTTACATATTTTAAAACCTATGCTATGTTCTGTTATGCCCACAACATAATTTTTTTCTTTTTTTGTATTTAAGTTCTTATATTTAACTTTATGATATGCCTCTTTCCTTTAGTCTATATTTGTGTTCTGTCCCTGGAGTCTAAAATAACATTTAAAAAAAAGGTTTTGTGCAGCTGTTTTCAATGGTAATTCTAAGGACCTGTAAGTTTTTGGCTTTTCCAAAAAGTAAAACCATTTATCAATAGCTAAAAAGAGTAATTACTTTATATATGATTTAGGAAGAGGTGTGTTTACTACTCTCCTGTACCATCCACTGGTTTGTGACCATAAGCTCTCTTTGCAGCCCTGGAATTGTCAATAGGATCCTTTCTCCACTGTGTCTACAAGCTCTGCTTTCCTTCTATTTCTCCTCTCACTGGGACTAAGCCATGACAGAAAACTAGATACAAGTATAGTCACTGTAACAGAATCCTGCCCTTACTGCCAGCAAAGTAAAATTGGTTCTATTGCTCTAAAATTTGTTTAGACATATTATTTAACTGTATTTGGAGAGAAGAACTCAGGTGGGACCTTGCCTTTGCTCCACCATCTTGGCTTCACTTCTGATTATTCTTTCATTATGTTACTTTGAATTTTTTCTAAGTTACTTTTTAATAATAAATAATTTATTTGTTCTTTAATTTTTTAAAAATCTGTACATTTTAAAAAATAGTTCTTGCTATCTTGTGGAGTACTCATTAATTTTTGCTTGTTCCACTCTAATATTGAAGGAACCTGTTATGTCGGGAAGTTTTGATCATTCTTGTTCTAAGCTATTAATTCACTTTTGATAGCTCTCCTGAAAATCTCTCTTTTTTTCATTTTTTCCTCCAGTACTCTCTTTTAGTTTATATTTGAAACTTAAAAGAAATTTATTCCTTCATTTCTTCTGAAAACTGGAATTGACTGTAGAGGAAAGCAGTGTTTTCCTTTAAAGACTTGGTTATAGGTATTTTGAAGTCACTCTTCATTTCTGGATTTGTGTGTTAGGTATCTCTGACACCAAAACAGTTCTTTGTCTTTGTATATTTGTTTGCACATTTTTTCAGTTTCACATCCTGGATTGGGACTTTGTTTTAGTTACAAACTGTGTGATTCTGGTAGTGCTCTAATGACCTTGTATGACCTTGGCGTGCATTATCCTCATCATATTATCTTCATCACATTTTCTGTATATTGAGTGCTATGCTCATCAATAGTAATGATCTTGGCTCAGACTGGGAAGTACATTTTTAAAAACTCGGATTTGGCATTTCTTACACAGTTTTTAGAAGATCATGATACACCCTTTTATTGATTCTCTATTTTTTGGATTTGTTTCTATCTTTTATACTTAGTCTGAAAAAAAAAGGTTATTGCATGAATCATGAAATGGAATTCTATAAATTCTACACCACCCTTTTTGTACAAGTCCCATTTTCCCTGTTCACAGGAATTTTGTATCTTTAATTATAAAATTTTGTATCTTTGCAATTTCATTCTTTTGCATAAACCTTTCTTCCTAACCTGACATGCTATAAAACATTTTGATCCTCTGAATTATTACCTGTTTTTCTCTGCTACCTCTGAAATCCACTTTTCCAACTCTAAAGTGTGTGTGAAACTATGCCCAGATTTTCTCTTCACTCTCATAAATTCTAGCATGAGGTACTCATTTCTTCCCACATTTCCCATTATTCCCACCCTGGTAACCAGTTCATCTCTCTTAGTGAGAATTGATGTGGAATAGAATTCCCACTTATTGGTATCTCCAAATTATAAAGAATGAACTTAACCCTTAATGAGTCAAAAAGTGGTTAACTATTTTATTCAGTTAGATAACTACAATATATGTGTAGATAATTAAAATCTCTCATAACTACTCTACCATTTTAGTGTGCTATTTAAAAAAAATGTTTCCACAAACTACCCATCTCTTTCTTCTTTTGGCCCAAGTAGCTTGAATGCACTCTAACGATTTCTTCTGTTCCTTTCCTCTTTGTTCCTTATCCAGTTAAAATTCTTATACTCTCTGATGCTTCCCTGCTTTGGTTGATGTACATGAATGTTTTGCCTCTTAAATATCAATATGATATCTTCTCCAACTTTTACCTGCCCTAATTTCTTTACAATGAGTTATATCCATCCCTAGTCACAGTCTAGTCTAGTATCAATGATATCCATTAATTTTAATTTGCTTTCTTGTGTTAAGACCTTTATATCCACTTGTTTGTTGCCTAAATTTTGAACATTTGGAAAAAAAGGCATGAGGTAATGCATTCTAAGTGTGACTTCTCTTAGAATTTTGTCACTTATAAATTTCTTGGTCTCTTAAATGTTATTTTTCTTTCTTTCTTCTGTGTTGTTAGAATATCTAGTATCTAACTAGAGAGACATAGATAGGTAGATAGATAACTATCTTCCCCAGTGTTATTTTTAATTTAAAACTTTTTTGATAAGACTTAGAAGATGTTTGACAATGACTATCAGACTTTGTTTAATTTTTTTAAAGCATATTACTGACTCCCTTCAAATTTCATGTGCTTGTTATTGTTTGGTGGGGGTTTTTGTTTGTTTTTTGGTTGTTTGGGGTTTTGGGGGATAGTTGTTTTGTCTTATTTCTGGCCCTCACCTACCCTGCCTCCTAGCATACAATTACAATGTAAATAAGCAGCAATCCTAGTTCCTGCTACATACACACCCGTTAAGTGAGTTAGCCTGAATATGCCTTTTCTATTCTATAAACTATGTATGGGACAAGATGTGGCCTGGTGCTTCTGATTAAAATGAAGATATCTTTCCAAAAAGGAAGGAAAGAAAAAGGAATTGAATGTGCTTGCTACCTTAAAATCCCCCTTATTTGATGACATGTTACTGCCTTCACAGTGTGGGTCTCAAATTCTATAAATCTTAGCTCTTGATTTTGTGAATTAGTCAAAGAATGTGTACTTATATGAATGTGTATATAGATGTAGATATATTTATACATACATATGTATATAAATATAATTATATATGATACATAATAACTATAATTATGTATTATATTAGCATATGTTAATAAATTATATATCCCTATAGACCTCTCCCCTGGAATTGAGGATTTCCAAACTAAACTAGAAGTTTCCTTAGATAATGGACACACAGTCTATGTATCTGAGGTCCTGTATCTGAGGCTTAAAAATAAAAGAACTAAAAAAAATACTTTCATATTACTTAACAGAACTTTAATTATCCTGACATAGCTTTCAAATATGAAGGGTAAGTATTCCAAATTGATTTGATTTAGAATTTAGGGGAGAGTTTGATTGAATGTGCTAATGACTGTGAATTTCTGACAAAAAATTCAGCTTTTAATTTCTCTTGGATCAGTGGCTCTCATTTTTTTCTTAATTTTTTCATCAGTAATTTTTCTTAATTTTTTCATCAGTAATTCCTGAAGCATACTTATTATTTTTCATCAATCCCACCACTCTTCTCATATAACAGAATTGTTTCTATTTTGCAGAGTATAAAGAATTGAGAATAATATGATCATGTGGACAACATGGCACCAGATGTCAGTGGAATTTTATAGTGGGGGGGAAAGGATGCTATTTGCAAAAGCTGTCCTTTTGTCCCTGGTTTCACAGAACTCATTTGAGTTACACATTGCCATTCATCATAATTTTCCCTCCTATACTTCCTTGCTTTTCCTGTGGGATTCATATCACCAATTTAAGAATCTAAACCTTATAAACCAGATATCAATACTATTTTCTTCTCATCCTGAAGGAATGTAAGTGACTCTCATTTAGTTTCCTGTTGTCCTCAGGAAGAACGGAATTTTCTGTTTCTCATATATCAACAACTTAATTGCACTTTTCTGGATATTAGGAAGTATCACACTTTCCAGATCTTTCAGTTTTTAATACCAGTTCCTTCATGATTCCTTCAGTGTCATCATATTATTGCTTCTCATAAAATAAATGCTAGAATCTAGTATGATCCTTTTTTACAAATACCTCTTTACAAAAGATATTAGAACAATTAAAGTGATAATGTGTATTCCATGAATTCCTACTTTGTCCCAAACACCTTAACCTTCTAGGTGTGCCAGGTGACAGGAAAACAAAACTGAAATGTACCAGTCTCTTCCTTTAAGCAATTTAAATTCTACTATCATGTGAATATGCAAAATGTTCACAGATAAATAAATACAAGAAATAGGTAAAAACAAATCCAAATCGTTTCAGGGAGCAGTGTTTAACAACTGGGAGAATCCTGAAAGGGATTTTAATGATTTCCTGTCCAGGAAAAGATAGGATAGGCAATCATTAAAAGCATGATTTTACAATTCATTAATATACCCACATCAGTAAAGGTACAGTATATGTGAGTTGTTTTTTTTTAATAATTGTTACAGATAAGGAGCTTGAAACAGGCTCCCCTTCTTGTCTTTTCTATCCTCCTTCAAAAGTTCCCCCCATACCCAATTTTTAACTGTAGGGTATCTCTGCAAACTGATAGCTTAGAATCTGAGCAAGTGAGAAAGCTTCAGGATTCAATGACTAATATTTCCATACATGAAAAATCCAATTATTATCTGGCAAATGTTACACAGGTCATTAAGCAGTAGGCTTTTACAATCCCACTTTTGCTTGTTTTCAGGATGTCTTTATTATTCAAGTGCACTTGTGCTAACAAAGTATTTTCTAAAGTCACAGTTAACCTACTAATAGGCAGCATTTCACAGAGAGTGTCTTGAATTTTTAAATACGGATGTGCTTTTAAAAATCAAGATTAGCCACAAATCTAGGAAATGGCTGGTTTTTCACATCAATTGACAGATGAAATCTCCCCCAGGAAATACAACTTTGTTCATAAATCAGCTGCAAGAACAAGTGTTCAGATTAAATGATAATACCATTAAATCAGCTTGGAATCATGGTATTCACATGAGGTTGCAGTGAAAACCATCCAAGGATGAACTAGTTAATATAACAGCTTTCAGTTTAGGTATAGTATTCACTTGGCTGAGACACTCATCACCAACCGATTGGTCACCAGATAGTGAAATATGGGGCCAAAAAACTTAGAAAAGAGGTCATAAGAAGGGCTTGGCATTTTTAATGATAGATGGAGTTAACTGGATGAGATGAGATAACAAATCTCTTAAGACAAAGGTTTGAAGATGATTTGGTTTGATTTATGAAAAAGCCAGCATATCAAAAAACAATGGAGCATAGAATTGTGTAACCTTAAAGATGGAAAAGAGTCTGACATAATCTGATCCTAAATTCCAAACAATGCAAAAATCCCTTTTGTGATATCTACATATTCACTGTCTATGCATTGACGAGTAGAGCAATAAGAGTAAGTTCTGCTTCATGGTATTTTATGTTTATTGCTTATTAATTTACTTCACTATGTTGAATTGTGGTGATCTAGTAACATAACATGAAAGGAAATAGCATTGAACAGGCATAAAAAAATCTTTTTTTCATATCACCAGGTCTTAACATTGTGTCTAACATTTATTAGAGAATTAATAATTATTTATTGATTTGTCTTGACCTCTTTTCTGTTAAAAAATGAAAATCTCCAAAAATAAAAAAGTTACTTGTATTATAGGACAAATTAATTATATTATTTCATTTTACTTAAATACTTTTAATGGGAAAATTACTGTGGGGGATCATTCACTGCAAAGTGACTGTGTTCTAAAAATATTAACATTAAAATAATATTAACTCACTGTAACTGATTATTTTAATAGTTTGACTAGAATATGAAATCAATAAAGTTTATTATTATAAAGTAGATGTGATCTTTCAAATTGAAGAAAATTAAATGCAAATCAAATCTATTTTAACATATTGTTTTTTAATCAAGAAAGTTAAGGTGTTTCTCTCTATCATTTCTCTTTAAAACCTTGTAGTATAGCCAGTATTATTATTCTACCAATTTGAAAGCATATACAGCATCACATTGTGAATAAGATTGTGGATTTAATCTTGACAAAATATCTTCTTTAATGTAATTAATATTTTTTTCTAATTATATCTACAGATAGTTTTCAACATTCACTTTTTACAAAATTTTGAGTTCCAAATTTTACTTCCTCCCTTTCTTCTTCCTTCCACTATCCCCTTTCCAAGACATCATACATGTGCAGTCATGTAAAACATATTTATGGTAAACATTCTACATAAGACCAGGCCACAGAATACCTAGAGAACCCTCAATAACAACAAAGGTAGCTATAGCTTACACTTTGATAAACATAACTGAAACATTACATCTCTAGATTTCCAGAAAAAGTGATCCTACAGTTAGTATTTTGTTTCTCTTTAGATTGCATCTGACTATGGAAAAGACTCTTCAATCACAGCCCTTTTGGATACAATGAATACCTTCCTCTTGCCTGTTACAAAGCCAGATGGATATGTCTTCTCTTACACCAAAGTAAGCAACCCCTGTTTGACTCTTCAGTGATTACTAGAAGATGTAAGAAAACATGCTTGCTCTTAAAAAACAAAAGAGGATGAAGCTGATCTTTGGTTTTTTAATTTTTTCTAAGTCTACTGAGTTCACTTCACTCTGAAATCAGCCATATAGATGGGTGTAGAATCTTGTTTTTCTAGTCTAAAATGACATTAGGAGTAGTCTCAGTCCCACAGGACCCTTTGACTGCTCTCCTGGAGTGGGGCTTTCATGTGGATAGCTAAGAGAACTTCTAAACATCTCCATAATTCGGTAGTAAGAATGACAGCTGTAATGGCAAGCGCAGAAGTAGTTTACCCCTTGTTTAAGCTATTTAATTAACACTTTGTTTCAGTTCAAGTTTCTTTTGAGCCTTGTATCAAGTCTGTTAAGAAACAGAATGTGTGACCTGAACAACTTGTGAACCCTAGAACTTTTGAACTCCTGGGAAGGGGCTAATGACTATATAAGGAAAATGCTAGGGCTAGAGACAAAAAACAAACAAACAAAAAAAACCAAAAGAGGACTCTTGTGGTGGCAGTTAAGGAGGAGAAAACTGATGGTCTCCTAGCACTCTTGTTTGTCTGCTCTGTCTGTGTTGATATTTGTTTATTACACTTTGTACAGAAGCTCTGAGACCTTACTGGAAGACCTGAAAGAGGATTTTATGGTTGTATGTTTACTGAAGTCCTTGAAGGTTTTGAAGCTCCTGGGAATTTACTGATGATTGGTGCTGACCTCTTGGACCTTGTTTGTGGGTTTGTGTTGATTTGTCTGTTGATGATTTGTGTTGAGTTCACAGATCTTGTTTGTGGGTCTGAGTTGATTTCACAGGCAGATAATGAATTGATGATTGTGCCATCAATGTGCACGAATATTATTGTGGCTCTGTCAAGCTTTGTCTTCCCAGAAACAAGAACTGTGAAGGACTTGAGGTTGACTGGACACTGTGAGCTTCAATATAAAATGGGAATCAGGTAAAGAACTGGACAAGGAACTGGACAAGGAACAGCTGCCTGCCTTTGAGCCCAGGTGACAGTTGAAGTTGGGACCATGGATGGGGAACCATGGAAGCTGAGAGCCAACCTTGAGTCAAGCTGAAAGAAGACTTTACTTGGATACTGTATACTGACTGAGAAGATTATGATTTACTGTAACCTGGGGGGGGGGGGGAAGAACTTTGACTTTTGTACTTTGTGACTGAATTAAGGATTTTGTGATTGATTAAATGATTATATTTTGTTGAAAACTATTGTGACCACTTTGGTGAAAATTATGTGGCCATTTTAGTAATAAATCATTGTGAATGCTGTATTTTGATTCTCTGTGGAAGTAAGAGCCAGGCCACTGAAGCATGTACCCAGGGGCAGAGATTCCTAAACTCCATCCTCTTAAGTCATGAACTGCTTATTCACTCACATTAACATTATGAATGCTGTATCTTAATTTTCTGTGAATGTTTTACTCTGATATTTTATTGAATAAATTGAGTGTTTACTATACTATGTAATCAGAACTTTGAAACCTGTTAACAGCAGCATTTTTCTGGAAAGCTGCATGTTTGTGGTTTACAACAGCAAAGCGAAAAAGAATAATACTCCCTCACAAATAAATTATTTGAATTTAGGTAGGTGATGAGACTAATAATATGGAAGACTAGAAAAGGAGTTGAGCCAGTCATGTAGCAAGAATGAGAGACAACAGGTCTATGAACAAAGTGATATGTTCAAATACCTGAGATATTAAAGGCAGAAGGTAAAAGCAGTGGATAGATTGACCAAGGAGGATGTAAACTGTGCAAGATCAGAAGAGGAGGAGGGGATGTAATTTGCATTGGATGGGGAAAGTATTAAGACCAGTGGAATCATGGACCTGTTCAAGTACAGTGATGTGATCCTTTCTAATGCTTCCACCACCACAGATATCTGAAAGTGGCTCCGAAAATCACACACTACCATGGCAAGGTGTTTTGATGGTAGCAATGCTATTTCTATAGCCAATTTCCCAGGTAAAAGGCAGCAACCTGTCCCTGGCCACTGAAGGGAAAGCTAAAGCTAAGGAATGTGGTTTAGACCTTGGTTTCTATAACTGCAGCCAGAGTCCCTAGTCACACTCATAGATCTAAGGTAGAGGCATGTTGCTGAGGTATGAGATTGAGACCCCCAGTCCTGACTTTCAAATTTTGAATCACAAAGTAATGCTCACTGGGATATTAATGCAAATGCAGAGGGTCCCAGTTACAGCTTTCCTCAGCAAGTTATGGATCCAGTGAATGAGGAAGGCTTTCCCTTTGAACCCAAAGTCTGCTAGCCAACCCTTTGCTTTTGAGTCCTGAATCACAGTACCACCCTCATCAGGATATTGGTGCAGCTGCATGGCTAAGTGAATAAGAAGTTCATGAGTTAAGAGGATGGAGTATAGGAATCTCTGCCACTGGGTACATACTTCAGTGGCCTGGCTCTTACTTCCATCTAAGAGGAGGGGAGGTAGCCTCAAGGCTGCCTGTCCATCCCTGTCTATGGGGGCGCAGTGGCCAGGACAGTTATTTATTTATTTATTTATTTATTCATTCATTCATTTGTTTATTCATTTATTTATTTTTTTGTTTGTTTATGTATGTATTTTTTATTCATTCATTCATTCATTCACTCATTCATTCATTCATTCATTTTTAGTTTTCAACATTCATTTTCCACAATACTGAGTTACACTTTTTTCTCCTTGTCTTTTCCCTACCACCACCCTAAAATAGGATGCCTACTGAATACCCCTTCTCCCAATCTGTTTTCTCTTACATCCTCCCCTATTACCCCACCCTAACTTTCTAGTAGGGCAAGATGGGATTTCTATGCCCAAGTACCTGTATATCTTATTTCCCATTTTAATGTAAAAAACATTTTTAAAACATTTGTTTTTAAAACTTTATGTTCCAGATTTTATTTCCTTCTTCCCTCCTCAACTGCCCCAACTGGGAGGAGAAGCAATTCAATATAGGTTGCACATGTGTAGTTACCAAAATCATTTCCATAATCGTTATAATGTGAAAGCCTAACTATATTTCCCCCCCATTCTATCTTGCCCCACACTTATTTTATTTTTTCCTTTGGCCCAATCCTTTTTTAAAAATGTTTGCTTCTAACTACCCTCTCCCCAAATCTGCCCTCCCTTCTATCATCCCCTGTCTTATCCCCTACCACCTTATTTTCCTATAAGGTAAGATACCCAATTGAGAGTGTATGTTATTCCCTCCTTAAGCCAAATTCAATGAGAGTAATGTTGTCCCATTCCCTTTAACGTTCCTGTTTCCCCCTCCATTTTAATAGTTTTCTCTTGCATCTTTTAAATGAGATAATTTACCCTAACCTATCTCTCCCTTTCTCCTTCTTTGAATAAATACCTCTCTCACCTCTTAATTTTATTTTTTTATATCATTGCTTCATATTAAACTCATCTTGTGCCCTCTGTCTATGTGTACATGAACAAACATATGACCACACTCACATATATATTTATATACACATATACCATCCTTTACATACATATGCATGTATGTATACATCTATATTCTCTTAACTATCCTCATACTGAGAAAAGTCTTATGAATTACACTTATCATTTTTCCATGTAGGAATGTAAATAGTTTAACTTTAATAAATTCCTTTAGATTTCTTTTTCCTATTTCCCTTCTCATGCTTCTCTTGCTTCTTGTATTTGAAAGTCGAATTTTCTGCTCAGCTCAGTTGTTTTCATCAAGAATGCTTGAAAATCTTCTATTTCACCAAATGACCATATTTTTGCCTGAAGCATTATACACAATTTTGCTGGGTCATTCTTGGTTTTAGTCTTAGCTCCTTTGACCTCCCAAATATCATATTCTAAGTCTTTTGATACCTTAATGTAGAAGCCTTTAGGTCTTGTGTTATCCTGATTGTGTTTCCACAGTACTCAAATTTTTCCTTTCTAACTCCTTGTAATATTTTCTCCTTGACCTGGGAAGTCTGGAATTTGGCTATAATAGTCCTAGAAGTTTTCTTTTGGGGATCTTTTTGAAGAGGTGATCAGTGGATTCTTTCAATTTCTATTCTTCCCCCTGGTTCTAAAATATCTGGACAATTTTGCTTGATAATTTCTTGAAAGTTGGGTTCTAGGCTCTTTTTTAAACATGATTTTCAGGTAGTCCAATAATTTTTAAATGATCTCTCCTGGATCTATTTTTCAGGTCATTGGTTTTTCCAATGAGATATTTCACATTGCCTTCTTCTTCTTTTTTTTTTTCATTTGTTTGAATCTGTTTTATAGTATCTTGATTTTTCATCCACTGATTAGTTTCCAATTGCTCCAATCTAATTTTGAAAGAATTATTCTCTTCAGTGAATTTTTGAAATTCCTTTTCCATCTGGCAAATTTGACTTTTTAAGGCATTTTTCTCCTTATTAGCCTTTTTGGCCTCTTTTGCCATTTGAGTTAGTCTAATTTTTAAGGTGTTATTTTCTTCAGTGTATTTTTGGGTATTCTTTAACAGGCTTTTGACTCACTTTTCATGATTTTCTTGCCTTGTTCTCTTTCCTCTTACCATTTTTTCCTCCATTTCTCTTACTTGATTTTCATAATCCTTGAAGGCTTTTGATGTAGTAGTTCTCAATTTGCTGTCTTCCTCCTGCTCCATGCCTTGTTCCATTTTGTCCTCAAAAAAGGATTCTATGATCTGTTCATGCTTCCTATGCTTCCTTATATTGCCAACTACTTACTTGACTTTTAAGCTCTTTGCCATGGTAGAACTCAGCTTCCAGAATGGAGAGAGCTTTCTCCCAAATCACTGGTGTTTTTGTAGCTGTCAGAGCTATTAGGAGGGTGCCATCTCTATAGTCCCCACAAGTTCTGATTCACTGATCACATACCCCATGACCATGACCCAAGCCTGTGATCCAGATCAAAGCAAGTTAAAGCAAGAGTGATTACCCTCTGAATGGCTGCTTGGTCCCTCTACAATCTGCAGGCCAGGAGCTCCTGAGATAGCCACATGGTGCAGCCACATTGCCTCTGCTGCTTCCTGCCCTGGGGATAGGGGATGGACCACACTCTTCTATCCACCCCTATTCCAACAGAGTTCCACACTGACCTTTTACTTTGTCTTTGGCCATTATGGGTTGAGAACTGAGGAAACTGCCTCAGTTACTGGTGATACACTCACCTGAATTCTACTGTAGGTGCTGCTAGTCAGGGCTGCCCTGGGGCAGAAATAATGGCTCCTGTGGTACTGTGCCTGGCTCCCAGAGCATTGCAATGGACATCTTGCTGTTGAAATCCTGGGTTGTCTTCAGTGGGAGATTTATTTCTCTTTGTCACTTTGTGGTTTCTGTAGCTTTAAAATTTGTTTAGAGTCATTTTTTTTACAGGTATTGGAACTATTTGGAGCCAGAGCCCAAGTTTGGCTCCAACCCTGACAAAATGTCTTAAAGATCATAAAATACAACTTTATTACTTCATAAATGAGGATGTTTAAGTCCAGAAAGGTCAAAAGATGTTCAAAGATACATATGTAGTAATTGTCAAAGGTAGGGTTTAAACTGAAAATTTCTAATTTCAAATATAGACTGCTTCCAACTCTACCAAGCTGCAGATATCATTCCCTCCTTTCCTATTAGATTGTACTATTTTCACTTTTACCTTTGGAAAAGGGACAAGATGTTATATTTGGTTTTAATGTTATTCTTTCGGTTTCTATGGGATTGCGCAAAACATGTGGAAGCCACCTAGATCATTGCTTCCTTTAATAAATCCAAATTATGGTAACATTTTCTGGTGGAAGAAAATTTTAGGACTATATTATATTTATTAAAAGTCACTGTGAGTTTTGCTTTAGCAACTTCCACTATCAAGAGAGTGATGGACTTAGTAGTGTCATGTTTTCTAATGTCTAAAAGCTTCTGAGTCATTTCACTCATCTATGTATCTATCTATCCACACACATACACGTGTGTGTGTGCTTATTGTTTAAATGTGTATGTGTACTGATTAGATTTACATACGTATATATGCATAAATATGCATATATATATGAATATATATTTATATATTATATATATGAACACACACACACACATATATACACACCTATATAAATATATATATATATATGAACATGGTATTAACCACAAACCTTTTATAAATAGACCAGTCCCCAATTATACAGGTATAGAGGTAACCTCAATGGCATACCTGGGATGAGAGCTAGTATAGGTTCTTAGACCAGCTTTACTAGGAAAGATGATTTTTTAAAGGGGTCAACAAAATTTTTAAATTACTTTCACTTCTTCAGGGGAAAAGTCAGCATCCTTAACTTCAGAGAAAATACAAACATAGAAAATACAAGCAAAGAAATAAAGACCAACAGAAAGGGCTCCCTGAACTACAACCACTCAGAATCTTGACCAGGGAATCACAAGATCCTTCTCATAAGTGGACACCCAAATCAAAATATCAACTCAGAGTTTACATATATATATATATATATATATATACACATTTCTCAGAGCCAGAAGGCATCACAACCCTCATGACTCAGTGATTAAATATAAACTAGCAAAAAGTGTGATAGCCTTCCACCAAGCAAGCCTCCCCTAAACAAGATTCTCTTTATGGACTTGACTTGAGACCTATCAATCAGCAGGGAAGATTTTACCTACTATTAGTATTACATCGAGGTATCCCAAAATTCATAGTACAAATTTAAGCTATCAAAGTTTAAAACTGCAATTTTGAGACATATTAAGAATTTCCCAATTCTCTTCCTTCTTCCCATGCCCTATTCTATATGAGGAATCATGGTGTATTTTATATATATTGTAAAATATTAGATAGAACAAGAGGCGGAGCCAAGATGGCCACGTAGAAGCAGCAAGGTCCCACAGCTCCCACACTGCCACCCTAATCAACCAGAAAATAATGAATCCAGATAAAGTCTAGGACTCTCAGACTCACACAAAAATGTAGAGAACACATCTTTCGCTGAGGGCAACTCGGCAGCAGGGGCTCATCACGGCAGCCGAGAACAGAGGCTGGAACAGCCTGAAGCCGAGACCACGGCCAGGCCCGGGCGGTGGGAAGTAGCCTGACTGAGCTGAGCCAAGTGGGCACTGGAGCCAGTCTGCAGGAGAGATCTACAGCCTCCAGCACATCCACATCTACCAAGGAGTGAGGAACAGGACGGGAGAGGGCCAGCCCAAAACCGCAAACACGGCCACGCTAGGCCCCAGGGCAGCCTGGAGGAATGAGCCTCCCAAGCCTCTCCTTCAAAGAAAATCTAAAGCACCTGCCTAAGGGAATCTTCAAATCCTCAGAGACCGGTTAGTGAAAGAGGAAATTTGAAAATTAATTTGGGGTTGGTAAAGCAGTTCGGCCAATCTACCCCTGGGGCAAGGAAGTAGTGAGGGAAGGGAACTGCTGAAACTGGCGATGGCCCCCACCAGGCTGCTTCAGAGCCCCTGGTCTGTGGACTCCACAGAGGGGCTGAATCAATTGATCAGGGCTAAGTGCTCTTGCATTGAGTGGCCTGGATCTGGATCGTGGTCTTGGGTGGTGATCCTGGGGTGCACTTTCAGCAAGCCAAAGCTGGGGGGACTTGAAACACCCCCCTAATAGCTGGGAAAACCCCAGCGATTTGAAACAGAGCTTCCCCTCTTGGAAGCAGAGTTTCACAGACCAAAAAAAAAAAAACCAACCAATTAATTGGTTGGCCAACATGAGGAAGAGGAAGCAAAATAAAAACACCAGTAAAACTCTAGAACCTTTTTTATGGATAAAAAGGGTCAAAGCATGGAATGGGAGGAAGAGAGCCCAGAACTCAGAACTCCCACAACAAATGCTTCCAAGAAAACTAAAGGATGCTTAGAAGCTATAC
>CM053600.1:85219927-85239653 GCA_028646575.1 Pseudocheirus occidentalis
CAAAAAGGGGAGAAAATTTCTAACTCAAAACCTTGTGGAAATGAATGATGTAACCAAGAAAATAAATTAAAATTAAGAAAAAAAGAAATGGGAAGGAGATGGACTTCATATTTACCTGGAGAGGCTTATGTGAATTGATGCTTAGTGAGAAGAGCAGAACCAGGAAAAATTTATATACAGTCACAGATACGTCCTATGTGTGACGACCAACCTTGATAAACCGAACTCTTCTCAGCAACGCACAGTTAAAATACATCTCTACAAGTCTCAGAATGCAAGGAGATACCTATATTCAGAGAAAGTTCTAGAAAGACTAGAATTTAAATAGAGACTGAAGCAACACATGATATTGTTCTCTTTCATATTTGGTTTTGTTTCTTTATTTCTTCTTTTTCCTGTTTCTTTTCACATTATTCGCTCCATTGTTTACGACACTTCTATACAACAAGACTATTGTACAATGTGAAAGTGTTTGCATACATGACTGTACGCCACCATGGGGGTGTGGGGGAAGGAGGGGAGAAAATCTGAAACAAGCAATTCTGTAAATGAATCTTGTAAACTAAAAGTAAATAAACAAATCAATAAATTAAAAAAAAAACTTCTTCAAAAACAAACAAAAAAAGTATTCAAAGATTCCGTGAGGCAGGTATCAGCAAGAAAGGGCAACATAAATGTTTGGTTTCATTCTGCTTTTCATGAAGAAAAATCCATAACATATTATAGGACAATTAGCAGTCTTACAGATAAACATGAGTCTGGATACAGTTACTATCTATTTTATTCCAGTTATCTTTGAGAAATTGATTTCATTGTTATTATTACCCATTCAGAACAGGTTGTATATAGCAAAAATCATTCAGTAAAATTTGTATTTTTTTTTGTTTCTGAGGCCAGATTTGAACTCAGGTACCTCTGATTCCAAGCCAGGCCCCTCTGTTCACTGTAGTTTCTGGCTGCCCTGTTCAAGGGAACTGCTTCTAGAGCTTCTCTCCTTTGGTGCAGATTATGACCCAGGGTCCCACTTTTAACCTAAAAAGCTTCATGTCTATATCTTCCAATGAAAATCTGTCCAAGATATTGGAGAACGTCCTCTATGTCTTTTATATGTCAAGAATACCAAGGCCCACCATACTTTTTGATCACATATTTTTCTCATTTCTATCCTTTAAATCATTTATTGAGCATAGGTCAACATTAAAACAGACAGTTTTAAACAGTAGTTTAGTTTCACTAGCTATCTATTTCTCTACTTCTTCTGTCATATTAAAGATTTCAATACTATGGAGAGTGTGATACTCTAAGATTTTAAACCATGCATGATGTCTATGACCTTTATGACCTTTATGCTAAGGAAAAAATAGATCTTTACATATGAGATTCGGAGTAGTTTTACAATGATAGCTTCGAATTCTTCTTCTGAATATCTTCTATTCATATCTCTGATTATTTATCAATCGTGGTATGACTTTAATATTTTTTAAATTTGACTCAGTTTCTTATATATTCGATACTTTAATCAGACTTCAGTTTTACTTGGTGTTAAAACTTGCTTTAAAATTTTTGCTCAAGTTTTCTGATCTCTTATTACTTTTGGCAGCATTGTTTATGTTTGTGCAAAATCATTTTTAAAATTTCATAAGCAATCAAAATTATTTATATTAGCCCCTGTGTTTCATTACATCTTATGTTGGTCAAAAAATCTTTCCTTATCCATATATGTAGCAAGTAATTCCACCCCCATCTTCAAATTGTGCGAATTTGCTTATGACTTCAGTCTTCCTGTCTAAGTCATATACCAATTTTTATCTTATTTCATATACAGTGTGACATTTTAATCTATTTTTGGATCTTTGGGCTAATCAAATATTAGGTTACTATTGTCATTAACTCCTGTATATGTTGTATTTAATCTATTTTATGCATAAACGACTATATTTCTTAGCCAGTACCAGATTGTTTTCATGATTAATAATTTATATATAGTTTGAAATCTGTTACTGCTATGCTGTATTCTTTCACCTTTTAGCCCATTGATTCCCTTGATATTCTTAACCTTTTATTATTCCAAATTAATTTTGTTAATTTTTTTACTATCTTAATAAAGTAATGTTTTGGAATTTTGATTGGTATGACACTAAATAAGTAAATATAATTTAAAATATCATTTACATCACATTGTCTGAGCCTACTCATGAGCAATTAGTATTTCTACACTTGTTAAGTTTTGTCATTATTTGTGTGAAAGGTGTTTTTAATTATAGTTGTACTGTTTCTGGTTGTATCTTGACATGTACACTCTGAAATATGTTATGTTATTTTAGAGAGAATTTCTTTTTCTATCTCTTCCTGTTGGATTTTGTTGGTAGTATATAGATATGCTGACAACTTCTTTGGGTTGATTTTATTTCCTCTAACTTTGTTAAAGTTAGTTATTTCAGCTAGTTATTTAGTTGATTCTTTAGGGTTCTCTAGGTATATTGTTGCTTCTAGTTTGTATCATTAGAAATAATGTTTGTATTAGGTTTTAGGTAATCCATATTATTTTGAGATACTTTTGAGTGTTTTTAATAGGAATGGGTATTACAGTGTGTTACATTTTTTCCCTATATCTACTGATTTATTCATATGAATTTTGTTGTTTTTGATATGTTCAATTATCCTAATAGTTTTTTTGGTATAAATATGATCTGATCCTAATGTGTGATTTTGGGGATATATTGCTAAAACCTCCTTGCTGGTATTCTATTTAAATTTTTTGCATTTATCTTAATTAGGGAAATATTTTAGTAGTTTTCTTTCTTTATTTCTGACTACCCCTATTTAGGTCAAAATTACATTTGTGTTATAAAAGGAATTTGGTAGAACTCCACTATCCATTTTTTCAAATAGTTATATAGAATTGGCATTATTTGTTCCCTAAGTGGTTGGCAGAATTAATTTGTAAATCCATTTGGATCTAGATTTGTCTTCCTTAGGGAACTTCCTTTTATTCTTTAATTTCTTTTTCTTCAATAGGGTTATTTCATGATTCCATTTCCTTTACTGTTAATAGGGGAAGTGTTTATGTTGTTTTTTTTTTTGTAAATGCTCATCTATTTCACTTAAATTGCCTGTATTATTGGCTCATCATTGGGGAAATAACTCCTAATGATTACTTCAATTTCATCTTCACTTGTGTTGTATTCATCCTTTTCATATTTGATACTGATAATTTGGTTTTCTTCTTTTTCTTTTAAAATCAGATTAGGCAATAATTCATCTATTATATGTTGTATAATTTTTCATAAAAGGGTTTTATTTATTGTATGACTTAAAATATTTCAGTTTTGTTCATTTCTCCTTTGGTTTTTACTATTTGTCTTTTTTGCATTTATTTGAAGATATCTGTCTGTCTGTCTGTCTGTCTGTCTCTCTCTCTATCTATCTGTCTGTCTATTTATCTATGTATCTATGTATTAACAAAAACTGTTCTTGTTCTGTTTTATTTAATTGATTTATACTGCCATTTACCTTCTATTGATAATGTGTATTTAGGGGTATTAAAATTTCCCCTAAGTAATGCTTTGGCTGCTACCCATATATTTCATTATGTTGTCTTATTATTGTAATTTTTGATGAAATTATTCTTTTATTATTTGTTTTTTTGACCCATGCGTTATTTAGCAGTATAATTAGTTTCTGTAAAATTTTTTAAAAATATTTTTATTTAAAGTTTTGAATTCCAAAATCTATTACTCTTTCTATTCTTCCCTGTCCTCCCCCTTCCCTGAGATGGTCGGCAATCAGATATAGGTTATATATGTGCAAACATGTAAGCATTTCTATGTGAGTCATTTTGCATAAGAAGACTCAAATAAAAGAAAGAGAGAAGGGAATGAAAGAAGGGAGGAAAGAAGGAAGGAAGGAAGGAAGGAAGGAAGGAAGGAAAGAAGGAAGGAAAGAAGGAACGAAGGAACCAACAAGCAAATGAATGAAGTTAAACTATTATTTTTCAGTCTATATTCAATCTAAATCAGTTCTTTCTCTGGAGGTTGATAGTATGCTTCATCATTGGTACTTTGGGATTGTCTTGGATTGTTGTATTGCTGAGAATAGCTAAGTAATTCACAATTATTCATAAAAATATTGCTGCTAGTATGTATGATGTTCTCCTGGCTTTCTTCACTTCACTATGCAGTAGTTCATTTAAGTCCTTCCTGTTTTTTTTTCCTGAAATCATCCTGCTTGTCATCTCCTACAGAGCAATAATATTCCATTATAATCTTATACCACAACTTATTTATCTATCCCCTAATTGATTTGAATTCCTTTGATTTCTTTCTCTTAGCCAACACAAAAAGAGCTGCTATAAATATTTTAGAACATATAAATCTTCCCTCCTTTCACCCCCTTTTTGAGGATATCTTTGAAATATAGACCCGGCCGTGGTATTGATAGACCAAAGGGTATGCACTGTTTTATAGGCATTTCGGCATAATTCTAAATTGCTCTCCAAAGTGTTAGGATCAGTTTACAACTCCACCAACAATGTATTAGTCTCCCAATTTTCCCACAATACTTCCAACATTCCACATTTTTCCTTTTTGTCATATTAGCTACTCTAATTGCTTTCATTTGCATTTCTCTAATCAATCAGCTTTTTTTTCTATATGGGTATGGAAAGCTTTAATGTCTTTGTCTGAAAACTACCTGTTCATATCTTTGACCATTTATCAGTTGGGAAATAACTTGTATTTTTTTTAATTACTCAGCTCTATATATTCAAGAACTTAGGCCTTTATGAGAGATACATGTTCACCCACACACTGAGTTTTCAGCTTTCCTTATTATTTTGGTTATATTTGGGGTTTTTTTGTGCAAAATCTCCTCAATTTTAAATAATTAGAAAGAGCTATTTTACATTTTGTAAAGCTCTTTATATATGCTTTGGTTCTAAATTCTCCCCCTTTCTACAAAACTGACAGATAAACTATTCGATGTTCTATTAATTTGCTTGTGGTATCACTCTTTATGTATTTAGTCCAAATGTATTTAGTATAAGTCCAAAATGTACCTATTTTGACATTATATATATGGTGTGAGATATGGTATATGATGTGAAATGTTAGTCTATACCTCATTCCTGTCATGCAGTTTTCCCATTTTCCCAGCAGTTTTTGTCAAATACTGAATTTTTGTTTCAAAAGATGGGTTATTTGGGATTATCATATATTAGATTACTTGGGTCATTTACTATAATATACTATGTACTTAATCTATTCCACTGATTCACCACTGGATTTCTTAGCCAGTACCAGATTGTTTTGGTAATCAGTGCTTTATAATACATTTTGAGATCTGTTATGGTTAGATAATTCACATTTAAAAAAATTGATTCCCACGGATTCCTCAAATTTTTGTTCTTTCAGATTAATTTTGTTATTTTGTTTGCTGTATAAAATATTATCTTGATATTTTGATTGGTATAGCACTGAATAAATAGTTTCATGTAGGTAGAATTCTCAGTTTTATTGTTTCAGTTCAGCATACCTAGAATTTTAGAGTTCTGGTCATATAATTTCTGGGTTTGTCATGGCAGGTAGACTCTCAAATTTTTATATTGTCTATAGTTATTTTAAATGGTATTTTTCTTTCTATCAATTGCTGTCAGACTTTGTTGGTAATATATAGAAATGGTGATTTTATATATACATATTATATATATATATATATATATATATATATATATATATATATACACATGCTTATTATTTATTTTGTGCTTTTTGGAGGAGACAGTTGGGGTTAAGTGACTTGCCAAAGGTCACACAGCTAGTAAGTGTCAAGTGCCTGAGGCTGGATTTGAACTCAGATCCTCGTGATTCCAGGGCCACCGCTCTATTCACTGTGCCACCTCACCACCCTAGGTGAACTTCCAGCAACCCTCCCCCCAACTCTGCCCTTTGGTCTGTCATCCCACCTCTCATCCCCATTCCCATACTCTCCAGTGTGGCAAGATACCCAGTTTAGAGTTTATGTCATTCCTTCCCTAAGCCAAATTCAATTGCTTCTTTAGTTATTAGTTGTTGTTCTAGTTATTTCAGTCATGTCTAAGTCTATGAGCACATTTACAGTTTTCTTGATAAAGATACTGGACTGGTTTTCCAGTTCCTTCTTCAGCTCATTTTAAGATGAGATAACTGAGGAAAACTAGATTAAGTTACTTGTCCAGGGTGTGTGAGACCAGATTTGAACTTAGGAGGATGAGTCTTCTTGACTTTAGTCCTAATACACTATCTATTGTGTCACTTTGCTGTCCTTCTTTAGCCATCATTTCCTGAAAAAAAAAAGGTGTTAATTTATTGAGATCAATTAAGTGTGTTTGATATTTTTCTTCATTTATTTTTGTTTTTTGGCCTTAAACATTTTTAGTTTTTGTTAAGAACTTACACATAGCTGAGACATATGTACATTCCTTTATGTTCCCATTGAATATTTTCTATAAGTATCATATTTAAGTTTTCTAACATATTTTTAAAATTCTATGCAAATCCTTTAATTTTTTTAATGGAGTGGAAGATTGTAAATGACAGCCTCCTAAGATTATCATCCTACTGCATATTTCTTTGTGCATAACATCTACTTTTTTCTTTAAATATTTAGATGCTATTTCAATTTGTGCATATATGTTTACAATCACTATTATTTGTGATACCTTCCAGAAAAATTCACTCTGGATATTTATATCTTTTAATTAAGTTTTTTCCTCTCTCTTCTTTTTCTTTTTCTTTCCCTCATTTTGTTGTTGTTGTTGATGATGAATGAAATGCATTTCTTTATCCAACTCTGTGTGAGTGTATGTATTCTTTCCTCTTTTGATAAGTTCAGATTTCAGGCATGTTCAAAGGTTCAAAAGCTTCCCATTAACATTAGGCCTTATTTGTTTAGTTTTCTACTTGTACATATTAATCACATGAGAGAATTCACCTTTTCCTTCTTCTTCCTTCTACCTCCCACATGTATTCTTTTCCACTTCTCTTTATATTATTCTTTTAATACAATTTAGATATAACACAACTACTCTCATCCCCTTTATCTAATTAGAGGCTCTTATTTTCATTTCTCAAGTATATAGAGAGCTGACCCAATGAAATACATTCTCCAAAAGATAAATGGTCAAAGGATATAAATATACAATAACTAGAAAAATTCAAATGAAGAATTCTGGGGTACCACCACACACCCTGTATGCATTACTTCCTGGATTACAGTATTCCAAAGAGACCCCCCCCCCGTTTATTATGGTGGTTGCTAAATCTTGTGTCTTCTCAATATTTTAATTGTTTCCTCCAGTCTGTGTGTAGATTTTTTTCTTTGACCTTGAAGCTCTAAGTATAATATCTCTGTGTGCTGATCATTTTTATTTGTTTCTCTTTTTTTCTAGTCTATTTTCTGATTTCTGCCTTTATATTAGAGCTAGGCTCTGAATATTTCAGGATGTGGACATTAACTGAACTGAGATTTTTATCCTTTTGGGTCCCTCTACTTTTTTTTTAATGGCTTTGAATGTTATGTTGTTTCAGGATTTCTGGGACAGCGTAGGCTGGTAACCTACAAGTTTTCAATATTCCCCAAATGGTGTCATCCAGGGCAAAGTCTAATCATTTTTCTCTTTGTCTGAATGCTGCAAATTCCTGACCTGGCTTTGGATCTATGAACCTTTTTGGTTGGAATTTCCAATAGATTTCTGCTAGACCTGGCTACTTGGAAGGCATTGCTGATAAAGAGTAACAGAAGTTCAGGCTCCTATTTAGTCTGGGATTCTTACTTGTTTAATTTTTGTAGGCTTCAGATTGACCTAGGGCAGAGGTTCTCAACGGGTGGGTCGCGACCCCTTGGGGGGTAAAACGACCCTTTCACAGGGGTTGCCTAAGACAATCAAAAAACACATATTTATGATGCTCTTATTTACAATGGTTTCAGGAACCAAGACACCTCTAATCTATCTATCTCCAGGAGGGTCCACCCCCATGCAGATATGCCCACATACGAGTATTAAAGGGTTGCAGCATTAGGAAGGTTGAGAACCACTGGCCTAGAGACTGGGACTGCAATTATTATTATTATTATTATAAGTATTATTTTTTAATGTCTGTGGTAGGTCACATTGATGCTGTTTGCTTCTGAGTTTTGCCTTTCAGTCTAGAGTTTTCAATCACTCCCTACCTAGTAATGCCTCTCCAGGTCAAAAGTACCTTTCTCACTTTATCCTGTGACTATGATCAATATCTGAATAGTGAATGACAGAATTTCCAGTTGATATCTTATTTCTACATCTTCCATGAGGCCACCATTCCCTTTCATGGGTTTGGAAGCTCATTCCTTGGTGAATAACCTTGATTTTCTTTCATGTCTTATGTGTCCTACATACTGGAGTGTTCCATGTATTGTATCCTGGACAGATTCTGTCCATAATATGAACCTTTCTCATCGTCTTTCTATGTTGACCTGGGATGAAAAAAAAATGACTCACTGTGATGTGTTTTTCTGTAGATTTCTCAATCAGGGCTAGTGAATATTTTTTAGATCTTATTATAGGAATTGTTTTGGAGGAGTGGGTCTGTACTTCTTGTTGCTCCCCATCTTGGTTCTGCCTGTAGGACTTTTCCTGGTAGAAAAGGACTGGAGACAATGCAAATGACCATCTATAGAATGACTAAACAAATTGTGCCACATGAATGTAATGAAATATTCCAATGCTAGAATAAGAAACAATGAGGATGATGAATAAAGACAAGCATGGAAAGACTTACATGAATTGATGAGAAGTTACATAAGCAAAGCCAGGAAAACATTATTCACGATGACTAAAACAACGTAAATGGAAAGGACAATGACCACAAAACAATAAAAATTTCATGTTGCTAGATTATGAAGAACAAGCTTGGGCCAAGAATAGTTATGAGAAGATACTTCTCTTTCATCTTCACAGAAGTTAGGATACAGAGGTGTAGAACATTACATGTGGTCATATATTTTTTTTCTTATATGGTGAATATGTTGATAATGTTTTGACAAATCTGCCTCAAACAAACCTTACTCTCTCCCTTTTTATTTATTTATTTGCAAATTCTTATAAAGAATGACTTTCTGGAAGGTGGAAGATGGAGGTATACAAGAAACATTTTAGTATACATAAAACAATATATATCAGAAATCTGTTTAAAATCTAAGAATCATAATCACATTTTTACATGTGTCACAGTAGTGAATCAACATCTATTAAGTGCCTTATTTGTGTGCTAAACTCTGGACATTCAGAACAAACTGATTCTAGGATTGCCTTTTGTTATGTTTATTAAAAGGCAAATTTTCTAAAAGTTTTCTAGAAACAGAGGGAGGGGTTAATGGTAAGAAACTGCTGCTATTATTAAAATTAATTTTTTCTTTCTATAATTGTGCAGTTACATTTATTTCCATCTGCTACAATTTAATGAAAGGTCCTTTTGGTTTAGATTTAGGACATTCTATCATGTTAGTTGACATTCTGTCAAATGGTAGTGAAATACTATTTGATCATTCATGCATTGTATAGGCATTTATTAAACACTGTCCCAACTACTCAGTATACCACAGTCTACCTCCTCAAGGAACTTGAGGTGTTCTTTTTTTTTTTTTTTGAGGAGTAAGTGATTGGTGAGGGGGCAGAAAATACTTAAACAAATAATGAAATTCAAATTATTTCTGTAATAGGAAAAATCAATTATCAGTCCCTTGAGTTCCCTGATTACATTACTTTGCTAATTATCTATCAGTTATAATCAATTTAGTAGGAGAAGTAACCGTGTGTTCTGAGAACCAAGATGGCAGAGTAAGCCATAAATCACTGTAAATATCCCATATTCATCTGCAAACAATCATAAAACAGAGCCCCAAAACAAATCCTAGAAGTGTAGAAACAGGAAAAAGACAAGATGAAGCAATCTCTTAGCCCAAGAACTATGAAGAATCAGACAGAAAGGTCCACCTCATTCAGGCGAAAGAGAGGAACAGTTCAAAATGGGAAACATCCCAGCAAGCCAGGAGCAAGCCAAATCTCAACAAACCCATGAGAAATCTTTACTCTCAGTGTAGTGGAGCAGGCAAGTGCCAATACTGGGACCTCACTTCCCACTCCCCATGTATAGTAATTTACATAGCCAGGGGAACTTGCATACTCCAGCTTTGAGAACCACCATGTGCTTCAGTGTTGACCTGGGATAATAGGCATCCTCTGGTGGTTACACCTCCACGTGTTTCAGCATAGCTCCAGGCAAACAGGCATACTACAATGGCCAGACCTCCACACATTTCATCAAAGCTCTGGGCAAACAGGCACCCTCCCAAGGCCAGACCACCAGTTGCTTCAGTGTGGCTCTGGGGAAATGGAGAAACATCCCACTGGACCTCAGCACATGCCAGACACCACCACTAGGACCCTAGCTCAGCACCTGGTAAGCTACCAGGTGCCTAATACATCCAGCAGTGCCAGCCACCCCATATCCCATCCCCTCAATACAGTACCAGACATAAGACACCTTGTGAACCTCAGGGCAGCATCAGGACAGCACCAGGTTAACAGTCTTGACCAACATCCATTAGCACAAGTAGCATGAGACAGTGCCTCTTTCACCCTGGGAAAGGAAAATAAAAATTAAAAAAAGAGCAAACAACAACAAAGAATCTGACTACATGTGGCAGGGAAGACCAAGACACAAACAGTATCAAAAAACCTGTAGGCAAAAACCCAAAGAAATATGGAAAATGGTGTCAATCCCAGAAAGAACTCATGGAAGAGCTCAAAGAGGAGCTTAAAAATCATATAAGAGATTTAGAAGAAAAATAGGGAAAAGAAATGAGAGAGATGTAAGAGAATTATGAGAAAAGAGTCAACAGTTTGGAAAACTACTTTAAACCCTATTCATGATGGCAAAATGTTGGAGACTGTTGGAATGTCCATCAATTGGGGAATGGCTAAACAAGGTGTGGTATATGAATGTAATGGAATACTATTGTGTAATAAGTAAAGATGAACAGGAAGATTTCAGAGAAACCTGGAAAGACCTGTGCAAAATGATGCAAAGTGAAATGAGCAGAACCAGGAAAATACTGTACACAGTATCAGCAACATCATGTGATGATCAACTATGAATGACTCAGCTCTTCTCAGCAACATAATGATTCAAGACAAGTTCAAAGGATTCACGAAGGAAAATATTATCCATATCCAGATAAAGGACTGATGGACTCTGAATGCAGATTGAAGCATATTTTTTCACTTAATGGGTAGACTGCAGATTTTTGCATCAATGTTAATGATGCTAATTAAAGTTAATAGTGTGTTGCATTCATTTTGTACTGAACATTAATTGTGAAACATTTACAGTACACTATCAGAATACTGTAAGTTGATCCAATTTGATTGGAAGGTGAAGGGTATGAAGGAGAAAAAAATTTCAATAAGACCGGCAAAGTAAGCTCAGGGAAAATTATTAATGTCTTTAGAAGGAAAAGGGAGAAGTTCGTATTTCACCCTACAAGTATTTGGGAAGCATTAGAGCTTCTTGAAGAGAGGACTATGATACAAAATTGTGTTTTGGGAATATTAATTTGTAAACTATGAGGATGATGCATTAGAAGAGGAGAGATGAAACAAGCAGACAAATTAGAAGGCTATTATTGTAATCCAAGTGAGAGATGATGAAGACCTGAACAAGGGTGTCAGTGGCAGTGTGAGCAGATGGATGGGGGCGTATTGAAAAATATTATGGAAGCAAAGATCAGCGAGACTTATTGCACATATGGAGTTTTCTTGGTAAAAATATTGGTATGGTTTGCCATTTTCTTCTGCAACTCATTTGACAAATGAGGAAACAGAAGTAAACAGGGTTAAATGACTTGCCCATGCAGCTAGTAAGTAAGATCAGATTTGAATTCAGGAAGTCTTACTTACTCCAGAACCAGTAATCTATCTACTGTACTACTTAACTGCCATTATATTTAGGTACATAAGATTTATTCCATCTCAAAGCTACCAGGTGTATCTCTTTACCACGATGAGATATTAGACTAAGACTTTAACAGGGGAAACTCAATTGTAAAATCTGAATTCACAGCCATTTTGACTTGGTAGAACCTGACAGAGCTTGAGCTCAAATGGCATAGACTTGAGGAAGTCAATTCTATCAAGATGGAAAGCCATCAACCACAAGCTTCAGTACAGATTTAATCTACTTTTTTAATGCTTGTCTAGTTAAATCTGTAAAGGTTTATCCCAGGAATGGTGGCAACCAGGTATTAATGAAAAAAATATTGCAACCTATGAAACAGACAAAAATAAGGAAGATATCTCTTAGCCTTATGCAGTATTCTCCAGATTCCAAAACTGGCAATGAGAGTGGTGAATCCAGGGTCAAAAGGTGTTGAGACTTACATTGTTCTTAGCCTAATTAAAAACATTAATTCATATGTTAATAGCTCAGTTGTAGGACCACCAAGTTGACACAATGGAAGGATTAAGCTATATTTATATTGATATTGTCACTATAATTAAGACCAGAAGAAACACTGAAGTTGCTGCCAAAGGGAAGTGTAATATAGAAGTTCTCAGGAGATTAAAAAAAGTTGATGGCACTGGTTTTGTCATACAAGCATAAGCAAGAAGAACCTACATTTAGAAAGCTTATATTTCTCTCAGGCCGTGTAAGTAAACAGACCACCAGGAAGGCATCTGCAGGTTTTAGACCACTATCTATTTTAAAGAAGGAAATAGAGGAACATAATCAGACAGTGAAACTTTCCACACTAAATAAACGTATATCTTGATATTTCAGTGTGAAATTAGGCATAAGGATGACAAAAATCTTTGTCGTTCAATATAGTTCATTATTAAAACTATGGGGTCCAAAAGTCTAGAGACAATTCACAAGTGCCAAACTTCAGAATCCTGCATGTATTCTCTAAGCAGAGAATTTTCACTATAAGTTTTTGCGTATTACACATAACAAACAATATTTTAAAAGTTATATTTCAGTTCATGAGAAGTATCTGATTATAGACATAGAAGCATTTTCAGAATACACTATTTGTAGTCATAATATTGACTAGTAAGAAAAATGATTGAGTAAACTACCAAACTAAAAGAAATCACAATGATGAGAAGACACTTAACATAATTATAACACTTCAATCTGAACAAACATGTGTAAAGATATTATTTATTTAAAAAATAGAAATATTTGCATTTATTCTGTCAATCAGCATTTCTTAGATAAAAAATTTTTACTGATACAAAACAAATAATGGAATTAGATTGAATAAATGGCAAAATGCCTAACATATAAAGACTGTGATAATATCATAGTCTTAGCTGCAACAGCAACAACAACAACAAAAACAAAATACAAGATTCAAAGAACTGATTTGGCTAGGAAACAATTTATTTCTACAATAAACAGAAGTATGGTACAGAAAGACAACACTCATTTTGAGTATCATCTTTTCTGTGATTCATTATGGTGAAGGAACAGGGACCGTGAGAGTAGAGTCAGGGCTGAAAGCATTTATTTTACAATGAATACATGCCAGGGGTAAAGTATTACTTTGAAATTCAATTAAATATTTATCAAGAACCTAATATGTGAAGCACACTGTTTAGGCACTGGGGACTTCCTGACATCATGATAGATTCATGATCTCATTGATTTTAATGCTCTTTCCATATATATGCTCCATGTATATAGCAACCCACTGATACCTTCTGATTTCATACTAACAATTTCCAAGACCTCCCATAATTTTGACAGCATGGATATCTTCTTTTTGAACTCTTGAAATTGTCTGTATAATCACTCTTTATTCTCAAGACAAGCCCAGCATACTTTGTTTTCTGTTCAATACCAAAGAATGTGATGGTAAATATTTAACTGGTTCTCCAGGAAAAAGCAAACAAAGAAGCAAAGTCCCAAAAAACAAACAAACAAAAAATCTGTTCATGACATACTTTGAAGACAACTATACATCATTAACATTATTTCCATCATTTTCAAGTTTATAAAAAGAAAAGACTGATAATTCAAGGCCTTCTATGTAGCATTTGCCAACTTATGAGGTATAAATGCTCAAAATGAGTATTCTTCTTTCACAACCCTCCACAATCCAGTTCTAGTACACTTCTGCATATACCTCTCTGATGTCACATGATGACATGTCACAGCCTAAATATTCATATCTCCACTGCTTTTGAGGGACCTATCTACATTTCTTGAATTCCTTGGAGTATGTTGTATTCCAAAGTTCATAGCCATGCAGCATCATGACCAGACTGTTGATAATTTTAAAAGTAAACATTTGTTTCAGGGAAATCTTTGAATAATAAAAAGAATGAATCTATTTCCTGGAGCAATACAGATCTTTTTTTTTACTTCTCATTCAATCCATGGAGCAGTTCATCTGCCATATTTTGCCAAGTGATATGTATTAATGAACCAGTCCTTGTGAGTTGCCCATCTAAGTTTATGTCAGATTCTGAATAATAAGCATCATTTATTTTTGTTTTGTGCTCTGTAGATAGTTCGTCCAAATTATTTTTGAAACTTAATCTTTTTTAGGATGCTCTACAGTGTTTCAGCATTTTAGAAAATCAGTTTCATTCATAAAAAGGAACATCTGGATAATTCAAATATTTAAATCCTATGTTGGATGTTTTCTATGATGAACAATTGTGTTGAACAAATGTTATCCTTTTTGAGTTAGAGATACAAAAAGGAAAAAAAAAAGCAATGCCTGCCCTTGAGGAGCTTACATTCTACATACAGCCACAGAAAAGTAGTTGAAGAGAAAATGAATTTGAAGAGAAGCAGACTCTAAATAGAGCTTTTTCATATTAAACTGAAGTTCTTTATGTGTGAGATGAAAGAGTTCAGAGTCTGAATCTGAGGTCAGAAAAGGTCTTTATTCTTTCTCATGAGAAAGGACTCTGCCCCTGTAGCCCAAATGGTGTCTTCAGGGAGAGGGCAACAGGTAGAAGCCAGCCCATGGTTATATAATCTTCTAATGCAGAAACCCAACCCCCCCAGCTGGCCTTCACTCTCATTGGCAGAGGGGCTGACCCACAACCCAAATGCGGAAATCTCTCTGACACAAAGTACACAGAAACATGTGGGTGTTCAATGAAAGTAATCTTAAACTTATTTGGCATATTTTGTGCTGAAGTGGCACTGGGGAGGGGTTGCTACTGCTAGGTCAGGTGATCTAAACCTAGGCCTAGTGAATACTGAAGCCATTCTAGATTTGATTTTTCAGAATGGGGAAACTTCACTATAAATTATCCCTCACATTTAGATGAAACTGAAAGTATACATGCAGAGAGAATGTGCAAGATTTCTTTATTCCTGAGTATCAATAATGGATAAAATTATTTTGATTCTACCCTGTTAGCACTTGATGTTACTTTTGATGATGATAAAATGGATACAAAAACTTAAGATATGTATGGAAAAAATCAGATTTGCATCACCAAATATATATGAAAGAAATTCATTTTAAACATTCCACTATTTAAAAAAAAGACAAAATAATTTTCAAAATAATTCGGGGGGAACTTTTAATACAATGAAAAATAGCATGAATAGAAACTCCCCCAAAACAGTGTGAGGGGGGACTGAGAGGACAACATCTACCAAACTTTCTGTTTTCTTCTTTATGAAAATAGTCTATGCACACATCAGAGGTTATTGTTCTTTGGTTGTTTATCATGTCCAATTCTTTGTGATTTCATTTGGGATTTTCTTGGTGCTGGAGAGATTTGTTATTTCCTTCTACAGCTCAATTTACATATGAAAAATGAGGTAATCAAGGTTAAAGGGCTTTTCTGGGGTCACATAGCTAGTAAGTGTTTTCAGTCAGATTTGGGCTCAGGATGCTATCCTTGATGATAGCATGAGAAGTGAACACATATCATTTTCAGATGATTTTCTACCTCAGATCATATCTTGATTCTAACAAAAAAGCAATAAAAGCAATAAAAAAGCTTTCTACGCAGTCTGTTGTTTATTAATTGTAAATAAGAAAAAAGATGGAATGATAACCTGAAAGTAGTATCATACAATGAGAATGGCATAGAATTTTGAATTAGAGGATATGAATTCAAGTGGTGACATCTACTTGGTGTCTGTGTGACTGTGGCAAATTAATTAAATTGAATTAATCCCTGAGATTAATTTTCCTATGTGTAAAAATGAATAGTTTGGATAAGATGGTCTACAGGGTCCGTTGTAGCCCTAAATAAATAATTTTATTATCCTATGATTTGTACTTATGGCATAAAATACCACGCTATAGATTATTTAAAGAAAGGATCCCAAGAATGTGTTAATTATGGCTAAAATATGTAGTCCATGTAATACCAACTGCTAGTCCTACAGATAATTCAGTTTCCCAGAATTAAGCTATTATCTCCTCCCTGTGGGTTTATGGATACCCATGAGTATTCAATGGTCATGCTCTAATACCATTGGCTCCAGACCCCACTGTTTTCTTCACCCCCACCCCCAAGGTCATCGGTTAAAAGTACTTTGTTCATTGGCTTTTGGGAAGGGATATTTATTAAGGTAGTAAAATCAGAATATTTGTTTTAAAATGAAATATAATCTGTGAGAAAGTCTTCTACTTGTGACATATATGATTCAATTGTTGCACAGGTTGTCTGGTTCCATTGCTAATTGAGGAGCAGGAGCCTCTATTGAGACACAGTGCTTCCATTCATGCCCTAAATCAAAGTGCCATGTTTATCAGGATAGTGTGGTAGATAGATATCTGTCTTCTGACAGAATCACTGTCAGAGGGTCTGGCAGCATCCCATATATATTAGAACTGCCCACCACTGTCTTGGACTTGGTTAGTGGGGTACCAAAAGGAAGGTATGAATTCCTAAATTACCTGGGGACAGATTTATTGGTGATTCATTGACAGTTAACCACAGCTGGCATTGGGGGCTTTTATGCCTGTTTCTCATCTTTCCTTTTATTAGAGAGCTAGAGGGTAAAGTACACAACTCCCAATGCCTTCTTTTATAGAGTGTAGAAACTGGATTCAGTTCACACCACTTAGCATCTGCTGTCTTTTCTGGCTTCAACTCCATGGACCAAGATGACCCGATGCCAGCTACTCTCTAATATTCTGCTTCTTCCCAGCCTCCTGACTCCTTTTGTATGTTGTCTGCTTCTTTTGATTGCAAACTCCTCGAAGGCAGGGGCTCTTTTACTGTATTTCCAGAATTTAGCACAATGCCTAGCACATAATAGGTGCTTAATAAATGATTAATGGATTAATGCAGTGATGTTGAGAGGCAAAAGTGTGGAGTGACCTTGGATAACAGTTGAGGGAGCTCTAGGAAATACTTTTAGGAAAAGGCAGAGTTTCCTCTGGCATATGCCAAGAGTGGGGAGCAAGTTCATTGTCCTAGAGACAGAGATATAGACTTTTGATTGGAAGGCCACCACATGGGTTTTTTAGGCTTTACTCTGGGTGAGTGGGAGAGTCCAGTTCCATCTAGGTCTACAAGCTAGGGTGTAAGGTCTCAGTAGCTGCTTCCTGGGTTAATAGGGCTGGATTTTTTCCGAGAGAGACTGAGGGTGATTACCAACTTTATAGTAGATTTGCCACCCAGGCCGCACAGCAGGGAAAACAGATTTGAATGATATAAAAATACCATGCAAGATTCCTCAAAGATTGAACAGTATACAACTTTTTTATTAACATTCTGATTGTAACTGAGGATACAAAAAGTGGCAAAAGACAGCTTTTGCCCTTAAGGAACTCACAGTCAAATAGGGAAGACAACAAATATGCACAAACAAGGTATGTGCAGGATTTTAAAAAAGGATTTTATTAAGGGAGAAGACACAAGACCCAAGAGGCATTGTTGAAGGCTTCACGTAGAAGGGGTTTTAGTTGGGGATTAGGTAAACAGGAAAGCCAAGAGATGTAAATGAGGAGAGAAAGCATCCTAGGCATGGGGAAGAGAGAAAATGTCCATAACTAGGAGATGAAGTGTCTTGTTAATGAAATATTCAGGAGGTGAATTTCACAGGATTGAAAGGTATATATCAAGGTTTAAAGTATAAGAATACTGCAGTCGTTGACTACTGAGTCTTTTATACCCAATCTATTCCATTGATCCACTACTCTTTGATAAGCCCCAAGGCCCCAATTTCTGGGTTAAGAATTTACTATTTGACAAAAAATGCTGGGAAAATTGGAATATATTATGGCAGAAACTGGGCATAGACCATCATCTAATGCTATACACCAAAGTCAAGTCTAAATGAGTGCACAATGTTGGTATAAAGGCTGATACTGTAAATAATCTGGAGAAGCAACGAATAGTTTACCTGTCAGATTTATGGAGTAGGGAAGACTTTATGACTAAAGAAGAGTTGGAGAGCATTATAAAATGCAAAATGGATAATCTTGATTACAAGAAATGGAAAAGTTTCTGTACAAACAAAGCCAATGTAACCAAGATTAAGAGGGAAGTGGGAAATTGGGAAAGAATATTTACAACTAGTGTCTCAGATAAAGACCTCATTTCTAAAATATACAGGGAGTTTAGTAAAATTTACAAGAATACAAGTCATTCCCCAATTGATAAATTGTCAAAATATATGAACAGGCAATTTACAGAGGTAGAAATTAAAGATATCTTTAAGAATATGGAAAAATGCTCTAACTAACTATTGATTTGAGAAATGCAAATCAAAACAACTTTGAGGTAACATATCTCAGCAGTCAAATTGGCTAAGATGACAAAACAGGAAAATGACAAGTGATGGAGAGGATGTGGAAAAATTGGAACCCTAATGCATTGTTGGTGGAGCTGTGAACTGATACAACCATTCTGGAGGGCAATCTGGAGCTATGCTCAAAGGGCTATAAATAATTGCATACCTTTTGACCCAGTAATACCACTTTTGGGGTTGTATCCCAAAGAGATCATAGAAGTGGGAAAAGGACCCATATGTACAAAAATATTTATTGCAGCTCTCTTTGTAGTGGCAAAAAAATGGAAATTTAGGGGATGCTCATCAATTGGGGAATGGCTGAACAAGTTATGTATATGAATGTGATGGAATACTATTGTGCTATAAGAAATGGGAAGGAGATGGACTTCATAATTACCTGGAGAGGCTTATACTAATTGATGCTAAGTGAGAAGAACAGAACCAGGAAAAATTTGTACACAGTCACAGATACATCATATGTGTGACAACCAACCCTTTTTTTTACACACATACTCAGATATGTATTCACACACATATATGGCCTCCTATATAGAAATATGTGTACATATACATATATGTATGTATATGTATACTTACACATATGTCTATTCCCTTCACCTATCCTCATACTAAGAAAAGTTTCATAAGTTACTATTATTGTTTTTCCATATTTGCATGTAAATAATTCAAATTTGACAAGTTCCTTATGATTTCTTTCCCATGTTTACCTTCTCATGCTTCTTGTGTTGGATTGTCAAATTTTCTGTTCAGTTCTGTTTTTTTCAACAAGAATGCTTGAAAGTCCTCCACCTCATTGAATGACCATATTTTCCCCTGGAATAATATGCTCAATCTTGCTGGGTAGTTGATTCTTGGTTTTAATCCCAGCTCCCTTAATCTTCGAAATATCATATTCCAGGCCC
>CM053600.1:85240153-85278155 GCA_028646575.1 Pseudocheirus occidentalis
AGTCCTTTCTAAGTCGATCCATAGCTAGTAGGCATTCTTCCAGTGTCTTGTAAGCATTTGGTGAGGGAGTTCTGACTGAGTTGTCTTCCTCCCGCTCCATGCTTTGATCTTTTTGGTCCATAAAAAAGGATTCTAGAGTTTTACTGCTGTTCCTACATTGCTTCCTTTTTCTCATGTTGGCCAGTCTATTAATTGCTTGGTTTTTTAGCTCTGTGGAACTCTGCTTCCTGGAGAGGGAAAGCTCTGTCCCAAATCCCTGGGGCCTTCACAGCAGCTGGAACTATTAGTGGGGTGCTGCTGCCGCCCCCAGTTTTGGCTCACTGAAAGCACACCCCAGGACCACCACTCAAGACCACAATCCAGATCCAGGCCACTCAATGCAAGAGCCCTTGGTCCTGATCAATCGCCTCAGTCCCCCTGCTATCTGCAGGCCCCGGGCTCTGAAGCAGCCCAGTGGAGGCTGCTGCAACTCTCAGATGTTGCTGCTGCTCTCAGCCACCTCCTGCTGCTTCCTTGCCCTGGGAGCAGTTTGGCCGGACCACTCTTCCCCAAATTTAGCAAAATCCACTGACCTTTCTCTTAGCCTGTTTTTCTTCTGGCCTGATAAATGTGATAACTGTGCCTCCGGTGCAGGCGATCTGCTCTCCTATAGACTGGGCTCCACCTGACTACCCCAGGGGCTGACGTGGCCGGTTTCAGCCCTGGCTCCCAGACTGCTATGAAGAGCCCCACCCATTGAGCTACCTGTAGCAACAGATGTGTTTTCTGTGTTTTGGAGAGTTTTGGAGCTTGAAAATCTCTTTTAGAGTCCAATTTTATGAGTTTTTAGCCTGTTTGTGTGGGAGCTGTGGTGCTTTGCTCCTTCTATGCTGCCATCTTGGCTCTGCCCCCCCAGGATTTATATTTTTATACACACATATACACATATATGTATGTATAGTAGGATGTATGTGTATATAAATATATATGAGTGTTGGCATTTTTTATTTGGATCTATACATAGATAGAGGGCACAGGATGTTTAATATGAAGGGATGATATCTATCTAAAAAGTAAAATTAAGAGGTGAGGGAGGAATTCATTGGGAGAAGAAAGGGAGATTTAGATTAGGGTAAATTATCTCATGTGAAAGAGTCAATAGAAAACTGTCACAATGGAGGGGAAATTCAGGAAGATGAAAGGGAATGGGACAACCTGCTTTTCATTGAATATGACCTAAAGAGGGAATAACATATACACTCAATTGGGTATCTTACCCTACAGGAAATAGGGGGGTAGGGGATAAGGGGGGGTATAGAAGGGAGGGCATATTGGGGGTGAGGGTAGTTAGACGCAAACATTTTTGAAAAGGTGTAGGGTCAAAGGTCAAAGTAAAATAAGTGGGATATGTAATAGGATGGAGGGAAATATTGTTAGTCTTTTACAATATAACTACAATGGAAATGATTTAGGTAAGTACCTATGTACAATCTATATTGAAGTGCTTATTTTACAAGTGAGGGTGGATGAGGAGGGAAGAGGGGAAAAAATCTGAAACCCAAAGTTTTAAAAACAAATGTTTAAAAATTTACTTTTTACATGCAGCTGGGAAATAAGATATGCAGGATACTGGGTATACTGGGGCATAGAAACCCATTTTGCCTTCTAGAAAGTTAAGGGGTAGAGGGGGAGAATATAAGAGAAAATTGGGGATGGGTATTCATAGACTTGCTATTTTTGTGTTGGGTGTAGGTTAAAGATGGGGAGAAAATATTGTAAGTCAAAATCTTGTGGGAATGAATATGGAAAACTAAAAATTAAAAATAAATTTAAAAGTTCCTTTTCATCTCCTTCTGATCAGTTGTTTGACTCCCTAACTTTTTATGGGCTGATACCTTCAGAAGCAGCACTGCCACTGCCACTGCCTCTGCCACTGTCACTGCTGATTCAATGGTTCTCGGTATCTGCTCCTAGTTTTCTGTGGCAAGGATTGTGCTGGTGGCCTGAGCTGGGCTATGCTCTACTCTCACCCAAGTGTGGCAGATCTTTCCTGTTGACCTTCTAAGCTTTCCCTGTGTCTGCAAACTAGGTGGTCTGGAAATCACCACTGCTATCAGTGATTCACTCACCATGAAGTCTGCTCCTTGTTTGCTGGGCAAAGTCTGCACTGGTATGCCCTGTGTTGGACTGCACTTCTGTCTCACTCTGGTGAAACAGACTTTTCCTTCTGACCTTCTAAGTTGTCTTGGTCTAGAAATTCACTTTATTCCATTATTTTTGTGGGTTCCATTGCTCTAGAATTTGTTAAGAGTAATTTTAAAGGTATGTGGAGTATTTGGGGGGAGGTGAGTCCCTGCCTTTACTCTTCCTCCTTGGCTCTGCATCCTAAATTCTAATTTTTATTCCACTATAAACAACCTCTGTGAACTTCCACAAGTCACTTCACCATATGACTTAGTACTAGACTTTCTTGGTCTAACGTTGCACAATTCTTCACCTTGTTTTATTTTCAAATTTTGTTTTGCTTAAACAGATGTTTCAAGTAAGCAAGAATAACAGAAAGTAAACTTATTCATGTAAGGCACAGAAAATATGAAGATCTTAGAGGAAAAACAGATAGCAGTATTCTCAGGCATTTAAATTCTTGCCTGGAATCAGAAGAATGAATTCCATAGTCTTTTAAAGATGATTTTACTCCTTGAATATGTGATTGTGTAATTGCCTCTGTATGAGTAAACATAGGAGAAATGTTCAGGAAAAAATAGAAAAAGAAATTTAATTATGTTTCTCTGTTTCTTGCACTCTGTATGAAGTAACTTAAATCTAAGGGAAGTCCCCTTCCCTCGACAATTTTAAGGTGCCTTTATTTGTATCTTTCACCTTTCCAAACTATTGAATCAGTCTGATAACATGCTTTTTAATCCTTGTTGTACATGTGTTTGTTGCCTCATAGGCAATTTTCCTTTTCATTAAAAAAATCTACTTTTTTCATTGGAAAACAGTGAAGTAAGTTTCATTTTGCCTGAAGTTATTTTAATAAGCGTAACTCAGGGAAGAAAGAAATAGAAAGGAATACTTGATAGCAAAATAACAAAAATAAATCAAAAGGAAAGAAAAATAATAAATGAGAACACAAGAAGTGGTCATGGTTTGGCTATCCAGAGAAAGCTTAACAAGAAAGCAAACACAAAAGAAGCTTCTAGTTATTATTGTCTTTTCCCCATTACAATTTAGCAATGAAAAATCAAAAGATATTTTTGCCTCATAGGTACTTTTTCATTTAAAACAAAGTTCCCTTTTATTTGATAAAAGGAAGAAAAGTTTCCCTTTGCCTAAAGTGATGTCAATAATGAGAGATGGCTTTATGGGATTACAAAGTAATACTCAAATGTATCTATGTTCTCACTGATTTGGTTTTTCAACTGGTATGTGACTGTTGATCTTGTGAGAATCTTAGTCATGTTCTCCTTTAAGAGGTGGTCAACTCACCATACTGGAGGTCTTTCTTATTTTCTTCTAAACATGAGGATAATAGCAAAATACTTGTGATGCCCATCTGTCAACCATAACGTTCGTCATTTGACTATCTGGTCACATCTTCTCTTCCTATCATACAGTTTCTTAATGATTCCTTTTAATCCTATTTTTCTTTAAAGCTCCCAAAATTATGTTTAGATGGTGTTTTGCTAAAATAATAACATGTTTATGCCACACATCTCCCTTAATACTGACCTACTTAATAAACTTCAATGATTCCTTATTGTCTTGAGAATCAAATACAAACTCCTTGTGATGGAATTTTTTTAAAACTTTGTAGCCCAGTTCCTTTTCATTCTTTTTGCACTCTATAATCCAGCAATCTTGGGTCATTTATCATCTTTATGCAACATGCTTTATATCCCATCTCTATGCCTTTCCATTGGCTGTCTCCCAATTTTTGGAAAGCTTTTGTTTTTTCCCCTTCTACTTTGAATCACTGGCATCATTAAAGGATCACTCTAAGTGCCACCTTTTGAAGAAAGCCTTACCTGATTAATTGATAATTATTTTATGAAATGATGAAAAGGATGCATACATGTATGCTTCTTTAGATCCTTATCTAAAAACATGATTGGGAGTAGGAAATGGAACAACATTCACATTTTAATAAGGGACAGAGGCAAGTTGCAAAAAGTGGAGAATGATAAAGAGATAGGATTTGGGGATGAGGTAATAGGGTAGTGGAGAGAGGAAGAATGGGGGAAAGAATGGAGAGGAGGAGAAGAAAAGACTAAGACTCACATAACCAAGGTTTAGAGTTGAGAGCACTAGGCAGCATGAACCTGATGGAGTGCTTGGGGGAGGAGAAGAAGGAGTTTGAGTTCTCATTTTAATCTTTTTTTTGGTGAAAAGAGACAAATATGTGGCATATTAGAGTTATTTTAAAAATATATACAAATAATTTCAGAGTTATCATTAAATCTTCTCAAAGTTATAAACACCTTTTTAAAAATATTCTCTTGTCTGGAGCTGTGGAGATCTAGATTTTTTCTGGAATTTACAAATCATAGGACCAGAACTGTGATAGGTAGCACCTAGATTGCTTCTCCTGAATTGGCAAGTAATTCTAGGATATGAAATTTGGCTAATATATGATACAATTTGCAAATTGTTCTCCAGTGATCTTTGGAAGAGTTTGTAAATGACTTCCAGGGTCCCCTTTGTAATCCCACTTTCTGTGCCTCTTTTATTGACTACCCATAAAGGTTACTTAGTATATTGATTGTTGGTGTGGTAGGCAAGGGAAACAAAACAAGATACATTTCTGACATACCTGGACACAAAAGATGTTTATACAAGTGGTTTATGGATGAAGCAGCTTGGAGACACTTTTGGTTTCTGTATGGGAACAGCTATGCTTTGCAACATATGAAAATTTGTTATAATTTAAAGCACTGTCTTTACTTTGATCAGTTTCCCATTTTACAGATCCTATAATTTGTATGAATTGTTCAAAACTATCATAATGTCAAGTACTATCTTCTCACAGTCTCCTAATTTTTTGTTAATTTTAATTATTGTCCTATAATGTCATCATGAAATATGTAATTCTATTGTGTTTCAAGTTATTTGAAATACGGCTAGCCATGTGGCATCTCATCCAAAGAAAAACGTTTAATTTATTTTTAAAATAAAGCTTTGTAAAGTTGCTAAAGTACTCTGAAAATATGTTGGTGTGCATGTCTGCTTTTTGGTAATTTATCTTTCTTAATGAAACAAACAATCGACTTTAAAAATAATATACATGTCATGTAATATAAGAGGCTGTATCACCAAGAGTCACTTGGCTGCTTTTTGTTATATTGTCATGAACTGAAAATATATGACTGCATAAATATTAAGAAAACTAGGGAGTAAGGACTTCATTCCAGGGCTAGAATATATGAGTAGGATAACAACTAGCTCTTTGCATAGTCAGATAGGAATAGAGGAACCTCTCATAAGTCAGATTGTTGATTGAGAGTTCTCATGGTTCACTAATGTCCTCTCTGAGAAGTCCTAGAGCTTCATCATAATTATTATGTAGAGCACTACAAATCCAGATCTGGAATGAGCAAGGGAGAATTACTTATCTATTAAGAATGATGTTACTGACAAGCATTCTCTATGGTCCAGTCAAAGGATTTCCATTAGGCATATATTTCTCCTGAAGAAATGTAGTGCTGTAAGTGCAATCAGGGAGAAAAGAAAGCAAGGGGACTCTTCATATCCTCTAAACTCAATTCTCATCTTATAATGGCACTTAAATCTTCATTATATTGCACATTTTTATATAACACAATTTTAAATAAATAGAGTCAGCATTTTGTTCAACAGAGGTACTATATAACTGATAATGATGCAAGCAATAAAACTTATCCCTGAATTTGATCAGAGCTACATTTATCAGATATCAAAAAGGATATATTTTTACACATTTACTGGTAATATTTTTACTACTAATACATCCTGGGCATGTTTACCTTCTCCTAGGTTCAGTTTCCTTATCTATAAAATTGAGAAAATAATACCACCCATGCCACGAGAGTGTTGTCAGGATTAAGTAAGCTAATACATGTAAAGTAGTCTGTAAATATATAGGAATTTCATGATGTTACAGTGATAATAACATAATTAACAATAACAACAGCAATGATTTTCTTATGCTGTTTCTAAAGGGGAAAAGCAGTGTGCTGTAGTGAAAAGTGAGCTGGCTTCTTGAGCTAGAACATGGGAAGGCCTATGTTCTACCTCACCTCTGACACATACTAGTTGTGTGATGCCAGGGAAATCATTCAATTTCTTGTTGCCTGAGATAATTGTGAGATATCACAAGTCTCAGTGAGTTTTCTCATTGGTAGTCCCTTATACAAATGGAATCTTAGAACTTGCTCCAGTCCATTTCCAACATAAAATCCAGGGAAATGATGCTTTTATGTTATAATTTACAAAGTCCTGAATTCAACATTTTTTGAAATTCCTATAAAAGGGAATGCCTACATTTTAATATAAAATTCTATCACAATAGCATTTTAAATCACACACACATACACACAAACACATACATGTGTTTTCTGTCATATGTCATTCATGGTTCAGAAATATTTTTGGTGACCACTTGGGAAACTTCACAACACCAATACTTCAAGTCAATGAATAAATTATTTTACCATGCTTACTTTCCTTATATGCAAAGTATCAATACTTATATTATTATCAGGTAAAATACTAATACATATTTTAATAGGGAAAACCTTATTTCCCCCATTATTTTCCCAAATGAACAATTTCACTGATGCTGATGGAGCTCAACTGTCCAATATTGAAGTCTAAATGTTTCTGAGGAATTCTTCCCTGCTCTAGCATACAAATGTCAGCAGTGACTCATAATTGATACTGTAAAAATCATTAGAATCAAAGGAAGTTATATTTAATCTTTTGGCTACTCTATATTCTAAGTCAATTAATAAGCATTTATTAAATGTACTGTGTGTCAAGAACTTTTCAAAGTGCTGGAGATAAAAATAAAGGAAATGAAAGTACTTATACTCAAGGAGGTCTCAGTCTAATGGGGAGAACCCTTGCAAACAACTATAGTAACTAGATACTAGCAAGATACATACAGCATAAATCAGTATTATACAAGACAATCAATAAAATTGAGGGGCAAGGTTGAGAAAAGCTTTTTGGCAGAAACTGGAATTTTGACAGATAGTGGAAGGAAACCAGATATCCAGAGGAAACAAATACCAAGTATGAAGGACAACTAGTGCAAATGGCATAAAGGGCAGTAAGGTATAAGAGCATAGGAAGGGGAGTTAGGGCACATAATGAAGGACTTTGAATGTGAAAAAGCATCAACAATAATAGCTGGTATTTAGATAGTGTTTTGTAGTTTTCAATGCTCTTTAAAATTCTTTTATTTGTCGTAATTACCTAATGAGTTAAGTATACAGTAAAATCATTATTTCTTTTTATATTCTTAATGAAGCTAGCTAAGTAATTTACCCAAGTATATATACTTAAGTGACAGAACCAAGACTTAACCTATCTTCTTATTCTACTTTTCAAAGTTTTTCTATTATATTTTGACTTCATTCTCATACTCATCCTTTTGGATGAAAAGAAAACAATTTTCTCTTTAAAGTATATTCTTACCACAAGTCCTATCTTGTCTCATTACAAAATATGTGGGAGAAATTCCCAAGTTAGTTACAAGTTATTGTCTTGAATCAAGAGGAAATGTGTTCAAATCCTTCCACTGGCATATATTAACTGTGTGATCCTGAGCAAGTCACCTTAAATCTCTGAGTTTCAATTTCCTCATGTATAAATGATAGGGATTCGACTAGATGTTAACATATCTCTTGCCACTCTATCAATCTACTCACTATCATTCACTCAACAAAGATTTATTAAAGCTTCTATCATGTGTCAGGCACTGGGGTAGGCACTAGTGTATGTGTGTGTGTGTTTGTGTGTGTGTGTGTGTATGTGTGTGTATGTGTACAAATACAATAAATTAAATTATTCCTATTTGTAGGAAGTTTATGTTTTAATGAGTTAAGAAATAATGTTTTATATGTAAATATATGGAGCATAAATATAAACAGAATAAATACATACTAGCATACTGCTTTGAAACCTTACATAGAAATGAGTCTTACTTTTATTTTTAATTGAGATAGTAGATTTATCATTCAAAATTAATATTAGAGCAAGGCTTGTCCTTCATTCCTTATGATATTTGTATACATAGAGGAGTGCCGAAACTGAAGTCAGGAAGAACTGAGTTCAAATCGAGATTCAGACACTTAACAATTATGATCCTTAATAAGTCACTTACCTTCTATATATGTCAGTTTCCTTATCTAGAAAATGGGAAATAATGATGTGGGACTGTTGTGAAGATAACATGAGATAAATTTGTACAATGCTTTGCAAACAAAAGCAGTATAAAAGTATTATTTTATAATTCCTTTCATTATTAAAATGCTGATTGTATTTGTCATGATTATATGCTATGTCCGTGGAATGACAAACATCTTTTCCCCAAGTCCATAAATGTAATTTAAGATTTCTATGTAAATGTAAGTAAGATCCAGAGTTCCTGTATTAAATCTCCTAATAGCCACACTCTATTTTTCCTGTATTAATATTTATTAAAGACAATGTCCCAGATTATTTTTCACTTGGGAATTCATGGAAATGGACTCCATGTACATTTGACCCCATCAAGAAATTGTCTGTCTTATTGTAATTAAACCATTTTTGTAAATGAAAGAGGTTCACTTTTACCTGAATTACATCCTAATAAAATTAGAAGATTTATATAAAGCAACATATTTTATCCTAGAGGGAGTTTCTCTGACCTGAAGGAAAATGGAGGTTCAGTTTCCTTTGTGTATAATTTCTATCTACTTCCCAGAGGCCAATAAAATTCTATTTTTTATGTTCAACATGAAGAGGTCTCATCATTATGACTCTGTAAGTGTGCACGTCTGATCATACTATTACATAAGTGGTTTCCATATGAATTAGGTCATCCTTTAGGACCAATGTCTCTAATTCTGAAGTCCATGACCTGAAGAAACTTGCTTTGTCATCTTCCCCTCCTGGGAATTCTTATATAGATAAGTGATAGCCTTTATTTCAATTCTTCTGTCCTTCATATGACTTCATTTTTTAAAAGATTATGATAAAAAGTTTTACTCACACAAACTGGGTGTTTCAATACTGCTACCATGCATATGAGTATCCATGTTATGAAAGTGTGTCAGCTCCTAAAATCTATGCATTCATTGTGTAAGATTCCACTCTTGCTATGATGAAAGGTACTAATTAAATGTACGCTTTTATTAGATCTTAAGAATTCAAATGATTCAGGATATTCATAATGAATGATAAAGTTCCTAGCATAGTAATTTGAGGCTCATATTACCCTATCAATGTTGAAGTCAAAGAAGTGCCCCAGAAATTTTAGTTACTTTTTGAAACAATAATGAATACATGCAAATGATGTCTATGTTTGAGTATCAAAAAAACTATGGAAACACAAAGCACACACTTATTAATATAGATATATGTATATGTACACAGAGGGATACAAAATAAAAATGAAGAAAGGAACAAAGAAAGGAAAGGAAAGAAGAATGGGAGTGACAGAGGAAGGGAGGAAGGAACAAAAAAAGGAGGAAAGAAGGAAGGAAGGGAGGGAGGGAAGGAGGGATAAAGGAAGGAAGGGAGGGAGGGAGGGAGGAAGGGAGAGAGGGAGGAAGGGAGAGAGGAAGGAAGGAAGGAAAGAACAAAAAAGGAAGGAAGGAAAGGAGGGAGGGAGGAAGGAAAAAAAAGTTTTAACTTCAGTCAGGAGTAATGTGTCACAATGGATATAGATCTAACCTCAGAATCAGAACAACTTAGGTCCAAGTCTCATGTCTTGTATATATTGACTCTATGAACCTAGTCAAGTGAGTTAATCTCTCAATATCCCAAGAATCTCTCAACGTCTAAAAGTTGCTGACTAGGTGCAACAATGAAATCATAGATTTTGTCCAGCTAAACTCCTAATCTTATATCCTTTATACATTATTGTGTTCCTGAGTTAATGGTTAATAGCTCTGAAATATTCCTAACATATTTATGTTAGCTAAATTAGTTAGTTAAAATATGTTATAGATAGATTTTTGTCTATGATCCTTTAGGATGTGTAAAAAAATTTTTTTTTTTCCAATTTGAACACCTTTACTTAATCTTATCATGTCAGTTTTGGGGCTGTTCCCTTAGGTATCTGACATTCTGCTATTTTAATCATATCAGAAAGAAACAGTAACACTGCAGGAAGATTAGCTGTCATGATGCCCCCTACTTAAACTGACATTTGACCTGGGCTAGGTAAGATTTCTTTTTTTTTCTTTTCTTTGTTCCTTCCTTCCTTCCATACATCTTTTTATTTTAATTTGGAGAAAGAATCCAAGAAATAGATTGTTGCTCCAAAACACTACCTTTACAAATATTCCATGTTTTATTATAGAACAGTAATAACATTTTAATATAGATATGCTGTACATTTGTATATATTGGGTATGTATTCTAGTTCTCCTTTATAAAGATTGAGGATCCTCAGAAATTCAAGGTAACTAAGGCTGAAAGAAAAAAAAATAATACACTTGGTATCTTCTGAGAACCAAATAGTGATCCTAAATAAGAAATAGTTAACCTGAGATATGTGAACGTTTTTTTCTTTTTTTACCATCATATTTTAATAAAATGCATTTATTTAGCAATTCCATGTACTTTATTTCGCATATTTTAAAACATTATGCTGAGAAGAGGATCAGATGTTCTATAATATCAATGGAGTTTTGGACACATAAAACATTAAGAAACTCTATCCTAACATCTGTGAGTCAACACTTATCTGTAATAATTAGAAATATGTGTGGTCACAGCAACTTTGCTCTGACAGTTAAACAAAACCAATAATGTGACAGAGCACATGACATCCCAAACTCATAATCTCCATCTCTTTAAGGAAAGGAACATGGCAGATTTCCTTATTTCTTCTCACACTAGGAATATCTAGCCACCTCGTTTTAGAGATTAAAAAGAGAAAATAAAGGAGGGTAAAATAAGTTAATTAAGTTCATATAGTGAGTTACCACATTTGCTAACACAGTGTCATATATAGGGTAGCTGTTTAATGTGTACTAGGAGAGCAATTCAGTTTTGTTCAATTATTGGTAAACACAGGACTAGGGTCCAAGAGTCCTGCTTTTAAATTTACTATTATTTGTGTTATTTAATGAAAACTATCTGTCCTGAAAAATATACGTGGGAAGGTGGGAAAGAAAGCTTGTATTGCCACTATACTCAAATAATTTTTATTCATTGGAGAAATTGATGGAATGAAATAGTTATTTTTGTTTTATATTTTCCATGTTATTAGTGATTATCTCCTTCCTTGTTGGATTTATTTCCTTTTTGTTACAATGATAATATCATAGATTTAAAAGTATAATGAAATTAAAAGTCATCAAGGTTGACCCCTTCATATTTTAGATCATGAAACTGAGACCCAGAAAAGTTAATTGAATTTCCAAAGATCACCCAGACAGTAAGTGGCAAACTCCTTTTATCTGATTCCAGATTCAACATTCTGTCTTCTACATCATATTACCTCTTTGACAATAGGTATGTTTCATCTATATAGTGTGTGTGTGTGAGTATGTGTGTGTGTGTGTGTGTGTATTTAATGGAATGTTAATCTGGTCTCTTTATACAAGGGGTGGAGAACCTGCTGTCTGTCCCAAGGCCACATGTGGCCCTCTGATTCCTCAAGTGTGGCCCTTTAATTGAATTGCAGATGTTCTGGGAAGTTTGCATATAGTCAATGGGCTGCACTTGAGGATGTAGAGGACTACAGGTGGCCTCGAGGCCACAGGTTCCTCACCCCTACAGAGACTAAATGTAGATCTCATTGAGCAAGTCTTATATTTTCAGAAGCTTTCAAAATATGTCATGGGATGCCATGTATTCTATCAAGTGGTTGGTTTACTTAACTGTGAGAGCAAAACTACTGTGACTATATGCATTTTTATATGATGGAGAAAAGTTTCAGTGCAAAGAATCTAGGGATGGCCTTCTTAACCTTTTATTTATATCTTGGAACCCTTTGGAAGTGTGTTAAAGCCCCTGGACCCCTTTTACTTGATAATGGTTTTAATGCATGAAATAAAATACATAAAATTACAAAAGAAAAAAATCATATTGAAATATAGTTTATAAATACACATATTTCCAAGGTGGAGAAACTATAAAGTACCATACTATCTCTAGGGAATCCCTCTTTAGGTTTTTACCTTTTGGAATGCATCCTCCCTGACAGTGGTAAATAACTTTGCTAAAGGTGAGAAAATCGTAGAACTCTGATCCAACTCAAATAATGAGGTTAAACTCTTGTTACAATGATAACCTGGAAAAAACAATTTTAAGACTTCATTCTTCAATTGTTATCAATTCAATAACGTCAAACATTCTGCAGTTATTCCACTTTAATTCATACATGAGCATTGTTTTTTTCTTTTGCATGGTTCCACATCTTAGTGATTTCAAGAAATAGCCTCAAGAAAAATCACCTGTTTGCTATAAATATTACTGGGTCTACAGCTTTATGAAGATGAATGAAGAAGAGGTCATAAGTCTGAGATGTAGTAACATTAAGATATAGTGCTTTTTATGTCTCTATAAAACATAGAGAATCTTCTTTTAGAACTCTCATAATTATTGGCATAACTCTCTTTGACCAGAAGATACACCGTTCTCATTGGGAAAAGGAGAAAATTCTTTTGTTCCCTTAGTCCCTATAAGAACATATGATTAATACCACCAGGATTGTCCGGCCATGTTTTATAAAACTTGGCAACCTTGATAAATGTTTCTTTCGGTATTGTAGGTTAAAACAGCAAATTTTGCATTAGCCTATACAGGGGAGGTTTTGTGTTATGTTCATATACCAAAATAGTCATATACTAAAACATATTAATGTACCATGCCTTTTCTCCAATGTGAATGAAAATAACCACAACACAATGTACCTGGTTCTATTTAAATGTTCAGTTTTGTAGCAATAGTAACTAGATCCAAGTATATAAAACTGTTAACAGTCCACACTTATATATTTATTTTTAGATTTTTTTTAAGTACACAATTTGGTAGGAAGGTTGTACAACTATTATTATTATCATTTTTACAGATCAGAGAAATTAGGTTCAAATAACATACGTGCATAACTTATTCAGGTCTATAGACCTAGTAAGGATGAGTAGCTTATAATACTAGTGATAAAAACACTATATGGAAGGATAGAATATCAGAGTTCAAAATAATCCCAGAAACCATGAAGCTCCACTTATTCCTGAAAAACAATACCCACTCTATCATAAATAGATGAATGGTCATCTACTTTTAAAAACGTGCATTGAGAGAAAAATCAGCAACTGTTTTTTTACATCCCCTTCCCTTCCCTTCCCTTCCCTTCTCTTCCCTTCCCTTCCCTTCCCTTCCTTCCTTTCACATGTTCCCTGAATCTGATTCATGATCTTACATGATGGTCCAGAGGTGTGTGACCAGGTGCCAGGTGCCAGGGACTGTGGGGGCAGCAGAGAGGGCACCCAACTAATAACTCCAGCATCTGTGAAAACCTCAGCAATTTGGGAGAAAGCTCTACTCTCTGGAAGCAGAGTTCTACTGTGACAAAGAGCTCAAAAGCCAAGCAATTGAGTGGCAACAAGAGTTGCAAAGGAAGCAAAGCAAGCACAGCAATCAAACCTTAGATTCCTTTTTTGGGGGCAAAAAGGATCAAAGCATGGAATGGGAAGAAGAAAACAAAGTCAGAACTTCTGCAGCAAAGGCTTCCAAGAAAAATATGAATCGGTTACAGGCCATGGAGGAACTCAAGAAGGATTTTGAAAATCAAGTAAGGGAAGTGGAGGAAAAATTGGGAAGATAAATGAGAATGAGGTAAGAGAATCATGAAAGAGAGTAAAAATCCTGACTGAAGAAAATATCACCTTAAAAATAGACTAACTCAAATGGCAGAAGTGCCCCAAAAAGCCTTAAAAGGACCAATTTGCCAGATGGAAAAAGAATCTCAAAAGCTCATTGAAGAGAATAATTCCTTGGGAATTAGAGTGGAGCAAATGGAAGCTAATGCCTTTATGAGAAGTCAAGATACTATTAAACAGATGCAAACAAATGAAAAAATAGAAGGCAATGTGAAATATCTCATTGGAAAAAACACTGACCTGGAAAATTGATCCAGGAGGGATAATTTAAAAATTATTGGACTATCTGAAAGCCATGATCAAAAAAGAACCTAGAAATCATCCTTCAAGAAATTCTCTAGGAAGATGTCTCTTACTCTTCTTTCTGTTTACAGTCTGTTGCTGCCTGTATTTATTTAATTCATTTATGTAGTTGGAAGTGTTCAAGAAGCAAGTAACCTATTCAGTTCTTTTTCTTTCTTTTTTTTAGGTCAACAAACATTTATTTTTTGAGTTAGTTTATCTTTTTTATTCTTTTTAATTAATTAATTTTTTGTGCATTCACTTCCACAAGATTTTGAGTTCTAAATTTTCTCCCCACCTTTACCATCCCTCCACCCTAAGAGAACTTGTATTGTGATTACCCCTTCCACTAACCTGCCATCCCTTCTGTAACATTCTCCTTCTCTTATTTCCTTAACTTCTATTTTCTTCTAGAGCAAGCTAGATTTCTATAACCCATTGCTTATATATATATTACTTCCCAGTTTACATGCAAAAACAGTTTTAACATTTGTTTTTAAGCTTTGAGTTCCACCTTCTTTATCTCCCTCCCTCTCACCTATCCTGGTTGAGAAGGTAAGCAATTTGCTATAGGATATTTATGTATGTTCATGCAAAACACTTCCATACCAGTCATGCTGTGAAAGATTAACTATATTTACCTCTATGCTATGCTGCCCACCCTCTTTTATACCCTTCCCCACTACCTTCCTTTATGACATGATGATCATATCTAATTGAGTGTGTATGTTATTCCTCCATAAGCCAAAGTTGATGAAAGTAAGGTTCACTCATTCCTTCTCATTCCCCACACTCTTCCACTCCATTGAAATTTTTTATTTTTTCTTTTATGTGAGATAATTTACCCCATTCTAAATCTTCCTTTTTCTTTCTCCCAGTACATTCGTCTTACCCTTTAATTTTGTTTTTTTAGATATCCCTTCAAATTCAACTCATCCTGTGACCTCTGTCTCTCTCTCTCTCTCTCTCTCTCTCTCTCTCTCTCTCTCTCTCTGTCTCTCTCTCTCTCTCTCTCTCTCTCTATATATATATATATATATGTATATATATATATATATATATATATATATTCCCTCCAACTACCCTAATACTGAGAAATATCTCATGAGTTACAAACATCATTTTTCCATGTAGGGATATAAACAGTTCAACTTTACTATGTCCCTTGTGATGTCTCTTTCTTATTTACTGCTTCATGCTTCTCTTGAGTCTTGTATTTGAAAGTCAAATCTTCTGTTCAGCTCTGGTTTTTACACCAAGAATGCTTGAAAAATGCTTGAATGTCAATTTTTCCCTAAAGGATTATACTAAGTATTGCTGGGTAGGTGATTCTTGGTTTTAATTCTAGCTCCTTTGACTTTCAGAATATCATATTACAAGCCCTCGGATCCCTTAATATAAAAATGCTGAATCTTGTGTTAACCTGATTGTGTTTCCATAGTACTTGAAGTATTTCTTCCTGATTGTTTCTAATATTTTTTTTTGCCCTGGGAACTCTGTAATTCAGCTGCAACATTCCTAAGAATTTTCCTTTTGTGATTTCCTTCAGGAGGTGATTGATGGATTCTTTCAGTATCTATTTTCCTTTCTTGTTCTAGAATATCAGGACAATTTTACTTGATATTTCATGAAAGATAATGTCTAGGCTCCTTCTTTGATCCTGGCTTTTAGGCAGTCCAGTGATTTTAAATTATCTCTCCTGGACCTATTTTCCAGGTCTGTTGTTTTTCCAAAGAGATATTTCATGTTCTCTTCTATTTTGTTTCATTCTTTTGGTTTTGTTTGATAACTTCTTAATTTCTCATAGGTAAATTACCTTCCTTTTTCTCTATTCTAATTTTTAAGGAATTATATTCTTCTATCAGGAATTGGACCTCCTTTTTTTTACTTGACCTATTCTGTTTTTTAAGTCATTTTTCTCCTCATTGCTTTTTAGCATAACTTTTGCCATTTGGGTTAGTCTACTTTATTAAGGTGTTATTTTCTTCAGCATTTTTGAGGTCTCTGTTGACTTGATTTCCATTATTTTCTTGCATCACTCTCATTTCTCTTGCCAATTTTTCTCTACTTCTTTTACTTCATTTTCAGAATCCTTATTGATTCCTTCCATGGCCTATGACTAATTCATATTTTTTCTTGGAGGTTTTGGATTTAGGAGTTTTGATTTTGTTATAATCTGGTTTTATGTTTTGATCTTCCTTGTCACCAAAATAAGATTCCATAGTCTGATTTTCCCCCACTCATTGCTCATTTTCTTAGTCAATTATTTGACTATTTATCTCTTTATTAAGGTAGGTATTTTGTTCCATTGTGGAGGGTGTACTATTCCAAGCTTGAGGGGTTTTATGCAGCTGTTTACAGAGATATTTCTAGGGTCTTTTCAATGTTCAGCTCTTTTGAGATGGTATGATCAAAGGAGCGGTGTTTACTCCTGTCCTGACCTGTACTCTAGTTTGTGAGTGACTACAAGCACTCTTTTCAGACTTAGAACTGTGAGGAGCATTCCCTCTCCACCTCTGCCACATGGTCTGCCATGCCAGCCCACCTCCTCGTCCCAGGATTAACACCCACATTATGACCCAGATTGAAACATGGGCAAAGCCAGAGAATCCTCCTTCAGTGCCAGCAAAGAAATCCCTGCAATCCCTCTCAAATCAGCAACTCAATTCCACCACCATCTGTTGTCTGAGACCTCTGGAAGCAGCCACTGCTTCTGCTGTTGCCCTGGGCCTGGAGCTAGACTGTGCTCTTCTCTCCTCAATGTCCTACAGACATTTCCTACTGACCTTCTAAGTTGTCTTTGGCATTTGTGGGTTGAGATACCTGAAAAACACCATAGCTTCCAGGAATTCAGTCCACTGTTCCAGACCTGTCTTTGCTAACATGGCCCACGTTGGACTGTACTCTTCTCTCAGAATGGTGCAGCAGACATTTCCTGTCAACCTTCCAGGTTGTCTTGGCCTGGAAATTTGTTTTACTTTAACATTGTGTGGGTTCTGCTGTTTAATAATTTTTAGAGAAATTTTTAATAGGTATTTAGAGGGGTTTAGGTGAGATCTTAGGCAAGTCCCTGCTTTTACTCCACCTTGTTGTCTTCAGCCCCCTAGGCTTCTTTCTAAAAAGGAAACTAAAAATAATTTCTTTCTTGTTGAACATCCATCTTTAATTCTGTGTATCCAAATTCAGATCTGCTGAATATGTCACCCGAGCTTGCATTCTGAGCTCCAACCTTCTTTGGAAAACATTATTTCATTCATTCCTCCTTTTTTTCCTATTGGATATGGAATAGACATGAGATATCCAAATGTCCTTTCATTTATTTTTAATGGTATTTCACCTGATGGCTTGTAAAACTTGTTCTCCCTGAACTGAATTATTAAATTTAACCACTGTGTGTCTCAGAGTTTTCAACCTTTGATTTTTTTAAGAGGAAGTCTGTGTATTCTTTCAATTGGGTTTTCTTTTCCTCTATGCAAAATGTGATGAGGCTTTTCCATTTCAGATTCAAGTTTTTTTTCCTATTCTGTTAATCATTTTTGCTATTCTGTACAAAAATTTTACTCTCATAATTATAATTTCTATAATAGAAGCAGCGTGTTGTTGTTCTTTTTTCTGAAGTTCTGTGGTGACCTCTCTTTCATCAAGTGTTGGATCATTTCCCTGCATCTTACAGTATTTATTCAAAGATGCCTAAACTTGTTTTCCAGTTGATTTATCTGTTTGTGTTTAAGGTCTTTGAGTTAATTCTTCCTGAAATCTTTAGTACTTTCAGTCTTTTTTAACTCCCCCCCTCCATTATTTTCTTTATCACTATCTTCCTGACTCCATCTATGATTGGGATTTCCTCAGAGCCTGGAGTTAATAGTGCCTTAGCTTCTTCCCACACTGGGCAATTAAGGGTTCATCAGCCTAGGTCTCTTCCTCCAGCTGAACATTTGGGTGGCCAAAAATGGCCCCAACAGGGTGTTGTGCTGTTTTTCTTGGGTTTGTTGGAGAGATGTTGAGATCCCAAATGTAAAGTGTCCCATTTTAGTGACTTATCATATTTCCTCTCTTGCTTACTTTTATGGTGCAGCACTGATGGCTCAGAGTCTGATTTCTCCAGCACTAGAAGCTCAGATATTTGCAGAACTGTGCTTCTGGCAGATTTTTGCTTCACTAATGCTAAGCTGGTTTTGAAAGCCCAAGCAAAACTTAACAATATAGCACTGGATAAAGGAGAAGGAATAGGACGTAGGGGTGAGTTTTGATGTAAACTTGTGTGGTATCTTTGGGTCCGTCAGCATAGCTGCAGTGTTAATAAGTGGGTGAGGGGAGGTCAAGCTCAAGGTCAATAAATGTCATTTCTTGTGTTGGGCTTTTTGTTTTTAATCTTCTTTTGGAGCCTTGGTCTTCTAAATCATGGAAACAGCTGAAGTTACTTTATGTTTGCTGCATAATTTCTGCTTTTGAGAGGTTTGAGAGGTCATAGGGATTGGAGAAAATACTTAGGTTGTTACATTGTTGCTGAAATGACACAAAACCCCATGTTCATGTAAGATGAATTCACCATATGTGAAAGGTAATTTCAGAGAGACAGTACTAGAAGTTGGAGGATGGGTTAGGCTTCTACAGTGTAAATTGAGTCATTTTTGGCTGTTTTTTTTTTGGAGGGCGATTGGGGTGAAGTGACTTGCCCAAAGTCACATGGGTAGTTTTGGTGTCACATGTCTGAGGCTGGATTTGAACTCAGGTCCTCTTTACTCCAGGACCAGTGTTCTATTCACTGTGTCACCTAGCTGCCCCAAATCTGTTTATAATTTTCTTTTTATTCTTTCTTTTTTTGGGGGGAGGGCAACTGGGGTTAAGTGACTTGCTCAAGGTCACATGGCTAGTTTTGTGTTATGTGTCTGAGGCTGGATTTGAACTCAGGTCCTCCTGATTCCAGGACCGGTATTCTATTCACTGTGCCACCTAGCTGCCCCTGTAAACTGAGTCTTTAATGAAACCAGGGAAACAAGGAGCCAGAGTTGATAAAGAGAAGGCTAAGGGATAGGCAGTATAAATGTGAAGTCAGGAAATGGAATATTGCGTGTGAGGAAGAACAAGTTACTTAGTATATCAGATTGTAGAGTACATAGAGAGGAATAAGTTTAAAAAGACTGGAAAGGTGATTTTTTTTTACTGTAGAAAGTTGTAGTAAATGGCTCTTAAGCCTTCTTTTATATTCTGTGAAAATGTTTTCTCTAGTCTTATTAATTGGAACATTGGTATTCCACGAAACTTTGGGGGAAATGCTAGTCACGAGATCTGCTCAAACATTTCTATCCTGAACAGCTCTTTGTCTTTCAAATACACGTTGCAATGCCACTGACAATTTTACAAGCAAGTAGCTTTCGTAGTAGGACTAGTGCAAAGACAAAACCACAATCTATTCTATTCCCTATTCCCCTTTCCCCAGATAGAAGTCTTATTTCACCCATTAATATGTAAACTTTTCACACTTTGAGGTAAAAGCAAAGTGCAATTGAGATGAATTCTTGTTTCTTTTTATTTGTGGAATCTGAGAGAGAGAAAGAGAGAGACAGAGACAGAGACAGAGAGAGACAGAGAGACACTGAGAGAAAGACAGAGAAAGAGACAGAGAGAAAGAGAGACAGAGAGGCACAGACACAGACAGACAGAGACAGAGACCGAGAGACAGAGACAGAGAGATAGAGACAGACAGAGACAGAGAGACAGAGACATAGAGAGAGACAGACAGAGACAGAGACATAGAACCAGAAAGAGACAGAGAAAGACAGACACAGAGAGGGACACAGAGAGAGACACACACAGAGAGAGACAAAGAGACAGAGAGACTGAGAAAGATATTGATAGATAAATAGAAAGAGGCAGAGAGGTAGACAGAAAGATACAAATTGTCATATAGAGACAGAGAAAGGGAGAAACAAAGACAAAAATGAATGATATAGACATAGGTAGAGATGACATATATAGATAAGACACAGTTATAGATCTAGATTTAATAATTCATTTTCCTCAGCCATAATATGAGTGAGTTGAACTCAACAATCTCTGAAACCTTTAAAATCTATGATCCTGCTATGTAGATTTCAAGGTAGGACTGTGAACAGTCTATTCCATTGTTCCCTCAAAAGATCTCTCTTTGATAAATGAAACTCTGTTTTAACTCAGTCCTCAATGATAAGTACCCTCTTACCCCTCCTTACGTATTATCCATACTTGTGATCATGAAACTTCTAATGCTAATATGCAAACACTGCTTCTCATACCCAGTGGCCTACTCCTTTACTCCCCTTCAACTCAACCATTGTCTTTTAGAATGAGATCCCTAACTAAAAAGTTAGCCCTGTCAAAAGAGTAGTGATAGGCCAAGAACATACTAATGAATAAAGAAAGTAACTTGAATTAAAACCCAGATCTACTGACCTCATGTCCAGTGCTCTTTCATGTCATTTGTTTTGTGAGGGGCAGCTAGATAACTTAGTGCCTGGAATCAAGAAAACCTAAATACAAATTCAGCCTCAGACAGCAGCTGTGTGACCCTGGGCAAATGACTTATCCCTCTTTGCCTTAGTTTCCTTTTCTGCAAAATGAGCTAGAGAAGGAAATAGCAAATCACTCCAGCATATTTCCAAAGGAAACGCAAAGTGGAATTTTTAGGAGGCAGAGCCAAGATGGAGGGAGGAGTGAAAGCAGGAATTCGTCTGAACTCACAAATGAATTCCTTCAGTAACTTCTAAAAAGTGGATTTGAAAGTTTTTTAGAGCAGCAGAAACCACTGGAAGATGGAGTGTGGCAGATTTCCAGGAAAGTGTAGAAGGGTAGAATTTATTTTGCTAGGTAGGTGGTATACAGAATGCGTGGGCTGTACCAGCACAGACCCAACAATAGCAGAGCTACAGCAGGTCTGGGTTAAGTGACTCACCCACCACAGAGTGATTCCCAGAGCTCTCACTGCAGGATGAGGGGCAGGCAGGGCTGGGTAAGATACAAGTGCAGGTCCTATGGCAGCAGCAGACTACCAGGGCTATCAGCCCACTTCCTGGAAGTTTAAAAATAATGTACCTGAATTTCCAGGAACCAAGATGGAAGAGTAAATCTTAGCTGCTCTCATCTCCCTCTCTGACACTGAAAAACTCAGACAATATTGGCTCAGGGTAAGATCCTGAAATAGTGGAACCAGTTGGAGGCTTGAGAATCCTAGAGGAAGGGTGTGGCTATGGCTGTGCTGAGGCTAAAGTACAGGACAAGGGGTATCTCAACAAGCCCCATCTTGGCCTGCCAGTTGGAGATCCTGAAGTCCAAGGCAGGTGAAGCCAGCAAATGCTACAACCAGAGCCCCAGATGTACCTTCCCACATCGTGGGGAATCGACAGTCACCAGCACAGCCTTGACCACTGGTGTCTGAGCTTATTTGAACTCTACTCCAGGGGTGAGGAGGCATAATCCTGAAGTGGTCAGACAACTCCTCTCTCACATTTCACACTGTGAGATTCAATGTAACCCTGGGGGAACAACTAAAGTTCTGGATTTTGCCTCAGTCTAGGCAATCAGAGGCCACAAATACAAAGTCGATAAACAGGCCCCTAACACTCAGCATAAGAAGCATGGGCAAGATCCCTCTGTAACCCAGAAGCAGAGATTCAATTTAAAAACCAGGAAACAGGCAATCACAATGGGCAAAAAGCAAAGTAGAAAAGCAAAAACATTAGAATCCTGTTATGGTGAGCAAGAAGAACTAAATTCAGAAGAAGACAGCATTGACCCTACACCCACAACTGAAACCTCAAAAGGGAATATGAATCCATCTAAATCTCAAAAAGCATTCTTAGAAGAGCTCAAGAAGGATTTTAAAAGCCAAATTAGAGATGTAGACGTGAAATTGACCAAGTATTTTGAAAATATAATTGGAAAAATGTAAAAAAAATACACTGAAGGAAACAGCCCTTTAAAAGTAAAATTTATCAAATGGGAAAGGAAGTTCCAAATCTAACTGGAGAAAATAACTCCTTAAAAGTAAAAAATGAACAAATGGAAAAGTGTATACAAAAACTAACCAAAGAAAACCACTCACTAAAAATTAGAATAAGACAAATTGAAACTCATGACTACATGAGGCATCAATAATCTGTCAAACAAAATCAAAAGAATGTAAAAAATTAGAAGAAAATTTAAAACATCTCACGGGAAAAACAAATGACCTGAAAAAACAGATCCAGGAGAGATAAACTAAAAAAAATATTGGTCTAGCAGAGAGTCATGGTGAAAAACCAAGCCTGGAAAGCATATTCCCAGAAATCATCAAGGAAAACTGCCCTGAGGTATTGTAACTAGAAGGTGAAATAGTTATTGAAAAAGTCCATTGAAAACCTCCTGAAAGAGATCCCAAATAGAAAAATCCAAGGAATATTGTAGCCAAATTCCAGAATTATCAGGTCAAGGAGAAAATACTTCAAGCAGCCAGAAAGAAACAATTTAAATATCACAGAACTACAGTCAGGATCACACAGCACCTAACAGCTTCTACATTTAAAAGATCAGGTTTGGAATATATTTCATAAGGCAAAAGAGCTTGTACTACAACCAAGGATCAACTACCCAGCAAGATTGAACATAAACTCTTAGGCAAGGAGATGGTCACTCAATGAAATAAGGGACTTCCAGACCTTCCTGATGAAAAAGCCCAGAGCTTAATGGAAAATTTGATCTCCAAATATGAGATTCAAGAGGATGTAAAAAGGCAAATGAAACACACACACGCACACACACACTGTTGTTCAATAGGGGCAAACTGTTTACATCCCTATATTGGATACCAGTCAATACAGAGAATTGTATAATTATCATGATATTAGAAGGGATACACACACATAAATGTGTACATATATACACACACACACACACATACACACATATACACACGGTGTCGGTATAAATTTAAAAAATGTAATGACTATGTAATAACTATGCCCAAAGGGCTATAAATAAACACATACCGTTTGACCCAGCAATATCACTTCCAGGCTTGTATCCCTAAGGGATCCTATAAGTGGGAAGAGGTCCCATATGTACAAAAAATATTTATAGCAGCTCTTTTGGTTGTGGCAAAGAATTGGAAATCAAGGGAATTCCCATAAATTGGGGAATGGCTAAACAAGTTGTAATATATGAATGTAACAGAATACTGTTGTGCTACAAGAAATGAGAAGTAGACAGACTTCATAATAACCTGGAAAGACTTCTACAAACTGATGCTGAGTAAGAATAACAGAACCAGGAGAAATTTGTACACAATTACAGACATAACATATGTGTTACAACCAGCTTTGATAGACTGGGTTCCTCTCAGCAATGCAAGGGTATAAAATAACTCCATAGGACTCATAATGGAAAAGGATATCCACAACTAGAGATTTATGGCATCTGAATTTAGATTAAAGCAAACTTTTTGCTCTCTCTCTCTTTTTCATTTTGTTTTGTCCCCTCTTTCTCATTCATTCCATTAATTATAATCCTTCTTTGCAACTTGACTACTGTTTAATGTGAATGTATTCATAGAACCCATTTCTGATTGCATGCCTCCATGAGGAGGGAAGAGGCAAGAAAATTAAAAGAAAGGGGAGAAAATTTGGAACTCAAAGGCTTGTGGAACTTAATGTTGTAAATGAAAAGTGGATAAATCAATAATTTTGAAACAAAAATAAATCAATTAAGTTTAAAAAAGAGATAAAATTGTTTTTATGTAACTGGAAAAAATAAAATATTATTAAAAAAAGAAAACCCAAAATGCAGTTTCAATGCATTAGACACATCCGAAATGACTGAACAATAACAGAGATTTGTATCAGCATTAGAATTATGGTCTCATTCTGGAGGAAGTAAAAAATGAAGCTTTAGCTTATGGACCTGAGTCATAGTGTTTCTAGGCAAACGAAAACTAAGATGCCAGCCAGGGGCAAAAAGGGAAGAAGACAAGTTTAGTTCAAAGAATTAAGATAGTTAAATATATGGTAAACCTACTTCTCTTTGTAGTTTTCTCTATGAAAATCAATCAGAATAGAAATAAAGGCTTAAGGGTCAAAGGAGTTTCAAAGGCTGGATACATTCATAACTCTCAGAAAGTCAGGAAGATGATGGAAAATTTCTTGAATCCTAAAAATCTTTGATAGTCAAAGTTAGGCAATATTTTAAAGAGTCAGAATGGAACTTTTACTCCCACTTGAAGGGAAAGGTTATCAATAATTACATTATCTAAAAGTGTAAGAAATGGTCTCGGGAAGTCTGAGCAACATCTCATTGAAGAGCTTCAAGCAAAAACTTAATCATCACTTGGTAGGTATATCAGAGGGATTTCTTCAGTTATAAACTGGATTCAGTAGCCACTGAAGTTCATTCTAACACCAACATTTTGTGATTCTGATTTCCTAGGCACATGTTTAGAGCAACTAAGTACAAGAACATTTTTGTAAGTTCCAAGTAATGGAAGAATCTATATGAAAATCTGTTTTGTGGTGTTTTATAGAAAAGGGCCGTAAGCTCCCATACCTGAAGCTAGGTTTAAAGAAGCAAATTCTAGGAAGGATGAAGCATCCAATACCTTTGCCAAACTGAATCTGTCACAGGAAATCAGTTTCTATTATCCAACTTAGACTGGACTGGATCAGGGCCTTCAAGCTCTATGTTCAGTCCTATTACCCTTCAAGTCTATAATTCTGATGACAAGGCCTACAGTGTAGTGGAAAGGTTGTGGGGGAGGAAGATGTTAGGCAGAAAGACCATTGAGGCTACTCAGAAAACAACTTTCCTATTGACCTGCCTCCTTTAATTGCATTTTGGGTCAATATTAACTGATAAGATTTTGTTATTTTAGGTACTTACTTGATTCCCTTTTAGTTTTTGTACTATTTAAAGGGAGTCATGCAAGGTATATGGGGGAAAAAGTCCTATTTTTAATCCTTCAGGCAAAACTGTGTGATTAAGAAAGTAGAGGCTGTGGTAGCCATAAAAGAGAAATACTTAAAATATTTTCAGAACATTAAAAAAACTTTTAGAAATGGCCAATCTCAATTACAATATATATAAGCTTTAAATTAGAAAGTAAATGACATTTTAAAGATAATCTCAGGGGGTTTTCACATGTTAGGGCTTGAGATCAGGTCCCTAAAGAGTCCTGTGTTTCCACACCTGCAGATAATGGCACCACTCACACCTCATCAGTGTGGGGAATGGTGGACCTTCAATTTCCAGGTGCTGTGATGATTCAAAATTTTGAAGGAGGAAATAGATCCCCAAATTTTTCAATGAGTCCATTAGACAGGTAACTACCTGAAAATGAAGATTGGATAACTTATAAATTTAAAGCATTTTTCATCATTTTAAGGAGGAAAAAAAATATATATAAACAAGAATTCATTCATAAACAACACAGATAGAAATGAATTACATTTTTTTCAAAACATTCAGCTAGAGAAACCTCATTCTTTCCGTAAATTATACAGTTGTAGAGAAAAGGTCATAGAAACATTTAAAATATGCAAATTCATTTACATTCATATGATTTTAGAAATTAAAAGTACAAACAATTATATTTATGAGGAAGAGGAGTTGCAATACATTATTTTCTGAAACCTAAGAAACTGTGATGATCCTATACTTGCAAGTAATAAATTTTAATATATTCATATATGATATATACCTATATATCCATGTGTATCTTTTAAATATAACATAAACACTTATTAGTTCTGAAAGGCATAAAGTAATACAGAATGATTATCCCTTAGAGTACAACCAGAGAAAATGACTCTGTGTCCCATATTTATACTTTCTAGAATTCAAGGCTTCATTTTAATTTTCAGGTTACTTTACTTGATAGTTAAAATGAGTTCTTACGCTTTGCCAGTAACTAAGGAGGAACTTTAAAATATTAAAAAGCCTTTTATTTACTGATTTTGCTCAAAATATTACCAAGTTATATTCTACATCTTCATCCATGGACCTATGATAAAAATGGTGTCAGGATTCAACCTCATGGCTTATGAATGTATTTCAAGATTTTAAAAGTCTAAATATTTAATATAGTACCTTCATCACATATGCATCTAGATTTTCCAGTTTAGATGAAATAAAATAGATGTCATTTACCTGAAATCCTTCATTCCCCCTGCAATTTTTTCAGAAGACATTTTTATCTTAAGGAAAGTTCTATTTGTTTTTAAGACATAGTCATCAATGGTTTAAAGGAAAATATACTTTATCTTTGCTCTGTGTTGTATTGATTTGAGTGTCTGAGGACGTCCTTTTTTTGAATGTATGGGTGGTTTGCTAGGTTCAGGTTACTCTATGAATTTTATATTCACTCCAAGCTATTACTCATTAACTATCATTATTGTGTTTTATTAGTCAACCAGAGAACACAAATATGTTAAAGACATTTTATCTAATGGTATGGTAAGAAAAGTGAAAGCAGAGGAAATTCTCTTATAAACCTGTTTCCTATGAATATATATGTAAAATCAAATGGAAGAATGAACCTACAGATGGATCACAGCTGATGAGTATACTCATAGAAGCTTTTGAATAGAATGTTGTAACTAGAATCATAATGATCTGGATTTAAATCTGGCCTTAGAAACTCAGTATGTATGTGACCCTAGGCAAGGTTCATCAGTAAAATGGGAATACTATTAGTACTTACCTTACAGGATTGTTGTCAGAATAAAATAAGAAAGTGTTTATAAAGTGCTTAGCATAGTACCTAGAATAGGTAATTAATAAATACTTGTTTCTTTCCTAGCAGAGGTTCTCAACCTTCCTAATGCCACAACACTTTAATATCCTCGTGTTGTGGTGACCACCAACCATAAAATTATTTTCGTTGCACTTCATAACTGAAATTTTGCTACTGTTATGAATCTATCTGATATGCAGGGTGTATTTTCATCGTTACAAATTGAAGATAACCCACAGGTTGAGAACTGCTGCTCTATAGGAACATATAGCTAGAATGTAGAGGGGATCATATGAAGGAAGCATAGAGTATAGAAGTAAGGACAACTCACCCCTATGGTACTACAGGTTTGTTTATGGCTTTTGTTCGCGTCATTACACTGCATATATTCTCGGTAGTGGCTGCTGAAATCTGCTGGTACTTTTCCTGGGCATAATGCGTTGGCTATTGCCTGATCTGTCCTAAATTATGCTTATAGTGTGCACTTTATTGGCACCAGTCAGAGGTTTTAGTTGAGGGCCTATTTCACACAGACATTTAGTTTATCTTTGAATTTGTTCTTTCTGCAGTTAATCACATTACATTGTACCAGTCAATCATCTGACTTAGAAATGGAAATACGATAAACATTCTACTTAAGCCCTTGGCACATTTTGAAAAACAGAAAGGTATGCCAAAGAAGTTCTACAAGACTTGTGTGAGTCTTATGAAATCTACTTTTCCTTAACCCAAAGTTCCCTTTGTCTCTTATGCAAATTATCTGTTACAGAAAAGGAAGAGGGGGAGAGAGAGACAGAGACAGAGACAGAGAGAGACAGAGACAGAGACAGACACAGAGAGGCAGAGACAGACAGAGAAAGATAGAGAAAGAGACAGGCAGAGATAGGAAGGAAGGAAGGAAGGAAGGAAGGAAGGAAGGAAGGAAGGGAAGAAGGGAGGGAGGGAGGGAGGAAGTGAAGTTATTTACCTGAACTTCAAATCTTTTCTTTCCAAGTTGTATCCTTGTTATATAGGGGTAAAATAGGGATAGGGAACTATAACTTTATTTCTATGTATATATGCATGCATGCATGTATATGTGTAAGTCTCTTAGGCTTCAAACTGCCCTACATTTTATCATCATATATTAAATTACAATAAAGTATAAGAATTACTTTTTGAATGTCAACTATATGTAGGCCACTGTTCTAGGTGCTTTGGGAATTAAAAGAAGTCCCTGACCTCATGAAACTAATAATCTAATAAGGATATGTATTTCTATATTCTTAATTTCTGTTGTAGTGTATTTCTATATTGGGGTCATTTATTTAGAAATTTAAATGACAAGAATCGAGGGACATTTTCTCTTCTGCATAAATGCATACGTATGTAGACACACACAATTTAGCATAGAATTCTCTGTTGTGTTACATCCCTTAGTTGTAGTTGAGAGTTTTTAGTGTTTTAATTTTGTTATCTTCCTTAATATTGTTATTCTTTTTTAAAAATGTTATTTTATTCTGAACTTAAGAAATAAAACAAGCATTTCCATAACATAGTACAATTAAAAAAAGATGATAGTACATGAAACTTCACATCTTTTACCTACAACTTGCTATTCCTTTTAAATATATAATAGTTATCATGGAACTTTCTTTTTTTCTTCAGCACAAAGGGAAACCATTAGAGGCATACAAGCAAACGTATGCATAAAACCATTCCATACATGCATTTTTCAGTTCTTTCTCTGAATGCAGATAGCATCTTCTTTCACATGTCTTTTGTAGTTAATTTGGACATTTTTTAATACTCAAAATGACTTAAACAACATTGCTATTACTATATACAATATTATCTTGGTTCTGCTCATTTAACTTTTCATTATTTAGTACAAATCTATCCATGTTTATCTAAGATCATCAAGCTTATCATTTCTTATAGCATAGTAGTATTCCATCAGAAACATCTACCACAACTTGTTCAGACAATCCTTAATTGGCAAGCATCCCCACAATTTCTAGTTCTTTGCCACCACCTAGATATCTGCTGTAAATATTCAGAACATAATTTTCCCCTCTTTTCTCCAGTCATCTTGGGAAAAAGACCTAGCAGTGGAATTGCTCATTCAAATGGTATTAGGACTTTAATAACTCTTTGTGCATAGTCTCAGATTGATCTCCAGAATGGTTGGATTAATTCACAGTTCCACCAACAGTGAATCATTGTCCCAATTTTTCCACATTCCTTCCAACATTTATTACTTTCCCCTTCAATCATTTTAAGCCAATCTGATAGGTGTAAAGTTATATCTCAAGATTGTTTTAATTTCCATTTCTCTAATCAATAATATTGTTCTTCTTGAATAAAAACAACTTATATGAAGATGTAGAAGTCATGCTTAACAGGTTTGTGTATAATGAAAGGGTGAAAGGAATAACTGATTAATTCTATAACAAAATCAAGATCCATGGTAGTAATTTGTTTTCCTTGACTAAGCATATTTTTATAAGGGTTTTGCATTTCCTTAATCTTTTTAGTGTTTCTGGGAGTGAGGAGAGAAAATAAAAGCTTGCTAATTGAAAATATGAAAATTAATTTTTGAAATTTCTAAGAATGACATACATATATTGCCTGTTTAGAGGAGAATAAACAACATGGTCAAAATTCTGAAAATTGGAAGCTGATAGAAACTTCACAAAATTAAGATTGTCTTTACTCTTTAGAACAGGGAGAGGGGAAGAGGTGGAATTTAGGAGGGGGGACAACAGATGCCCTGCATTTTCTTATGGTATGTAATAATATGGTGAGTTACATATTTTTTTCAGGGAGGCCTAGCATCTCTGGTGTAAGGCTGTCAAGCCTTTTTAAGGACTGTTCACCCACCTTTGGTATCCACCTCTTACCCAACTCTCACCTGTGGCTCTAAGAAAATGTAGCATGTGCAATGGTAACCCATCTTAATAGACTGGCTCCACCAAGTTAATGGTAATTGACAGGTTTCAAATCCACCAGTGAATTAGGTCTATTCCAATCATGTAAAGACTTCTCCTTGTTGAATGGTCAGATGAGAACAACTTGTACCAATGGGCATAAAGCTGGCTGAAGCAGGTACTGCGGCGTGCTTAGAGCTTGGTCAGGCAACGAAGAAAACAGGGTTGTTCACTGCATCCCGGGCTATTGCCAGTCATCTTGACTTTTGTCCTGACACTGGATTTTGTTGGCTCTGGAACAGAGAGTGAGGTTGATAACTGAAATTTTGCGTCACTTCAATCCAAATCATCTGTAAGTCAAGATGTCACACCATGTCATTGGTCCTTTTTGAAAATAAAGGGCAAAGAACAGCAACAGCAATGTGTGCATATCAGTTATTTGCAGGTATATTTTAGGGCAATTATTTTCATTAGATGAAGACACAAAATGTCTTCAAATTGTAAGGTTCTATGGGAAGAGCTTCACTTTCTACATGCCAGTTAAGGCTTTCAGAAGAGATCTGAAATAGAATGGAATGGCTTCCCTCTCCAGTCATGCAAATTGGAGTGGGTATTCTTCTTTCACTTGTCACAGAAGGCTTTGTTGCCAAACTGAACTAAGTGTGGTGATTCTATCTTCCAAATGTGATAGACAAGGCTTGATGGGAGGGGAAAAAAGACAATATGGCAAAAAAATGTGAATGTTATCTCCTTAAGGACTCATGATACAGCCTAGAGGGAAGGAAAGTTCTCTTCATTTCTATGCCCCATACACCAAAGGAGTTTAATGGACAGCAAATGTGTCTATGAATTGAGCACAATAATTAAACTTTTCCCATTTGATTTGATTTCATTTAGTTCATTTTTGTGTTATGTATAAATAGTCTCCAGGTTTTATTAAACTCTTCTGTCTAGTTCCCTGAAGTATGGCTTACTTTCTCCTGTCTTGTACGTAAGTGAGAAAAAAAAGTTAAGGTTTTTTTATGATCACGTTCCTTTCTTCCTTCCTTCCTTCCTTCCTTCTTTCCTTCCTTCCTTCCTTCCTTCCTTCCTTCCTTCCTTCGTCTTTCTTTCTTTCTTTCTTTCTTTCTTTCTTTCTTTCTTTCTTTCTTTCTTTCTTTCTTTCTTTCTTTCTTTCTTTCTTTCCTTTTTTTCTTTCTTTCTTTCTTTCTTTCTTTCTTTCTTTCTTTCTTTCTTTCGTGATGTTAGTGTGTGTGTGTGTGTGTGTGTGTGTGTACTTTTTACAGATATACCTAATACATCAGGAGAATATATCACCTGTTATCCTTAATCATTAACCATTTATTAAGTGTCTCTGTGGTGATCACTTCATGATGTTAGATTAGACAGAATTCTCTCCACCTTCTTCCTGGGAATTGCTGTTTTCATGTCTTTAAGCAATGTTTTAGTCTATTTAGCTTGTGTGGTTGCGTTTCTCACTTCAATCTCACAATGTCGTTGACCAAGTCTTTTGCATATCCTGTTTTACAGGAGAATGAAATTAAACAGATTGGCTAATATAAGCACTTTAAAAAGTTAATGATATAATCAACTAGATTTACAGCTGGTAGGCACCTAGGTGATGATAATTCATTGAACCATGCCTCCTTTCAATCTGTCTGAATGGTGTTTTCTTTTAAAGCACAATAACTTGAATATGCCATTTATAGATATGTTTTACTTTCCTAAGAGTAATGCTAGTGATTTGTGCTGGTTCAGCCACATGTGAAGTCATTGCAAAGATTTCACATTTTTCAGGGTTTCCCTGATAGTATGCATTAATCTCTTCAAATTATCTCCTTCCTGTCTACCCACTGTAGCATAAAACTTACCTGATTATATTCAATTAATTTTAAACTCTTTGTTCAATCTCTTCATAATTATTTCTGTAAACATTCCATAATCTACATGCAGAAGATGAGACAGGAATACAATTTGCACATGCTTGATTACCCACATTCGATTTGAGAAGGAATGATGTAAATACTGTCTTCATTGGCAATTCAAACATGTTGCTCCCTGGGATTGTTTCAGGAGAGCCTTCTGTTTTTCTGAGAGTGCCAGGAGAACTGCAGTCATACACTACTACTCAACCAAATTCAATAACTGTATTCAATTGAAGTTGAGCAACCGTATAAAAACACTTTCTACCTAGGTGCACCATAATGAGTAGTCATATGCCCATTTTAGTCCTTCTAGAAATTAAGAGGCAGTTGATGCTAAAATGACTTCCAGTCAATTTAGGATGGAAGTTCCTGAATACCAATAGCTATTTCATTGCAGTTACAGAAGCTGAAAACCAAGTACCAGTTTAAGAAAAATTAGAAGCAGGTTAAGTTTCTATGCCATTCCTCACCCACCTACTTATGAATGACCCTTCTTTTACCTTTTGATCTCTTCGCAGACATCCCTGATATTCTTGATGCCTGCTTGATATCCATAGACCACCAGTAAGTAATATCTTGTCCAGGTAACTTTCATGCTCTTGAATTTTCCAAATGTAAATTGTAAAACCATTAGAGAGAGACAGCATAACATGATGGGTGGGGGATGAGTCTCGGAGTCAGGAAGTCTATAGGTCAGCTGTGTGATTATGGGCAAATTGTTCAGTTGGGTAACATCAAATGCCCCACAATACCTCCATTCTTGGTTTCTTTTAGCATTACTGCTAAGTAGCCCTCGGGGCTTGTTTGTATAAGAATATCAAAAGGAGATGGATAATGGAAAACAGAAATGGTAACCTTTCTGGGTCTATACCTACCACCTCAGACTCACAGGTCCAAAGAGAGTAACTTCCTTTATTTTATGGGTCTTCACTTATAAAACTGTAGACCATGAAAATTATTTTTCAGCCAAGAGAAACAGTGATCACAATGCAAAATTCTGAGGTGGCTTCATAAGAATAGTAACTAGAAAGGATTTCTCCCATAAACATGGAGTAAACACTTCCATAAAACATGTAGTGCCGGTAAGAGCTAGTACACATGCAGAAAATGCCAGGAAAGAGGCAAAACACAAGAAAAACACATAGGCAAGATAAAGCTGTGCAATTGTAGAGTCCTAGTGTCTTTTTTCTTCTTATGGTAACTTCATATTGATTCCTCAAGGGACCGTATCTCCAATGCGGTGCTAAGTTTACTAGCCTGTCCCTTTTGCTCTAAGCAATATTTATCCAGTTCTCAACAAAAAGAACCCAAGAATTCAAGTTATTTTACAGTAGTATGTTTTTCAATCAGTAAATATTATTTGTTATTCTTCATATCCTTCTTAAATTAATTTAAGACTAATCTCACATGAAAACAAGAAGTTCTCTGTCAGCATAGATTATGTAGCTAATGTTTTTGATTCTATGTAAACTTTCCTTTGTATGCATGTAAGTGGTTTCATCACAATTGCATGATGTCTCTTCTAGATTTAAAATAAAATATTTGAAAAAGCCTGGACTTTCTCCTCATCTTTGAGACTTTTCATTCTTCCAGATTTTCCCCTTCCAAAATCACTATTGCTGGTTTAGTTAACCTCCTTTTACCAGACCACTGTAATATGAAATAACTGATAATCTTTGAGATATCATCAGATTCCCTATGAAAGAAGAGTCAGAAAATTAAAGAAATGAAGTGAGAAAAAGATACTCAGAGCTTCTCTTAAGCCAAAAGGAGTGTCATGAAACTTTATATCATTGGATTGAAATTGATTATTGCCTTAGGCTTCCATATTCATTGCATCTCCCTGAAAGGTGACACTCTTGGTTCCTTTAATTTATCTTTGTATGCAAATAATGAGAGCTCCAGTTCAATGAATCAATCAATAATCATTTATTAAACAACTTCATTTAAAGAACTTTAGGAACTTAATTTAAGAAACTTCAGGTACTTGATTTTATCATAGGATAAAAACACATGCAAATAGAATTCTTATCTTGAAGAACAAATACTACGTCCATAGGGTGCAGTAAACTCTTACTTGTCAATTCTAAAGCCAGGCACCTGAACTAGCTTAGTCCTGAGCAATCTGGCCCCTAATAAAGGTCATTTGACTTTATGTTGTCATCTATTTGTTTCATTAACCTCTTGACTTCAGTCCCATCCCAGTTTCAAGGACGATTTACTTATGATTCACATCCAAGATCTTCCCCCAAATAGGGAGAAAACAATCACTATGTAAAATATGAACCAGCTACAAAGTGAGTCATATATTCCTACGTGCAAAAAATTCTTATGTAGAAATTTCCTTTACCATAGCCTTTACACATTGATAAATGCTGCTGCTATTTCAATGTACACTGCTGCTGACATACTTGTAGATCTCTAGACTTCTAGAATACCCAGCATCACCTACAGGCCTGGGTAAGTTGCTATTAAGTCACATACTCAAAAAAGGAAACATGAAACCCAACTTTGGATTCTCAGTATCTTCACAATTCTCTCTCTGTCTTTTCTTCCCTCTGACCGGAGGGCTGAAATGCAGAACACTAAACTCCTAAAATTTTTCTTTATTTTTATATCTCTATTTATATCTATATATTATTTTTCTTTATAGGGGGCTAAAATCTGGGCTTCCTAGGAAACTCTCTACTTGTAATCTGCAGTTCATTTTAATTCCATGAAAACTGATGCTCCTGAGTTGGATACTCCTTACTTCCTTGTTCAAACATTTTTGAGCTTATTTTATGGCATTATCCTTCTCCATTAGATTGTAATCTTCTTAACAGCTGGCATGATCTTTCTTTTACTTATTTGTATGCCCAGTATTTAGTGTAGCTCCTGGCCCATAGTATATGCTTTAAAGATTTGTACTAAATTGAATTATATTGAAAGATAAGAGGCCAACTCATCCAGAAGGTAAAGACTTTTATACCTTATTGAGTCAAATGGCATTAGCAACCATATGGGGATGGTAATCATGATGCCATGGTAGGGAAATGAAACAGCTGGCCCTCAATGCCTTCCCTGCTCCCCAGTTTCATGATGCAGTTCACACTAGTCTAGGTAATTCACAGGTTGAAAGTTGTGGTTGTGAGTTATTCCCCTTTGGTCATCATTCTTGTTGTTCTTTAGCCAAAAGAGGACTTTTTCATTTTACAATTCAAGCCCCTCAGTCACACTTGGCTTAAAGCAGAGTCCCAACAACTATTAATACAGTAATCTGGAACCAGGAATGGTGAGTTTAAGCATGCTCTATGAGGAGAGGATGAGAACTCCTTCTACATTTTGTTGATTTTATTCAGGCTTTTCCAGTTATGTCCAACTCTTTGTCATCCCATTAGAGGATTTCTTGACAAAGATTCTGTGATGATTTGCCATTTTCTTTCCCAACTCCTTTTACAGGTAAGGAAACTGAGGCTAACAGGGTTTAGTGACTTGCACAGAGCTAGTAACTGTCTGAGGCCAGATTTGAACTTAGTAAGATGAGTCTTACTGATTTTGAGCCCAGTACTGTATACCATGCTCCTCTTCTCTTCCAACTTTTTACCTAAGTAAATACAATTTATATACTTCATATATCTCTATCTTTTTATCTATTTTTGAATAAACTATTATATTTTACATAATTTCTAATTTAGATAGTTCTTCAAAAAGATCAAGTATCTATTTGAGGAGAAAAAACTAAAGAAACATTCTCAGAAAATGCAATCTTTATATATATACAACTTTATATATATACTATATATACTACAATATTTATATATACTACTTTATATATACTAATGGCTTTTAGCTCATCATTTTATGATGTCCTTGGAAATATTTGCATTACGTTCATCTTATTACATTACCTGTCTAATATTTTTTTTTGAAACTAAAATGTTAAATTTATTATCTGCTTTAAAAAAAGCAAACTGCACACAATAGATTTACAATATATTGTAAAATCCTCTTTTCCTGTTCTTTGTATACAGAAATGTTCACACTAATAGAAACATCTATTAAGTTCAGAATAAGAAAAACAATTTTTTAAAAGGAGAAGAAAACAAACCTATCTAGAAAAGTGGGACACAAGCAGACTTAACGCACAACAGCTTACTACGTAGGAAGTAGAAAGTGATGTACAAGTTTTCAGTGATTATCTTTGTCACAGCTGCCCGGTGAAAAAGAGCAACATCGTGGTCTCCAGGGTCCTATAAACTTCGCTGTGCATTGGTTTGGATTGTGCGCCTTTTACTTCCCTGAAATTCCAGCACTAAAAAGAGATGTTGCTTAGATATTCTAAAGTAAGACTTCCCAATTTTTTTGTTCCCTTTAACTCAGATTTCATTAAACCTTTCCGAATCCCCTAATCAGGAAGAAAGCAATTAAATTATTAAGTTTATGATGTGTATATATATATATATACACACACACATACACACACACACACATATATATATACAAAGATACAAAAATAGATTAATTTATCATAAAGAAAATTTTACTTAGTATTTCACATTTTTTAGTATCAGAGTTATTCAGTGTTTTTCAAAACAGTCAGATAAATAGGCGAGACCTTTGCTTCTGTTTCTGTTTACCAATAGCTTTATTGTCGCTATAGTTTTTGTAAGCTATCACATTCAGCATTCAGTTTATTTCTTGCTTTGGATTTGATTGGGAATGGGCCTGAGGATCCCGACTAACAGAGATAAGTTTTCATAAATGAAATTAAGTCTTTGTAAGTATGTTTAGTAAACCTAGGTACACCAAAAATGTAACTTCATTGACTGGAAATCAGTTTGGAATTTCTAATTGTGGAGATTGGTTAGTCTGTCTTTCACTGGCCATTGATCATGAGGTTTTTTTTTTAGTTCAATATGAAAAGGTATTCAAACCTCATTCACTTGGTTTTATATAGGATGAATTATTCCTTCAACTACTTTTGAAATGTTTCAGTACAATGGATACTCACTTAATAAATACTCCCTATATCCTGACAACCATCTTGTACCCTCTGGGATTATTAGTTTTATTAGCCTGTAGTTGGAAAAAAATAGCTCTTAATAATTATTTCTATTTTGTCTTCATTCATTGTGAATTCAACATTTTCATTTCTGATACTGGTAATAAGTTTTTCTTCTTTTTAAAAAAAAATCAAATTAGCCAATGGCTTATCACCCTCCCTACAAAAACAAAACAACCAGTGTCTAGTTTTATTAATTACATCAATTTTTTTTACTTTAAATTTTGTTGATTTCTCTTTTGATTTTTAGGATTTCTATCTCAGTGTTTAATTGAGGATTTTTAATTTGTTACTTTTCTATTCTTTTAGTTGTATGTCCAATTAGTTGATCTGCTGTTTCTCTCTTTTATTGATGAAAATATTTAGAGATATAAATTTTGTCTTAAGTACCTCTTTGTTACATCCCACAAATTTTGATATGTTGTATCATTATTCTCATTATCTTTAATAAAATTATTTGTTGTTCCTGTGATTTGTTCTTTTAACCATTCTTTCTTTAATATCAAGTTATTTAGTTTTTAATTAATTTTAAATCTATGTTTCATAGGACTTTTATTGAATATACTTTTTATTGCAATATGTTCAGAAAAAGATGCATTTAATATTACTGTCCTTCTGCATTTGATTGTGAGTTTTGTATGCCCTAATACATGATTAATTTTTCTGAAAGTCTGTGACATGAAAGAGTTTGGAGTCTGAGTCTGAGATCAGAAAAGATCTTTATTCTTTCTCATGAGAAAGGGCACTGCTTCTGTCACTCAAATGGCACCTGCCAGGGAGTGCAACATATGGAAGCTCACAGGCTTCTCTTGTCCTGATTCTTTTTTTTTAATTTATTTTTAATTTTTATTTATTTTTAACTTTATTTTTATTTGTTTTCTTGTTTACATGATTCATTTTCATTAAATTTTTGAATTATAAATTTTCTCCCCATCTTGCCCCTGCCCCACCCCTAAAACAGCAATCCCACTGTAAAGCCCCTCCCCTGCTCTGCTCTCTTATTTTCTGGTAGGGCAGGGAGGGTCTCCCTATCCCAGCCCCTGTAT
>CM053600.1:85278655-85300136 GCA_028646575.1 Pseudocheirus occidentalis
GAATGAAATATTAATACAATCCATACCTGAAGATGAAAATTCACAGTTTATGTTGGTGAAGACATACAAATTGATTGGCATAGGTATCTCCCAGTAAGTAACTCACCCTATCAATGCAGACAAGCAATTTCACTGATATTAATAGTCTTAGAGAGCTATCTGAAACATATATAAGACTTGCTCAGGGTCACAAAGTCAGTGTAAGTCATGGACACGTCTTGTATTCAGGTCTTTATGATTTTGACAGATTTCTATCCATTAGCCTCCCCTTTTAGATTCTTTTTTTTTCATTTTGGATGTTATCAATACATTCCTCTGACTAGAGACATCTATAGTTACTTGTGAAATCTTGAAACTTACTGTTTCTATAAGCAAATCAGATATTTTGTCTGAAAGAATTCAGTTTTATGATGACAAAGAGGATAACGTTATTCATGAAGCCAATTTCTTGTCATTCATCTTGGAGGAGGAAGAGGGAGTGGATTTGGAGTGGGGGGATATTTTAAAGGATGTAAACACAATTGCACTCAATCTTCTTATCTTCATAAATGATCTTTTCAAATTTCAGGAACATGCTTTTACTGATCTTACAATGCCAAAGGATCAATTCATCTTAATTGTGTTTGGCTACTTAAAATAGTGCTTCTATTTGTTTATGAGATCACATTAACCACTCATGACATCTCATTCCATTTAAAAATAAGCTCTATTTGAAGTCATTAAATGTAAAAGATCCCCTTCCCCAATTATACTGCAAAGAAAGGAGAGCTTCATATGATCTAAAAACTGGCAGTTTGTGAGTTTGATTATGTCAAGGCTTGGCTACTAAGAAAGGCATTCCCTCTAAATTATCGATCTTCTAACATTTAAAAGCTCTTCATATCAGGTATATTTTATTGATGCCTGCCAATAATTATGCTGGACATACAGGAGGCTAGTTCTAGGACTGAGAAGTCTGTTGAAAATCATTTCAGTATGCAGCTACTTCATTCCTAATGGCAGAAGTTACAATGGAAATTAATTTCCAGGATCACATTAAGTCAGCGTAACTATTGTGTGCTGCATTTGAATGGAATTGCCATAGCTGCTGGAAATATGGGTGTCAGTAATGATATTTATTAAACAAAATGAGTAACACTTGGAAGCCATGGAAACCAAAGAACCAGAATTGGGTGACTATGCTCTAAGCAGGAGGGGTAGCAGGATTTTTAAGACAATCAAAGGATTTGAACAACTAGTACAGATTAGATACATGCATTCAAATTTGTAACCATCTTCCTTTATTTTAAAATGAAGTAGAAGTAAACAGGAGGGAAAATATATCCCATAGGTAGCCTTCCAAACCATAACGCTGAAATTCCTCTTATCTTCCTTATCTGTGTGGTGAACCATCCACATGGGTTTTGTTTCCAAAATGTGAAAAGATCCAAATTCATAATGTATAATGAAAGAAAAATGACTGAAGAATGAAGACATCACAAAAATTAACATCCTAATTTAAGAAGTGGTAAGATAAACAGTAAAGAGTGGGATATGATAAATGTATATGCTATGTCTTGTGGGATTGCATATGTATTATCAGTACTGGATGGGGTAGGGTTTGGAAGCAGGGGAGAATTTGGAACTGAAAATAAAATAAAATTGATAAATGTACATATAAGAGACCAAAACCACATAACACTTATAGAAAGATGAGGTGAATATTTTAAAGAAACTAAAAACAAACAATTGAAAAGTAAAAGCAGAATTATAGAATCTCAAATTTCAATTATAATTCAGAGGTTAACCAGTCCAACTTCTCAAAAAGTACCTCTGCAATATCTCTGATTTCTTTATCAAGTCTTTTTCAACACCATCAGTGATAGAGTAGCAAGTTAACTACCTTGTGAGGCAGACTTTTTTTCTTTTTTTAAAATTGATTTGTTTATTTACCTTTAGTTTACAAGATTCAGTTCCACAATCCCTTGAGTTACAAATTTTCTCCTCTTCCTCTCCCCCACCCTCCATGGCAGCATACAATCAAGTACAGGATCTGCAAATGCTTTCACATTGGACGTTAGTCTGGTTGTATAGAAGAGTATTGTAACTAACAGAGTGAACAATGGGGAAGAGGAAACAAAACCAAACATGAAAAAGAATACTAGCATGTAGATTGCTTGTCTCCATATAAACTGTGTTCTTTCTAGATCTTTCTCTAAATATAGATGTCTCCTTCCATCCTGAGACTTGTACAGTTGACTTATAACTGTGAGTTGCTGAGAAGAGTTTCTCAAAGTTGATTGTCACACATATGATTTGTCTGTGATTGTGCTTTTGTTTTTCCCTTCTCCCTTCCCCTTCTTAAGAGTTTTCCTTCTGACCATTGCCTCCCTCAGTATTCCCTTCTTATCCACCCCCTCCCTCTTCCTACCCTTCTCCCGTACTACTTCTTCCCTCCCTTCTAGCCCCCCCCCCTTCATGGTCCTTTCCTCCTCCTACTGTCTATAGGATATGATTGATTTTTATCCTCAATGTTGTTATTATTTCTTCCTCAAACCAAGATTGACATGAATAGATCTCATGCTGTACTCCTCGCCCTCCCCTCTTTTCCTCTATTATGATAAGTTTTATGTTTCTTCTCAATAGAGTCCTATCTTTAACTGGTTGCGTTATTCCTTGCACCAGAACCGGTGAGGGGAAAGCTCATATAATGGTCACCTCCCTCCCTTCTTTCCCTCTACTGTATTGTTTTTATCCCTCTTTGTGTAGCATAATTTACCCTTTTCTGCTTCATTCTTTCCTCTTCTTCCATTGCAGTCCCTTAATAAGTATTTTTTCATGATTTTTCATAGTTTATACCCACACCCTCCATTTGTTTATATCCCTTTTAGATGTTGTCATAGGTATAGAGTTCATGATATTAACAGGTATCAGCTTCCCATATAGGGATGTAAACAGTTTGCTCTTGTTAAAAACAAGTTGTGTGTGTGTGTGTGTGTGTGTTTCCCTTATATACCTTTCTATGTCTCTCCTGGGTAATTGGAGGTTGAATTTTCCATTGAACTCTGGCTTTTTCATAAGAAAGGTCTGGAATTCTGTTGTGAGGCAGACTTTTTTTCAGATATTTCTAATTATTAGAAAATCCTTCCTTATGTCAAATAGAAATCTGTCTCTATGTAACTCCCCCATATTTGGCATGCTTCTTCTGCCTTTTATATATGAAATATATTTCATTCTTCTTGACTGAATATTTTACACATGATGCTCTGTACCCAGGCATTCTTCATGTTTGATGCAAGGAAAATTCCTAAACAATGAGAAGTATCCAAAAGTGGAATAAGAAGTAGTGGGCTTCCCCTTATTGGAAATTTTCAAGCAAAACCGGATGCCTACCTGTTAGGTATATAGTAGAGGGGACTAATTTTTTAAGGTAGTGATTGGATTAAATGAACAGTGAGGTTCTTTTCAATTCTGGATTTGTATTTTCCTATAACTCTTTTCTTCAGGTTAAAAATATCTATTTTTACTCCTCCTACACCTGACATAATTTCTAGAATTTTTACTAGTTATTTACCCAGTAATCATTACTGGGTCTATGCATCTGTCTCTCAAAGTCCTTGACATGAGATGCCAAGAATTGACAGGGACATATAAATGTGGTATCTCAAATATGAATACCAGAGACATTTTGTTACTTCCCTTGTCATAAGCACTAATTTTCTGTCAATATACCCTAAAACCATGTTCGTTTTAAAGGAGCCATGCAATATTGGTGACTCATGTTATTCTTGTAATAGGCTAAAAACATTTCCATCCCCCATCCCTATTCCATTCAGTTGACTTTTAAACTTGTTAGTATACATGTAAATTTTCATCTAATTTCATATCATTGATCTGTGTAATGAAGTTTTTACTTATTTTTACATAGAAGATTGTGTTATTTGTGTAACCCATCCCATAGCACATTGTTATGGGATCTCTCTTATTGGTCGACATCAGTGTTCTATACCTGCATGGGGTGTGGGATAGAGTTGTCAATAATAGGAAATAATTTCAGTTTCTTTAGGCTTATTCAAGTTACTGTATCTATTTTGGGCCTCAAACACTTTTGACTTAGATGGAAATATGCCAAACCCACTTCATGTTGCTAAAGGTAGAGCCTCTGGGAAGAGGGGCTATTAGTCTCTTTGATGTCCCAATCCCAAGCTTGCTATGCTAGCGACATCATGGAGTGTCCTCTAGGGTGAGATCTGGTACATTTTCTCTTATTTGATTTGAGTTATTTTTCTCCCAATGAGATGTATATTTCACTTTGTGTTATCTTGTATACATTAATCTATGGGGATAACCTACAGGCCTCAAACTCATTGATGAGTCAGGGGCATGTCTACCCCAAGCATGCAGACTTCTCCTGGTAGAATAAGCAGATGAGAACAGTTTATTCTAATGGCCAGGAAGGCAGCTGAAGAAGGAACTTTGTACTGCTTACAGCTTGGTCAGACAAGAAAAAACATCAAGGCCATCTACTGCATCCAAACTACTGCCAGTCATTCTGACTTTTGTCCTGCTCTGGAAGAGAGAGTAAAGCTGATGACTTCATGCAGACTTGACTTACTTAAATCCAATTCATGTTCAAGTCAAGACGTTATGAGTGATGTCATTGGTTCTTTTAAAAAACAAGGGACAAACAACTAGAATATTAATCTATGTATACATTCTCTGGGTTTTTTTGCCATATCATTGAATAATTTTTTTTAATAATCACTGTGTCCATTGTGGAATGGGTATTTGTTGGGGAAAATGGTAATTCTTGTAGATAAAATTTGGGATTTTCTTTTCTCCAATAATGAGAAAGAAATAGTAGCTTGAAATTGAAAAGCACATCCCCTAAGCTAGCAATGTTTAAGGGAACAAATAGATGTAATTGTATCTCAGTACTCTCTCTGTCTCTCTGTTTCTGTCTCTGTCTCTGTCTCTGTCTCTGTCTTTCTTTCTTTCTGTATGTGTGTGTCTCTCTGTTTTTATCTCTGTCTCCCTCAAACTGAGTGGCCTCCCACCCTATTTTTCTGTTTCCCATCATGTCAGGAAATAATGTCACCCTTAGAGAAATAGCAGTAAAAGAACGTAGAGTTTTCACTCCACTACATATGTGGTATAACTATCACCACACGTGCATTTAGGTGACTTCCAATTTAAAGATTTAAAAATGGGAACAGTGGAGTAAAGATGAAGCTAAGGCTGGGTCACAAAAAAGAGGGAAAGTTGAGTAGGTTGGCCTGTAATTTCAGCTATCAGGAACACCAAGACTGGCAAATCTTGAGTTCAGCAGTCCTGAAATGTTGTGGACTATGCCAATCTGGTATCTGTACTAAGTTCATCAGTATTGGGGTTTAGAGGATGGCAGCACACAAAGATTGCCCAAGGAAGAAGCAAACCTGCCAAGGCTGGAAACAGACTAGATTCATATTCCCATGCTTATTGGAAATTGGAATTTCCAGTTTGGGTGAGACAAAGAGAACTAACTAGTTTTTAACAGATAGATAGATAGATAGATAGATAGATAGATAGATAGATAGATAGATAGATGGATAGACAGACAGACAGATAGACAGACAGACAGACGGGTAGATAGAAATTATCTTTAAATACTATGCAAAAAGTCATGTAAATTACCTAACAGATAGGGACTGAAATTTAGATGATGCTTTAAAATTTACAAGATACCAGTTGTCTCATTTGATTCTTAAAACAACCCTATGTCATTTACCCAATAAGTATTATTATTTTATAAATCAAAGAAAAGGAAGAACAGAGAGCTTCCACAGTCCCAGCATCAAAATCTGCCTGAAGCAAGATTTGAACCAATGTCTTCCTGTTTTCCAATTCTGCACACTATTCTTATGCCCCAGAGCACGATTTCTCAAACACAGTATAGTGTGAGTATAGTAAGTCTTGTCTCTATTGTCTCTATTGTTAATTGACAGGAAATTTACAAGATAGAATAAGGAGAGGGATATTTATTAAAATGTGAATACCTGGGGTGGCCAGATGATGCAGTGACTATCACAACTGGCCCTGGAGTAAAGAGGGCCTGAGTTCAAATCTGGACTCAAACACTTAACACTTACTAGCTGTGTGACATTGGGCAAGTCACTTAACCCCAATAGTCCTGTCCTCCCACCTCCGAAAAAGCAATAAGATAAAATAAAATAAAATAAAAGATATGAATACAAGAGATGGCAAAAAGTCTGCTTTCAAAAAAACCTGGAAGACTTCTATATAATGATACAAAGAGAAATGAGCAGAAGCAGGAAGATAATTTATAATAAGTAATCTATAATAAAGACAAACATGGAAAGACTTACAATATCTGAGGAATACATGAACAGTCATAACTACAGACGATCAATAAGTAAATGTGCTACCTGCCTGCTGACAGGTGACAGATAAATGAAAGATCAAGAATGAAATATAAATTTTTAGATATGGCAAATATGTCCACTATTGGAGGCTTAATTGTTATAAGAATAGTGACTGCCACAAATTAGTGATAATATTGAGGGGGGAAAGGAAGAAATTATAAGATTATTTCAAAATGCAGAGAAAGAAGTTCAAAGGGAAATAGACAAACAGAATTTTGAAAGTAACTTGTTAAATGCATTATGTACATTTTAAAAAGCAAGCTGTATATAATAGATTCATTGTTTCTCATATAACCAACTGTTCTATTCTGTCTATAAAAATGTTCACTTCTTTATGGGCATTCTTAAATTCAGAATACATATTTTAAATAAAAATTTACAGCTGCTTTCCATTGCCTATTAATTTAGACTTCCTTAATTAGGTCCTCCGAGTGAGTTACTTACAACATTATTTTTTGCATATTTGAGAAAAATACAAAAAGATGTACAGTCATGTTAAGAAGAAACACATAAAAGAAGTTTGAGAATGTATTAATGATTGAGATTACTGATCCCATGACCTATAAACCTATAGTCTTATGCATTGATAATGCTTATGCTTTTTTTATTAGGATTTAATTTATTGTGGTTTATTATGTTTCATACCTGAAAACATAAAGCCATTTGTGTGATTGCATTTATGTATTATATGGAGAGACATAGATATAAGCAAAGGGTAAGATACATTTTTTAAGTAAAAACTAAGGCCAAAGAACCAGCTTGTTCAATACAGCTGAAATCATAATAAAAACGTAGAGTAAGATGAGCATATAAAGTAAATTGCCATTATTCTGTCTTGAAAAGTATAAGAAAAGCTAAATGAGAAAAATTCAGATACAAATACTTTGTTTTCAACAAATGTCATTTGTTCATTGTTCCATATCCTGGGCAATAGTATATCTCATGACTGCTTTTTGTGGGGTGAAGGGGTGTTTTCCACATAACTGGACACTGTACCTAAACTCATTAAATTCATCAGAAGAAAAGCATTAAAATTATAGAGGTACCATGGAAATTCATCTTCTCCTTAGAAATACACATGTGGACTAAAACTATGAATAAATTTGATTGAGAACAGTAATGAGCCATGAGATTAAAAAAACATAATTATTCCTTCTATTCAAAGTCCCATCAAGGTAAAAGAAAATAAATCTGTGTTTTCAGTGACAGCACTCAAGTTAAAATGCCATCTACCTGTACTTTGGGCTTTGGTCACATTAGACCATAAGGCGCAAATACCATTAAAGCTGATCAAGCACACCTATTATCTAATGCAGCTGACAGCTCTCTAAGATGTTAGAAGTGGTTCAAGTCGCCCATTAGTGGGAACACCATAAGGGTTCAAATGTCTTTTAATCCAGAGCTTCCACAAATGGGCCATCTGCTTTCTATTAGATCTATATGAATAAGGACAGAAAAAATGCCAGGGTCTTTTTCATTTGTTAACTGCAACAACTTTCATTATCCCTGGAATTATTTATTTAATTAGTTCACCTTTTGATAAAGAGGAGCACCAACCCCTGAATGTTTCTCTGGTACACTATATTTTCTAGGGAAAAAAAGGATATATATGAACACACACACTCAAATAAGCTGTAATGCATGTTTAGGATGAAAGCTTCTGCCCCAAGTGGAACCAAGTATATATTAACTTTTTTCAAATGTACATGGGAGCAATTGAGGTTTTCATAACTGCAATTATATTTCCATCCCTAAACTTCAGTTAAAGCAAATTTTTAGCGTGGTGAAATGAAAATGAGTTGAACTTTACAGAAAAAAAAATATTTCCAGGAAACAACTCTGCAACAGCTACCGTTCTAATTGTCCAAATGGCATTATTTAAACATTTATTCTCTGTTTTGGACCAGCGCTTCCTGGGTCAATTTACTCCTCCATTCATTTGCTGTGCAGTTTCCAACCCTACTTGTCCCTTGTCAGGTTCTCCCAATTATACCCTCGGTCAGACCCACAGCAGAGATCAGTTGTGGTTTCACTGAAGGCAGATGTGGAAAGGAAAGTCAGCATACTTCACATGTTTCAGGAATAAAAGGAGATAATAAATCAGATTTCAATAGGAACTTTATTGTGTTGATCTGCAAAAAGGAATGAATGAATGAAACCAGTTCATTTCATGAAGACAATCTGAATAATTCTACCCAAATAGGTCTTTCAGTTTGCATGGCCCCTCAAATAAATTTAATTCCCCATTCCCTAGATGGACATAACCTTGATCGCATCAACTAATCTGAATAAGCACAATGATTAATCTGAATAAGCAGAAGCTTCTTTGTATCAATATTTCTTGAAGATAGAAATATTTGATCACAAGTATACTAGAAATAGGTAAAGTTTTCCTGAAAATGAAAATATAAAGGTGCACAAATCACTGACATGCACCACTAAATAAAGATTACCTCAGAGGGAAAGGATAATTAAAATATTGTATTTGCTTATAGAACTTTTGTTGCTAACATATTTGATCAATGTTATGTCCACTTCTTGCCTACAAACAGGCAAGAATTTCCTTGCACACACAGAATTTCCTTCATTTTCAGCAAAAGGATGCCACAGCCTAGAGATCACATAACTAATCCAGTTTCCCCATTGTACGCTTTCAATAAACTTGGGGCCCTTCATCACTTTCAATCCCCTGCACAGAAGTCCTATTGATGTTGCTAGGAGATGTGTGCATGAATCAAGACTACTAAATGACACATAATAACCAGGGCCCTGAATTGCACAGAGGATTAGTAATGAGCCCCTGACCTTCAGGTCGCCCACTTGAATCTGGCCTCAGTTGATAGTAGCTAAAAATTGCTACAATCTGATGACCAATTGACAGTCTGTGAGAAGAGAAAACAGAGGCTTCAGTGGAGTTCCAAGTTAACAGGTGCTGAAAACAGAGAATCACCAAAATAAAAGCCAAGAACAAGCCACGGATTAAATCAATGTGGAAACCAAGCTGTCTTCTGATCACTGGAGGTGGGCCTTTCTTCTACTAACTAATATGCAGACGGGAATAAGTGGGATTTATGCTACACCTGTCACATGCATCAGTGACAGGACTTCTTTTTCTGACAACAGCAACATAACATCCCACAGATGTAGCTCAGTGACAAAATGATTTTTACAATGTACACTAAAAATTTTTATTTGCCTCTAGGGGTACATTAATCTGATTTCTAAAGTGACTTTTTAATGAAGGAAAGGTATTTTGTATGAGCTGAATCTGTGCTTTAATAAGGTTGTTATTAAAAGACTGAAAGAATGTTATTTTAGGATCTTTTTGATGTGATAATAAAGGCTTCTTCTACAGAATAAGGGCTCTGATTCTTATTCATGTTTCCTCTTGGCTTTCTCCAGGAATACATCAGCTGGGCCATTTCTATCCTCTATTATTTATAAATATTAGTAATTCTTGAGTGCTTGTTAACTTACGTATAAAACGGGCACTTTCAAGTTATATACAGGAAGTACTACACATCAAAGGGTTGAAGGACCACAACAGATCAAATTACCATCATTCATAAACAAAGATAAAGGTAGTATTACTGGTCTTTGAAAGTAAAGATATATAGAGGGTACTCATAAATTCTCAGAGCAACTTAAATCTTAATAAGTAAAGAAGGGCACACAATCGAAGCAAAACTATTTTTTTTTCTTTTTTCTTCTTCAACTCTCATTATTTGAAGGAAAAAAGGTTAGGGGTACAAATATCATTCCCCAGATTACCTGAATGGCAAATGCAAAACGTTCACAATATTTGGAAAAATCAGATTCTACTATACTGAGAGAAAGCATTTCCTAATGAGTTGACTGTCATACTGATTTGCTCTCAAGTAGATATACTGGACTAATTTAAGGTTGCTATTGCTACATGTATACCACAAGGAATAAAGTCTTTGTACAACTTAAAAATTCTGTTTAGAATCCTAAGAAAAAGTGTAAGACTGAGGCAACATAAGACTGAAAATGCTTGTCTTCTATATAGTCACTTTTCATTCCCTCTTTCTTCAAAATTACAATCATTAAACACATTTGAAAATTGTTTAAAACACTTAAAAAATTTTATAAGGGGACCAATTGAAATGGAATTTAACTGAAGCTACTCATTCTATTTGCAAAGATAATAAGAAATATGTGACAGGAAATATTTTCCCATTCATATAGCAATGAAAAAAGACTTTTTTTTAATGTTTCGAGTGAAATGTTTAATAATATCATGCTGTATGAGCAGGAATTAGTTTACTTAAATTGCCTTTCAAAGTCTCGGTATAAATGACTCAGCATTGCTTTTGGTATGATACTTAGTGATGTGATTTTCACTTTTTTGTTATAATGGCCCTTGGACTGCACCCACAATTTAGAAATATAGAATATTATGGATAAAAGGAAGCTCAGAATACCAATATCTTTGTTGTTGTTGTTGTTGTTGTGTGGCTTCCAAAAGGGGAGAAGTTGGTGAAATTTCAAATGCCTATAGCAATTTTTCCCACAGAAGTGATCATTTTTCTAAACTGACTGTCTTTGAAACCAATTCTGCTTTATAGATGACCAAAGTGGATGAATATAGAAATATTCAGTACCTCTGATGTTTTAGACTTGTTTGGGACGAAAAATACCCTTCCTACTTAATTTAGTAAAATAAAAAAAAGTTAAACACAGAGATGTCTTAGGATAAGAACAGGAGTTTAATTCTCTTCTCAGGGAGAAGAGGGCGATCTGCCCCATGACTGATCATTGAGAAGAGGTAAGTTACAAAGGACAGAACCAGAATTTATAACTTAACTTAGTCAAGCCCCCTTTCCCGACTGCTTCCTCTCTTGTTGGTGGAGAGGCACACCTCACCAAATTCTTCTCAACTGGGACAGGAAGAGAAGAGGGTGGGAGGGTCCCACCAAGGCAGAAAAACAACAAAGGAAGGTAAAAGTGATTGAGAGCAGCAGTGGAGGAGGGGGCTGAGGAAGTGAAGGTTAACAACCCCAAATTGAGAAGTTTTCATTCATTCCATACATACTTAAATATTTTCCCAACATTCCCTCCTTAAAATTAGTGACTCTTTTCTTAATTACAGAGAACATCTTATAGTGAAGATTTTCTTCTTGTTGTTGTTTTTAAAAGAACATAATTTTGTTCTCATTCCCACATGTGGGGAACCTGCAATCTCAAGGTCACATGTGGTTCTCTTGGTCCTCAAGTGAGGCCCTTTGACCTTAAAGGACCTAGAGTACCACATGTAGCCTCTAGGGCTGTAGGTTTCCCATTCCCCTGGACCTTCCCATCTGTGTCCTTCTCATCCTATTACTTTCCATTCTGCTAGGCCCCTCCTCTCATTGTTGAATTTGGTGAGTTATTCCATTTTGGGTAGAACCCCAAACATCACTTATTTTTCTCTTGGCACTACTTCTACATCTTTCTTGGACACCTCTGCACCCAATGCCCCAGACACAAAGCTTCTCCCTACTCCTATTTCAGCTTCCTTCTTTTCCCATTATAATATAAATTACTTAAGAATAGGGATTATCTTACATTTTGCTTATATTTGTATCCCCAGCACCTGGTACAAAGCCTGATATATGGTGCTTAATAAGTATTTGGCAACTGATGACAAAAGGCCTTCAAAATTCTCACTTTGGGAGAAAAATAATAATTATGCTTTCTGGTATTTTATTATTTTTCAAAATTACTTTTAACTGTCTTAAATAACTTTTATTTGTTACTCTTGGAAGGTAAATTTACTTCCAATTCTGACATTCCGGGACTACGTCAAAGGTCACTTCAAGTGCTATCTTGAGATAACCATAGGTAGCAAGGTAGTACAGTGCAACAAGGGCTACATATGGAGTGAGGAAGACCTCAGGTCAAATCTGACCTCAGATGCTTTTTAAAATATATATGTTTTGTTCATTTCATTATATATTCTCCAATTGCTTACAAAAATTAATTTTAACTTTCATTTTAAAAAAACGTTGAGTTCCAAATTCTCTCCCATCTTCACCTCATGAGAAGGCAAGCAATATGATATAAATTATATATTTGAAGCCAGATACTTTCTAAGTGTCTAATCCTGACCAAGTACCTTTAACAACTCCCTCAGTTTCCCCAACTGTAAAATGGAGAAGATAATAGTACCTACCTGCCAGAGTTGTCATTAAACTAAATTGGTTAATATGTGTAGAGCCTTTAGCATAATGCCTGACACAAAGTAGGTACTTAATAATTTCTTGTTTCATTCCTGCTTTCCATATTGTACCTTGCCTTATTCCCTCAACTGCTAATATACCCCCTCAAAAAAAGGAAAAAAATACTTACCTTTCATTTATTTTGTGTCTATTTTATGCAGATTTCTATGAGTAATTGTATTCTCCAATAGAATGTAAGCTTCTTAATGAAAGGAAGTATTTCATCTTTGTATCTACTCCTCAAACATTTCTGAGAAAGCACTTAATAAAATCTCTTTGGTTTATTGAACAGATTTTTAAAAAGTCAACATTGAACAAATATCTTGATAAAAGAATTTAAAAGATTATGCAGTTAAGAAGAGAATTTATTTTAAAAAAAGAACATATATATAGCAGTATTTAAAATATTCCAGTTATTTATAATCTCAAAATACTATCTCAGTTCCTTTAGTACCTGTAACTTGTATGGAACAAATTGCTTAGATGGCTTAATAGAATCAACATGCTGTTTCTGAGATATGTATGAGTTCACATTGGAGAAGAATGAAAGAGTTTAGAAAAAAGGTTAAAAAAATCATTAAAACACAAGTTCAGAAATTAATCTTACCTTTTCCCATAATATAACATGAGCAGCAGATGATTTCCAACTATGGTTTGAATGATCTTATTCCTATATATATCTATATTCTGAAATATTTATACTTTTCTTATGAAAAAATGAAAGTAAATAGAATTGAGTGACTCTCCCTTTTATTTTAGTGTATAATTTCCTATTAGTTATTTTTTCCTTCCTCCAATTAGAGTAAAATTTCCTTTTTTTCATTTAATTTTCAGGTATACCAATACATGCTATATTATGTGTTGCTATGAAGATGAGTGTAATGTATACAATTTTTGTATATATAATATTATCATCAATGCAGTAGGCATGTTCTGTTGTGTACCCATATTTAAAGGAAAAATTCTATCATAAAGAAGAGGCTAAAAACCTGGGATGGCATATTTGCCATATTTGCTTTTTTCCCTTATGTTTTAGTCTGAACCTATAATGTCATAGGTATGCAGAAATCTGTCCGTGAATGTAGATAATAAAATCCTCAGAAACATATAGTCTTGGAAAGTTGAATTGGGACACTGAGGGTTATGCAATTTACCCACTGTCAGACTGCACATGTGTCTGAGTAAGAACTTGAAACCCAGGTCCTCCTTACTCAAGGTCAGTCTTCTAATCAATCCATGCTGACACCTCTGTTCATAATTTGACAGATAGAATTAGATTGAACAAAGGACAGAATTTTAGATCAATAAAGGTGAAATTTAAGAGAGATAATGTAAAACACTAATTCCAGGTTTAACAATTTAGTTACACAAAAACAAGTGGGAAAGAAAGTAATCTTCAAAAAAAAGTCCTGGGAGTATTAAGCATAATATTATCATATTAAGTCAATGGTGTGATGTGAACACCAAAAATCAAAACACAAAGAACAAAACTCCTAACAGAATTTCATTTTATATTAATAGGTATATACTATATATATGTCAGAGGAATAATATTTCCACTTTATAGATAAAATAGTATATGTGACTATAAACTTGGAAAGAACTGGGAAAAACAAAAGAGTTTCCAGAGGAAGGTTACCAGAATGAGAACAGTCTACACATCATTGTATATAAGGAGTGCTTTGAAGAACTGAAAAATGTTTCACCCGGAAAGAGAAAAATGAACAATAAACTACAGGGAGTAAGTTTACTCTGTGTTGTTTTAGAGGACAGAACCAAAAAAGTTTAGGGTTACTGTCTGAGATTACATGGCATCTAATCTAACTACATGTCCATTTAATTTTAAGATTCAGCGAGTGAACACTACAACACACACGTTTATATGTGTGTGTGTATATATATGTATATGTATATGTGTATATATATATATATATATATATATATATATATATTCTATCTATCTATCTATATCCACATGAAACTACAAATTCTTAAAATGTGCTAGGAAAACACACTATTTCTGGACATTTCATAGAAGATGCATCATCAACATCGTGGTAGATTAATTAACACAGATATGACAGAAAAGATGGCAGTACTACTTGTTCTATGTCTACAGCCTTGAAGAGATGCAATGTCTCCTCAGTATGGTTACTCCCCCAATAACAGTGCTGAATAAAATCCATCCATATGCTTTTGTCTCGATTCTTGTCCCTGTTCTCCCATATATCACCCATGGAGTATTTGGCCAATCTATTGTACAACTGCCTCTGTGACTTAGCATTGTGTAGGTATTAATATAGCACTCAAACTGACTGTTAAGTTTCATTTTTTCTCATTATATGTAATTGTTCCTGTGGATTTCTAACTCTGAGATTTTAAGGAATTTGTAATGTTAAAGCTTCTCAACAAAGAAAGGTTCTCAAGCAGTTGGCCCTCCATACATGTTAACAGGGCTTTAAGGTTCCTCTGGCCAAGAATTAGAAATGGAGGGGATGTCTATCAGTTGGGGAATGGCTAAACAAGCTGTAGCATATGATTATGATAGAATACTATTGCGCTATTAAAAATGTCAAGTAGTATGATTTCAGAAAAAAAAACCTGGACAGATCTACATGGATTGATGCAAAAGAAAGTGAGCAAAACAAGTATAACCTTATACATAGTAACAGCAATATTGTATGATGATCAACTATGAATCATTTAGCTATATTCAACAATACAATTATCTAAGACATTTCCAAAGGACTGATGGTGAAAAATGCCATCTACCACCATAAAAAGCAGTGATGGAGACTGAATGAAGATTGAAGTACACTATTTTTCAGTTAAATTTTTTTCGTAGTGTGTATGTGCATTTTCCTTTTGTTTTTTCGTCTGTGCTTTCTCTCACAATATGACTAATATAGAAATATGTTTTGCATGACTGCACATGCATAATTAATATCAAATTTCTTCCCATATTAGGAAAGAAGGAAGGAAGAAGGGAAGGAAAATAATTTGGAACTAAAAATTTTAAAAATGAATGTTAAAATGACTTTGAAATTTAATGGAAAAATAATAAAATATTTTAAATAATTATTCTGCCTCTTCTCCTTCCAAACTGTTTAAGCTTTTCCTCTACTAAATGATAATTTTCAGAAGAGAGGGCAGATTTGTGCTTCTGTGAATATAGCCACTATTGTGACCTTCCCAACAATGCATCTTTTGTGGGGTCAGGGACATATGAAAAGCTTGAAGTGCCTGGAGAAAGAGACAGGAACCTTAAAATGGTGCTTCAAAATAGCTAAAGGATTTTAACCTTTTTCGTTTCATCAGGATATATTGTTTTGTTTGGGCTCTTGTCATTCATAACATTAATTGCAATCTCATAAGGAATTAGCTAAATTTATAGCGGGTCATTTAAATGTTAAGTATTAAATATCTATGTAGAGAGGAAAATTTCATTGAACACCTAATGATACTCATAGCATATTACCACCTTGCCCTTTAAGAACCACTTCCTTAAAAATGGTGAGGAATATGCAATAAGACTTCATCCATTGTTACAGTTAGTGTCTTAGAAATAGAATATTGAAATAACCATATTAGGAAAAATGATGATTATAAAAATGCTTTAAATACCCTGAAGGCTAGAAAAATATAATTCTTAAATGTGTCAGTTACCCATAATTGTGAAAAATATTCTTAATCATGCTATCTAATCTAACATTTTAAATTTTTCCTAATATTACAAATTGTAGATTCATTCCCATCATAATTGAAAGCAATCTCATTTATTTTTGAACCAGTAAAAAATTTGCAGGCACCTCTTTTTTTTTCTTACCTCAACTAATTATTTCCCACTCCTATCTTAACATTTTATTCTCTCCTGTACATTTTCTTTAATACCACTATTTCTCTTTGATGACAGAATGAAAGATGATGATGAGTCTGATGGTGATGAAAAGTGCAGTTAACTGCTTAGTAAAGAGCAAAGAGTGCTGATGCAATGCTACAATGAAGGCATAGAAAAGGCAATACTTTTTTGGCCTACACAGAAAGCTTCATAAGTGAGATAGCGGGGCATCTTTCACTGAGACATGAACAGGAGCAGACAAAGAGGGTCAGCTGGAGATGCACAACAATTACAGCATCAATACAAAGGGTGAGGATCTGTACAGAATTTGAAGGTTTGCAAAGAATTTTAGAAATTGTTTATTCTTGCCACAACCATGAGAATTAAATTCTATTATTATCCTCATTATTGCCCATAAGAAAAATGAAGTAGTAGTTACTGACTCAGCCTGGATCATATAACAAGCGAGATCACATTCCTGCCTCAACAGATGCTGTTGTTGATTGCTCATCTTGCCTTCTTTTTTGGAGGTGGAGAAGGCAAGGCAATTTGGGGTTAAGTGACTTGCCCAAGGTCACACAGATAGAACGTGTCAAGTGTCTGAGGCCAGGTTTGAACTCGGACTCGGGTCCTCCTGACTCCAGGATTGGTGCTGTCTTCACTGCACCACCTAGCTGTCCCATTACTCATTTTAAATAGTTTTTAAAGATTTGTAAACTTGCTTATCTCCACTATTGAATTTGATTTTCAGAATAGCCCTGTAAGAACTTACTATTTTTAAATTTTAAAAACATTTTAAAGACATAGCCACCAAAACTTAGAGAGCTTAAATGGCTGGTTACATAGCTTCACCCAGATAGCAAGTGTTTGAGGTGGAATTGAACCTAAGATTTTCTGACTTTAAATTCAATGCGCTCTCTAAGGTATTATAATTATCAGAGATCAAAAATAAAAACATCAAGCAGTCAAGACAAAAGTTCCAGATCTAAGTAGCATAAGAAAAAGGTGATGGGTCCAAGAAAAAAGGAAGTCATGTTTGTATAAATGCACAGGAAATTAAGAACTTGATATTGAGACAAAGATGGTCTGGCCTAGTCGGATATTTCCCTTTTTTAATTAAATTTTATTTTATTTATGAAAAACAATCTGCCTTCTCTCCTCATTTACCTTTCCTCAAGCCCTTTGAGAAAGCAAGGAAAACAAAACCTCTGTTATAAACAGGCATAATTAAGCAAAATGAATTCTTCCATTTTCTATGTCTATAAAAAGTCTCAATCTGTGTTCTATGTTCAAGCTTCTCTGTCAGCAAGTGGGTAACATGAGTCCTTAGGCATCATGTTGATCGCTGAGTTTTTTATATATAGAGTGATAGAATATATATTGATTATATATGTACATATGTCATTTCAATCTATATCAAACTGTATATAAATATGTATGTACAGTTTTAATCAAAATCTCTGTTCCCAGCTCCCACCCCCAACCCTAACCCTTTATACAGTAAGTACACAAGGAATACATTACTTGTATATTCAATCAAAACAAATTTCGATATTGGTTATGTTCTAAACATACATACATACATTCATACATACATACATACACACAGATACATAAACATGTACTACATGCGTTCATACACACATATATAGATAGATTTGCTTATCTCTCTATTTCTAAATGTAATGTGTCTCATTCTACATTCTGAGTCCTTCACATTTCTATCAGCAGATAGGTAACACTTTTTTCATCATTAGTCTTTTGGAATCTTGGTTGCTCACTATGATGATAAGAGTTCAGCATAATAATATTCCATCACATTCATTTGCTCGAAATTGTTCTTCTAGAGACTATTTCCTGCCAAGACCTACGCACATCATTGTTTACTTCACATTACTTCACTTGAAGCAGACTATTGATCAAATATTACTCTAAGTTGAGGACTTCATAGCAAACATTAGAACACTGCAGAGGAAGACTGTACCATTTTAGATTTAGGTGGTCTGGATGATAATGGTAAAGTAAAATCTGTTAAAAAATAGGTCCACAACACTATATGTTGTTTATGCCTTATCTGAGATGATTATCACCTCTTTCTGGGCACTGAAATATAAAAGACTTTTCTATTGCTTTCTCTGTGCGACCCCTTTGTTGAAAGAATCTTTGTTGTAACAAACATATCATTGAATTCTACTTTCTTATCCATTACAACTTCTTTTTTTATGGGTGTATTGATCCCATTCACACTCACCTGTATGATAATTAGTTGTGTATTTCCTCTATCCTATTCTTTGTACTTTTCCCCAAAATCTCAATTCCAATACCCTCTTCATCACAAGTTCTTACTTTTTTTTTCTTCCCTTAATTTTTCTTTACCATTCCTCCCTCCAAGCTTAGGGTTATTTTGCTTAGAATTAATCGCTCCTGAATCTACACCAACATTTATTTCCATGTTTTTATAATATACCTTGTATGGTTTGACCTTCTTTAGGTAATTTGGATAAAAATGAAGTTAAAGTGATTTACACTACTCCCACCATTTCCTGATTTGTATAGCATTCTATTTACACATATATACACATATATACATCATATATTACACATCTTATTCATGTACCCTCCCCTTCCAGCCATTTTCTCTTAGCATATTCATTTGCTTTCATCTTTTGAGATCTCTAAAATATAACAAAGCTGTCAGGAATTCCATTTTATTCTACTCCTATAAATCTAATGATATTAGTCTTCTGAATGGACATGTGAATCAATTAAATACTAGCTTTAACATCATAAGTTCAAGGAATTTGCTATGTCACTAAAAGTCCATTTATTTCCCCTTTTGGAAATATAGTTAGTATTGTTAGGTAAGTGATTCTTTGGTGTAAAAGTGTTATCATTTACCTCTTAGAATATCATATTCCATGATTTTTCCCTTTCTCTAATGATACTTGCTAAATATTGTACAATCCTGACAGTGGTAACATTCTACTTGAATTCCTTTCTTTAAACTTTTGCTTATTTTTAGTTTATATCAGTACATGTATATTTCCCTCCTTCCTATTCCACGCCCCTCTTGTTCTGTTCTCTACTTTATCCCTGTCCCTTTACAAAAGCACATGCTTCTAACAACCCTCCCCCTACAACCTGCCCTCCCCTCCATCCTCCCCCTTTCATCCCCTTTCCCCCTACTCTCCTGTAGGCCAAGATACCAAATTTAGAATGTAGGTCATTCCTTTCCTAAGCCAATTTCAACGAGGGTAAGGTTGACTCATTCCCTTTTGTCTTCCTGTTCTTACCCTCCATTATAACAGCTATCCCTTGCCTTGTCTATATGAGAGGATTAACCACGTTCTGCTTCTCCTTGTCTTCTCTAAAATTACTCCTCTCCCACCATTCAATTTCACCTTTTAAAATATTATCCCATCCTGTGCCTACTGTCTATGTACGAATATATATATATATATATATATATTTATATATATATATATACACACACACTCACATACATATTCATACACATACATACCCTCCAATATAGACATATGTGTATATACACATGCATAAATATACGTGTGTATATTCATTTATATTCCCTTCAATTGTCCTCATACTGAGAAGAATTTCATAAGTTATAATTAGAGTTTTTCCATGTTGGCATGTAAGTAGTTCAACTTTGATAAGTTCCTTATGAATTCTTTTCAGTGTTTAACTTCTCCTGCTTCTTGTGTTTGAATGTCAAATTTTCTATTCAGTTCTGGATTTTTCATCAAGAATCCTTGGGAAGACTGATCAGGGGGCAGAGCCAAGACAGCGGCGTAGAAGCAGCAAAGCACCGCAGCTCCCACACAACCACGCTAAAAACTCATAAAATGGGATTCTAAACAGATTTCTGAGTTCCAAAACTCTCCAAAACACAGAAAACACATCTGTTGCTGCAGGCAGCTCAGCAGGTAGGGCTCTTCACGGCAGACTGGGAGCCGGAGACAGCCTAGCCTGAAACCCTGGCCTGGCCAGGCCCCAGGGCATAGGGCAGAGCCGAGTCTATAGGAGAGCACTGGAGGCACAATTACCACATTTATCAGGCCAAAAGGAAAAAAGGCTAAGAGAACAGTCAGTGGATTTTGCTAAATTTGGGGGAGAAGAGCAGTCAGGCCAAACTTCTCCAAGGGCAAGGAAGCAGCAGGAGGTGGCTGTGGCAGTAGGAATGGCTAAGAGCAGCAGCGGCCTCCACTGGGCTGCTTCAGAGCCCCTGGCCTGCAGATAAAAGGGGGGCTGAGGCGATCCATCAGGGCCAAGGGCTCTTCTGTTCAGTTGTCTGGATCTGGATCATAGTCTTGAGTGGTGGTCCTGTGGTGCACTTTCAGTGATCCAAAGCTGGGGGGGGGGGTTGCAGCACCCCACTAATAGCTCCAGCAGCTGTGAAGGCCACAGAGAATTGGGACAGACCTTTCCCCCTTCAGGAAGCAGAGTTCCAAAGATCTAAAAAACCAAGCAATTAATAGACTAGCCAACATAAGGAAAAGGAAGCAAAGTAAGAACAGCAATATAAATCTAGAATCCTTTTTTGTGGACAAAATGGATCAAAGCTTGGAATGGGAGGAAGACAACATAGTCAGAACTCCCTCACCAAATGCTTCCAAGGCACTGGAAGAATGTCTACCAGCTATGGATCGACTTAGAAAGCAATTTGAAAACCAAATAAGAGAAGTGGAGGAAAAATTGGAAAGAGAAATGAGAATTATGCAAGAAAGTCATGAAATGAGAGCCAAACCTGACTGAAGAAAACAATACCTTAAAGAACAAATTAACTCAGATGGCAAAGGAGGCCCAGAAAGCCAATGAGGAGAAGAATGCCTTAAAAAGTCAAATTTGCCAGATGGAGAAAGAGTCTCAAAAGCATTCTGAAGAGAATAATTCCTTCAGAATTAGGGTGGAGCAAGTAGAAGCTAATGACTTTATGAGAAACCAAGATACTATTAAACAGTTACACAAAACAAAAAAATAGAAAGCAATGTTAAATATCC
>CM053600.1:85300636-85315831 GCA_028646575.1 Pseudocheirus occidentalis
AGCTCTGAAAACAAATGAGCTTTCAGAGCTTGAAAACATATGAGCCGGGGTAGGACTGAAGAAAAAAAGAACTGAAAACAGAATGGACCACACTTGGGAAAATTTTCAGGGCTTTAAATGACCCTAAGCTATTTTTTTGATACTAAAGAACTTTGAATCACAAAATGCTGCAATCTCTGAAGAACCAAAATTGTGCACAACCCTAAAAGTGATGGAGAGAGAAGTGGGAGTTTAAGTAGGCTGAAATAGTTTAAGGATTATGATTTGTGTGAAAGGAGTAGTTAAAAAATGCATTTCAACCAAGGAAGGTCTGATCAGAAACACATGAGATACATCACCTGTGTTGTTTGCATATGCACAGTGGGAAATTACAAGCATGTAAACTGAGCACTCCATTTATTCCGACTAAAAGTTAAAAGATATAAAGAAATATCTTCAGAATGTTGGGTAAAAACTATATTAAAGATGTGGGAGTGGAATGGATAAAAATTATACAAGAAGAAGTGGTATGAATACAGTGCAGTCTGTAGGAATATGCCTTTAAACAGTATCCCCAATAGATGAGATCACAGATTCATTGAAGAATGCAAGCAAAATTCAAACTTTAGATAGAAAATATTACCACCAAAAGGATAGAGATAGGGATGCAAGGAAAACATATTTCAATAATAATTATGTCCCTGTGTGCAGGCTTGTTTTTATTTTCCATTTAAGGCCATTAGCCTCTGACTTTTCTCAGACATTCCTTTTATCTCATTCTTTCTGCTAGTAAGTATATGTGAAAGCTAAGAGTTAAATATGCATCATATAGAGAATGGAAAAGACAAATTCTACTTGGTCTCAGAAGGAAGAACAAGGAGCAAAGCATGAAAATTATAAAAATGTAAATGTAAGCTTGAAGTCAAGAAGATTTTGCTGACACAATGGTATCTTTCTTTTATTATATCCATCTTAAAGGTGAATAGGCTTCCTCAAGAAGTAGTGGGTTTCCCCTTCTTGGTAGTCATCAAGCAAAATCTGGATCACAACTTTTTGGATGTGTTTAGAGGTAGTCCTTTTTTGTATATAGATGGCACTGGATAGGCATTTGAGTTCCCTTCCTTTCTCTCAATTTCTGAGATTCTGCGATGTACCATAGCTTGCTGAAATCTGTTTTCCTTTGCTTCTTCTTCCTTTGAAAAATCTTGCCTGTAGTTTCCTGAATACTTCATCTTGAAGTCACTTTATATTTACACTTAATTCCTTTGGGCCTGAAAATTTGGAAGAGGGATTTCAGTTAATTACCTAACTCCCCATTGCCTTCCAATTTAAGTACCAACTCAATACTGGTATTCAAGGCCCTCCACAATCTGATTCCAGAAAAATTTCTCAGGTTGGTCTCATAATTCTCTTCATATTTACCTGCAAAACAGAAATACTTTCTGACTCTAATCTGTTTTCTTTTGTTCCTTACCCACTACTGTCGCCATTCCTTTGTTTTGGCTACCTCCTCCCTTGACTGGGGAAGACTTATCTCTGTATCTATACCACCTGCTGTTGTACCTTGCTTCATTCAAGACCCACCTAACCTGTGGCACTTTCTCCTCTGCAAACCCTTACCTCGGGTGGCTAGGTGGCACAGTGAATAAAGCACTGGACATGGAGTCAGGAGGACCTGAGTTCAAATCTAGCCTCAGGCATTTAACACTTACTAAACTTGTGACTTAATGCTTACTAGCCATGTGACCATGGGCAAATCATTTAACCTCAATTGCCCTGCCCTCCCCCCTGCAAAAAAAAAAAAAAACTTATCTGATTCCTCCAGCTAAAACGGGCCTTGCCCTCTTCAAGTTCCTCCTCACATTTTATAAAGATCTTCTCTCAATTTCTCGTGTCTATGCTAAATCATCTAGCCTTTCATGACCTCCATTTTTCAAACTGTAAAATGGGTAAAATAAGTTTACTTCTATATCACAAGGCTATTACAAGGAAAATGCGCCGGTAAACTTAAGTAGCAATATAAATGGGAACTATTATAGGATAGCGTTGTATGTTTAGAACTAAAAGAGCCCTCAGAGTTCTGGCCCCCTCACAGAATGAGAAAAGTAAAGCACTTGAAAGGACGAGTTGTCAAGTAACAAAGGTAATAAGCAGCAAAGCAGGGAACGGAACTGAGATAATTTGATTCCAAATTCACTGCTGTTTCATGTTCACTGTACCACTTCATAAATAAACCTTGTCAATTGTGATCTCTACTATATGTGCTGATGAATAAGATGGTGTAGTGGGTAGAAAGCTACTCACTGAATCAGACAGGCCTGTGTTAACCTGATGCGTAGGGGACCCTGGGTAAGCCATTTAACTTCTCAATGCCCAGTGAACTCTCTAAGGCTAACATGTAAAGATATTGATGGACATTAGCAAAAGAAGTGTATCCCTGTAATATTTCTATACAGATGAAATCACAGGCCTAAATCAGTTATGAAAGGAGTTTAAAAAAGAGGTTATTAGAACTAAAGATAGGTTACCAGAAGGCAACTCAGAGTCCAACCCCTTTGTTTTTCAGATGAGGAAATTCAGATCAAGAAAGGTTAAATGACTTACTCAAGGTCATGAAGAGAGTTCATGTTAGAAGTAGGAGCTGAAACCAAGTCCTCAGACTTCATGACGTGCTCTCCCTTCATTTTGCTACATAGATTCAGAAGATTTCAGATTGGAAAGAACCATACCAGTCAACATTTTCTGCCTCTTCAAATTACATAGGATGTTTGTAATATGCATCAATGTCAGAATTTTCACACTTGCATTTGTCTCCAAAGCTAATTTACTTCTACTATACCACACTATTTTTATTGTCAACAAGGTTATTGTTATTGTTCTTAATAATTTCATTTCAATCTTTGTATCTCCAGTGACTAGTGCAATGTTTTACATATTGACACATTAAAAACCAAAATGTTTACTGAAGTGAATTTGATTGTTACTCATTTGTTGGTCCCAGGGGAGAAAATGAAACAGTGCCAACTTCTATTCTGTGAACTCTATTGACTCTATTAAACATAACCAAAGGTTCTGTCTTAGTATGTCTTAGGACTGCAGTTGCTCCAGATGTACATAACATCTGATGTTTAGCCAGATGTTCCTGCATGCCCCTGCCACAGCCTACACAGAGTGCAGCTCAAAGTCCAGACCCCCACTGTTCCAGGTAGGCCATGGCTGCAATCCAAGAACGATCTCATGTGTCTAATGCTGCCCTCTGGGGAGAGGAGGAGCTTTGCTCTAGGGAAACAGTAATGATTTCATTAGAGAATGAATCATTGGCAGGCAATAGGTGCCTGCTAATTGGCATCCTAAGTAATAAATTCATTTTAACTGCCACTGAATTCCCTTCTACTTTCCTCTCACTTAAGCATTTAAAAAGTTATATATGTCCTAGTAACTTTCTGATTAAACCTGAGACTATAAAGTGTTTTTGTGTGTCAACTGGATTTTCAACTTATCAAAGAAATATTATTCTACCCTAGACATTCTTAAAATGGTTTTAAAGAATGATCATATCTCATTTGAGCTTTATTTCATTTTGCGTGGCTTCTGTTAAAACTGCACCCATCTTAATAATGCCTTTATCATCATTATGCTGTCATCCAAAGGTTCTAGAATACCAGCATTTCACAGAGATACAAGATCCAATTTGTACATTACCACTCCAATTTGCCCTCTCAATGCAAACCAATCACTGTAGTTTTTTTTTCTTTTTGAGGGGAGGGGGAAGAGTGGGGGATGGAAATGAAGTGGTAGAATTTATAACTATTACTTAAATAGTGCTTTGGAATTTACAAAGGATTTTATATATTATTACATTCAATCTAGAAATCAGTTCTGTTATGCAGTTATAAGAATTATCATTCCAGTTTTACAGATGAAGAAACTGAAGTCAGAAAGCTTAAGGGATTTTTCCAAAATTACATCATAGTAGTGGAGATAGGATTTGAATCTAAGTCTAATGCTCTTTCTACTATTATTGCCTTTTGTACTTAAACCAGTATATAATAATCACATTAAACTCCTATATTTACTTTCCAAATATATACATGTATATATATATACATATAATTATTTTCAAAATCAATTATCATGGTTTCATTTTTCCTACTATTATAATAAAAATATATTAAGCAGTACTTTCCCTTCTTACTTGTACTTTTCAATCTCAAATTATAACCCTACTTCCTATTTAGACAAAGGATGGAAAACATATTTCTTCAACTTACTTTTCTTTCCTACTTCACAACATTCTCTATTTCCAAAAATCCAGTCTATTTTGGATTCATTAAGATATCCTAACATAGATTTTCCAGTTGATAGGGGAAAATGATGACTTGTTGATGAACATACCAAAATCATGTCTAAAATCAAACTTCTCCTTACCCAGTTAATAGGTAGTATCTTTTAGTGATAACAGTCATCACAAGGAAGGGGTACTATCCCATTTTCTCTTTAATGATTATGTCTATATCTTTTTTTTCCTTTATTGGAATTATTAGACCACTGAAAATACCATACTGAAACATTTATCCTTACATATGTTCATGGGAATTTAGAGAACAAATATTTTGTACTTCCCATGAAAGATTCTACTTATTCTGTGAATTAACAGGCACAATAAGCTTTTTATCCTACAAAATGAAGCGTTTAGTGTTTTTTTAAGTTTATAAGGAATACCCAAACAGTTATTAAACTATAAAAAAACATAATTCACGCAGAACAAACTATACATTTAAAAAAAATCTCAAAGAACAATTAAGGATGAAATTAAATTGACATGGCATACTTCATAAGATGACTGACCAGGTTTCAAGGCAAGGTTCCAAATTGCTACCCCTATAGGCAGAACTTCCTAAGTAATGAAGATAAATGATCATTTTCCAGGCTAAATGTCAAGATTTTTTCCTCCCAAATTTAATTGATTCATGAAATTAAGCTGTCAACTACTGGACAAATATAAGGAAAAGTAGACTTTGAACTTCCATGATTACAATTTATTGTTCCTTTTCTCATTCTCCACGGAATAGAGGTATTGACTCTTGGACTTGTTCCATTATGTTAAAAGTGATGATTTTTCAGTTAAGTGTCATGACTTAGTGGACGGAGTCTTTAATTTTGGTATCACTGTCCAGAATGCTTTTTTTTTATTTAGACCAGTTGAGTAGACTATTTGGGGAATAAAAGATTCTAATGACTTAGATTCAAAGATTCATAGAGAGATTTCTTCCTTCTTCAATTGCAATGTCAGTTAGTGATTATGGCCAATTAACAGGACCTTCCTCCAACCCCCCCCCCCAAAAAACATAGTCTTGGGTCCATAGCTGTGTTTATAGCTAGGTAAAATACTGGTTCAAAAATTAAATTAATGCTATTGAGTCAGATGAGAGTTTGTTGGATAAACAAACTCAAAAGGCTAGGCCAGAGATCTAGAATATGCTATTGCACTGGTCTAATACCGCAGATGGGGAGAAATGTCATCATGAAATAAAGCAAGGAAAACTCAATAGCAGTAGTATCAATATGAAATGGCAAAATGATGGTTGTCTTATGCACTTTTTTGCCTGAGAACTCTGTTTCATCCTCTGAGGGAGACATGACCCCTGCAGTCCTCACAGAATAGAATTTAGTGGTCATATAGCCCAACCTTACTGTAAGGAAGACTTCTGTAAACAACATCTCTGAAAAATGTGAGTCTAGTCTCTAGTTCTCCTGAACTTGTACCCCTGCAAGGAATTCATTAATACATAATTAGCTAATCAATCAGTAACTCAGTAAGAATTCATTTTGTACCTATTATGTGCCAAGCACTCTTCTAGGTACTGTGAATACATACAGAGAATGAAAGAATTTCAACTAACAAGTTCATGACATTTTAATAGGATAGATAGTAATGGAACATATATATATACTTACATAATAAATATAAAACCCTAATGAATGCATATAAATACAGAAAATGCTTACTTCAAGATCTTAAAAACATCTCCCATACCTGTCCCCTTGTTTACTACCTTACTTTAGACCCTCATTGTTTCTTACCTGGGACAGAAAATAAGCTTTTCTGACAATTCTTAGTACACCTAGTCTCTCTTTTGCAATCTGTCATAGGTATTATATGTATATATATATATATATATATATATATATATAATTAGATTAGTGTGTATATGTATACATATGAATATATACATATTATATACATGCTAATACATGTTTGTAGTTTTGTATAAGTAGTGTATTTATGTGGATATCATGTCCATAGATGGATTATTAAAATTTAAATAATTACAAGAAATACATTGACTATCATAGAGTTCTTCATAGTCTATTTCTTGTATAATTCAGAAGTCAATCTCTATTTTACAATCATATTTATTTGATTTTAAAGGTAAAAAGTATAGGGTTTTTGACATCATGAATAAATATTAGAAAGTGACTTTTATAAATTAAATTGATATCTTTTGTTTTTACATCACCTACATGTTTCCCATTAGCACTTCTGCTCCATCCTTCATTCTAAAGCACAAATTAAAGAAATGGAAAGAGAAAAACATCACCAAATGATCAATACACCAGAAAAGTATGAAAATGTGTGTAATACTCCATACTGTGATGCTCCCACAGTTTCTGGTTCTCCATCTGATCTGCTCTACTGAACTCCTTTAATTTTTAAACTAATACAAGTAGTTTTGATAGCTGTTGCCTTATGTGTTTTGAGGTCTGGAAGTATTATCTCCCATTTAACTTGTGTTTCATGGTTATTTCTCAAGATATTCTTAATATTTCGCTTCTTCCAATGAATGTTGTTATTATTTTGTTTAATTCTGCAAATGATCACTTTGATAGTTTGATGGTTATAGCACTAAAATTGAAAACTGGCTTTGCTAGTGCATTTTTCTTGTACTTGCATAGCTCAGTCATGAGCACTGAAAAAGTATATATGAATTTATATGCATACAGATATATACATATACATGAATATATTATATATGCATATATATGGATATATGTCTAGCAATTTCAGTTATTCCATATCTTTTTAGGTATTATTTGGTAATGAAATCTGCATAAGTATTTTTATGTTTTTATAGATTTATCACAAACATTTATACATTTTTAGTTTTATGAATGTAATTTCCCTTTTTATTATTACCTCAGATTTTACTACTATGTAGAAATATTGTTGACTTTGTGCTTGTATTTTATGGATCACAAATTTTCTGAAGCCATTAATTATCTCAATTAGTATCTTTGTTGGTTACCTTTGTTTTTTGGCTTTTTACACTAACCATCACGTCATAATCACATCAGGATACTTTTATATCCTCTTTGCCTATCTTTATGCCTTCAATTTCATTCTCTGGACTTATTACTATTTCTAGCATTTCTAGAACCATAGCAATGGCAGGACGGAGATTGATACTCCTCACTTTACTTCTAGAAATCTCCTTAGAGAGCTAATAAAAAGATTTTATGATGAACTCAGTTATTTGTAATACAAGCAACAAAAAGGTATAACTCCCTGGGTATTTTCCTACACTGTCCTTTCTATGAGAATGCTGAAAATAAAAATAAACAAGATGTTATGAACATTTATCTTTAAATATCTTCTAATATAGGACTGAAAGGTCAACCAATCCACTGCAGGTTAATGTTCAAACATGTGATCAGGGTCAATAGAATGGGAATCAACTTCTGACACATCAAAGAAATATAATAGTTAGAACATGTAATTTTAAGTTGTTAATTACTTTATATTTAATAATCCATGCATGGTATTATATATTGCATCCATATGTATAGATATTGATACACATACACATTTTATATATATATATATGTGTATATATATATATATATTTATAGTGGTCATGTATATGGACACATATTTAAATATCTATTTCCAAAGTCGTGTGTGTGTATGTTTGTATGTGTATGTTCAGAGAGAGAATGATACATGCGTACTACTTTCTATGCATGGATTATTACATTTAAAGTAACTAAAGTGACATATAGGTTTACATCAAGACCCTTGAACATTAATTAAAAGTTAATTCTAGTAATTAATAACTGAATCAATATTTTAAAAGACCACACAAATCATCAGCTTCCATAATACCAATAAATCCTAGCATGGAGTGATAAAAATAGAAATTCCATTTAAAATAATATTTAGGAGTTCACCTACCAAAGGATACAGAGGAACTATGTGAATACAATATAAGACACTTTTTACACAAATAAAAACAAATATAAATAAGTAGAGATAAGTGGAGAGGCATCAATTACTAGTCATTAAGGCATGTTGGCATAATAAAAAGACAGTAACAATGCTTCCTAAATCAACTTACTCAATGTTATATGAATCAAAGTTTCAAAGAAATACTTTAATAAATAAAACAGAATAATAAAATTCAACTGGATAAGTAAAATTTCAAGATATCAAGGGAAGTAATGAAAAAAAATGTGAAAGAACAATGCGTAGTATTAGATCTCCAAAATATACCAGAAAGCAAGAATTGTCAAAAATGTTTTCTATTGGTTAAAAGTTTTAAAAAGTCAATTAGTAGAACAGATTAGGCACACGGCATAGAGGAGCAAATCACCATAGTAACATACTCTTTGATCAAACAAAAGACCAAGATTTCTATGGTAAGGACCCATTATTCAAATAAATATGTATGGGAAAAGTAAAAGTACTTTAAAAGAACCTAGATTTAGAGTAAGAACCTGAACCACATCCCAAAAGTTCTAATTACATACATATTAGATATACAATTGTATAAATCCAATTAGACAGAAACTCAATCCTCATTCTCAGTCTCTCTGCAGGCTTCCACACTATTGATGAACCTCTCCTACTCTCTTCTCTCTAGTGTTTTGGAATATCCTCTCTCCTGGCTCTCCTCCTACCTTTCAGACCACTCCTTCTCAGTCTTCTTTCTGGAACCTCATCTAGATCATGCCATCTAACCACATGAGTCTCCATAGAGTTCAGTTTTGAATCCTCTTCTCTCCTCCCTCTGTACTACTTAAGTTAGAGATCTCATCAGATCCAGTGGATTCACTTACCATCTCTATTCTGACAATTCTCAAATACACATATAATGCTCTAACCCAGTGGTTCTCAACCTTCCTAATGCCGAGACCTCTAAATAGAGTTCCTCATGTTGTGGTGATCCCCAACCATAAAATTATTTTCCTTGCTACTTCATAACTGTAATTTTGCTACTCTTATGAATCGTAATGTAAATATCTGATATGCAGGATGTGTTTTCATTGTTACAACTGAAATATAACCCACAGATTGAGAACCTCTCTGCTGACTTCAATCTCACATTTCTAGTTGCTTTCATATTTCTCAACTGGATGGTCAATAGAAGTATTAATCTCAACAATTCTGAAACCAAACTCTTTTGTTTCCATTTAAGTTGCTCCCACCTACCTTCTTTATTACTCTACATGACAAAACCATCTTTGCAATACCTCAGGCTCAAAACCTAGGTGTCTTCCTCAATACCAAGGCCTGTTTATTTCACCTTTGTAACCTCCCTCGAATATGCCTCTTCCTCTTCTCTGATACTGCTTCACTTTGGTGTGGGTTCCCATCACTTCTAATCTTAACTATTGCAATCTCCTTGTAGTTCTTTCTGCTTAAAGTCTCTTGCTACTTCAATTTATCCTCCATTCAGCCACCAGTGATTTCCCCAAAATCTCAACATGTCTATGTTCTACTCAACAAACTCCAATGATCCTTATGAAAATCAAATACAGATGCCTTGATTTGACATCCAAAGCCCTATATAAAGTATTCCCTTCCTACCTTTCGAGTTTTCTTACACCTTACTTCTTGCTATGTACTCTTCAACCCAGTGATACTGGCCTCCTTGCTGTTACATGAATAAGGCACTCTTTCTTTCATTTCTAGTCTTTTCTTTGACTGTCCCCCATTCCAGAAATGTTCTCCCTTCTTATATCTACCTTCTGATTTCCGTGACTTACTTTAAGTACCAATTAAAATCTCATACTTGACAGGAAACCTTCCAATAACACTTAATTCAACTGCTTTGTCTCTGTTAATTATCTCCTATTAAGCCTGTACTTACTTGTTTGCAGTGTCTCCTCCACTGAATTGTGAGCTTCCTGAGGGAAGAGAATCAATTTTGATCCCTTTTATATCACAAGCACTTTGCAAAATGCCTTACACAAAGTAGATGCTTTATAAATATTTATAGATAAACAGAACTTAGGTTTAAAAGGTAACATAAGAAACAAAGTTGAGGAGCAGCAAAGAAAATACTTTATGTAACTTTATATGGGGAAAAATTCCTGACCAGAAAAGGCATAGTGAGAAATAAAAGATGAGCTGCATAAATTTGATTATTTTATATTGAAATTATATGCCCAATAAAATCAGTGGAGTTAAAATTAACAAGGACATAGTTAATTAGTAATGCATTTGCACTCTGATAAACTCTGAAAAAAGTTTTCATAGATATACATATATATATACACATATATGGGTATATGTGTGTAAATATATACTGAACTGATACAAATATGTAAGGATATTAGCCATTCCCCAATAGATAAATGATTAAAAGGATATGACCAAGCAGTTCTTAAAGGAAGAAACCCAAGTTATCAATAACTACACATAATATTATGAATTAGAAATGATAAGAGAAATGTAAAATAGAACTCTGAGATTCCACCTACTGCCTATAGTATTGGAAAAGATGAGGATAAAAAAAAGACAGTCTTTGGAAAAACTGTACAAAGACAGGAATCCCAATGAACTGTTGGTTGAGATGTGAAATGGTCTAACCATTCTGGACAGTAATTTGAATCTATGCCTAGAAAGCAAGTAAACTGTTGCTTATACTAGTGACCTACTAATATCACTATTAGGGCTATACTACAAAGATATCAGAGAAAAAGGACAACTACCCATAGGCACCAAAACATTTATAATAGTACTTTTCATTGTAGTAAAGTACCTAAACAAAAGGGGTAACAGCTGAACAAATTGCAGTATGTTAATATAATGGAATTTCCTTGCACTGTAAGAAATGGCAAAAGCAATGGTTTTAGGGAAACTTGAGGAGACTTGTAGGAACTAAGGAAGAAAGAAGTAAGCACACGAAGGACAACAATTTATATAGTAAAAATAATTTTGAAATATTTACTAACAACTCTAATCAATTGAATATAAACATGGTTAATTCATACAAATCTTCCTCAGGTTTCACCTGAGGAGTAGTTTGCACTGTTTTTGTCATTTCTTACATAGTTTTGAGTATGAGAATCTGGGAGGTGGGGTTGCTATTTAGTGAAATGAAGATTTTAGGGAAATGACCAACATGTAAACAAAGATCCAGTGTGAATTTTAAAATTTCTTCCCATCTATTGGTTCCTTCCCTGATGTTTACAAACTCAAGTATCTATCATACTTAAAAATCCTAGACCCATTCATTCCCTCTTTCTTTTGTCTTATAAACACACACACACACACACACACACACACACACACACACACACACATTTTCCAATCAGATTTCTAGAACAAGCCAACTACAATCATAACCTCTACTTTCTTTCACTCATTTCACATTCAGCAGACACATATATATGTATATCCACACATATATTTATATTTATATACACATGTATAGGCACATCATGTATATATGTATACATTTATATATAGAAGCTACATGTACATACATGTTCATTTGTGTATGTACATGTCTATATTTACATAAGCATGTAATGTCAAAAAAAAGAAATAAGTATTCTAAAGATTTATAGGTGTTTTAAGTGAATCCTGGTTTTCCATGCATACTAATAAGAAACTATCTCATTAAGGATTGGTTTCCCAGCACCTATTCTCTGGAAATAGTATATCATCCTTACATTAGGTATTTAAATGGCTTATTATTAAAAACATATTTGTTATTATTATTACTATTTGTTATTATTTTGTTTTTATTTGTTGTTATTATTACAAGGGCAAATGCAGAGTAAAATCACTAATAAAGAGAAAAATTGCAAATTTATATAAATTTTTCATGTCAGTCCTAGTTGGTCTCCATGCACACAAAGAAATATCTTATTGGTCCTCATATCTCTCCTAGAACCAATATCAAGCAGCCACTTAGTGAATTTGTATGAATTAATCAATGAATGAATCAGGAATGTCATTATAGTTCTAGTATTTTAAAGTCTATCATGTAGAAGTGCCATGAGATTTGCTTTGCTTGTCTCCCTGGGGGTGGAATTGGCAGAGAGACAACTTTAGTCTCCGTATGAGAAAAAATTGACTAACAATTGGAACTATCAAAAAATTGAAAGAGTTGAAATGGAAAGAGTGAAGAGGTGGTTTTCTTATCTCTGGATAACTTCAAGTGGATCCTGGGTTATTGCTTATCAAGAATTCACAAAAAAGCCATTCACATCCAAATATTGATGGAAATAAAAGTCTTCAAGCTTTCTCTCAACTTGTGAGATTCTTTGAATGAGCTAAACCTATTTCTTAACTTCCCTTTTTCTTACTTCCCCAACTCTTGTTTTTCTTTATTTGAGTTCCAGAATTAACCAACTCACTTAATAGAACTCATCTTAGGGAAGGGATGTCTGTCAATATTTTAGCTTCTAACCCTAGAAGCAGAGGTTGAGGAAGTAGATACCAGAAGGGTTTTAGCATTTGAAATTTTGCCAAATTTAATTTACTGCCTAGTGACTGAGAACTGAAGTAATATATAGCTAAGGGACCTGAATCCTGGCTTAAGTCTATCCCTGGAAAATAATTTTAGAAAATATCATTTTCTAGACATCAGTTTCACAACAAATAACTTAAAATACTGTAGAGGTGTTTTGTTTTAAAATAGGCAGTGATAATCACAGTTTCCTTTTTCTTGCTCCCATTTTTCAGGGTAGGATTATATCACTGCAGGCTGCTTTGATAAGTTCAGGTTGGGCATGTTGAATTTTAGTTTCTGGAGAGGTATCCACCTGACTATGTTTTATGTGCATTTGAAGTATAAGTTGGAGCTCAAAAGAGATGATGGAGCTAGAGATATGATTATAGAAGTCATCCAAAGGGAGGCGATATTTGAGGCTCCGGAAAGCTCGCTTTACTGGTGACCCAGGAGTAGTGGTAGAAGATAGCAAATTGGTCGTTGATGATCTAGCATGGAAATGAAAGAAAAGGCATCTCAGTTTGGAATAAAAAGAAGGACTTCAATCCAGTGATAAGGAAAACAGTGTCCAAAGAATAGAAGAAAAGAAGTTGTAGATCAGAAGCAGGTAAGAGAGTAAAAAGTTGGAATTTTTTTCTCAAAGGAAAAAAGTATTTTGTTTGATAGAAACAGTGAAAGAGGGGAGCAGAGCCAAGATGGCAGAGTAGAAGCAGGAAATTGCATGAGCTCATGCAACAAACATCTCCAATACCTGTAAAATATGACTCTAAACAAATTTTAGAACTATAGAATCCACAAAGTGACAGAGAGAAACAAATCTCCCTGTGAAGGCAAACAGACAGGTCAACCAGAAGGGTCTATCACACCAATGCTTGAAGACAAGCACAGTCCTGCATGAGCCACACTGGCCCAGACATGGAGCGGCCATGACCAGCGACCCAGAGCAGCAGATTTCAGGAGAGTGACTCACGAGAAGTTGTGGCAGTGTCCAGACTTCTCAACCCACCAATTCCAAAGAGAAAGTAAAAGGTCAGTGTGGAACTCTGTTGGAACTAGGTGACAGAAGAGCACAATCCAGCAAACCTGGAGTGAGAGGGGGGTTGGTGGCACAGAGGCTGCAATTGCTGCCACATGCCTGCCTCCAGAGCTCCTGGATTACAGATAGTAGGGTGATCAAGCAACTATTCAGAGGGTAATGGTTCTTGCTTTGATCTACTTGGGTCTGGGTCACTGTCTTGGGTGGTGGTCCTGGGGTGAGAAACGCCAGAGTGCCAGAGCTTGTGGTGGCTGTAGATACGGCACCCTCCTCAAACCTCTAACAATATTTGTGAAAACTTCAGTGATTTGGGACAAAATTCTCTCCACTCTGGAAGCAGAGTTCTACCATGGAAGACAGCCTAAAAGTCAAGTAATTTGCTGGCAAGACAAGCAAGCAGAGGAAGAACAATCAGACCATAGAATCCTTTTGTTGGGACAAAAGGCTCAAAACATGGAAACAGCAACAAAGGCAAAAGTCCTGTATCAAAAGCTTCCAAGAAAAATATGAACTAGTTAAAGGCCATGAAGGAGCTCAAGAAGGATTTTTAAAAATCAAGTAAGAGAAGTGGAGGAAAAATTGGGAAGAAGAATGAGAATGATGCAAGAAAATCATAAAAAGTAAGTTAACAGCCTGCTAAAAAAGACACAAAAATACTGAAGAAAATAACGCATTAAAAATAGGCTAACTCAAATGACAAAAGAGACCCAAAAAGCCAATGAAGATAAGAATTCCTTAAAAACCCTAATTGGCCAGATGAAAAAGTAATTTCAAAAACTCATTGAAGAGAATAATTCCTTAAAAATTAGATTGGAGCAAATGGAAGCTAATGACTCTATGAAAAATGAAGATATTATACAACAGATACAAACAAATGAAAAAATAGAAGGCATTGTGAAATATCTCATTAGAAAAACCATTTACCTGGAAAACAGATCCAGGAGAGATAATTTTAAAATTATTGGTCTACCTGAAAGCCATGATCCAAAAAAGAGCCTAGAAAATATCCTTCAAGAAATTCTCAAGGAAAATTGCCCTGATGCTTTGGAAGCAGAGGACAAAATAGAAATAGAAAGTATTGGCTGATCGCTTCTTGAAAAAGGTCCCAAAAAAGAAAATTCCCAGGAATATCATAGTCAGATTCCAGAGCTCCCAGGTCAGGGAGAAAATATTAAAAGCTGTCAGAAAGAAATAATTTGAGTATTGTAGAAACACAATCAGGATAACACAAGATCCAGCAGCTTCTACATTAAGGGATCAAAGGACTTAGAATACGATATTCTAGAGGTCAAATGAGCTAGGATTAAAACTAAGAATCACTTACCCAGCAAAACTAAGTATAATTCCCCAGGAGAAAATATGGATCATTTAATGAAGTAGAGGACTTACTTACAATTATTCTTGATGAAAAAACCAGACCTGAACTGAAAATTT
>CM053600.1:85316331-85363809 GCA_028646575.1 Pseudocheirus occidentalis
GAGGAGGACCCGAATGTACAAAAGTATTTATAGCAGCTTTTTTTGTGTTGGCAAAGAATTGGAAATCAAGGGAATGCCCATCAACTGAGGAATGGCTAAACAAGCTGTGGTATATGAATGTAATGGAATACTATTGTGCTGTAAGAAATGAGGAGCAAGTGAACTTCATAGTAACCTGGAGAGACTTATATAAATTGATATTGAGTGAGGGAATCAGAACCAGGAGAACACTACACAATTATAGACACATGGTATTTGTGATGACTAAGTTTGATAGACTGGGCTCCTTTCAGCAATGCAAGGCTATAAGATAGCTTCAAAGGAGTCATGATGGAAAAGGCTATCCACATCCAGAGAAAGAATTAGTCTGAATGCAGACTGAAGCAAACCACCTGCTCTTTCTTTTGTGTTTTGTTTTATTCCCTCTTTCTCATTGTTCACTCCATTGGTTATAATTATTCTTTGCAAATTGACTAATATTTAATGCTAAAGTATTTGTAGAACCTATATTGAATTTCGAGCCACCATGGAGGGAAGGGGGAGAAAATTTGGAACTGAGGGATTTTGGAACTGAATGTTGTAAACTGAAAGTAAATAAATAAATTAAAAATAAAAACAAAAACAAAAACAAAAACAAACAAACAAAAAAAAAAGAATGTAGGTCTATTATCTTGAAGACTTCCAGAGTAAAAACTTGAGCAAGCCCTGCCAAACTAAAGAGATTTGATGTACGGGGTCAAAAGATGGACAAGATAGTTACCACTTTAGAATCAACTTTCCACAATTCAAAGAAGTTCATAAACAAAGTGTTTGTTACCAAGGAATGATTATTTTCATTGTCATAGCAATGTATGATGACTGTTTACCAATTTATGAGTGATTTACAATATGTAAGTAGAAAGAGTACCAGACTGATGAAATCGTGTTTTGTCAAAGTATTAAAGTAAGTCAGTCTCTATGTGACATCCAGATTACTTATGTCCCCAGATAATTAGAAAATAATGTTTAGTAAGTAATTAAATTTCCATTTCTAATGTTAGAAAATTGAATACCCATGATATAAAGTAACATAGGATAACAGAACATTTAGTCAAATGAAATACACCTGTAATCCCAGTATTATTTAGGCAAATCTAAATATACTCTTTCTACTAAAGGTGACAAAAATGTTATCTAGAATATGTAGAGACAAGTGTAACCATAAGGTTTCTATAACTGGTTCATGCAAAACCTCTTTGGCATAAAAAGAGAGTGAAGTCTGATCTTAGAGATGAGCATTAATTTATAAGATACAGGTTATAAGTGGATAAATACATATTTTCTAGGTGTAGGTATATGTGTATGTTTCATTTAGCCTAGGCCCATCCCCACAAAAAATCAGTCATTTTGCCCATGAAGAAAGAATGGTTCAGACGTGATAAATGATTCACTCAAAATTCTATAGCAAGTTACATACTTGGTAACACTGCTGGAATTGAAACCCAGGCTTTCTAATTCCTGATCCAGGTCTTATTCTTACTACTAGAAACAACAGAAAGTTTTCATAGCCCTCTTTTCTATACTTAATAGAATTATGGAATTATAGACTCTTAGCAAGGGTACTTCAAGTCCAACCTCCCATCTACTGTGGATGCTCTGGTAGAGATGATCTATTTCTATCTAAATATTATCATTAATCTTTAATTTTCTTCTACTCACCAGTGCCCTTCCACACACCTGTGCTTGAAGCTTCCAAATAAAGTGCAGTGCAGCGTAGCAGATAACGTGTTTCACAATGGAATAAATAAAGGACTTACAGTCCCAGCGAATTTGGTTAGAACTGGTTTTTTCTGTGTAATAGTTGTGTGATATTAAACAAATTGTTTTTATTTCTGTAAATAAATAGCCTAATTCTTAGTCTATAAAGTGGTAGAAATACTTGAGCTTCTTAGAATTGAAAATGATGTCGAAACTGTTGTAATAAAAATTTCTATAAGTCTTAAAAGTAATACAATTATGACTTTGTAATTTGGTCATGGATGGGGAATTCGTTATTTCAAAAAATGTCTAGTGATTATTTTGAAAAATTCAAAAATCAACTATCTTGTACATTTTAATGTGAAGAACAGTTCATACTCTCCAATTCATAACTTCGTAGGGAGCAACTTTAAAAAATAAATGATCCTTAAGAATAAGACATGATAAATAAGACAAGATAAATCTGAGGAACCTTTTGGAATCCTTAAAAATTAGAATATTCCTTTCTAATCTATCAACTGCACCAAATTATATTTTCCCGGTTTCTGCTTTAACATGTAGTTTTTCAAGTAACAGGTTAAGTATTATATGTCTATGACTTGAAATCATAGAATATGCATCTAGGCACACATAATGTCATACATGCATATATGCATGCATGTTAATACATATGTGTGCACATGCCCTTATGTGCATATGTGCAAGTGTGTGTAGAAACGTATGCATTTGTGTGTGCATATTTGCACATATATGTGTACATACACAGATATATACCAGGAAAGAAATGTTCATGTGATTTTTAGAAGCTATTGTTGATTTCTGCCTTCTGCTAGATGTTTTGTAATTCTGTATTATTTATCTGCTCAGCATATTAGAGCCTTCATCCATAAAAAAATAACAGATATAGTGAAATTACCTCTGAGATGCCTTCTTGATGTAAAAACAAAACAAAACAAAACATAATCCCACTATTTGGAGGTAAATAAAATTATCCCAAGTTATGTACAATAAATAATTTAACAATACCCAGTAAAGAAGACTAATAATATCTAATTCAGGAACTTTAAGAAATCCTTAGATATGAGAGAATAATTATACTTGAAGTAAATGGGAAATTACTGATGTGTATTTAGAATTTCCAGATATTCTAATTGCTTATTTAACACTTCTCTTTCTTTCATTAGTCCTTTCCACCTAATAAATCAATTCTAGACTGCTTCATTGACTTCTTTAGAGCAAGATACATGTTGCATTTTGAATTGTAATTGCCCTTATTGACAATGTAATCTTCATTTGCAAATACAGTCTAAGTATTATTTATGTGACACCATCAATCAATAAGATCAGTTGTTGTTGTCAGTGAAGCAGCAACTGAAGGTCAAAACCATCCTGACTTTAGAACTCAATGCTTTTCAGAGCTAGTAACTGGAATCACTTAAGGAAAGAGAAGAAACTTTTATTTGTCCACTTCATAAAAGCAAGAGGACACATGGCTATTTTTATCAATAGAATAACTCATACCAGAATGATCTTTTCTATCTCAATGGTTCAATTATATACAACTATAAAAAAGGTTGTAACAGGTAGTTAGGTATAATCATAGAATTTATAGTTAGAAATGGTACTAGTGATAATCTAGTTTAATAGATCAAGGACTGTGAGGCCTCTGGGTTATTGAAGTGCATCTGTCTCAAGCCAACTACATGGTAAACTAAATAAACATACATTCTAGATTTGATGAGTAACTTTAAAAAACATATTTTGATTACAATTTTACAAATTTACAAAAATGCGGCTACAAAGAAATTCGAATTCATTTAAAAACATGACTGAATTAAGAGTGATTATTAGTTGGTATGGGTCTTCTTCATTTTTGCCTTGTTTAGTTCTGTAAAATTTCTTTGTGTTCCATAGATTCAAAAGGATTGGGAAACACTGATACAGCCCAAGAGCAAGTAAACTACAGTCTATAGCTCAACTTCAGCCCTCTTGTTTTTTGGTTTTGTTTTTTGGTTTTGTGTTTGTTTGATTTGTTTTTTTTTTTGTATAACTTAGAGAATTAGAATTGGTTTTTATATTTTAAGACCATTCTCAGCTTTCCATTCTACAAAAAGACTACAGCTGGATGTGGCCCATGGATAGAGTCTGCACATCCCTCAACTAATCAAATTTGATGCTGACAGAGGGCATGTGATTTATCTATGACCACACAAACAGTGAAATAATATACCCATGATGCTAACCCTAGACTTCTAAATCTATTGCCCTTCTCTTCACAACTCTATAGCATAAAAAATAATAAATTTAATTAAATTCTTAAAATTAGATGATTATGATGTGTTGTTAAATAGGACAAGATATTAACCCTGTATCCGATATAATTTCATTTTCCTATAATTCTTCCCAAATAAAGAAAGGATAATTTTCTCCTTCTTTATTTTCTTTGTAACTACTAGCATACAAAAGGTGGTAAGGACAATACTTGGAAGAAATTGATCATGGTAGGCCATTACCTCTACTAGGAAATGGTTTCCTTCACATATTAATGAGATCCAAGAAAGCAAGGCAGTTGTGTCATTGGGTACCAAAGGCCACACTTATAGATGAATGTATGTATATTCATCATAAAAGAATGAAGATGGTGATGAGAAGAAAATTAATAGGAAATTAAAATGGGTAAAGACAGAATTGTGATCATTTACTGAAACAATAATTACATTGGTGAATTCAGGTAATTATAAAAGAAGTCAAATAAATTTACCAATTTCAGCATTTTGTATATTACTAACGAAAACCAGGGGAGGATAAAAAATAAATTAATTGTATTCAAAATGGCTACAAAATATTCAAGAAATTTTGGAATTAATCCTACAAACTACAAGTAATACTAGTATAAGCAGAACTACAAACCATTATTCATAAAGTTTCTTTAAAAGCCTAAATAATTGGATAGTCATTTTGACAGATGAAACTCTCTAAGAGAGTAGAAATTAATATAGTAAGTAAAATTTTTTTTATCAATTTAGTGCTATGGAAATCAAAATACTAAGGGATCACTTTGTAAAATTAGCCAAAATAACAACACAATCCACTTGGAGGAACAGAAGTTCAAAAATTTTAAGGAGAATAATGTAAAATTAATTAAGGGATGAAAATGATCTAGCATTAGATTTCAAATCATATTGTGATAAAGTAAATATCAAAGGTATTTTATACTGATTAAAAAGTAGAAAAGAAGATCAGTGGGGGAAAAATAGATCATTAATCTTGAAAATGAATTTGTATAGCAGGTTAGTCTTCAATAAAATCAAGTATGGCAGCTACTAGGGAATATATTCTTTATTTGAAAAGAACCGATAGAAAAACTAAAAAGCAAAAAGGACAAATCTCTTTTTCTGCATAGAGCAGGAATGGGTAAGTGATATAATATGAGATCATGTTACTTTTTTTTGGGTTTTTTTTGTTTTTTGGTTTTTTTTTGCTTTTTGGAGGGCAGTTGGAGTTAAGTGACTTGCCCAAGGTCACACGGCTAGTTTCTTGTGTTAAGTGTCTGAGGCCGGATTTGAAGAGATCATGTTACTTTTAATTATGATTATAACATATTTTAACTATGATTTAGGGGGGAGAATTCATAATCAAATGGGAAAGACAGGAGATTAAAAGGACAAAACATACAATTCTGATTACATAAAGTTAGAAAGCATTTCGTGCAAGCCAAACCAATCAATCTTGAATAAGAAAGGCACACTACAGAGTAGGACAAAATTTCTATATCAAATATTTCTGAAAAATTGTTTACATCCAAAAATTATAAAAATTGTGGATGTTCATATACTAGATGAGTGTATATCACTAAGAGCTATTCCCTCACAGATAATTGGCAAGGATACAAACAGACTATTTTCAAATTTAGAAACACAAACTCCTGAAAATTACACGAAAGGTATCCTCAATCATAAATATAAAAAAATACTGATGAAAACCACTCTATTTGGAGGTTATGTCAGGTAGATGTAGTGCATAGAGTGCTGGGCCTAGAGTCAGGAAAACTCATCTTTGTCACTTCAAAGCCAACCTCAGACACTTAATTTTTGTTTAGCCTTAAGGAAGTCACTTAATCCTGTTTGCTTAAGTTTCCTCATCTGTAAAATGAGCTAGAGAAGGAAATGGTGAATCAGTATCTTTGGCAAGAAAACCCCAAATGGAGTCACAAAAAGTTGGACATGATGGAAAAATTACTGAACAACAACAACATTCTGAAGTTTCACCTCACATCAGTCAAATCATGATGGTAAAAAAAAAAAATCAGAATAATCAATCACTTGAGTTGCTCTAATATTCCTGGAAAAGAACTCAGAATTGTGGGAGAACTTCTGATTGAATCCTTCCACTATTAGGTTTATACTCCCCCCAGGAGATTAAAAGTTCCTAAAAGTAAAGGGATTTTCAAGTCTGTATCTGAATCCACAGCACATCACCTGGTCCATAGTAATCAATAGTAAATGCTTGTTAAATGAATGATCTAGACAGGAAGATTGTCCAAATATTACAACAATTTCCCTACTCTCACATTTTGATCACTAGCCACAAAAACTGACAAATACTTTTTCCCTCAATTTTTCAGCATTTAATTTTTTTATTGATGCATTATATTTTGACACAACAGATGCTTCACCAATAAAAAATTCTAAACATTGTCCAATCCCACAAAATTTTATGTCATGAAACAGTCAGCAAAGCTATGACTATACACGCCACTTAACACTACTTCAGGTACCAATTCTCACAGAAAGGATTCAGGCAACATATAATTTAATGTCTTTGCATTGCCATTGTCCATTGATTTATATGAATTTGTTTTACTTCTATTGTTATTAATTTTTGCTAATATCGAAGTGTGCAAATTGGTCCTCAAGTCTGGATTCTTCACTGTGAATCATTTCATTCAAAACTTTCTACATTTCTCTGAAATCTTTATACTTGTCCTTCCTTATGGCATGACAATTTTCCATTACATTCTTATACTACAGGTTATTCATCTAATTTCCCAGTTACTGAGAATATCCTTACTTCCAGCCTTTTTGTTTTACTTATGATAGATAATGTTGCTTTGAATACAAATATAGGTTTTACCAAGGTATCCTCACTATCATTTAACTCTTTGGGGTGTCACTTTTGAGCAATTAAGTAACTTTAATTGCATAATGTTAAATTATTTAACAGATTGTCTATTCCACATTCCAGCAGGAGGGAATGCACTAGTATATAGGCATCTAGGTGATATAGTACAAAGAATTCTAGTTAGGGCAATCCTAATCCAAATCCTGCTTCGGACATTATCCAAGCTTGGCAAGTCATTTAACCTTTCTTAGCCTCAGTTTCCTCCTTTGTAAAAATGGAAACATAAAAGCAGCTCTTTCTTCTCAAAGATAAATGATATGATGTGGCAATTCTCAAAAGACTTGCAAGTTATCAAAAATAAAATACACAAATAACTAATAATGAGGTAATTACAAATTAAAACAACTCTGAGGTTTCCTTCATATCTATCAAATGAACAAAGATGACAGAAAAGAAAAATAATAAAGGCTAGGGTATTCTGGGGCAAAGGATATACTGATATATGATGCTGGTAGACACATGAAGTAGCCCAACAATTCCGGAAGACAATTTGTAATTATGTCACAAAGTAATAAACTGTATGTTCCTTTCAATCCAGAAATCTCACTACTAGAACTTCTACCTCAAAGACAGAACAGACTATATTCATGCGTACTACACACAAATAAACACATACATATAGTTAGGAAAAGGAAAATGAGTATAATAAAATATGTGAAATATATACAGAAGATAATAGAGGGAAATTCAGGAGGGAACAGTGACAAAAATGGTAATGTTGCAGCTACCATAATAAAAAGCTTACAAAAATAACTATTTGTGCGTTGTAAATTAATGTCTTTATGTGCAGTCTTCTTTTTCTGTATTTTTGTAATTGGAAATGTAGATATTTATTAATTGCTGTCAAGTTCATAATTAACATAATTATTTAACAAAAGAACTCCCAGCACTATCATGAAGATCTAAAGGCAAAGGCCTTTGCAAAACTTAAATCACTATATAAATATTAACTCTCCTTTTTAGAGCTCACATTTCCTATATTTAGTGATTTGGGATGTTTTTAATTCATAGAATCATAGATTTTCATAATTATAAAATACATGAGTGGCCATCTATTTCAATCCATACCTAAAAAAACATCATCTACAACAGGCTTCTCTAACATACTCTGTCATGAACACTTCTGGCTGCCTGCAAAGCCAATAAGCTATTTCTCAGAATAATTTGTAAATACATAAAATTCATTATATTTTGAAGGAAACCAATTATATCAAAATACAATATGGATATATGCATAGACATAGACACACACAAATGTAGAGAACTCCATTTCAATATAATTGGTTACTTCAAAATCTTACATAAAGATTGTATACATACACATTATATATCTGTTTCAAGCTCTCTAATGAGAAGGATGCACCATCACAGAAGCAGCTAATTTTATTTTTGAATAATCTTAATTAGCATGTATTTTCCTCATATGAAGCTTTACGTAGTCACTTACTTCCCTGCTTGTAAGTTCTAAGTTCTACAAACAAGCAAAAATAAACTGATCCCTCTTCCAAGTGGGAGTCCTTTATATCTTCAAAAATGTTCTGATTTCCCTCTTTGCCGAACTAAAAACATTGTCCTTTCAATCACTGGTAAGATTTCAGTGCCCCATCTTCACCCTGATTTAAACTTTTCTTATGCCTTTCCACCTTATCAATAGTCTTTAAAATTTTAGTTCCCAGTACTGAAAGCTATATTCTAGTTTTGCATGTATTTAGAAACTATCACTTCTTATTCTTGGAAGAAATGATACACTTAGTGTAGCCTAAGCTTGCATTTGCTTTCCTGTCTTCCATTTTACAGTACTGATTGATATTTAACTTACAGTCCAAGAAGAAGGTGAGCGGGAAGGAAACAGGTGGAAAATGTGATCCCATTGACCTTAGTTACCTCCTCCGCCGCTCCTTCCCCACCTTCGTGAGAAATCGGGCAGAAAAAAATCCCGGGCAGCAATGGCCAGCCCGACGCACCTCCAGGCCCCTATCAGTCACCAGATTGTGGTCCTCCAGACCCTGTGGCTCTTGCAGCAGCAGAGGGACCGAGACGAGGGCAGCTGCTTGTGTCTGCAGCCCCCGGGCAGGTCGGCCTAAGAGAGCAGTGAAAGAAGAGAGAGGGCTCAGAGGTGGACGAAGCTGGGAGGTGAGGCCCTTGGGGCACCGTTCCCCAGCCCCAGGACCTGGGTCAGTGCACGTTGGCCGGTGTGGCGGTGCGCACAGTGCTGGCCCGCGTCCAGGTGACGAAGACGATCCTGAACCCACTGCATCAAGAACTGAATTTCCCCGTCTACTTAAAAGATAGTGTTGAGTTTAGAAACATCTGCTGTCCCATGGCCAAACAACTGGGGAGATCGGCTTTTGACCAAGACTTGAATGTGGTGTACCAGTGCTTGAAGACCATTCAGTCTTGAGCCTTCCAGCTGATGTCCGTGCTTTGCCTTCTATTGCTCTAAGGCAGGTTCTCTAGAATCTTCTGGATCTGTGAATGTTATTGATTTGTGAATTGACGCCAGTATGGCCATAAGCTTTAGCCAAGAAGATATTGTATATAGGTCCTGATAGCCAAATGAGCTTTTGAGCATCATTCCATCTGGCATAATTGAGGACTGTATGAACAAATCCTTCAGAATTCTTTTCACTTTTATAACAATCAATAACAGCCAGAATTTTCAGGAATTTTGTCATTGTTCTGCCTTCTTATGGATAAAAAATATAATTATATAGTTTGCTTTGGTTATACAGTTGGATTAAGTGCATTAATTCCTTTAGACTTGTTTCATATATATAATCATTCCCTTCTCCCCTCCCCCCCTTCTTAGATGCCTAGTTGTTTGCTTAGGGCTATTTTGTGACTGAAGCTCTATTGTTAATGAAAGTCTGAGCCAAAATTGTGATATGTGAATCAATATGTGTTCGCTGTTGCTGTGTATAAAAGAGTGTACATTTACTTCATTTCCTAGTGAAGGAATGATCTCTAGAAATCTGAATACTCTGTGTAAATACTTCAGACTTTTGTTCCTAGTTTAGGGAATTTACTGTTTCACACCTACTAAATGACTTATAAATTTTCTGCCTTCAATACATTGGTTTGGAAATTGGAAGTGATGATAATCCCATTTAAGGTACTTGGAATAAAAGAGTCTAAATAAAATATTTTTTAAAACCTTATAGTCCAATAGCACTGAGACCGCTTGAAGATAAAATGCTAATAAAGCATTGCAGCCACTTGTAACTCTTGTAATTATTGAACTGATTTTTACACTGAGTATAAGCCTCTCGTTTCTCATATTTAAATATTGGGTTCAGGGCAGCTAGGTGGCCCAGTGAATAGAGCACCAGCCCTGGAGTCAGGAGGACCTGAGTTCAAATTCAGCCTCAGACATTTAACACAAAACTAACCGTGTGACCTTGGGGAAGTCACTTGACCCCAATTGACCGGCATTCCCCCCTCCAAAAAGCAAAAAAAAAAAAAAAGATAATAATAACTCATAAATATCAGGTTGTTTGGCTGGCTATTGAGGTCCATGAAGAACTTTTTGAATATGCACTTTGTTATCTACTACACACTATTTGATGTATGGCTCACCTTTGTGTCATACATGCCTTTCTTTAAGTCACCGGGAAAAAAAAGCGTCAACAAGCAATGGGATAAGGAATAATTCTTGTCACACTACACAGTAGATTTCCTCATAGGTTGACTTGATATAATTACTTTTTCTTTGAAAAAAGTAATATGTTTCTATTTCATTATAATTTGCCAATTACATATAAAATTTTAGTGTTATTTTGGTTAAATTTTTGAGTTTCAAAATCCTTCTCCTATTCACCCCTTGAGAAGAAAAGCAATATGATATCATTTATACATGTGAAGTCATGTAAAACATATGTCTATATTAGCTATATTAAAAAACTAAACACAACCCCCTGGCTGAACAATAAAGAAAAATGGAAAAGCGTGCTTCAATGTATACTGAGAATTTATTTATTCCCTTTCTGGAGATGGATAGCATTTTTCATCATAGCATTTTTCATCACAGTTCCTTTGGAATTGTGTTAGGTAGTTGTACTGATGAGTAACTAAGTATTTCACAGCTGATTATTGTTGCAATATTGCTATTACTATGAACTATGTTCTCCTGGTTCTGCTTGCTTCATTTTGCATAAGTTCATCCAAGTCTTTCCCAGGTTTCTCTGAAATTGTTCCCCTTATCACTAATTATAGAACAATTGTGTTACATCAAAATTATATATCACAACTTGTTCATTCATACCCCAATTGATACACATCCCCTTAATTTCCAATTCTTTGTCACCACAAAAAATCTTTTAATATTTTTTGTACAAATAGGTCTTTTCACCTCTTTTCTTTGATCTCTTTGTCATGCAGACTTAGTATTAGTATTGCTAGGTCAAAGAGTAGCCTTTTGGTTTACATTCTGTTCTCTAAAATGTTTGAACTAGTTCTACCAATACTGCTATAATTTCTCTGTCTTTCCATATTCTCTCCAATATTTGTCATATTCCTTTTCTATCATGTTAAGCAATTGGATGGATGTGAGGTGGTACTTTAGTTGTTTTAATTTGCTTTTCTCTAATCAGTAATGCTTTAGAAAATTTTTTCATGTGACTCCTTTATCATGGAAACTGCTAAATCTTATATGGTCCTGATCATGGCCCCACAATATTTGAATGTATTTTTATGGCTGCTTGAATCATTTTTCTTCAACGTGGGAGCTCTGAAATTAGCCTATAATATTCCTGGGAGTTTTCATTTTGGGATCTTTTATAGTAGTGATTGGTGGATTCTTTTAATTTCTATTTTACTTTCTGGTTCTATAGTATCAGGACATTTTCTTTGATGATTTCTTTAAATATGATGTCTGGGCTATTTCTTTGATGATGGCTTTCACATAACTAACTACTATTTAAGCTATCTCTCCTCAAGTAGGTTGAGAGGAGTCAACCTTTCTGTAGCTTTTCTTCAGATTTAGAAGGATGGTTCCAACCATAAACCTAAGTTCAAATTGTTCCATAACACAAAGCCTTGGCAGTTAAATCTAGGTTGCTAATTTTAGTCTCTAGTTGCAGAACCCACAGCACAAGATGCTTTCAGCGACCAGATTCCCATGCTTCATTGTTGCTCTCGTTGCTACACACCTCCTTGTTCACTCTGCCTCGTCTTTTACTTCTCTGCCTCTCTGTCACAGAGATGTTCCTGACCTTTCAACTTATAACTCAATAGATTCAGGGTCTCTTGGGGTGAAAAAGAACCTCACCTCACAAGATTTCCAACTAATCTCCGAATGCTTTGCCCTTTTCCTGCATAGGGTTTGGGTTCCCTTCCCAAAGGTCTTGTTTCATGGGCCTCAAGGTCAAGTTAGCCTAAATGACCTCTGAGGTCTTTTCCAGTGTGAGTGTCCTATGATTCTATTCAAGCATGCAACAGAAAGTAAAGAAAAAAATGGCTTGACTACTTGAGTGAAGAAACAATAAGTGGAATGCAGAGGAAAATTGTGCTTATTGTCTCCCTGGAGATCTTTGAAAAGAGAATCAAGCTTCTTACATCCTGGATGTGCCTGAAGGCAGAGGGTTGACCAAGAAGTTTTTTGAGGTCCACATGAGTTACATGATACTGTGAAAGCTACAGCAAAATACCTTACTTTACATTATTTTTCTTTATTATACTCTTAACAAAAGAGAACGCTTCCTCATTTCTCACTGCAATGGGGGTAATGTGAGAACTTACTTTCCCCACCCCCACTGAAAAAAAAAAGGTTGTATTTGTATCAATTTATCTTTGCAAACGATCTCAATGAACTGAGCCACAGAATGAGCAAGAAAATCCTTCAGTAAATTGTTGCTGCCTCCCATTCCATCTGTTCTGCTCTGATCACTAATTGCCTGTCACAAGCACTGAGCCATGGTGCCTGCTGCGCTGCCACTTCCTGTTTGGTCAAGTTGTCGCCTCCTATTAATCTGAACCCTGTTGCTTTTTGCATAGCCTTTGCTTTCACACTCTGGACAAAATGAAAATCTATTATACAAATGTGATAAGAAAGTACCCAAATTTTAATTAGAAAGAAAAAATTAATGAAAATTTCTTTTCATGGAAGGTAACAGTGGCTAGCCAGAGGAGTCTCTTGCTTTCTAGAAATGAGCTGATTTTAAAGGAGATGTGTTTGTATACTTTCTCATTCCTTTTGTTATGCACAGTTATGGCAAAACACAGAACAGAGTAACCCTTTGCAAATGGCAACTAAGAACAAAAAAGAAGGATGTAAAGTCTGGAAAGCTTGTGAAGGCTACTTGATAGTATAGGACAATCAAGTTCATATGATTGCTTGCTTCAGGTCTGGAGCCTGAATATTTTAACAGTTGAAAGCAATTTATATTCTTTAACATCATAATCTGTTTGCTCCAATAGGAAATTCTGAACCTATTAATTCCCAAGGTATTTTTGTCCTTATGGCTAAAGAGACCTGTACCCTAACTAAAGTCTTACATTCTCACAGATTTTGACATCTAATGATCATTATACATGGTCATGGGGGTAGGTGGAACAGTGGGTAGAGCACTGGGCTTGGAATCAAGAAGACACTTTCCTGAGTTCAACTCTGACTTCACACACTTACTAACTGTATGACCCTAGGCATGTCATTTAACTCTGTTTGTCTCAGCTCCAAATCTGTAAAATGATCTTGAGAAGGAAATGGCAAACCAGTACAGTATTTTTGCCAAATAAATCCCCCAAAACTGGTAATGAAGAGTTGGAAAATGATTGAAATGACTAAAAAATAACAACAAAATACATGGTCTATTTTGAGCATATTTTAAGCATAGAAAAAGCTATTCATTCCCTATACACATATGCATAAATATATTGTGGACATACATTTCTACAGATTGCATGTTAAAGACATTTTTAAACTCCAAGGAGTTTGTCTTCAGCAGGATTTTAGACCATCAAAAAGTAGCAGAAGGCTTCCCCCCTTATTTGTCTTAATGATCTCACTCTACTAACCCACTGACCTTCAAACAAAGACTATATTTCCAGCCTCATCCTGCTATTCCCCTACAATTCCTCCATTTACTAAATAAAGCAGCCCACTTGATGGTCTCTGAAAATAGTCATTGCATTTCTACCACATAATTTTCATTATGCTCTTCTTTTTCTGACATATTTGCCGGTATAAAATTTGCTATCTTTCTAAGTTTATCAGAAATAATGCAGCATCCATGAAACTTTTTTTGATTCTTCCTACTGAATATGACCTCTCTATCTTACCTCCCCTGAAATTTCTCACATTATTTTCTTCCTTAGTTATTTAGATAGTTGTATTATTGCCTGTTACTAGTTTGCATGCTCCTTAAGGGCAGGGCTAATATGATTTCGATCATTTTTGACCTGTCCACAGAATTGATAGTAGTGTTAGGCATAAGTAATATCTGTCTAATCAAACTGAATTACATGAAGTGGAATCCTAAAATATGTATACATACAAATTGGGGACCTATATTCAACCGACAGTGTTGGTCCTTCATAATGAGTGATACTCCTTGACAGTGGTGGGAAGTGAGAAGAGAGTTTGTAACTGGTTGCAATTTAAACTGCTTTAATGGGTTTTTTATTTGTATCTTTTGTTTGTTTTGGCTAACAAACTTATTATTTAGTGCTGTTTGCATTTTACTATGGCCCCTTTATTATTATTTAGGGTTTTTTGTTATTTTTTATTTCAATAATCCTAAATGGAACTTAGAAAATGTAAAAAAAAAAACTTACATGGTTTCAATTATTGATCAAGTTCATTAAATAGTTTCTTAGTAATGTTATCCATGTAGACACAAATTAGAACTTGAAAAGGTTAGGGTGGTGGCATACTGACTCTAGTAGATACATTGATATTGTCCAGCTGCCTCTTACAGGTTTGAAAGAAGACAGCAAGGTATATAAGAACATTTCCATAGCTGAAGAGCTGAAGGGAATACTTTGGCAAAGTCTAAATGGGGAGAAAAAAGGGAAGTCTATATCCTGAGGCAACATAATCTGACAAAACAGGACTGAAAAATCTAAGCTGACAAAATAGATATTTTAGTCCTATTAAAAGCTAGTGGGATCTGATTGGAAATTGCTGGTGCATAATCCAGTCCTGACTATTATGTTAAGTAATCATTCAAATTATGTAAATTTGCAGTATATTTGTGTTGTTCTATCTTATAATTAATTTATGCATGTAATCATCTGCAAATAAGTTTCCAGGCTTCGGAGATTATTTTTCTAAACCATTCACATATTAAAAGTCATAGCACTTTTTACTAATTATTCATATTTTTAGATTGTTACACACATTTTATTGATTTTAGCTCCATTTTATCAATATGCCTACAATCTAGAAAATTTCTCCCAAGTAGATAATGGAGCCTTACTTAAGGTAATAAGATGCCAAAGTCAATATTGAAAAGTCAAGGCAGTCACTTGCCCAAACTATTTCAAATGCTCCTCCAAAAAACATTACAATAGCACCTCAAAATAAATTTTTGAATGGTAGAACAAAAGATAGATGAGGTGAACAAATTTTCTAGCCCAAGACAATTAGGAGATCAACAAGAAAGGTCTGATTCACTGGGATGAGAGTGGAGAACAATCCGGTGCAGGCCAATTCAGGCAAGCAAACAGAAAACCATTCCTGAAAAAGGCAATGGCAGAATACACCCAGTAAAACAAAAGTAAGACATGCCAGCAACCCATTGGCAGGAGCAACTGAACTGGTGGCAATGACTTCTGAGTTCTCAGTCTACAGATGGTCTAAGGAGGTCGGACAACTGGTCAAACAGTTTCTAGGGGACCTTTTGCTGGCACTGGATGCAGGAGTCCCTATAGACATCTGGGATTCAGGCTACATTATCAGAGCAAAAAGGAGCACTAGCACACTATAACTCAGAACCATAGGGAAACAGGGACCCTGGTCACAAATCCAGGGCACAAAAGAGTGCTTGAATTTACTCACACATCATAGCACAGGTCAGAAGAGCAAGTGAGTCCCCTCTCCATAGATCAGACCACTTTGGAAGAACTGAACACTTACCATTTCCCTGAAAATAGCAGCACGCGCACACACACACACACACACACACACACACACACACACACACACACTCTGATTTAAAAAAAAAACAATGACGCTTGAGACAATGTTCCTACCACCCCATCAGTTTGAATTTTAATTCCAGTATAAAGTTGGAGATCAAAAATAGTCTGGGAAAATGAGCAAGCAACACAACAACAAAGAACCTGATCAAAGTAAGTTACTATAGTGACAGGAAAGATGAAAACACAAACTCAGAAGAGAAATACATTGTCAAAAAGGCTACATCCAGTGTCTTAAAGAAAAATGTCAATTGGTCTCCAGCCCAAAAACATTTACTGGAAGAACACAAAAAGGTTTGTAAAAATTAAATAAGAAAGATAGAGGAAAATTTGAGAAAATAAAAAAGAGTGATGTAGGAGAATCTTGAAAAAAAATCAACTGTTTAGTAAAGAAAGCACAAAAATAGGGGCAGGGGAGAAAGATGTACAAAAATTCAATGAAGAGAGCAATCCCTTTAAAAGTTAAATTGGTCAAGTGGGAAAAAAGAGGTATGAAAACCTCACTGAAGAAAATAATTCCTTAAAAATTAGAACTGAGCAAGTGGAAGCTAATGATTCCCTGAGGCAAGAAGAAATGAGAAAACAAAATCACAAGAGTGAAAAAATAGTGACATATCTCACTGGAAAACAATTGACTTGGAAAATAGATCAAGAAGAGATTATTTAAGGATTATGGTACTACCTGAAAGCCATGATTTTTTAAAGTTCCTAGACAAGATATTTTATGAAATTATCAAAGATAACTGCCCTGGTCGCTTAGAAAGGATAAAAGAGAAAGTTGAAGAATCTGCCACTCATCTCCTGAAAGAAATCCTAAAAGGATAACTCCCATGCTATTAGAGTCAAATTTCAAGCTTTCAATGTAAAGAAGAAAATACTACAAGAAACCAGAAAGAAACAACTCAAATATCATGGAGCCATAGACACGATAACACAGGATTTAGCCACTTGCACATTAAAGAATCAAAGGGTCTGAAATAATGTATTCAAGAGGGCAAATTTAGGATTACAACCAAAAATCATCTGCACTATAAACTAAGCATAATAATTCTGGGAGAATACAGGCATTTAATGAAATAGAGGATAAAGTGTTCCTGAAGAAAATACTGCAGCTAAATAGAAAAGACTTGAGAAAAGCATAAAAAAGAAAGAAAAATCATAAAGGATTCACTAAGGTTCAATTGATTGTATTCCTACATGGAACAATGATACTTATACATCCTTGGAACTATTTCATTATCAGGCCCACTAGGAGTATACCTTCATAGAGGGCACAACTATGAGTTGACTAGGAAGAGATGACATAAAAAAATTAGTGGATAAGAAATAGGTATGCAGTGGGAGAAGAGGGAAAAGATCTTGGTAGAATCAGAAAATAATCTCACATAAAAGAAGAGTGAAAAAGATTTTTATAGAAAATAAACTGTAAAACCATGATAGTCTATGACCTCAACTTGCATTTGTGAAAATGAGATAAATGTAACCAAAAAATAAACAAGAAATTTATTAAGGAAATGAATAAAACTTTAGGAAAGTTAAATGTGATAGACTTATGGAGAAATTCAATAGGAATAGAAAGGTATTTTTATATATATAAATATATAAAATATGACATGACATGACATGACTGGTATGGTATGGCATGGTATAATATGGCATCATATTGGATCATATCATATTATATCATACATTATAATGTTATATTATATAACATATTCTTGTATAAACATATATATATATATATATATATATAATATCTCTGTTTATTTTTTTTCTTAGTAGTGCATTGGACCTATCCAAAAACTGACTATGTATTAGGGCATAAAATTCTCACAAATAAGTGAGAAAAGTAGAAATAAAAATTGCACTTTTTTCATATAATAACACAGTACAAATTACACTCAATAAAAGACTATAGAAAGATAGTGTAAAATTAATCAAAAACTGAATAATCTAATCCTAATCTAGAAACAATCAGTAATTTCATTAAAAAGAATGACAACAATGAGACAGATTCCCAAAATTTTTAAGATTCAGCCAAAACAGTACTTAGAGGAAAATATGTATCTCTAAATGCTTACTTTAATAAAATAGAAATAAGGCAAATCAATCAATGGAGAGCACAACTGGAAGAAAAAAAAACCTAGAAAAAGAAGTAATTAAAAATCCCCAATCAAGCACCAAATTGGAAATCCTAAAAATTAAAGTAGAGTTACTAAAATTAAGAGTAAGAAAACCATTGAACTAATAGAGAAAATTAGAAACTGGTTCCAGTTTTAAAAAATAGTAAAATCAATAGATAATTGGTTAATTTGATTTAAAATAAAAGAAGAAAATATCTTAGCAGCATTGAAAATTAGAAGGATGAATTCACCCATATGAAGAAGAAATTAAAGCAGTTATCAGGAGATATTTTTTCCAATTATATGCCATTAAATCTAAGTGAAATGAATAAATATTTTCAAAAATAAAAATTGCATGAATTAACAAAAGAGGAAATAAAATATATAAATAACCACATGTCAGGGGGAAAAAAACTGCATAAGCAATGAAGGAGCTCCTTAAGAAAAAAAAATCACCAAGACCAAACAGAATCAAAGTAAATTCTACCCATCTTGTAAAGAACAACTAATTTCAATACTTTATAAAATATGTAGAAAAAAGGCAAAGAAAGTGTATTAACAAATTCCTTTCATGACACAAATTCAATGTTGATATCAAAACAAAGAAGATCAAAATCAGAAAAAGAAAACAGTAGACTAATATTTCTAAAGAATCTCTATGCAAAAAATTAATTTAAATGCCAGTAAGGAGATTACAATAATATATCAACATAAGAATAAATGAAGCTTTCATTAAAACATCAAGTTGTATTCATCAAAAATCATCAGCAAGAATTATCTCTATTGGGTATAGAGTAGAAACCTCTCTGATCAGATCAGAAATGAAGTAGGGAAACCCATTATCATCACTACTATTCAATATGCTATTAAAATGCTAGTTATACTAATAAGAGAAGGAAAAGAAATGGAAGACATTAGCAGGGGCAATGAGGAAACAGAACTATCCCTATTTGTAGATGATATGGCAATACACTTAGAGAATCCTAAAGAATCAACTAAGATATTAGTTGAAATAATTAACAGCTTTAGTAAAAATGCAGGATATAAAATAAGCCCAAATGAATCATCAGCATTTCTATATATTACCAACAAAGTCCAGCAACAAAAGTTAGAGAAATTCCGTTTTAAAATAATTGTAGACAAAGTAAAAGGCTTTGGAATCTATCTGCCAAGACAACCCAGGAACTATATGAACACAATTATGAAGTACTTCTCATAAAAATAAAGTCAGGAGTGGAGTCACCATGGCCACATAGAAGCAGGAATACACCAAGAGATGCCCCCATAACCACCTCATATACTTAGAAAATATGATTCTAAAAAAATTTACAGCTCCAGAAGCCACAAAGTGACAAAGAAACAAATCTCCCACTGAAGGCAGCCCAGCAGGCAGAATGGAAGGATTCATAAAAGCACACCGGCAGCCAGGGCAAGCTGAGGTTTTAGCCTCAGTGAGCCCAGGACGAGCCTTGGCTGGAGCATTCAGGAGAGTGGATCATTGGCAGCTGTGGCTGAATTATCAACTCATTAATGCCAAAGACAAAGTGAAAGGTCAGAGGAAATCAGGTAATTTGGAGGGGATGGAGGAGCAGGTCTGAGCCACTGCCACCAGAGCCAGAAGCAGCAGAAGCAGCAGCTGTGCAGCTGCCTCCAAGTAAGTGGTTGCTTCAGAGGTCCAAGCCTGCAGACTGCACGGTGGTCAAGCAACCATTGAGAGGCTAAGTGCTATTGCCTTAACTTACCTGTATCTAGATTGTGGTCTTGGGTGGTAGTCCTCAGGTGCATGACCAGTGAGCCAAACCTGATGGGGGATGAAGAGACAGCAGCCTCCTAATAGTTCCAGCACCTGTGATAACCCCAGCAAATTGGGACAAAGCTCTCCCCTCTGGAAGCAGAGTTCTACCATGGCTTAAAAGTCAAGTTAATTGACTGGCAGCATGAGTAGGCAAAGGGAACAAAGCAAGATTAACAATCCAAATTTAGAGTCCTTTTTGGGGGACAAAAAGGATCAAAGAACAGAAGAGGAGGAAGACAACACGGTCAGATCTCCTGCACAAGAAACTTCCAAGAAAAATATGAACTGATTACAAGCAATAGAGGAGCATAAGAAGGATTTTGAAAACCAAATAAGAGAAGTGGAGGAAAAATTGGGAAGAGAAATGAGAATGATAAGAAAATCATGAAAAGAGAGTCAACAACCTGACTGAAGAAAATAACACCTTACAAAATAGACTAACTCAAATGGCAAAAGAGGTCCAAAAAGCCAATGAGGAGAAGAATGCCTTAAAAAGCTGAATTTGTCAGATGGAAAAAGAATCTCAAAGCTCACTGAAAAGAATAATTCCTTAAGAATTAGACTGGAGCAAATGGAAGTGAATGACTTTATGAGAAATCAAGATAGTATTAAACAGACCCAAGCAAATGAAAAAAAAAGGCAATATAAAATATCTCATTGAAAAAAGAAAACAACTGACATTGAAAATGGATCCAGGTGAGATAATTTAAAAATTATTAGACTACCTGAAATCCATAATCAGAAAAAGAACCTAGGAATCATCTTTCAAGAAATTCTCAAGGAAAATTGCCCTGATATTTTAGAACCAGAGGGCAAAACAGACCTTGAAAGAATTCACCAATCACCTCTTAAAAAAGATGCAAAAAAAGAAAACTCCTAGGCAGATTCCAGAGGTCCCAGATCAAGGAGAAAATATTTAAAAGCTGCCAAGAAGAAATAATTTTAATATTGTGGAAACACAGTCAGGAAAACCCAGGATCTAGCAGTTTCTCCATTAAGTGCCTAGAATATGATATTCCAGAGATCAAAGGAGCTAGGATTAAAACCAAGAATCACCTACCCAGCAAAACTGAGTATAATGTACCAGGGGAAAGTATGGTCATTCAATGAAGTGGAGGACTTTCAAAAATTCTTGATTAAAAAAAACAGCAGAGCTGAATAGAAAATTTGACATTCAAATACAAGAAGCATGAGAAGGTAAACAGGGAAAAGAAATCATAAAGAACCTATCAAAGTTGGACTATTAACATGCCAACATGGAAAAATGATAATTTTAAGTTATGAAATTTTTCTCAGTATGAGGATAGTTGAAGGGAATAAAATGTGTGTATATGTATATGTACATGTATATGTATAGGTATATGTGTATGTGTATGTGAGTGTGCATGTGCATGTGTAGTACAGGCATATACATATGCATATATGCATGCATGTGTGTATATGTATGTGTATGTGTGTATGTATGTGTAGGCATCTATATAGCAGGCTATATATGCATATGAATACATATGTGAGTGTCTGTGTGTGTATACAGGTATACATAGACAGAGGACACAGAATCAATTGAATAGGAAGAGATGATATTTAAAAGATGAACTTGAGAAGTTCGAGAGGAATATAATGTGAGGAGAAAGAAGAGACAGAATGGGGCTAATTATCTCATAAAGGAGAGGCAGGAAATAACTGTTATAATGGAGGGGAAGGACAGGAAGGAAATAAGGAATGGGTCAACCTTACTCTCATTGAATTTGGCTTAGGGAAAGAATGACACACTTTAAATTGGGTATTTCCCTACAGGAAAGTAGAGGTTAAAGGGATGAGAGGGAGGAGGATGGAGGGGAGGGAAGGAGAGGGGGAAGGGTTGTTAGAAGCACACACATTTGTAAAGGGACAAACAAAGGAGAGAATAGAATAAATGGGTGGGGTGGGATAGTATGGAGGGTAATATACTCATTCTTTCACAGCATGTCTATTGTGGAGTTGTTTTGCATAACTACACATATAAGGTCTGTATTGAATTACTTTTCTTGTGAGTGAGGCGGGGGACAAGGTAGGAAGCTAAAGAATCTAGAATTTAAAGTTTTAAAATCAAATGTTTATATGTGTGTGTGTATAATTATTATTATGTACATGCAATTGGGAAATAAGATATATAGACAATGAGGTAGGGAGATACATCTTACCCTACCAAAAAATCAGAGGGGTAATTGGGGAGGATATATGAGAGAGCTGATTGGGGGAGGAAGTAGACAGTGAGATTACTGTTTTGGGGTGGTGGGTAGGGGAAAGATGCGGAGAAAATTTGTAAGTCAAACTCTTGTGGAAATAAATGATGTAAACTAAAAGTGAATAAATGTTAATTTAAAAATAAAAAAGACAGACATTAGAAATTAAAAAAAATTAATTGCCCATGTGTAGACCAAACCAATATAATAAAAATAGCAATTATGTTTAAATCAATTTATTTATTCTGTGTCATAGAAAAGCAGTATTTTATAGAGATGGGAAAAATAAAGGTCTTCTGGAAAAATAAATATCAAGGGAACTAATGGGAAAAAACTTTGAAGGAAAGTGGCCTAGATTTATCATATTTCAACTGGTATTACAAAATGATAATAATCAAAACAGTCTGGTACTGTCTAAAATATAGAGAGGAGGATTAGTGGAACAGATTGAGTATTCAATACACAGTAAGTTATGACGGTAGTAATCTAGTGTTTGATGAATACAAATATCATTGCTTTTAATAAAAGAAGATGGAAAAACTGTAATACAGTGTGGCCATATACCCAGATAAAGTCAAAATTGGTATGTGACTTAGAAATTGCTAACCCGTAGCAATAGCATAAGCAAATTAGGGGGCATGTAAGATCTATGGATAAGGGAAAAATCTCTGACCAAATAAAAGATAGACCACATTAACTGATAATTTTGGTTACATTAAATTTAAGAAGTTTTGAACAAACAAAACCAATGCAGCCAAGATCAAAATAAAAGCAGAAAACTAGAGGTGGAGGTAGGGGAATTTACAACATTGTTCTCTGAAAATGGACCCATTTCTCAGTTCTATAAAGAACTGAGTCAGGGGGCAGAGGCAAGGTGGCAGAAAGGGTGCATTGCAGCATGCTGGGAGCCAAGCACAGTCCAGACCTGAGCCACTGTTTTAGCCCCAGGGTGACCTCAACCAGACTGGCACAGATTTCAATAAAATAAATTACCAGCAGCTGTAGTGGAATCCAGACTTCTCAATCCACAAGTGCCAAAGACAAAGTAAAAGGTCAGTGTGAAACTTTGTTCAAACAGGGAGAGCATGGTCTGGCTGCTAACCCATAGCAAGAAACAGAAGAGGCATGCCAGCTGCCTCCATTGCCACAGGGCTGCTCCTGGAGCTCCTGGCCTACAGATTGTAGGGGAAGGGATCAAGCAATCATTCAGAGAGTAATTGGTCTGGCTTTGACCCCCTTGGATTCAGATCATAGTCTTGGGTGGAGTGTATAACCAGTGAGCCAGAGTGTGTGAGGATAGCAGGAAGAGAACCCAAGTAATAGCTCTGGCTGCTGCAATTTGGGACATAGCTCTCTCCATTTTTGAAGGAGAGTTCTACCCTGGCAATGAGCTCAAAATAAAGCCATCAATATGAGTAAGCACAGGGAGTAGAAACTAATTATACGGTCATTTGGGGGGAACAAAAAGCATCAAGGCATAGAGCAGAAGGAAGGCAGTGAAGCCTGGACTCCTGCAACAAAAGCCTCCAAGAAAAATATAAACTGATTACAGGCCATGGAGGAGATCAAGAAGGATTTTGAAAATCAACTAAAACAGGGGTGGCTAGGTGGTGCAGTGAAATAGAGCACCGGCCCTGGAGTCAGGAGGAACTGAGTTCAAATTTGACCTTAGACACTTTACACAAAAACTAGCCATGTGACCTTGGGCAAATCACTTAACCCCAATTGCCCTCCCCTCCCCCAAAAAAGAAAGAAAATCAAGTAAGAGAACTGGAGGAAAAATTGGGAAGAGAAATGAGAATGATGCAAGAACATCATGAAAAGTGAGTCAATATCCTGCTAAAGGAGATGCAAAAAAACACTGAAGAAAATAACACCTTAAAAATAGACTAATTCAAATGGCAAAAGAGGCCCAAAAAGCCAGTGAGGAGAAAAATGCTTTAAAAAGCCAAATATACAAGATGGAAAAGGAATTTCAAAACCTCACTGAGGAGAATAACTCCTTGAAAACTAGACTGTAGCAACTGGAAGCTAATGCCTTTATGAGAAATCAAGATATAAAAAAATAGATCCAAAGAAATGAAAAAATAGAAGGCAGGGTCAAATTTATCATTGGAAAAACAACATTGACCTAGAAATAGATTCAGGAGTGATCACTCAAAAATTATTGGTCTATCTGAAAGCCAATATGTAAAAAAGAGTCTAAATACCATCGTTCAAAAAATTATCAAGCAAATTTGCACTGATATTCTGGAACCAGAGGGCAAAATAGAAATGGAAAGACATCGATAACTGCCTCTTGAAAAAGATCCCAAAAGGAAAACCCCTAGGAATATTATAGTCAAATTCCAGAGTTCCCATGTCAAGGAGAAAATACTGCAAGCAGTCAGGAAGAAACAATTTGAGTATTTTGAAAACACAATCAGAGTAACATAAGACCTAGCAGCTTCTACATTAAGGGATCAAAGGGTTTGGAATATGATATTCTGGAGGTCAAAGGACCTAGAACTAAAAGCAAGAATCACCTGCCCAGCAAAACTGAGTATAATGCTTCAGGGAAAAAATATGTTCATTCAATGAAATAGGAGACTTTCAAGCAGTATTGATAAAAAAAAAAAACAGAGCTGAACAGAAAATTTGACTTTCAAATACAAGAAGCAAGAGAAGGATAAGATAGTAAACAGGAAAAAGAAATCAGAAGGAATTTATTAAAGTTGAAATATTTTAAAAAATAATTCAAAGTAATTAAGGATCTATATTTCACAATTCACCCTTCTTGACCTCTTTGTAGCTTTTGACACTGTTGAGTAGCTTACTTTTCTTGTGTTTTCTTGGCACTACTATTTCCCGATCTTCTTTTGATCTCTCAGGCTGTTCTACAGAATTCTTTGCTGCATCATCAGCACATTCTACCCCTAACAATGGGTATCGCTCAATACTCTATCAAGGGCCTTCTTCATTTCTCTATATATTCTCACTGACCTTATCAGCTTCCATTATTACATTATTCTTCTTATGCAAATAACTTACAGATCAATATAAGCTGTCCTGGTCTCACTCCTGAGTTTTAATGCCAACTATAGTTTTAATATTACCTAAATGAATATGTTGCAGGGATCCAAATTTCAACATGTACTAAATAGAATAATGTGTGAAAAGAAATATAAACTGTTTCAGGAAATTAGAGAATGGTCAAAAAATGTTCTGGCACACAGCAAAATCAAAGGATTTCTGCTGAAAAGCCTTTGTGTTTCTTTTTATTCTCAGTGATGTGAAGAAAAAGCAAAGAAAATCTCAGCACAGAATGCTTTGTGGTACACTTATGAAAGGATATTGTTATAAGTGTCCCAAGGTGGGAAGTCAGGATGAACTCCAGTCTTCATCAATGGAAACAAATGGATGAAATCACAAATCTATATATTCATGTATACTAGTGTGATATGAACTCAAACAGATAGAAATCTACTCCTTTTTTTTTCTTTTCATGTTATTTATTTACTTTCCTTTATTCAATTCTATTGTATGATTTTCCTGAAAAGAGGCAAGGGAGGAATCTATCTCATTCTGTACATCACATTTTATGATATTTGAGTGCATAAAACCGGTCGTGAGAGGAAAGTGAGAAATACATAGCCAGACATGAGAAGCCCTAATGTCCTGTTGATTACTTAGCAGTTCATCAGTCTAAAACTACTCCCATTCCTATAAAGAAAAATGAGTTAGGTATAATCTTTAATAACAACAATGCATTTGATAATTGTGTTAAAGTGAACATCTAAAATAAAAACGAAAGTAAAGCTATCTGTATTTGAAGGCCCATTCAAACTTTAAAAAAAATTATGCAGTAAGTTTAGACCACTTCAGGTTTAAATTCTTTTACATTTAGAACTTTAGGAGGAAAGTTGGAAAATGCACTATAGCAAAGCCTCATCTCTCTAACACCTTCCATTTTTGAAGTCAACACTAATGATGTTGAGGTCTGTGGGTGCAGATGTGGGTAAAAAGTAGGTAAGTTCCATTATTCTTTCCACTCTGTGTATAGCAATGCTGGCTTTTGATTAGTGACTGCAGCTGCTGTCCAAAGAGCCCTGCTGCTCTGCCTCTTAGCCTCAAGGTCAGCACTAAGCTACTTCTCAAAAAGAGCAACTCCATTTTGTACAGCTGCACTTCAAGTTCAAGTGTGGGCTGCATCTGACTCAGCCATCTCTGGTCATGCCATATTTGTTTGAGACTGCTTCAAGTGAATCTTTAAAGGTTGGTCTACCTTCCCCGCCAATACAGGTCTCGTAGTCAGCTAAGAGATTAGAGATCACTACAACTTCATAGGTTATTATTTTGCCCTAGAACTTGGTGTCATGCTGAAACTTTGGACTGTCAGTTTTCCAAAGGATGTGCTTCCTTTCTTGATTCAGTTCTCAGCTTTCGGATAGTGTAGTACAGCTAGTAGGTATTTGGTCCATTCGCCAATAACTTATTTTGGCCATAAAAATGTTCCATTTTTTCAAAGCCAAGTAGAAAAGGAAAGAAAAAATGTTATTAAAGAAAAGGCTTTATTTTTAGGAACTTAGGAGAAAATTAATCATCTTTACTATTATTGCCTCAAATGAAAAGAAAGTATGTCTTAATGTTAGATTGCAACTTAGAGAATTCATGCATTTAAAGAGGAAGATAGCTGGAACAGATTTTAAAGAACTGACTTCAAGAAGATCTGAGTTCAAATTTAGCCATAGACACTAGCTGCACCACCCTGTACAAGTTATTTAAAATCTATCTGCCTCAGTTTTCTCACCTGCCAAATGAAGATAAAGTACCTACCTCCCAGGATTTTATGAGAATCAAATGAAAAATTATTTGTAAAGTGATTTGGAATCTTTAAAGTGCTCTACAATTAGAAGATTTCATAATTATTGTTATATAAAATACATAATCTTCTTCATGTAAGACAAAACAACAAACACCAAATCTAAATAAATAAATAAATGAATGAATGAATGAATGAATGAACGAACAAACGAACAAACAAACAAACAAACAAATAAATAAATAAATGTAACCTTATTCACGAGCCATTCATTGCCATTGGATGAGGAATACTCAAACCCTCTCTCATTAAAGTATCTTCTCTCTTCTCTCATCAGAATGCCGCCAAATAGTAAGAAATCTAGTTAAAAGAAGCAAAATATTCTGTTTCATTGCACCTTCAGTTCTGTCTAGGATTATTCTTTTTTTTTCCTTCATCTCTGCCATTTGATTTTTAAAGTCTGTATTAAGATCTTCTATGAATTCTTTTTTGGGCAGGCTTCACATTATTCTTTGGAGCTATCTTTACTTCAGTATCCTCCTCTGAAGATGAACCCGTCATCTCTATTCCTGTAACAGCTTTCTATGATTGGATTCTTTCTCCTTTATTTGTGCGTTTTTTTGTGGTAATAGCCTAATTTTTGTAATCACCTCTCCATCCTGGAATATGAGAGATGGTGCCTCTTGCCCCAGATCTTCAATTTTCCCTTCTATCCCACTTCTTCTCATTGCCCACAGCCAGGGTCTTTCTACCCCACTGCTTCTGCAGTGACTTGGTGGTGGGTTGGTTTTTTCTCTCCCCCTGCTGCTCTTTGCAGTACAGCTGGGCCTGGCGTTCCTTATCAGCAAAGGTTCCCTCAAACTTCCCAGACTCAAATGTCCAAGTACCCTCACTATCAGGGCATAAAAGTTCCTGTGGGGGGGATGCAGTAGCCCCTCAAACCAACTAATCCCAAGACTTGCTGCTTATTGTTAAAATGGAACAACCTGAAAGTGTTTACTCTTCACAGGGACCAAACCTCACCCTGGGATTTTTCTTCTGATCTTTTCGAATTGTCCCAGGAGAACCTGAGTTATGCCTCTATTCTTATTTATCTCCACCTGTACTTTTTTCCCCATAAGGTGCTATTTCAGCTCTTTTCTGGGGGAAAATCTTGAGAGCTTGGAATTTTCTGACCTCCTCCACCATTTTCCCAGAATCCTCTCTCTAGTTCTGTATAAATAGCCAATCAAAGAAGCTCCCTGACCATGTGATTAGAACACCAGAATTGGTTACTGAATGGCTGCATGTGCTTCAAACTTCATGTGGTTATTGCAACAGCAGAACATTCCATGAAACCTCATGTGGACTGCTCCCTCACTACAATATCGATAATGTATCATGAGGAATTTGTGAATTCCAGATCCTAGACCTCCACTCTCTCAGTTTGTCGAAAATGACGCCACTTAGAAATGTCCTTACCACTATTAATAGATTATAATATATTCTTAGTCCTCAGATGTGTGTATGTGACCTCCATATAGATATCCAAGACAGTCTCAGAAGTGAGAGAACATAACCACCGAATGTCTATCTATTAACAGAAATTATATTAGTTAGTCTATAGGAGGATATGATAATATTAAAGCCTAAGACTCTTTGGAGCTCCAGAATAAAGGAAGTCAGGGTATTCTAAATAAACAGTGGTGCATATATATTTACTTTAAGCATTACTGTTTTAGGACTTTCTATATATTTCCCCCTTTACTCCTTTCCCAGCTTTTATTTAGACATATTTCCTAATGTAGTAGGTGAGTTTCTAAACCGTAACAATGGGGTATTTCAACTATAGAAATTTCTCTATTTCCATCACAATGGAAGCATTCTAATAAAAGCATTTTCAGGATATTTTTTCTATTGAATTATTTTCACCTGTAGCATCACCCAGATGGGAAATTAGAATTCTCCTCATTTAAATAGGGAGCTCTGCAAAGACAGGATGCTAATCCAGAGTGACCCCACTGTGGCATTCTTTAATTGTTGATGGCATAAAGTAAAATGGGACTGGACGCAGAGCAAATTGCTTCATTAGTGACATACTCTAGAATACCTATGAAACTATAACCTGCATTTCCTAACACATGGGCCATGTAATTTGATCATTTAACTCACATAACTTGACTTTGTTAACTACTTAAATAAGATTTATAAAAAGCCTAATGTATTATTTTTCACAATATTAAATATTTTTTCTAATTTTAATAATGTACAAAACTAATATCTAAAATAAAAATATATATTTAAGCAAATAACTATTTAATAACCTTATATGCATTAAAATAATATAATCCAAAAATTTATAACTCCTTTGTGAATAAAGCTAAATACACATGCATACATATATACAGAGACATGCGTACACACATGGACATACAGAAATATACATATAGATAAACAAATGTGTATATGTGTGTACATGCATGCACTTTTGGTGTCTATATATCACTCAGCTCTCAACTGTGGCTCCAAGAAGCAGTAGCATGTGCAGTAGCTAGATCCCAGGAAAACCATCTCAATAGATGGGCTGAACAAGAAAGAGGGTAAAAAATAGACCTCAAAGTCATCAGCAAGTTAGTTGGGTATTTGCACCAAGCATGTGAAAACACCTAAAACTGAATAGGAAAATGTGAGCATTTTGTTTCAACATGCCATGAAGGCAGTGGAAGCAGGGACTGGAAAATTTAGAGCTTGGTCACACACTAAAGCCATTCATTGCATCCAGAGCCATCACTAGTCATGCAGATTTTTGTCTTGCCACTGGGCTCCAGTGATTCTGCAAGAGAGATCATGAGGCTGATGACTTTGTCCAACTCTGTTTCACTTAAATCCAGCTTACATACAAGTCAAAAGACATCACTCATACCATTTTATCGTTTCATTATTCTACTACTTGATAATTTTACATTTTTTATTATTTTACTATCCAATTACTTCATTATTTATTATTTTACTTTTATTCTTTTTTTCCACTTTGGGGGGCAATTGGGGTTAAGTGACTTGCCCCAGGTTACACAGCTAGTAAGTGTTAAATGTTTGAGGCCGGATTTAAACTCAGGTCCTCCTGACTCCAGGGCCAGCACTCTATTCACTGAGCGACCTAGTCGTCCCTATATATAATATATATAATTATACATGTATAATATAATATATATATAATTAATGTCATAATTATATATAATATATATAACAACTATGTTATTCTTTTTACTATTTTGCTGTAGCTCATCTGCCATTCTCAAAGAGGACCAATGATATAAAAAAAATGATGTCTTGACTTGCCAGTGAATTGGATTTGTGAGGAAGAGCTATGCAAAATAATCAGCCTCACCCTCTCCTCCAGAGTCATCTGAGTCCAGTGGCAAGACATAGTTTCTATTTTACAAACCTCAAAGCTCTCTGGTGATGAGCTAGTCGTGAAGCAACAAGCGGGGAGCTGCGGTTAGTTACAACCCTGTACACTTGTGCCTAAGGCTATAGAGTCATCTTTCTACTGGACTAAAGAAGTAGCGGGATTTGGCAGTCCCCTGCATGTTTGAGCAGCCATTTTAAGGAGAGCACTGCTCAGCTTTTGCTATGAGGAAGAGGCTAGTAAAGGTGCCCTAAAATCATCTGCTTCACTTACCTCTGGCGTGCTTACCACAGCAGGGAGAGAGTCTACACTGTGTGTGGTAAAAATGCAAAAACATATAAACAAAAAATTATGAAGATGATTCTGCTCACCATTGGTAAATGGAACGTGTATGGACCACAAGAAATTGAGTAGATCTGAAAGGCGAACAGGCCTTTTTGAGAGAGAACTCAGCAGATCATGGAGCGTAGGATCATCCAACAGAACATCCCCACATTTAAAAGGGTGCTATACTCTATGAGCAAAGCATAATTGTGATAGCTCAAAAAAATGTGACATGCACAAATTTAGAGAAGTTTCTCTCCCAAATTGTATGTACCTGGATACAAAGATGTAGATTTTTGGATTAATGATTATGCTTGTGGTTCTCATCACTATGTGGATATGGAATACACCCTCAAGCTGCAAATGTTGCTGATATTCTTACTCTTCCCAGCACACTAAAATGGGAAGCAAGCTCAGTGTGAATGAACAGTGTAATATGGTAGCGATTAAAACTAAAATAAGCTTATACAACACTCAAATACATGTCATTAAGAGTTTTCTCCAGGTAGATCACATCTTGAATATTGTATCAGTTCTGGGCATTATAATTTTGAGAGGCTATTGACAGATTTGAGCGTGGAAAGCAGGTAATTAGGATGAAGTGTCTCAAGTTCATTACATATACAAATTTCTTGGACAATTGGAAATGTTTAGCCTGAAAAATGGAAGACATAGGTAGGATATGATACCCAGATTCAAGTGCCATCCACTCTTCAGTGTGGCATCCAAATGAAGAGATGCCAAGTTGTTATCTTTTCTTACATATGCAGGAAATGGTCATGACCATGTGAAAAAGAACTATTTTTTAGTTCTTTATTTTTATACAGCTCATTTTCCTCTTCTTCCCCACTACTGCCTCATTCTCCCTACCCTGTATTACTGGACCCTCCTCCCTGTAAGCTTCTGGCCAGCTCTATTAGATAGATGCAAATTCCAGTGTTAAAGAGTGTACTGAACAGAGCACTGAATTTGGAATCCAAATATTTGAATTAGAGGATCACAGATTTAGATTCATAAAACACTTTAAAGGTAATGCAGTCTAGTGGTGTCATTTCACAGATAGAGAAACTGAGACCCAAAGAGTTGATACAATTTAAGCAAGGTCATACAGGAAGAAAGCATCTGAAATAGAATCTGAATCCAGGTCATCCAGCTCTAAAATCAGTGCTCTGTCCAGGGTGACTTTATCACCAACTGGGAGAAAATGTGCAAATTTCTTTGCTTTTCTTGGCTTTAGTATCTTTTTCTATAAGAATTTTAGATTAAATACTTGGGGGGTGGAGGGAGAGGCTTCCAGTTTTAATATTCAACAACAACAACTACAAAACAACACAGTTTGCAAGGAGTCTGATTCATCTATTCTACATTGTGATGTCCCCTGATTTTTCCCCTCTAAGGATAAGGTCAGAAGTATAGGAAGTTGGGAGAACTACATCTAGTTGCATTCTAAGTTTTTTTGCTTACACAAGATTCAGATAAGATGGACAAAGGCACTGCTTCAATTCATTCACCTTACCTAGAAATGCTTCCTTTGCTGAGATCATTCATTCATTTCTGACATAAGCCAATCATCACAGTCTTCCCAAGCAGCAGGAATTGTGTCAAGATTAACCTATTTACTATGCTACTCATGTAGACTAGTTTTGGCATAGCCTTCTTTCTGAAACCTATGTCCCATGATCAAAAGATTAGCACTCTTAGATAAATGACATATGCCTAGTTTCCTTTTTCTTCCCTTCTCATGCCACCTTCAATTTCTCATCAGGGACTCTTACTCCAGTTTTCACTTGTACCAAAGTAGCCTGATTCCAACTGATTTGCAGGAACTGACGTTACAGATGTACCCCTCTATGGGTAACACTCCTCAAGTGCCTGTTTTTAGCTCATCATAAGCCCCAAACACCTTTCTGTTGTGCAGTCCATGGCTCATCCTGCCCTTCTTGGGGAATAATGCAGGCTTAGGATTAGGAAAAAAATTAATTTCACATACCAGCAGAATATCCATCCTCAACAATAAAATATAGGTACGAAACCATGGAAACCAAATTCAAAAGCAAGCTATAAAGCTCTATAACTTTCCCATATTATTCAGTGCCCTACTCCATCCCCAATATCTCCAACCTATCTCACGAATTACATCATTGACTCTGCTGCCCTGAATCAGCCTGAGATAAGTTCAGCTCTGTCTTTAAGTATTACATCTAGTTTTGCCCAATTCTCTAAGTGAATAACAGGTAGACCCATTTAGATCCAGTCATTTGAGCTGCCTATGCCCAACTATTTTGACATTTGCACAAGGATTTACATATACATGTGTATATGTATTTATACGTATACACACAGGTGTACACATATATAGATGTATGTATGTATTCATTCATATATGTGTGCATGTATACTTTCTGCCAGATATAATTCACTGTATTCAATTTTCCTTTCCAATTCGATCTAATTTTTGTTTCTGTCTGGCTCAGGCCTTCCCTAGGGAATCAGAGAAGTGAATAAGGGTTTGTTATAAAAAGAATTTGCTCTTAACAGAGACTGAATTTGAGGATGGAACCTCAAAGCCCTTCCTTTCTGCTTCCTACTGGGCTGACGCCTGCATGCAAAAAGGAAAAGTAAACAGAGAAGCTGATCATGTCAACAAAAAAGTTGAAAGGGAAGCAACACGTCCTTGTGCTCTCCACCAACCCTGAACCTGAGAAGCTAAACATATGGGTGGTGCTACAAAGCAGATAATCCTCAGGGAGATGGTTGAGTGTTGAGTGGAGAAGTAAATATACATTAGCTGCTCTTTCCATTTCAAGACTTTGCCTCTCTCCAAGACTAGTTGAGGCTGAAAGGACTAATTGTTGACTGGGAAGAGACTGACCTTCATTCAGCAACTCGAAAAGCTGGTGTGGAACTCAACATTGGATCTCCACCTCATCACCTCCCAGGCTGCTGCCACTGTTCCACCTCTCCAAAGGGTGTCCTTGTCTTGCATCCAGTTTTTGTTGTATCCTATGATACCATAGACATATTTTATTTCTTGAATTTTTGGTTTTGTTTAGTTTTTCTTCAGGGTGTCCTTAATAATGCTTCTCCTTCCCATCTTTTTTTAATAGTCACCAAAGTTTGACTCACCCTACAAAATCTACTTTTGCATCCTGTGATTGTCCCCCAAGGCCTATACTGTAAAAACAACTTCTTTTGTCTTGATTATACTTGTGTATCTTATGGGAGTGGGGGTTAGGCTTAGGGTCTGTCTTGCCTTTTAATATCAAGTGTAGCTAATTAGTGGTGTTAATGAGACTGTTTAACAAGATAAATGTGCCATGGATAGTTAACACAAGCTTCCAAGTGTTCTTTCTGAAGTATTAACTTTCTGAACTGTTCACTGGGTCTGGAGTTTGCTGCTACTTTAACAAAGTCAGCCTGCCATTCTCCCAAGATACGCTTTGTCCTCTGATTTAGTTTTTACTTAACCTACGAGCACATTCTGGAACACTAAATCGTAATTCGCCTTTAGGCTAATACTTGTGAGAGGGAAGATGATTAGACAGTGTATCAGATGCAGGATTGATGCAGGAATAATATCATATGCCCCTATTGGATAATCACAAGTATACATAGTTTGACACCGCAGACATACTTGACCTTTGGCGTCTACTGAGTAAATTTGGTAGTGTAGTTCTGGATAGATACTGTTGTCAACATAAATGTCAGTCAGTCAAAGCTACAGATATATGTGGTTATGTCAAAGTCAATGATAGCTTATAAGGTAAGATAGAGTGGAGAAAATGGGTCTAGTTTAAGTTATAGGATCACAGATATAGAGCTCGAATCAATTTTAGAAGTCAATTAATCCAAACCTTTTCTCTCTCTCTCTCTCTCTCTCTCTCTCTCTCTCTCTCTCTCTCTCTCTCTCTCTCTCTCTGTCTCTGTCGCTATCTCTCTGTCTCTGTCGCTATCTCTCTCTGTCTCTCTCTGTCTCTTTCTCTCTGTCTCTCTCTGTCTCTTTCTCTCTCTCTCTCTCTCTCTCTCTCTCTCTCTCTCTCTCTCTGTCTCTCTGTCTCTCTCTGTCTCTCTCTCTCTGTCTTTTACTTTTGGGAGGGCAACTGGGGTCAAGCAACTTGCTCAAGGTCACACACCTAGTAAGTGTAAAGTTTCTGAGGCCAAATTTGAACTCAGGTCCTCCTGAATCCAGGCCTGGTGCTCTATTCACAGTTCCACCTAGCTGCCCCAACCCTCTCTTTTTACAGAGAAGGAAAATGAGATCCAGAGAGATTAAGTAACTCTAAGCTAAAGGTCTCTAAGGCTCTAAGTGACCGAACCAGGATCTTTATTCAGGTTTGATGACTCCATGCTTAGTATTCTTTCCACTAAATAATGTTGTCTCTTTAATTTATGCTTATTGACATGGTAAAGACCTTGGAAATCTGTCCAAAGTTTTGGTCCTAATATTTTGTTACCTCTTCTTATTCTCTAGACTGTGAAAGATTATTAGAACCCTTTGTTATAGCAATGACCATGCTCTGGAAATTGACTCAAAGATGTGCAAAAAATACATCATGGACTAGTTTGCAAAATTGGCACAGCCCTAGGAGCTTCCAATCAGCTTAAAGAAATCTGAGGTCACATAACAATCAGCACCAGGGAAAGGTTGCACACAAAGATTTTCATTGGCAATGCTAAGCCTAGCTCACATCTGAGGTCTTCTAAGTGAAGACTAGGTAGGTAATGAAAGTTTGCAAAAAAATAATGTCATCTGGCATGAATTCCTTTTGGCTTCCTCTTACATGAAATATTTTTTTCTTCCAGTGGCATGATATGAGATATTAATAAAATTCAAATTCATATTCAAGTTTGTATAAGAAGAAGAAAAAATATCCCCCACATGAAAAATGATCCTAAACTCACAACTAGTTTGGGCTCTGAGTCGTCTTACAGCTGTATGAATGTCAACACCATTGAAACATAAAAAGGCAGCACTGATCCTACTAGTATTCTACTTATGACTGTTGGGCCATAGGGATCTTTGCAACATACATTCAGAGGAGGAATATATATATATATATATATATATATACATATATATATTTCAACTAATTTGGTTTACATAATGAACTGGAATATCTCCATTTTTCCTTCTTTTTATGTATTACCTACAGCATTGAAATTAGAAAACTGGAGGTAATTTATTCACAATTTCTCCAAATTCTTCATTTTTCCTTTAGCTGAAAGCATTTTAACCAGTAAAAACTTTCAAACTGCTTTGAACTCAGAAGTCATGCAAAAGTAATCTGAATTAAGGATTGTGTCTACATATGATAAAATGGAAAAATGACATCATCAGAATGTTTAGAAGATTGACAAGTGTCAGATCACTAATAATCTCTAGGGCTGCTGCTAATCTAAGCATTAAAAAATAGTCATGGAATCCAGTTAAGTACCCCTGTTTCAAGAGTTTGTACATGCAATCCAAATCATTGTGACATTCTACAGACTGGTAGTAGTCAGTTTTTCCATGTTAATATAGGGGGGGTTAAGAAAATATATTTCCAGAAATATTGTTAAGATAAATATTAACTAACATGTTATGTGAAAGTTATAGGGAATTGGATATCACTAGGAAAAGATTTTTTTTAATTATTCCAAAAATGATTAGATGCCCTGACAATGCTGAAATACTATTTATCCACTATAATTAGGGATTTTCTAAGATTGCAAAAGGAGATACATAGTGTAGTTGTTCGTTTGTTTTAATAAATTGTGTATCAACTCCACTTTTTGCCCTTTGCATAGATGCTCACAGTCATTAGAATTAAATGATCTCAAGACAATTTGTTTTTAAAGTTTTAAAGCTATTGGGGAAATATCTCTGCTTTGGAGTAGATAATGCTTTCTTTAAAAATCCCTACTTTCTTGCTGTGCCCCTTATTAGAAAGTTGAAAGTGCTTTCATCTACACCTACTTATGTTAAAATTTTAATCTGCTCACTCTTTAAAAACCTAACCCAAAGAAATTTTTCCCTATCATAAAACCATGCTTTCTGGATAACACTTCTATGAAAATAAATTTGATTATCCTTATTTTGCCAAATGTTTCCCTAATAAGCAAGGTGAACAACAAATCAAAACCCAGGGAGGTAATTTTGACCTTACAGATGCGACTGAGACTTAATGAGATGAGACTCATGACTTGATGAGATAAAATTCAAATTGGAAAGTAGGTCCAGATATATAGTAGGTCCAGTATATACTATTCAAAGTCAGCAAGGTAGGTAATGAAGTATTGGGAATCATTGTATATTAAGAAGTGTACCAGTTGGTCTGGCTAGGTGGCATAGTGAATAAAGCACCTGCCCTGGAGTTAGGAAGACCTGAGTTCAAATCCAGACTCAGTCACATAACACTAACACTTCCAGGTGGTCTTCCAGGCAGCCCTCTCAGCCTTCCAGGTGGCTTTCACCAGATTCTGGTCTCATAGAAAACTACAACTCAGTTCTCAGTCCAGCAGCCCAGCTCCCAGGTGCTGGGACAATTCTGCTCCCTCCACCAGGAGCCACCAGGAGGAAAATTCCCAATTCTGATTCTCTGTCTCTGGAATTCTTCTTATATACACACACTGGCCTTCTGTCTCAGCCAAACCCCTTCTGCCATATTAGCAACAGGAGACAGAGTTCATGCCCTCTGTTCACAGGAGACAGAGCTCACACCTTCTGTTTCCTTCAAGAGGTACTTAGCCCTAAGTTACTAAGGGCTAAATATCTGTTTAAGTGATTACTGTTACAAGTCCCAGAGGTCTTATCTGTAGAAGGTCCTGTATTCATTCTTCATATCCCATCTGTTATCAAATCTTGTCATTTCTACCTTCATAACACGTCTAATATATGTTGCCTTCCTTTCATTCATAGATATCCTGCTCTGGTGGAGAATCCCTCATGATTGAACTATTCTAATAGCCTTCAGGTTGATTTCCTTGTATCTAATCTCTCCTTATTCTGATCTATTCTCCAATCACCTACCAAAATGACTTCCCTAAAGTGTAATTCTTACCATGTTATTCCCCTATTCAATGAACTCCAGTGCATTCCTGTAATCATAAAGATCAAATATTAAATATAAAATCCTCTGTTTTGCAATGAAGTCCCATTACAGTCTGCCTTTTCCTACCTCTCCAGAGCCCCCTCCGTATACCTTGCAATTCAGCAATATTGACTATTCTTGCTATAATTTACTTACTACAGTCCATCTCCTAACTCATAGCTGTTGCATTGACTGTATATCTATCCTGTTCTAAAATACTCTCCCTGTTCATCTCCCTTTCATGATTGGGTTTCTTTCAGAACTCAGGTCATATTTTACCTTCTGAAGGAATCCTCTAACAATATCCCCAACCTCCTATTGCAAGTGCGCGACTTCTGAAATCACCTTCCATTTATACAGTACATATCTTATGTAGACTTTTTTTGTTTGTGTGTTGTTTCTCCCATGATTTTGCCTTTGTTTTTATTTTCTGTAGTAAGTAAAATGGGCAGTGAGGTACCACAGTGGCTACAGTGCTGGTTCTGGAGTCAGTAAGGCATGAGTTTAAATACAGCCTCAGATACTTACTAGCAGTGTGACCCTGTCTGTATATATGTCACTTAACCCTGTTTGCCTCAGTTTCCTCACAGGTAAAATTAGCTGAAGAAGGAAATGGAAAACCACTCCAGTATATTTGCCAAGAAAACCCCAAATAAGATCACAAAGGGTCAAACGTAGCTGAAATATGACTCACCAACAACTAATCAGATAGCCTGAAGAATGCTTGTTGACTGACTCTCTGAAGAGAGAAAAAAAAATTACAAAGATGATAAAAGTGAATATTTTAATGATACAGTTGTAGAAACATAGGGAATTCACCCAAAAATTATATTCATAAAAGACCAAAAGACAAAACATAGGAGAAGGTCAAGTAATGGGGAATAAAAACAGAAATGCAGCATAATCCAGTAAGAATAATGTAAGAGGCACCCAAACACAATATAAACTGAATTTACCATGGAAAATGAAGAAAATAAATTGAGATCCTTGTTTGATTGTTTTGTTGGGGATAGCAAGAGGATCAAGGAAAGAATATGAATATGTACCACACATATGTATATATAGAGGATCAAGGAAAGGATATGAATATGTACCACACGTATATGTGTAGATGTAGATGTAGATGTAGATGTATGTATATGTATATGTACACACACATAATATGGATATGTGTGCATATGTGTGTATTGCACATGTGTGATACACATGTACTGTGCAAAAATACATGTGTGCATAGGTGTGTATATATGTGCCTGTATATGTGTGCATATATACATACAATCCCACCTTCTATACTGTTTCTTCTAATCTTTCTTAATATCATTGCTATCCTCTAACACTTTCCTATGTATTCTGTATATAACTTAATCTATTTATTTTCATGTCTCTGTCATTTGCTTTTTTTTTTAATATCCCCAGGTCTCAGCACACTGCTTGGTACATAGTAGACCACTAAATAAATTTCTATTGAGTGGCGGCTAGGTGGTGCAGTGAATAGAGCACTGGCCCTGGAGTTGGAAGACCTGAGTTCAAATCAGGTCTCAGACATTTAACACTTACTAGCCATGTGACCTCGGGCAAGTTACTTAACCCCAATTGCCCTGCCTCCAGCCTTCCAAAAATAAAAAGGAATAATGTTTATTGAGTGAATGTGTATATATGTAGTATGTGTACATATGTGCAAGTTTATACATACATGTAAGTATCTGCATATATGTATTGTTTATTTGTATATTATGTGCATTGGTATGTATGTGTGTATATGTAATTGCTTAGTTCCTGCCAGTTACCTTTGACTAATAGTAGAGAATAACTCATTCACCACAATGACGGAGAAGAGCGAATATTGCCTGAAGTTTGTTTTATTTTTCTGTTTTTAATGAGAAGATAATTCAGTCCATAAGTATAAAGTAGTGAACTTAATTCAGATTTCCAAAGTAATTCTAGAATGTATTTCTAGAGGAATGTGGTAATGAAAGGAATGGAAGCAGTTGTACCAAAAAATGAGATCAGTTTCATCAAGAAAGGGTCACTGCATGCAAGCCCTCAGTTCCTTTCTTGACAAGTTAACTAAATTGGTAAGGGAGTTAGAAGGCCATAATAATAGATTATCCAAATTTATGCAAAGAGTTGCATTTTGTAATCCTTCTGGACAAGATGGTAAAATGTGGATTAGCTGATACTACAACTCAATGGATTTGAAACTGGTTGAAAGGATACACTCAAAGTAGACACTGATCTCTGAAGTAATACCTCAAGGAACTATGCTAGATTGTTCATAATTTAACACTATTTTATCAATGACATGGAATAAATTTTCTTGTTCAATTTGTATACAGTGAAGAAGACACAGTGAAGGTGGGTAATAGTTTCATACATATATTTTTGAGAATAAATTAGTTTTCACTTATAGGTTGGAACTGTAGGCCACAGAGGTCCTGTTTTAGTCCAGATTTTGTGTTTACTTGATTCATATTCATATTAGGAAACTGAGGATCTGAGAATTTTTATAAGTAATATGTCTAAGATTACACAGTTAGTAAGGCTTTCACAACAGAGAGCCTTCTCACTCTTACTTTAATACCCTTTAACTTCAATGCTTTGTGTCATGATTCTTCTAAGTATCTACTTTCCAGATTTTTCCTTATCTAATTTAAGCTATAAACTTCTCTTCCTGATTCAATCAATCAACAAATATCAATTTAACAGCTACAATGTACAAGGCAGAGATCAAAATCACAAATGAAAAAAGTTAGTTTTTGGAAGACGGGAAGGTACCAGCTCCTGTAAGTGGGGAGGGTGTGTTTCTGAAAAAACTTCATAGAGAATGTGGTCATTGAGCTCTGAAACAAGCTAGAGATTTTAAGAAGCAAAGGTGAGGAGGGAATTCATTGCATTCTAGACTAGTGAGCAACCAATACAAAGCTGCAGAGATCAGCAATAGAATGCAATTTGTGAGGAATGGGAAGAAGGCCAATCTGACTGTATAAGAGAGCAAAGACATTAAGAACAGACCACATGCAGTCTGCAATACTCTCAAGTAAGGACTTGAACCAGATTGAAATGCATTTGGGAGATATTTAACAAATTAAATAAAAACACAAGAAAAGACAGATAACATTAGATTTTGAAATTAAGGCAATATACTGTGTAGGAATCCTTAGCAACTCTTGTTTCTATTTCAGTTTTGACATCACTGTCCTAGTGTTTGATGGGAAATAAGAATATTTAACTGTGATCATGGACTATGATCTGCAATGAAGAAAAGAATGACTGAATGAATGAGGTCACAAATCCATTGAACTATACATATTCAGTCTATGTTAGCTTACAAACCCTCGGAAAGTAGGGACTGATCATTTTTAACATTCATCATGCACATTATAGTTCTAAGTATCATAATATGCCAAATAAAGAGTAGTTAAAGATAATTAGGAAAATAGAAAATATGAATCAGCTTCATTGCTGAGATAATACTTCATAGTAATTTCTCTCTGTAGACTTGATTCTTGTGCCTCATTTCTGCCCTTCATATCTTATGCTGTCAGAAAGGTAAATGCAGTTCCATTACATAGAAAAGGAAGATATGATGACGGAATGTGACCAGTTTTATTTCCATACTATAGGAATCACAGGAGGTAGACATGGAGTTCTCTCATTTCCATTCCTGTCTCTGTCACCTAAAATGTTCTAATTCCTCTGCTTTCCTTTGCCTCACAAAGCCAAAATAAAGTGTGCTGTTAAAGAGTTCCTCTGACTCCATGATAGCCCACTCCACAGAAGCCTGTATAACTCACTTGTGGTTGTTGCAGGATGGTCATAATAATTCACGTTTCACTGTGAGTTATCCTGTGTAACACCTAGAATTCAATATGCTGATAGGGGCCAAACTAATACAAAAAGGAAAATGTTAAAGAAAAAAAACCTGAAACCTTAGCACAACCTGAAATGATTTCTAATAGCCAAGATCTCATTAAAAGATAGAGTTTGCATGTAAAGCTAGACAATAATAGTGAGCTAGCCCTCACAGGCTAAATGATTGACAGTGTACCTGAACTCTTCATCCACTAGAGACTTCCACACACATATGGTTCCATGACCAAGGGCATGGTGTCGCTTAATTTTAATTTAGAGTATTAGAATGCATTGCTAACATTTTCTTTTCCGTGGTTCACAATTTCCAAGTCCTATACATATTGCTGTATATGTATATATACACACACACACATATATATACATATATATATATATGTATGTATGTATGTATTCTCTGTGCAGACAGAGAACAAGGAGAGCCCAGTTGAAGCTATAGAAGGTACAGGAGATATAACCCCACTACTCTAAGAATGATGTTGCATTTTGCAATGAGTACTTTTAAAAATAGTTCCAAAAACCCAGCAATACTACTTCTAGAACTATATCCCAAAGAGATCATGAAAATGGGAAAAGGACCAACATGTACAAAAATATTTATATGAGCTCTTTTTTTTGTGGAGGTCAAGAACTGGAAATTTAGGGGATGCCCATCAATTGGTAAGTGGCTGAACATGTTGTGGTAAAATAGAATTCAATTGTGCTATCAGAAATGATGAGCAGATGGATTTCAGAAAAACCTGAAAAGACTTATATGAACTGATGTAGAGTAAGGTGAACAGGGCCAGGAGAACATTGTACACAGTAACAGTCACATTCTGTGATGACTGACTGATGGACTTAGCACTTCTCAGCAATGCAAGTACCTAAAACAATTCCAAAGGACTCATGATGGAAAATTCCATCCAATACAGAAAAATATAGAGTCTGAGTACAGATTCAAAACATACTATTTGCTCTCTTTTTTGTTTTGTTTTTTCTCTCTCATGATTCCTCTCATTCATTCAAATTCTTCTATACAATATGACTAATGCAAAAATGTATTTAATAAGGAGGTATGTGTATAGCCTGTATCAGATGGCACACCTCTTGAGGAGTGGTCAGGGTAGGGAGGCAGAGAAAATTTAAAACTCATGGAAGCGAATGTTAAGAAATAAAATAAATAAATAATTTTTAAAAAACACTGCTTAAATCAAAACGTAGTTGACAAAAGTTCACAAGACAGGAAACTTCTTTCTCTAATCCCAGTGTTATGGTACTATTGATAAAGGCATAAAAGGCATATCAAATGAGATGTTATATGTCAGATTAAGCTCCAAAAAGCCTTGTTTTCTCATGTTATTCCTGGGGTTGAAGAACTTTAGGATAACTTTCAATTTCCTTAGCCTAACATACAAAAAACTTTTAATAATTTTTCCCTGCGCTACTTTTTAAAACATATCTTATGTTATTCTCTTGCCAGACTGATATAATACTGACCCAATGAATATTGTTCCTTCTGGGAATTTTGTAAATAGCTCTCCTATCTACAATACTTTTCTCTGTCCTCTCCACATACCCAAACCTTAACCATCCTTTCATGACTTCAAAACTCGTGTCTTCCTGTCTATACTACTATGATTTTTCCCTTCATTGAACATCTATTACTTAGCATTAACTGTCCAAACTAATTTGGTACCAAGTCATATGCTGCCGTGAAAACATATCAAATGCATTATGCATGCTTCTTCTCCTAACATATAATTTACATGGTGCATATTATGGAGCATGCACAGGGATTAACCCTTGCCCTCTTTCTAGAAGAAGAATTTGTGAGTGTTCTTTATCAAAGAGTCAGAGCCCATGTAGCATGAAGAATGGCTCCTGAATCATTTTCATCACCTACATATTTAGTATGCGATAAAACATTAAAAAATGAATGAATTAATATGTTCATATTAGGCTATTTATCTTTAAAATTCCATTCCCTTACCTCAGCTGCATTTTCTAAGGTCTTAAATAGTATTGTTTAATTTTTTTTAACTTCTTAAGTGCAAAAAATTCTGTCAGCTACACATCTAAGTTATTGGGGTCATAGCTAAGATATTAAATTTAAATTTAAAATCCTTATATCTTGTTTTCTAATGTTTGAGTCACTGACATTGACTGCATTAGAGTAAAAGGGGGGAAAAGTCTTCACCTTTTTGACTACTGATGTGAGAGGCTTGCCAACTTTATTAGTGGAGAGGTAATGAGAAAAAGGATAATAGCCTTTTGAAGAGAACGGACATAGGACATTTTTGATAAGGTAATATTTCATTTGTATTCTGTCCAAACAATTTTTTATCTTTTGAGATGTCAGAACATGTATTTCAAAGTCTGTTCTCCTTTATTTTACAATCCTAAGAAGGTGTATAAAATGACTCAAAATCTTGTGGGTTTTTTCTTAGCATTTCCTGACCTGTGCAACACAACAAAATAATAATTTCTATCTTGTGAAATGTAAACTAAGTTTTGCATATCATATATGTAGCTCCAGTACACTGAAATAAACTTCAATAAATATTATCTCTTCCTTTCCAATGTGATCTGATCCTTACATATCCATATTCTATCACTTTAACAAAGATTGGCTACCCAGCAGAAAAGGAAGAAAAAAACATTTATTAAGCAACTATCATGTGCCAGGCACTGTTCTAAGTACTCGATATATATTATAACTACCTAGGGAGGGAGGAGGTGATATATCACTGTTGAATTGAGAACACAGAGGTTAAGTGACTTGCCTAGAGGCACATAGCTAGTAAGTGTTTGAGGGTGAACTTGAATTCAAGTCTTCTTGACTCTAGACCCAGAACACTATCCACTTTGCCATTATCTACCTCTAAAGAGAAGACATTTCAAGGAATAATTTTCATGTTTGATCAGAAGGATTACTTCCATCAATATTTAACCTCTTAATGTAAATCCAGGGACCGAGGGGTGGTGTAAAGAAAAATAAAATGAAACAAGAATAGAGAAAATGGGGCTAATAGAAGGAGAGAGGCAGAAGATAACTTTGTCAAGAATTTCCTCTAATATTGTGGCAAACATATCCCCCCCCACAAAAAAATGGTTTATATTGTTTTTTATCAATAGCCAGAAGAGGCTAAGGAAACTAACATCTGTAGTGGTGGGAAGTTGAATGAAAATACATGAAAATAAAACTCACAATTTTAATTTAATATAATTGCAAAAGTTCTTCCACAAGTAAAATCAATAGCTAGAATTAGAAGTAGAACATTTCAATAGAGAAAATGCAGCAAATTTATCTGAGATATTCATATATAATATGTATATTATGTAATTATATATATTATATGTATAATATGCATATATAATACAGATGAACCAGATAGATAAATAAAAATATATTAAAAAAGAATTAATAAATTAACATCTAGGAATATGAAGAGGTAATTCTTAAAGGAAGCAATAAGAGAATGGGAAAAAAAACTGTTTAAATCATGAAAAATAAAACTGCAAATCACCTTAAGTCCCATCTCATATCTATGACTTTCCAAGATGAAAAAAGAGGGGTGACTAGGTGGCTCAGTGAATAGAGCACCGGCCCTGGAGTCAAGAGGACCCAAGTTCAAATCTGGCTTCAGACACTTGATACATTTATTAGCCGTGTGACTTTGGGCAAGTCACTTAACCCCAATTGCCCTCCAAAATGAAAAAAAATGATAAATAGAAAAAATGATCATTGCTAGAGGGTGTCTAGAAGTATTGATGCATTGTTGTTCAATCTGAGAAGAGAGCTCACAATAATGGACACCGGAAATACCTTTTGATTCAATAATAATATATTACAAAAAGAACCCCCCCAAAAAGGGAAAAAAAACTCACATTCACAAAAATATTTATAATAATACTCCGGGGTGTTAGAAATAATTGGAAACAAAGCAGATTCTCTTCAATTTAGTAACAGCTAAAGAAATTGTACAAATGAAGATAATGAAATATCACTGTGCCATAAGAAAAAAACAGAAGTGATAGATTCTACACAACCTGCTGACCAAGCAGGGCCTTCACCTCCCTTGCCCAGAACATGACCCTGGCCTGTTCTGGAAATCCCAGTCCCCTCTGACTACAATCTGGGGAATTCCAGTTCCCCTCATACCATGCCCCTCCACCCTGTGTCCTCCACCCTGTTCTATGAAAGACCCCTTGTACCCTTGTACCATTCTGCCCTGAGTCATGTGCCATACTCCCCTGAGTCATATAGATTTGACCAATGGCTGATCTTTGCTTCTGTACATCACAGTTTTTGCTAGCTCCCCTCCCTATTATAATTTTGTGGTTTTAGCCTATATATCCAAGATCTGAAAACCCAGAAACCACTTCTAATTTGAGTGAGAACTCTGGCAGTCACATGCTTGATCAATAAATCCACACTTAAATTTATCATGAACCTAGGTCTCGACTTGCTCTTATTTCTCTGCACAACAAGGAGAACTGGGAGGAAGCATGACTATAGTGCTAGTACTTTGTCTGTTTTAACATTGCTTTGTCTGATTTGTCTGACAAACATTCTGATAGAAAATGGTGTTCTTGTTACAGAATCCCTAAAAGAGGATTTTCTTGTTGTATGTTTACAAAAATCCTGGAGAAGGGTTTTGCTGATGTTTTCAGAGGTCCTCGGACTATACTGATGATTTCTGTTGATTTCTCAGTCCTTGTTTTGGGTCTGTGTTGATTACACAGGCAGAAAGTGAATTGATGAAGATGCCAGCAATGTTCATGAAAGTTATTGTGGATTTGTTATTGTCTAACCAGGAACAGAAACTGTGAAGGACTTGAAGTGGACTACATACTGTGAGCTTCAATATGGAACAGGAACTGGACAAGGAGCTGGACAAGAGGGAGCTGGCAGGAGCTGGAATCACAGAAGAGGAACCATGGAGCTGAGAGCCTGCCTCAAGTCAAGACAAAAAGAACTCTCCTTAGGTATTTAATACAAACTGAAAAGATCGTGATTTACTATGGATTAGGGGTGCAGAACTTTGATCTTTATATTTAGATGAATGAGTTAAGGATTTACACATTTAAGATGATTGGAAACTAATCTCCAATTAAGAAGAAGACTCTTTGATTAAAGAAATTAAGACAATATGACCAAGGAGTGTAGGACTTTTGACTTTTGTACTTTGTGTCAATTAAAGAGACTTGCTTCCTTAAGGATGATGGACTTAAGTTCTTACTAGATGATTGTACTTTGTTGGAAATTATGTGACTACTTTGGTGTATTTTGATTCTTGTCAATGTTTTGTCTTAGTTCGTTACAGAATAAAAAGAGAGTTCACTAAACTGTACAATCAGAATCTTAAAGGAAAAGTTGGGAAGAGAAATAAGAATGATGCAAGAAAATCATGAAAAGAGAGTCAACAACTTGACTGAAGGAAATAACACCTTAAAAATAGATTAACTCAAATGGCAAAAGAGGCCCAAAAAGCCAATGAGGAGAAGAATGACTTAAAAACCTAATTGTCCAGATGGAAAAAAAATCTCAAAAGCTCACTGAGGAGAGTAATTCTTTCAAAGTTAGAGGAAGTAAATGACTTTGTGAGAAATCAAGATACTATTAAACAGATCCAAACAAATGAAAAAATAGAACGCAATGTGAAATATCTCCTTGAAAAAAAAAAAACACTGACCTAGAAAATAGATCCAGGAGAGACAATTTTAAAATTATTGGTCTACTTGAAAGCCATGATCAAAAAAAGAACATAGAAAGCATCCTTCAAGAAATTCTCAAGGAAAATTGCCCTGATATTTGGGAACCAGAGGGCGAAATAGAACTTG
>CM053600.1:85363909-85390638 GCA_028646575.1 Pseudocheirus occidentalis
AAAAGAAAACTCCTAGGAATGTTATAGCCATGTTCCAGAGTTCCCAGATCAAGAATAAAATATTACAAGCTGCCAAGAAGAAACAATTTGAATACTGTGGACAGGGACAAAGTAGAGAATAGAACGGGGTGGAGGGAACAGGAAGGAGGGAAATATGGTCAGTCTCAAAATATGTCCACTGTGGAGATGTTCTACCACACTAAACATGTACAGCCTGTATTGAATTGCTTTTCTTTCCAGTGGAGGTGGGTGATGAGGGAGGAAGGGAAAGAATCTAGAATTTAAAGTTCTATAATCAAATGTTAAACAAACACACACACACACACACACACACACATATATATATATAGTGTATGTATGTATTATTATATTATTATTATTACTGTTATTATGATCATTATTATTTACATGCAACTGGGAATTAAGATATACAGGCACTGGGGTAAAGAGATCTATCTTGCCCTACTGGAAAATCAATGGGGTGATGGGGGAGCATATAGGAGAGAGCAGTTTGGGGGAGGGGTATATAGTGGGATCACTGCTTTGGGCTGGTGGGCAGGGGGAAGATGAGGAGAAAATTTGTAATTCAAAATCCTGTAGAAATGAACGATGTAAACTAAAAATAAACAAAAGTTAATTTTTTTAAAAAGCTAAGAAAGAGAGAGAAAGCAAGCAAGCAAGAAAGAAAGAAACAAACAAAGAAACAAAGAAAGAAATAAAAAGAAAGAAAGAATTATCACTAATGTTATTCAAAAATTGTTTTTTATGTGCAATTGGCAAAAAAAATTATACAGGCACTGGGGTGTAGAAATCCATCTTGCTTTACTAGGAATTTAGTGGGGTAAGGGTGGAAGGATGTAAGAGAGAACATATTGGGAGAAGGGGTATTCAGAAGGCTCACTATTTTCAGGTTTGGGGGGAAAGACATTGAGAAAAAGTGTAACTCAAAATCTGTGGAAATGAATGTCGAAAAGTAAAAATAAATAAACAAATTTTTTAAAAATTACCAAAAAAAGGGTTAGCAGCTAACGTGTTAAAAAAATAAAAGATGAGGATTTTTAATATAATATTCCAGGGGGTAAACAAGCTGAGACAACAACCATGAATAACCCACCTAGCAAAACTGAGTATAATCCCTCAAGGGAAAAATGAACATTTAATGAAATGGAGGACTTGTAAGCATTGCTGATGAAACCAAAGGTGAATAGAAACTGACTTTGAAACACAAGAAAAAAAAAGAAATATAAAAAGGTAACCATGAAGGAGAAATCATAACGGACTCAGTAAGGTTAAACTTTAACTTTCTCTAGGGGAAGATGATACATGGAACTAAGAACATTATGAGGGAAATTAGAAGGATTCTGCTTAGAAAGATGGTGTGAGAGTGAGTTGGTGATTTGGGGATAAGGTTTTAAAAACGGATAGGTAAGAAAGAGATCCATTGGAAGAAGGGAATAGGGGGAGGAATAGTGAGGGAAATTATCTCATATAAAGGAGACACAAACTGAAGAGCTTTTAGAATGGAAGGGAAAATAGTGAGGAGGCAGGTAGTGCTTGAAACTCATTTACATCTAAATTGTTTCAAAGAAAGAAAATAGATACATACACAGAAGTGGTAATAGAAATGGTATCTTACCCAATAGGAAAGTATGTGGGGAGAGGGTTATGGGAAAGGAAGCAAAGATAATAGGGAGGGCAGATAAGAGAAAGCAGAGTAGTCAGAAGCAAAACAAATTTTAGAGAAGAGATAGGGTAAAAAGAGAGAAGAATAAACACAAGAGAGTAAGATGGAAGGAAATACGTAGTTAATAAACATGACTGTGAATGTGAATGTGATCAACTCATCCATAAACTGGAAGCAGAAAGCAGAATGGATTAGATACTAGAATCCAACAATATGTTGTTTAAAAGAAACACATTTGAAACAGAGAGACACAAAATGCAGTTAATATAAGGGAAAGGAAGAGAATCTATTATGCTTCAAATGATTTTTTTAAAGCAGAGGAAGCAATCATAATCTCATACAAAGCAAAAGCAAAACCAGATCTAAAGGAATATGCAGGAAGACTATATCTTGCTAAAAGGAATTATAGACAATGAATAATGTCATCTGAAAAATATATATACACAAAATGACATAGCATCTTTTTCAGAAAATAATGACATAAAAATTACATTCAATAAAAGGCAGAGGAAACATAGATTAATGTTAGTTGGAAATTAAATAATCTAATCCAAAAGAATGAGTGGGTTAAAGAACAAATCATAGAAAAAATCAACAATACCATTATAGAGAATGACAATGAGACAACATTCAAAAATGACAATTAGAAAACATTTTTAAAAAATCAGCACATAAGGGAAATTTTCTATTTCTAAATGTATACATTGAAAAGGGGAAAGGAGTAAGTCAATCAATTGGGTGTGCAACTAAAAACTTGTGGGGGAAAGGGAAAATTAAACACCTATCAAATAACAAGTGAAAATCCTGAAAATCAAATAAAAGCTTAATAAAATTAAAACAAAAAAAGAACCAGTAAATTAAATTTGAAGCTGATTTTATGAAAAAATGAAATATATAAACCATTGGTAAATTTGATTTAAAAATAAAGAAAAAATCAAATTACTAGTATCAAAAATGAAAATGGTGAATGTTCTACTGATAAAGAGGAAATTAAGGCAATTTTTACAAGTTATTTTGTTTAATTATGTGCCAGCAAAATTGATACTCTAAGAGACATAGATAAATAGTTACAAAAAATATAAGCTGTCCAGATTAATGGAAGAAATATAATATTTAAAGAATCCTATCTTAGGGGGAATTTTTTTAGAAGCCACAAAAGAACTCCAAAAAAAAAAAATTGCTATGACCAAATGATCTTACGATGAATTCTATTAAACTTTTAAAGAATAATCAATCTCAATATTTTATGATCTATTTGGGAAAAATAAGAAAAAAAGGAGTTCTACCAGATTCCTTTTGTGACACAAATATGATTTTAACATGTAAACCAGGAAGAACAATATCAAAGAAAATTATAGACCAATTTTCCTAATGAATATTGATGTGAATTTTTAAAATAAAATACTAACAAGGAAAATGCAGCAATGTATCATAAAAATCATACCCTCTGACTCAATAGGATTTTTGCAAGGAATGCATGGCTGGTTCAATATTAGGAAAACGGTTAGTATTGTTGACAATATCAATAACCAAATTAATTGATTATCTCAATAAATGCAGAAAAACGTATTTGGCAAAATGCCATGATCTTTCTATTGAAAACACAAAAAAACATAGGATTCAATGGAGCTTTTTATAAAATGATAAATACCTAAATATCTATCTAAAACCAAGAGCAAGCATTATCTGTATAGGAATATATTTGAAGTCTTCTTAATAAAATCATGGGTGAAGCAAGGATGCCCATTATCACCACTATTATTCTATACTGTACTAGCTATAACAATAAGACAAAAAAAGAAAATGAAGGAATGAAAATATTCATTGAGGAAGCAAAATTGTCACTCTTTGTAGATAATATGATAGTATACTTAGGGAATTCTAGAGAAGCAACTAAAAAACTACTCGAAACAATGATTAACTTTCAAAAAGTGACAGGACAAAAAAAAACAGCTTACAGAAATCAGTAGCATTTCTATGTATCACAAACAAAACCTATCATGAAGAGATAGAAAAATCATATGTAAGTAACTGAAAACAATATAAAATACATGGGAGTCTACCTACCAGAGTAAATCCAGGCATTATATGAACACAATTACAAAACACTTTTCACACAAAGAAAGATCTAAACAATTGGAGAAATATTAACTGTTCATGGATAGGCCTGACCAATAGGACCAGTTAGGTAGTGCAGTGGATAGAACACTGGGTTTAGAATTAGAGAGACTCATCTTCTTCAGTTCAAGTGTCTCAGACACTTTCTAGCTGTGTGACTCTGGGTAAGTCACTTTACCACGTTTGACTCAGTTGCTCACCTATAAAATCAGTTGGAAAAGGAAATGGTGAAATACTTTAGTATATTTTCCAAGAAATCCCCAACATTGGGTCACAGAAAGTCAAACACAACTCAAATGAGGGAAGAACAACAACCAAGAACAGGGCAAGATAAGAAGAAAGACAGCTCTATTTAAGTTAATTTACTTATTCAGTGTCATACAAATTAAAATAACAAAGAATTATTTCATAGATCTGGAAGAAAAGCTAGAAAAATTTTTCTGGAAGAACAAACGTCAAGAAAAAAAGGGCACCAATGAAAAATAAATGTGAAGGAAGGTAGTCTAGCTGTACAAGATTTCAAACTATATTATGAGGCAGTAATCAAAACAATCTATGAAATAGATAAAAATAGATTACACATACAATACAGAGTAGGAAAATTACCATAGTAATTTAGCTCTCAATAAACCTAAAAATAAAAATATTAGAACTCAACATTTGACAAAATTTGCTGGGAAAACTGGAAAGCTGTTTGGCAGAAAGTATGCATAGACCAAAATCTCAAACCAAAATAAGGTCAAAATGGATTAATGATTTAGACATAAAGGGAAATGTCATAACTAAATCAGAGGAGCAGGGGAAAATGTATGCATCAGATCTATGTATAAAGGATGAGTTTATGCCCAAACAAGAGAAAAAGAGGATCACAAGAAGTAAAAGAAGTAATTTTAATTACCTGAAATCGAAAACAAAAACAAAACACTTGCACAACAAAACTGATGTAGTCAAATTTAGAAGACAAACAGGAAACTGGGGTGGGGGAGAGAAAGGGAGGGACAGTACATCAAGTTTCTAAAAAAAATACCTCATTTATCAAATATATAGGGTATTGAGTGAAGTTTGTACTATATATATATATATATATATATATATATGTTTATGTGTCTGTATATACACATATAAATATACATATATACACATTTATATTTATATTTACATTTACACTTATATATATATATATATATTTATATTTATATATGTGAGCGAATACCAAGATGATAGTCAAAAGATAGGATCAGCAGTTTTCAGAAGAAAGTGAAGCTATGAATTGTGACAAGGACAAATGCTCTAGATCACTACTGATTATAAAGAAATGCAAATGCAAGTAACTCTGAGTACTACCTCTTATCTATCATATTGGCTAACAAGAATGAATAAAAAGAAAATGACAAATGCTGGAGTAGATGTGGGGAAATTTTGGCACTACTACACTGTTGGTGTAGTTGCGAATTTGTCCAAATATTCTGGAGAACAATTTGGAATTACACCAAAGAGTTCAAAATCTATTCATACTCTTTTACCCAGCAATGAAACTCCTATATATATGTCCTAAAGAGTTCCAAGAAAAGAGAAAATAGCCATTTGTACAACAATATTTATAACAGTTCTTTTTGTTGTGGCAAGGAATTCCAACAATTTGGGAATGCTGAACAAGTTGTAGAATATGATAGATATGAAATACTATTGTTCTATAACAAATAATGAATAAGATCCTTAAAAAGCCTGGGAAGACTTCTATGAACCCAGGCAACATGAGGTGAAGTAGAACAAAAGGAACATTGTATATAGTAATAGCAATATTATGAAGATTATCTAATGTGAAAGAGCTACATTGATCAAGACAATGATTCAAAACAATTCCAAAGGACCCATGATAAGAGAGCTTGGGTGACTTGATGACTTGACCAAAGTCATCAATTGTTTAGTACATGAGGGAACCAAGACTATTAATTTTCTGCTATCTCCTAATTCAGTGACATCTCCATGTATGTGTTATGTTTCCTAATGGGCTTATTGGGTTTCAGAAATGAAACATGAAACAGAACAGCTGTGAATGCCCATATGAAATTAAATAAAGTTATAGAAAGTAGGATGCTCAGATACATGATACATCTGCTCACCTAAGGGGTTGCAAAAATTCAAAACAATGTCTCATGGTTGACTTCACATGTAACAAGTATTACATACACATGCATAAAGATATCTGTACATATGTTTATATACATATACATATCTATGTGTATAGACAGATAGATTTATTAAATCTGTCTATCTTTTCAGTACCCTCTGACCCTCTGTTTTCACCCTATAACTCAAAGGTAGGTCCATGGGCTATAGGGCCTATATTTAAAGAGTTTTTCTCCCCATTTCCTAGCAATCACATTACTTTTAGACTTCTCTTGAGTATCTTCCCACCATCATTCCCTGCTCCTATTGAACTTTCTTATGGGTATTGTCTTCACCCATTATGTTGTAAGGTCCATTGCGGGAAGGGACTGCTTTGTTCTTATTTGTAGCTCCAGCATTTAGCATATAGCACAGGGTATAGCACATAGTAGGGGCTTAATAAAAGTGTGTGTGTGTGTGTGTGTGTATATATATATATACACATATATATATAAATATGTGTGTGCTTAAATTTATATAAATATGCATATGGAAGATATAAGTATATGCTTCATGCACATCTTTATATACGCATATGCATATGTGTATATATACTAAACATTTCTATCTCTATGATATATGATATAATGTTGGCATATATACTAACATAGAGGGGATGCATTATTAAACAAGACTTGTAAGTCTATTCAAATGTTTTCTTTGATGTCTATATCACAGTCAATTAGAACCAATTATAGATGCCCACAGGTAGTAACACAAATTAGCCACACAGATGTACTGTGACTGAATTGTTAGAAGGAAAATGCTGTTAAAAAGCCAATTGACATTGCTTCTAATTCAGTCCTAATGTTTTCTGTTAGAAGCTCTCTACTATTTCCTACAATTTTCATCTTTTTTCTCAAATATATATCATAAATATCTTATTTAAGACAAAGGCTCTAAAAATCACTCTCGACAAGAATAGTAGGATGGTACTTGGAAATATATATATATATATATATATATATATATATATATTCCTAAGCCGACCTAACAGATGGATTGATATCCTAGATCATCTTTGGAAGGCATCTTCTTTAATAGAGTGGTCAATAGAAACTGATCTCTATTTTTTGGTTGTAGTTATTTGTTTTTAATTAACAATCATTTATTCTTTCTTCCTGTCTCTCCCCACAACTTTCAAGGGAGAAAGAAAAAAAACTACTTGTTAACACATGGATGGATAAGTATGTAGATAAAATAAACTCCCATATTGGGTGTGACCTAAAGTATGTGTCTTTTTCTATATAACAAACCCATCATATCATTAAGTAGGTAGTATACCATTTCATGAATCCTTTGAAATCATGGTTGCCCATTTACATATTGTTTCAGGGTCCATGAAAATATTCTTGTGTTTACCTCAATCTTTACAACAGCATTATGAGGGAGACAAAATAGTCGTGCCATTGGCACTGTATACATGTATGCAAACTGACATGTAAGGGAAATTATATTCTCAAACAATAAGTGACCTATATGGCATTTGAAATCCTATTTCCTTATTACTAATCTGCTATATCTCCTATTAGCAATACCTTTCAATGTAGAATTTCATGAAGGTATGAACAGAGTAGCCATCCCCTGACTGCACAAATTAATCATTATATATAATTGGTCATCAGTAAGAACCTGAATTTCACAAACACATGAACACAGCAGCCATCCCTTGAATGCACAAATTAATCATTATGTATAATTGGTCATCACTAAGAACCAAAGGTCATGAAGAAAAAGTCATGGCTGTCTAACACCATTTTATTTTTTTTTTGGCAGAGATATTAGGAAGATTGAAGAATTCTATATTTTTGTATATGTCCTATGGTTGCCAAAATATTTCACATTATTATTGTGAACCAAATTGGGAGCTGTAACAGTAATGAGATTTGAAATTCCTTTTGTAATGCTAAGAGGTACTTAGAACCTAGTTCAAATTAAAGATCTGTTAAAGAAACAGAAGGTATGAACTCCTTTATCCTGTTGCTGATGTAACACAAAGGGGCTGAACAGGGAGGGGCAATACTGTATATGAGGGAAAACCTGGAGAGGGAGAGACAGATCTTCTTGGAGCAAGCCTCATGGAGGCAGAAGCTGCTTCCACAGGGGAGGCTGAAGAAGAAATTGCTCCCCCCACCAAAAAAATTATTTTTTATTTGGAGGTCCTGGATGAAGTGATTTTGATTCTGGAAAACAGCTGAAACTTCTGATGATTCCGAGGGCCACCTGGAGCTGCTAAGGCTTACCAAGAGACAGTCAGAGGTGAAGGCCAGCCTGAGCTGCTGAGGCTGTTGAGTATATCCAAGGGCCAGCAAAAGCTGCCAAAGACTGAGGAAACATGACTGTGATGCTGGCATGTTGCATGAACCTATTTGTGGCTTTGTTAAACCTTGTTTCCCCAGGAACAGAGACTCTGTAGGATTTGAGATGGGCTGGACACTGTGAGCTTCAATGTGGAGCAGAAGAGCTGGACAAGGATACCTGGAAACTGTCTGCCTTTGAACCCAGGTGACAGTTTGGTGAACCCAGATAGGATCTGCAACCATGGAAGGGGATCCAGGGAATCTGAGAAACCACCCTGAGGAAAGCTGAAAGGAGACTTTACTTGGATACTGTGTACTGACTGAGAAATAGTAAATTTACTAGTGACCTGGGGTGGAGGGTTTGTGTATTTTCTGATAATGGAATAGTGAATGATGAAGGATGATTGCTTGATTGAGTTGACTGAATGATTGATTGACTAAATGATTGTACTTAGTGATTGTGGCTGATTGGGTTAACTTAGTGTGTCCCGTGAGTGGAGAACTTTGACTATTGTACTTTGTGTTCCTTGAGGAGGCAAACCTCCTTAAGGATGATTGAAAGATTGAGTTACTAAATGAATGTTCTTTGTTCAAAACTTTGTGACCACTGTGGTGGAAACTATGTCGCCTTTTTCTGTGATAAGTTATTGTGAATCCTATATTTTAGTTTTCTGTGATAAGTTGAAACACTGTGAATTCTGTACCTTGGTTTACTGTGAATGTATTGCTCTGATCTCTTATGGAATAGAGTATTCACTATACTGTGTAATCAGAACCTTAAAAGCTGCTCACAGCAGCCACCCTCTGGAAAGCTGCATGTGCTTGGCTTTACAAGATCCTTGTGTCAGCTAGATAACAATATGATTTTTGAAGGTAATTTTTGAATTCATGGAATTATTAAATACAAAGAAGAGTGGTTAATGAATTGATGTCAACCTGTTAGAGAGTGGATCTCTATAATATCACCTAAAGCTTTAGAGTATTAAGTACTTATTTCCCATTACTTTGTAACTTGGACTCCTGAAATCAAATTTGATAGGATTAGTTAGATGACTTCTTGAAGTCTTAAGAATGAAAAAAACCTCTAAATTTCTGATTCATTTAAGTTCTAACTATAAAATAGCTTTTGTCTTCTCTTTTTACCCTTATTTCCTTAAATCCTTAAGATATATCCAGAAAAGTTCATCAACCTACCAGAATCCCTCGCTGATAAGCCAAAAGATCACAGAACATGAAACAACTTTGAAAGTGACCCTGAGAGGTCGTTATTTATGTGCAGAGTTACATCTTTCCTGAAGTAAAGAGATAACAAAAGACAATATCCACAACAATTGAGATACCTTCCCCTTAAACATTTGATGGAAAATATGAAATTTACTACCCAACAGTTCTTTCTGTCTATAAAGGTAAAATACATTGAAGTAAGGCAAATGTATTTTATCAAAAGAATGGCTATTTTCCTGGATGCAGGATTTTGTTGGGTTTTTTCCCCTTTTTGTAAGAAAAAAAGTCATTCATTTATAGTATCAGTTTCATAACTCTTTTTCTTATATTCTTCTCCTGCACCTGTGTCTTTGAACCATAAACTGCAGGGACGTTTTAATGATCCCCCAAGCTGTTTCTCCATCTTCAGAGGACACTTGTAAACATTCAAAAAATGTTTTTCCACAGAAACTGCCCAATTAGAGTAACCCCATGAATGAGGTCAGTCTCTACACCTGTGTCCTTCAAAAGCTACTCCAACAAGATTATCTCAGGCATCCTAAATAATGTGGCAATCACAGGCTCCTTTGTGAGTTGTCTCTGAGAAGAACTGTGTTAACCACCAGCCTTTGGAATATACTTGGTGACTTGTCACACCTCTGCCTTTGCAAATCAGTTTGTGCCTGAACACATGTGCAGGGATTATATAAATGTACATCAGGGGCTAATTAAAATCTCTCTATCAACAGCTAACATAGAAAAAATAAATCTCAAGACTCCATGACTGACTCCTACCTGCTTCTCACATGCCTCAACTCCTATAACCACTGTTTGTTTATTGTACTTGGGTCTCCACACTCATCCTTGTCACACCTAATGCGATTTGATTTTCACCAGGCCCTCTTCTCCAGAACTCAAAATCATCTTTTCATTGACCCAGTTTAGTTTCCTCTCTTCCTTCCACTTACATCCCTGGATACTCCAAGCTGGACCTTTACATTTTGGGCAATAGTTCTGCAAACTGGGCCTTGTATTCCATTCTTCATCTGTAAAATAAGGAATTGGGCTAAGCAATCTCTGAGGACCCCTTTCTAGCTCTAAATGTAGGATTTTACTCAAGGCTGTCTTAGTTGCTTTTCAGTTACAAAACCAAGTTAACCTTCTTCATTTCCTCTGTATATTGCTCATAAAGGCACTTACAGAATCATGAAAGATTAGAACTAGAAAAAGCTGTGAAGATGATCTACTCTAATTCTTTTATTATACAAAAGCAGGTGTTAACCTCTATATCTCTGCACTTGACTTTTGTTGCTCCTTCACTCCAATTCCTTCAAAGTTCTCCTCAGTTCAAAATTAGAAATACTCATATAATTAACCTATTTGATTATGTGTATTAACCTGACCATGGAAAGTAATCAGTGGTAGGTTCATTGCAAAGTGGTAGAAAAGCTACATAAGGGAAAGATTTAAAGGACTAGAAATGTTTGTTGAAAGATACATGGAATCATTTGGAAATTAGCAGTCAGTCATGAAGTACACTCCCATTAGCTCTAAAGCAGTAGTCAGAATTATCCAAGACTACCAGCCTAAAAATCAGAGGTAAGTTGTAGACTTCTTGAAAAAAGTGTCTACTATGTGAGGCAAATATGGGCTACGTGTTGGGGATCAATATAAAAAAAGTGAGGCAACTCTTGTCTTCAAGAAGCTTATATTCTAATAGTAGGATGTCTAAGGGGATTGTGAGGCCCAAAGGAAATAAATTATTACAAAGTCCATTGCAAAACTTTAAGTGCTACCTAAATGCCAGTAGTTATCATTGGTATTGGCCCTACAGTTAGCAAGCCTTCCATCTAATGGCATCATTATCAGTTCCTTATACTGCTCTCCTGAAGAGCTCAGGCAAGGTTTATGAGGCCATAGAAAGGTGTGCTGATAAATGTTTTACAACAAAGCTGTTGACTGGTGGGGAAGGTGTGAATACACTCTTAAGTTGAACCTGCATTCTCAACACTTTCTTAAGTTTATACAATCAATAAAACAAAACATTATGCAAATCAAGCCCATATTTGCAGTGATTGCTACAGCTGACTCCAGGACACCCCTGAGGTTACTGGCAAACATGGAGGTTTCGTGGTCAAGGAAGCAAGGCTTCACTTGAATGGGCAACAAAGATTGTGAGTAGAATCACAGAATAATTGACTACCACTCTATTACTATTAGCAAAGGAAATATTAATATTTTCAAAGGAAAAGCAGTAAAAAGAAGTAGAAAATCAAAGGAAATAGAGAGGGCAAGCCTAAGCAGCAATATATCCTCCTGGTTGGCCCAAATTCCCTAAGACAAACTTTACATTTTGACAAAATATAAGTTACCTGAGAGAATGGATTGTTTCATTTTTACTATATCTTCAATTATTGTTACAGTGCCTGGCACATAGTTGGTGCTTAAAACATGATTATTGATTGAAAGGATGGATGGATGGATGGATGCATGCATGGATGGATGGATGCATGGATTGATGGATGGATGAGATGTGAAGCATGATCTGGGACCATCCAGACAGAGTAGGTTAAATAAGTTTTCACTCACCCACTATTCAAGACAATTAATCCCCAGTAGTGAGTGACTAAACTGAGTGGACTAATTCCCCAAAGGCAAGAATTATGGTCTCTGGAAATCTGGTCCAAAGGAATCACTATACTTATTTGGGTAACAGAGTAAGAGGGCAAAAAAATGGCAAAAATGCCAACATTAAGCAGTTTCTCATTTTCTCTGGATGCCAAGGTGGGATGAACGATAATAATCAAAGGTTCCTGTAAAGAAGTTAAGCATTGCCAAAAATATGAGGTTTGGAGTGAAAGAGCAACAAAAGTCAAGTGCAAAGATACAGGAGGTTTTTTGTTTGTTTGTTTGTTTGTTTTAAGCATATGAAAAACTTTACTAGCCTTCAGAGAAAAGCAGTCTTCTGACTGAATACCTCTCTCCAGGACCCTTCCTCCCAAGGTCAGGGCCCACTTTCCAAAGCAAGACAACAAGCTGTTAGACATAAAAGTGAAAGCTCCTAACCCTTGCCTGATTCCTCTTTCTCTTGCAACAGCAGGGCATCTAGTTCTGAAGAGGTGTGGAGAGATAGGGGGTGTCTGAGGGATGTCATATATTCCCTTGTGTATTCTTGTCTGGAAAAGAATTTCAAATAGAACCAAAGCTGTCTTTTGGCAAAGTTTATTGATATGCTTAGCAGCTGGCAAGAGAAATAGAGGGATCTGTAAAGTGCAGGGGCTAAGGTAGAGTTATAAAATTTTATGCTCTACAGTGGGCAGGAAAAGGTTAAGGAACCTGCAAAGAGCTGGGGGCTTGAGGGGCAGTTATTATAAGCCTAAAACTGTCCATCAAAGGCTAATTATGTGAACTAGGTAGGCAAAGGTGGAGTTAGGGAGGAGTTGGGGAGTGGTTTAAGAGTGGTCAGTGCTTAAATGACATGCACTTTTGATAGCAACTGTGCATGTGGATTACCCATAATTTACTGGTAAATTCCTGAGGTGGGGCTTGAGGGGGGGTATGCTTTGTAGCTTGACACATCACTAGGTTACTAATGGTCAAGGATGAATGACATATGTTCAGTATGGCTTTGGGAGGATAGGTTTCAAGTCTGGGAACTAGACTGATTAGGGATTCAGGAAGTACCATATTGAGACAGAGTTGTCTTGTTTGATAATGTTCAAGGCTTTTGGGTGCAGCTGGGCACTTAGAACAAAGGAGCTATGCATTTCTCTAAGGGTTTGTTTATAAAACACTATTGAAGCTTTCCCAGGTGCTTGTCTCTAGGCAGACTTGCTAGCTAAGGGTAAAGACTTTCAGGCTGGAGAAGGGAGAGGCAGGGTTTATGCCTTTATGGCAGGGGGAAGTGTGACTTTTACAACTTAATTACACAGGCTTGTTACAAACTGACGTTATATACATAGGTACCCAAACACAGGGGAGGTTTTACAAATTGGGGTTACAGACAAAAGCATCCCAAACCACATCGGTTCCTCTAGCCTCTGCAGCAGCAAAGATCAGGGGTCTGAGGTCAGGGGTAGGAGCTCAGCCTGGGGCAGGATGCACTGCCTTGGAAAGCCTTTGATGATGCCAAAAGAGGCTGCAGTCTCACAATTCCACTGCTCTTTCAAGCTTCTGGGAACTTGTGCAAATTATTACACAGCTGTTTTTTCTTTGTTTTATTTTCAGGGTGGTGCGTGTTGTTGTTGTTAGTTTGTTTCACAGTGTCTAGTGGAAAAAGGAAGCTTCCACAGTCAGATCTCATGCCCCCTTCAGATTACAGGTGTCTTCTTTAATTTTGACTTTGTAGGGCTTGTCTAAGAGGAGGAGACAAAGCAGTAGTTGATGCAAAGTGGTACTTGTGTGTTTAACATAGAAGATATGTGATAAGATCCAAGGAAAAAGTAGTGCACAGAAAAGAGGAACCTAAGTAAAAAATCGGAGCTTGATACCTGCCTACCACTGATAAAGTAAAGAGAATCAATTTAGGATTTGCCCACTTCCATTTGCAGTGTATGTATCTTATAGGTACTTTTCCCCCCAAGTTATCTTCCCCCATTAGAAGGCAAGCTCTTTGAGGGCAAGACCCATTTTTTTTTATTATTCTTTGTATCCTCAGCAATTAGTACAGTGCCTGGCATAATATAAATGCTTAATAAATGCTTATGTGTTGACTGACAGCTCAGTAAAACAAAGATGAACTCCATATTATACCCACATCTTCACTTAGCACCCCTTCATCATTTATTCATTCACTTGAGATAGCTTATATATGCACTCATGAATACCCTCCTTCCTGAAAGCATTATTTCCCTCTGCAGTGATATTTCCTTAATCAAACTAGTCCTGAGTAACAGACCATAAAAAAAAGTTGCTAAAATTATTATGAAGCACTCTGCAAATAGAAGATATGATGAAAATGTTCAATAAAGGGCAAATATATTAAAGGTAAAATTAATTTTTTTCACTAAACACATTAGATATGAAATTTGATTTTGATTCATCCAGAAATGACAGGCAGGAGTTTGTAGAAATATGGCATTGCTTTATTAATGTCTCTTGGAGAGACCCCTGATAGTAATACTTACTCATTAACTTTCTTTTCGTTTTGCTTGATCAGATTATATGAAGTTTCTTACAGAACCAGTAAGATGCTTAAGTCATTTTAAAAAGTCAATAAAGGAGAATGAGAAGGGAAGAAGGCAACAACTGTAATCTGCAGAGCGGGAATGGGTTATGCACACCAACATGATTACCCACTTTCAGGAAGGAAGCAAAATAATTTTGTAAGAGAGCTGGATTTAGGCAGTGATCATCCAAAGTATGGGGAGTTGGGGTTCAGAGAGGGCATTGAATGTGTCCAAAGGTTCAATAAGCCTTTACTTTGTTGCTTTATTTTTGAAAAACTGTAAAATTCTTGAATATCAGAGACACCTACTTTGTTTTTTACGTGAAACCAATGGTGCAGAAAAAAAAAATCATGATATCTAACTGTGAAAGGTTATTCATTCCACTAGATGTAGTAAAACAAACTAAAAACAACAAACCTCATCCCCAAAATAAAAAAAACAAAAAACAGCTGTGCAATGATTGGCACTTAGTACCTGAACTTAAGGCTATCATACCATGGCTCCAAAGGGGGATGGCTATGTGCAACTTCAATTAAAAATCATCTACATGATCAGAGATAAGACTGAGATTGAAGGAAAACCAAGAAGGAATTATTACAGAATCTGACAAGAGAGGTGATAAACTACTGCAGTGTATATATAACACCCTATATGGATGACAAAGTGCCTTGCTTTTAACCACATAGAATTTACCCATGTTCTCTTTGTGAACTGATTCATAGCCCTTAGTGTTAGTCATGGCTCAACACTGCTGCTGCTCATTTAGCTATCTCACTGCACGTCTGGCCTTTGATCTCTCAATGAAAACACACACACACACACACACACACATTTATTTCTAATGTCTGAAAGTTAGAATGCTGTCTGTTAAGTTAGAGTAAAAACTTGGAGAAAATGATACTTAGCACAGATATTACTGGTCCAAAAGAAATTATCTTATTTTCATCAGGATCCAGACTGATATTAAAGTACAAAAAGATTCTTACTGTCACTCAAGTGCAGAGAAGATCATTGATAGTAGGATGAGCAGTATGTGTTGAAATGTTATGTCACCTAGAAAGTCATTCTCAGTATAAAAGTGGTCAAAGTATAGGGATGGTTCATAACATAATTACAAACCATAAATAATCATATGAAAGAATCCTGGAAATCACTGATAAGAAGAAAAGTGTAGAACAAAAACCAATAGTGAAATTTTCCTAAACACCTAGTAAATTGTCAAAGATGAAAAAAGGATAGTTATAGATGCTGTTGGAGTGGTTGTAAGAAGATGGATATACCAGTGGAACTGTATATTAGTATAACCATTTTTGACAGCGATTTCAAATTAGCTAATAAAGTAGCTAAAATGTCTATAAATTTTGCCCTACAGATTTCATTTCATAGCATATATTCCTCCAAAAAAGTCATTCATAATTTTTTTGGTTTATCCATGTTTGTCTGTTTATCCACAGAAAGTTCTTCCATATTGCCTTTAGGACCAAATGCAAAATGCTTTGTTTGGTATTTAAAGCCCTCTATAATTTAGCCCAATCCTATCATTCCAAACTTCTTACACCTTATTCCCCAAAACATGCCTTTCCATTCAGTGACATTGGCCTCCTCACTGTTCCACAAAAAAGTCCTTCTGTCCCTGACTCAGGGCATTTTCTCTGCCTGCCTCCCATGCTAGGAATTCTCTCCCTCATTGCTGCCTTCCTTGTCTTCCTTTAAGTTCTAACTAAAACCCCACTTTCTATTAGAAGACTTCTCTAATGACTCAATCCAATTGCTTTGCCTCTTTTAATCATTTCCTATTTTCCTATGTATATAACTTGCTTTGTATATATTTGTTTACAAGTTGTTTTCATTAGATTGCAAGCAGCTTGAGGGCAGGGACTGTTTTTTTTTACCTCTTTGTTTTCATCCCTAATTCTTAGTGCAATGACTGGCACACGGTAAGCATTTAATAATTTTTCAAATTGAATTGACTATATGCCAAAATATTTATACTAACACTTTGTAATATCAAAGACCTAGTAATAAAGTAGATATCCAAAAAGATATCCAAACAATTCAATAACTATCTATTAAGTTCTTACAATGTACCAGGCACTAAGTGCTGAGGACACAAATTAAAAAATTGTTCCTGCCCTTGGGGAATTTATAATCTAATTTGGGAAGACAACAGAGAGGGAGAGAGAGAGAAACAGACAGATAGGCAGACAGACAGAGACACAGACACAGAGACACAGAGAGAGACAGAGACACAGAGACAGAGATAGAGAGACACAGAGAGACAGAGAGAGACAGAGAGAATTAGAAAGTGGTGAGGAAGATCTTTTTTCATAGAGCTGAAACCTGCAGAGTTGCAGGGGCAGAGAACAGGGGGCTGGACACACTTTCTACCCTCTATAAAGGTAAGCTTCAAGAGGAATTTAGTGCTCTACCCTCCAGTCCTCCAATCAGAGAGGAGAGGAGACTGGGTGATGTGGAATTCAAGGCTTGAGTTAACAGCATGGTAATGAGATTAGAAGTGATGAGTTTATCCTGGGTGGAGTATCTTGAAACCAGACAGAGCTGCAGATGCAGAGTAGAATGAGTAGATATAATGCAATATTTCTGTGTCATTAGAAATGACAAGCATGAAAAATGAAGAGAACCATGGAAAGATGTGTAGGAAATGATGCAACATGAAGCAAGCAAAGGCAAGAAAACAATATATATATATATATATATGGACTGTAACAATTTGAAAGAAAAAAAATAAGAACTACAGAAAAATGGAAAAACAAATATTGCAGAATTTCAAAGAACAAGCATGATTCCCAAAGGAGTGACATAAAGAGGTATCTTCCTCCACTTCTTTGCAATGGTAAGAAGTCCACAGTTCTAGAATTTTGCATATATTTTCAAACTTTTTGTTGTATTTTTAAAAAGATTTTGATGTGTTAATATGGGAGCATGCACTAGAAAGAGTAAAAGGTAGGGTTGCTGGGAGAAATATGGATGGATAAAAATAATGAAAACCAATCATTGTTTTTAAAAGAATAAAAGAAATATTTTGTAATACAAATTCACGAAGCAAAGAAAAGTAACTACATCCAAGTGTCAGTGAAGTGGTCAAAAAGTCACAAATATACTACGTAATTAATGATTCTTTTAACATGTGATAATTTTCCAGTGAATGAATTAATCAATGGGTAGACATAGAACAGAGGGAATTAAAGCATCATTGTTGAAGTCTCCCAATAAATAATGCCAGAAGGCAGTGGAAGTTGCTGCTAAGTGGAAGAGAATAAATTAATTCATTAATTTAAAGGAATGCCATCATTAATAAGATAGACTGAATGAAAGAGGTTATACTCCAATTGCACTCTTCCCTGGTTAGACCACATCTAAAATATGGCATTCCATTTTATACACCATCATTTAGAAGGTGTTTACTTCAAGAACAAAGGATAAACCACAATGTGTGAGTAGTCTGAGCTACCCCACACGGGACCCAACTGGTCAGTTCCATTAGGGCAACTCAGCTCCTCTTCTCTGTTCTCTCCATATGGCATATCATGCCCTTACCTGAGGATACTCTGCCCAAAGGAAGGTAAATTTTGATGGCTGAAACCTACCTTGATATCTTGGCTAGATTTCTTTCTTAAAGACTGTACCTTAAACTCAGTTCGCTCTGGCTTTCATTGACTGACCAAGGAAGGAAAGAAGGAAAGAAGAAAGAAAAAAAATAAGAGTTGAAAGGAAATTCAGAGACCATGTAATACAGTGGTTCTCAACCTTCATAATTCTGTGGTTCTTTAGTACTTGTATGTGGGTGTATCTGCATGTGGGCGGACCCACCTGGAGACATATAGAGGAGTAGTATTTCGGCTCCTAAGACCATCAGAAATATGTGTCTTCCAATGGTCTTAGGCAACCCCTATGACCCCTGTGAAAGTGTCATTCAACCCCCAAAGGGGTCGTGACCCACAGGTTGAGAACTGCTGATCTAATACAAGATATGCATGACCAGGAATTCCCTCACAACACTTGTTGCAGATACTTATGTGTCTTCTGTTAGAACATCTCTAGTGAAGCAGAATATACCACCTCTTAAGGCAGCCCATTCATTCTATTTTTAGATAGTTCTATTAGGGAAAGTTTTGCTTCGCTTTATTTTTGTTTTTGTTTTGTTTTCTTATGTTAAGTCAAATAGCTTGAAGAATTAATAGAACAAGGGATCAGAAGGGCAACAATAGTAAAAGTTATGAAAAAAAATACGCAGTTAAGTATTAGTAAGGAAGTGGTATAATTGTAGGAATAGAATCTTGGGGTCAAAAAACAAAAGTATTTTGGATACAGTGTTGTCTTAATAACTACATAGTTTAAAATGTATACAAGTTAAAGAGATGGGAGGAAGGGGACAGATATATATATTTTTTTTAAGAATTAAGATAGATTCTCTTAACCTAACTATAATGACTTACACTAAGATTTTTCCCTCTGTCAAAGCAGGAACTTTTTTACTCATGTTTCAGTAGCAAGGCCCAGGACATAGCTAACTCTGTCCTCCTACTGATTTCCGTGTAACATTACCAATTTTCTTGCACATCATGTCCTATGACCTAGGCTTATCTCCTAGTTGGTATGCAGCCTTTTCTCTTCTCTCTTTGCCCTGTTCCTCTGAAGAGAAAACACAATTCTTTGGTTAAACTTTGTTGTTTTTTTTATCTCATAGCAACAACAATAGGAACAACAACCCTTTAAGGAGACAGCATAATACTGTGGAAACACCAGATTTGGAATCTGAAAATACAGATTCAAGTCTTGCTTCTGATACTTACTACTTGTGTGACCATGGGTAAGTCATTTATCTCTGTCTGGGTCTCAGTTTCCTCATCTGTAAAATGGAGTTGTACTAGAAACCTTCTGAGGTCATTGCCAAACCTAAATTTTCAGTCCTATACTCCTAAGTATTACAAGGAACTTAGGGGGTTAAAATGGCAAACATATGGAAAATTTGAATAATTTTAACAGCAATGTTTCATCCTAGAATTTAGACTTTCATTTTCTTGATTTCTCTACCATATGACTGAATCGTTAAGGAAAAAAGATTCTTGTGTTTTACCTACCCCTTCTCTCACCCCCAGAGTCAGCCGGCCTAATGCTGTCTGAAAAGGATGCTTGTACTAGTTGTAGGTTTCTAGTCAACAAAAACTGTATTTGACAGACTAGGTTTTACAGAAGGTTTCTCAACCATTCTAAAACCTTTTACTACAAATTTTGCCTTAAGGTGTAGATATCCTGGATTTGTGAAAGATATTCCCTTCTATCGTTCCATCAAAGATCTATCAGATCTTACCCTGAACCTCAAGTTTTTAACTTTGGTCCCCTCCTTCACCTTCTGTTTTAATTATTTTAGATTCATTTAAATCTTCTACTCTCAGAAGTGTCTGCACTAGAATTATTCCTCTGCAGGACTTTCACAGTTTCCTCTCTTAAATTTCAAGTCTCTTGTCCTGATTGTGTCATTCTTCCTTCAATAATTTGAATGGCCCCTGTTTTAACATATTATATTTGACCTATATTTCATATTTTACTTTATTTTTCTCAAACAAGATCACTAGCTATGGCCTACTGTTTGTGATGAAATTGGCCTCTTTGCCTACTGCCTTAGATTAGTATTTTGATCCAATCATTTTAGAGGCCATGTTTCCCAAGAACATGGAAGCTTCATTTGCTTTCAAACTCTTTCCTAATTATTTCCTCTTCAGGCTGTAGACAATAAGGTCCCCATGGGCTAAGTTTCTATTCAGGTTCAAAACTTCTCTCCTTTTTTTGTACACCTCCAGTCAAGCTCTCCTTTTAAAGACTCCCCTAGACCCCAGGATAACTGAGACGACTGGCAAGTTCTCTATCTTTAGAGTTTTGGATACCCTCATATGCTTACTCTTCTTCAAGGAATCAATGTTTTCTTGAATGCAGTTCAAAAAAGAAAGGAAAAAAAACCCTTGGATATACAATAACAATGACTTTCTCTTATGGTTAAAGGACAGGTCATGCATCACCCACCCACACACCCACCCCACCCCCACAACACATGATTATACAAACTCTCATTAACAATTAAATAAATCCAGTCTGCTTAGTGTTGCCAAAGAACTCCCAGTTAATTCATCTGCTATGAAAGATCCCAACTCTAATATAGCCAAAGATACAAAATGTTTCCCAAAAGAGGGCACTTTGGTCTCATTTGTTACACATGGATGTAATATTTAATTTAAATAGTCCACTCAGGATGTATAAATGTACAGCAACTGTACACACATAGTCCCAAAGTCATGAGTAGGGCATTTCAAATGCTCTGATAGAGTGCTTGTCTTTGTTTTTCCCAGTTATCGGGGAGGCTACAATCTTTATAAATGGCTAAATCTGATGATTTTCAATGTTTCAGGTTCTTCAGTAATCACCAAATTCACAATCATATTTCATACATGAAAATGAACCATAAGAATATCAACTCCAAAACATGAATAAATGGGAAATCTAAATGTAGGAAGCACATTTTTGCTTATGTTCTTAGCTAAAGCTGTCATTCTTTTTAACAGCTGTAAGAAAAGCACGTAGCATAAACTCCTAAAATGTGTTCAAAAAACAGTTAGAGACAATCATAGAATGTCTCACATCTCCTATAATTATATATTTTCAATGTTTCAATTTAAAACTTATTTATTTAACTTTTAATATCTTGTAGAAATGTTATATTTTAAAATATTTATTTTTTTAGAAAATTTAGGGAGTAGCAATGGCATGGGCTAAAAATGCCGCAAAGGACAGGGAACGTGAACATGTAAAATGTGGCAGTTCTCAAGACCTCCAACTTTGACAAAAAAAGAATTAATAGGTATAAAGTGTATTATGACAGCAGAACTTCTCAAACATTTGGCATGTTATTTGTCCAAAACCACAAAATGATGTGTAAGCAGCTCAAGAAGATCTCAGGAGAAATAATTGGTTTCTACTTGCTGGAAAAGAATCTTACAATTTGTCATATTGGAAATCTTCCATTCTTTTTTTACTGAAATTCATTTTACAAGTGTGAAATGTAGAAAGCTCCCTGCTATCCTGCAATGTTATATATAAACTGTGTATTCCTAAGACACAAGATAATTCAGAAAACGGAGAGGGGAGAGGAAGTGTTGCACACTCTGTATTACTTTCCCAAATACCCTATACACATAGCACACTGAATGATGTCAAAGTAAATCGTGCTTATTTGTTCCTGCAACAGTAAGTGATGTTAAATTTATATTTACACAATACCTTTCATCCATCTAATGAGAGACAAAATGAAATTATTAAAAATACTCCTTTCATTTTTATTTATTAAAAATAGTAGCACCTATCTCAAACTTTTTCAAATGTGTCAGCCTATTTTTCCCAGATAGGAAAATTAAGAGCCACAGCCATACCTTATCTGGATTTTGCATCAATGCTTAGAACAAAGTGTGTGTTTAAGAAACACTTGTGGATTGACTTTTTTTTCTTTTAAGTTTTGAACTAGATAGAAATATTCATACAGTTGAGATGTAAAAATAAAATAATGTGATCTAGTTGAATAATTACTTTAGTATATACTGAGCACCTGGCGTTTTTGTCCGAGAATTGCCTCCAAACAAGTTACCTTGGACAAGTCATTTTATATCTAAATAGTTAATTTCCTCATATGCAAAATGAAGGTGTTTGAAATAAATGTAATATTGCATAAATTTCTAACACACATAAACAAAAATGCTGCTGGGATTTCAATATAGAAAATGTAGTAGAAATAGAATTGAATTTTACTGTACCAACTTTGGTAATATAGGTGCTATTTTGATGCCAAGTCTCAAGACTTTTAAAGTATTTTTTATTAGACCTTGCTAGGTGAATTGCCCCCATGGAGGAATTCATCATCTTCATATTTAAAGCCATGTCCTTAAATTCTAAATCTGTACTTAGACACTGCATCCTTTCCAAACCCACCTTACCTTTTACATCTTATCTTCAAACTCCAGTAGTCATGAAGACACCATCTGTACCCTTAATATTCTCAGTTTATCCCTTCCCCATCAACACCTTTCCAGGACTTCAGAAACTCTAGTGATGCTTTCTTGATAACTTCTGCCATTACTGTTTGTCCACATATGAATAACCAGGAGTTCACAATGGTTGTTAAGTTTTTCTGTCTGGGAGAGGGTCTTCATGACATCCTGGACACATGCTCTGGCGGAACATTATTGTTTCTGTCAGTTTTAAAACTAGCTGCCTGGATAGGAACTCACCAATCATGGCGACTTTGCTATTCAAGTTCTCTGTCTAGATCATTCCTCATCTTGTAGCATCTGTTGGAGGCAACTTACTTCTTGCAGCAAAAGTTAATCAAACAGTCCTGGACTAAAAGGAATGTGCATTCCCAACCCTCCCCGGACCTTAATATTTGTTAAGTAAAATCAGGTAGCTCAAATAATCTCTCTGAGTTTAGATTTTTCCTCATATGAAAGGGGAAATTAAGAAAGGATTACCTTTCTTAAATGGCTTCTGTAACTCAAACTAATGTGTGCAAAAAGCTTCAGAACCCTCAAAATGTCGTTTATTATCATTATTAACAGCACATAAAAAAGTTTCTGCCTACTGACATTGTAGCACAATAGCTATTTGTTTTTTATCATTGTCGTTGTCATTAATGTTGTTACAACTATCCAATAGTCTTTCTTCTATTGCTTATCTGTTTCATTCTCCTGCCCCACAAACTACTAATCATTCCCCTTTGCCCTTTGGTATTCTTTTTCTCCTTTATTTTATCCCTGAAGCGCTTATTTTCAAGCACTGAACACTTCATTCTCTTGGGCAACATGGAAAGCAAAAGATTAAAGGATTTTCATTTTCTTTCTTCTAGGAAGGAGACAAACGGCTTACTTTCTATTTATTTGTGTATTACTTGTTACTGATAGAATATATGTGTGTATGTATGCATGTATATGTATATTATATTATTATATATAATACACAGATTATTATATATACATATATATGTGTATGCCCATGTCTCCCACTCATTATGTCATAGTAAAATTCTCATTGCTTTCCTTACATTCTTGAAAGAGATTCCTTATCTAATCATTGTGACTTACTACTCTGGTTAAATTGTGTCCTTTCTCTGCCTTTTCAATATACTGAGGGTTTAATGGATAATCAGTCAGTCATTTATAAAGCTTCTACTTTGTGCCAGGCATTGCGCTAAGCACTGAGGTTCCAAAGAAAGGTAAAGGACATGCCCTGGTATTGTGGAGCTCACACTTCAGTGAATTTTGCTGGATTTAAACTCTACACTAAAATTATGACTCTGTCATCTATGTGACCTGGGACAAGGGACTTGCTATGTCTTGTCTTCATCTTCCATATTGGTAAGAAGAGGGCATGGGACTAGATAAGTCTCTATACTCCCATCTAGATCTAAATGTATGACCCTGTGATATGGATGTATGTTTTTATAATTACCTCAAGATGTTCTCTAAAAAGATTTTAAGACAAAATAATGTACTTTGCCTCCTTGTTTGGTTTGTCTTTTTTTCTTGTTCTAAAAGATAGCAACTATCTAATCCTGTATACTGCCACCATCCCACTGCATTGTTGCTGAAGCAAAAGAAATGTTACCATTGATAAGATCCTTTTCTCCTCACTGAGACTTCCAAAGACACCAACAGAATGGTATAATGAAGATACTCTATAATTTCATTTAGAAACTATTCATTTACATTCAATTTTTTGAATGTTAAGTAAAAAAAACATGAAGATCTTTAAGAAATTTTTGACAAACATTAACAAAAAATGCTGCAGGGATTTGAAGAATATTCTTAGCTATTTTATCAAAATACTGCTTCTACCAAAGCCCAGTAAATCAGTTGCAAAAGGGGAGAGAATGACTTGGTTACAAAGAGAACTCCGTTACATTTAAGAGGGAAATATGTACCCACAGAGCTTGGACTGTGACTCACAAAATCACATAACTCATTTTTTTTGTTTATACACAGGAAAAAGGAGGATAATGTCTCTGACACAATTGCCTTAGGAAATCCTCAAGAAAACCTAAAGTAGTGAATATAAATATGCTAAATCAAAGGATTCATTCTTGTGCCACAAAGTAGGCACTTCCTATGAGGGAAACCAGAACTATAAGAGAGAATTAATTGATTTACTCGCTGCTTGAAGAATGCAGAAGAGACTGGCCTTAAGAGTTAGAATATTTATCAGGTAGAAAAAGAATTATGGCTGTGCAGAATTACTTCACAGACACACTTAAGTAGATCAGCCTTACAGTACCAAACATAAAGTATCAACACTCACCTTGTGGCAGACACCAAAATCACAGAAATTTCCTCCAAGAAGAAATCATTAGTCTGGATAGAGTAAGTCACAAAAAATGTAAACCAGTGAAATTACAATAAATATTACTGGTAACCTCTTTCATATGGCCTTATATTATCATCCCTTAGCAAAATAGTTTGGGGAGTCTGGTCCTGGACTTTATAGTCAGGTGCCAAGGAAAGATGAAATTTTTGCTCCTTTCTTACTATGCTTGCAGGTTTTATTTACGCATTCAACACACTTTCTTTCAGAGCTTATTAAAAGTAAGGAGCAATTACTAGCCACTGGGAGTACAAAGGAAAAATTGAAATAGTCTTTGCCCTCAGGAAGATTACAATCTACAAGAATCACTCTAAGAACCTTGTAACATCCTACTTTCTCTATGAATAGGGGGATGAAGAGGAGGTAGCATCTCATTCAGGACATACTGTACTAGAGATTCAGAGGATGCAGTCAGTGTTATTCATAGCACTCTACTTGTAGGTTATGAATGCCAATAATAGCTCCCACAACTCAGTCCTGTTTTGTGCTTCAGGGATTTTTATTAAGTTTTATAATTACTGTCATAGTGTAAAAACTATTCAAAAATGCAGATTGTAAGGAATACATTAGCATGATAACAGCTCAAGGCATATACAAAACTCTAACCTGTCACTGAGAACTTTTCTCTTAATGTGATTTTTCCCCCTTTTTTTTACCTTATACTCTTCCATAACATACTCAAAAATCTAGGTTCAAGAATTATAAAATGCTCAATCAAAATCTAAAGAATTGAATCATATATGTTGTTATTATCCTGAATATTTCATTTGTTGGTGTATAGACATATTGGAAACAGTTCTATGAACCTTATATTTACTTTAAATAAATTCATTTACAAGGCACATTTCTAATCACTGAGGAATAAAACAAAACAAAAAGATTAAGAAAGGCCTCTCCTTTCATGGAACTCAGTCTTGTAGAGGTGATGATCCACACAAACAACAATTAGAATGCAAAATACCAAATGGACAACATGCTGGGGGCACAGGGAAGGCAGGATTCCAGAGGGCAGAGAGAAGATTCCCCACTGAAGAGATGAGGAAGGTTTGATGGAAGAGAAAATATCTGAGCAGGCTTCCCAATATATCTTCCACACATCTGCCAAAGTAATTTTTATTAAAACAAAGCACAGGTCCAACCATATCAAACTCCTACGAAATAAATTCCAGTGGCTCCCTATCTAAGATATAAAGCACTGTTTTATACTTAACATTCCTCATAAGCTGACTCCACCCTTATTCCATATTACTGCCTTTCACATCAATTAAAGTTCTGTTAAACAAGCCTTCTTACTGTTGCTTGTATAGCACACTTCATTTCCCATTTCTGTGCTGTTTTATTGGCCACCATCCCCTTTAAACCCCAATGTATCCTCTTCACCACAGTAGCTGAATCCTTTTAAGTCTCAGTTCAAGAATTGCTTTGATCTCTCATCTCATAGTATCTTCCTCTCTGGAAAACATCCCTATTATCTCATTCTCTATATCAATATGTATATTAATATCAATGTTTTCATAACTATACCCATCTCTGTCTCTCTGTCTCTCTCTCTCTGTCTCTCTCTGTCTCTCTGTCTCTCTCTCTGTCTCTCACTCTCTCTGTCTTTCTCTCACACACACACAAGCACTGCAAAGGCAGAAACTATTTAAGCATTTCACTTTTGTTTTG
>CM053600.1:85391138-85414252 GCA_028646575.1 Pseudocheirus occidentalis
CAGGTTCTTGTCCAGTCCTCAGAGGTAGACAGCTCCCAGGTCCTTGTCCAGTCCTCAGGGCAATCCCTGGCACACACTGAAGTTCACAGGATTCAGCATATCTCAAACCCTTCACCACTTCTCTTGCCTGGAACTCAAGGATCAGCCAGGCCATGAATAAACAATGTTTTATCCTGGTCATGTTTCAGTCAGCTTCCAGATACTGGGAGAGGAACTCTTTCTCTCTCTCCCTCTCTCTCTCTCAGCTGGCTTCGGTCTCCATGAATCTTCCCTCACTGAGGAGCCAATTCCAATTCTGTCTCTCTGTCTCTAGAATTCTTCTTTATATACAGCTTCCTGTCTCAGTAAATAGCCTTCTTCCAAGTCAACAGAGGAGTTCTTGCCTTCTCAACAATGGACAGGGTTCACACCTTCCATACTTAGCCTTAAGTTACTAGATGCTACTTAGCCCTAAGTTACTAAGTGCTAAGTATCTTATAAACTGATTACTATTACAGTAACCTATGGGAAAGGACAGACATGGGAGGTAGAATATTAAAGGTGACTAGGGGGCATAGTGAACTTGCAATCAGGAAGGCCTAAGTTCAAATCCTTCCTCAATGACATTATAACTGTGACTGTGTACAAGGAATGGCAAATAGGCTACTTTGACTTCAAGCAGAGAGTGCTTGAAAAGGAGTAATATGTAATAAACTGAAGTCAGACTAGAGTCAGATTAGGAAGAGTTTTGAGTGAAATGTCTTGGTAAAGAGAGTTTCTTCCCTGGGAATAGGAGCTCCTTACACCTATAAAATCACATATCTAGAACAAAAATTAAAATAAAATATACAAATCACTATGCTACAATGATCAGAGTTATAAAACTTATTGAAGCACAATTTTTGCACCCCAGGAGCTTACAAACAAGTAGAGGAGAAGACATACACTAAGCTAGTATATTATAAGGACATAGGGGGATAAAAATAAACATATGAGAAACTTGAAGAAGGAGATATTACTTCTGGAAAGTGCCGGGGGAGTGGGAAAAGCATTATGAAGGAGTTGGAATTGGAGCTGACCATTAAAGACTGGTAGCTTTGTAACTAGTAAAAATGTAAGTGCATGCTTTCATTGAATAACATTTCTGTAATGGTACTTTATCTTGCCACCTCCCTGTTGGCCCATAGCTAGAGAAGTTATATGTAAATTCAATTGTTTTATAATATTCAATTAGTGTTATAAAGACATAGCCTCATAGACATACAGTATGAGAACAGATTAATAGTATGACATATGGATTGGATCTTGGATACATATGGGTTAAGGGTGTGTGTGGGGAAAAAGTCAAGGGTTTAAGAGAAGCGATTGATCTAATCAGGGACAGCAAGACACTAACAACTTGAACATGTAGCAGGGAGATGAACAGAAGAAAACTGAAGGTATTTTTTCTGTTTGTGGAAGCTAGAGAGTGAAGTAGGTGCCAAAAAAGCAATACTCCTCTGAATAGTAGTTGCATTTGTAACTCAAGAAGATAAGAATTAAGACAAATGGAACCCAGTTGGCCTGGGACATGGAGAAGAACAGAACTCAAGAAAAAAGAAAGCCTTGAAGTACTTAATATATTTAATCTGAGGGAGTTTACATTTCATAAATATGCTGTGTACTTGCAGTTTGATTATCAGTCTAATTAGATAATTCTGAAATACCAATGCTATTTTGACTCAATGTGTGAGTTAATATTTAGCTTATATACACATCCAGTGCATTCTCTAACAAGAGACTTGGCAGAAATCACAAGTCACATAGTATATTGCTTAATTAAGACAGAATAGCAAAGTAAATGAGAGTGGTAAAACAGAGTAATAGAATCATTATCTGACTCCATCTTTTCCCCACAGACAAATGGGTACACACTCACATTAGGAAATAAATATTTAGAAAACTCATTCTCTGTTGGGGGAGGGCTTTCTACTCCAAGGCCATCTGAAACCACAGAAACTTAGTGTGGTCCAGGACTCCAGTTGCTTCACAGATCCATAGGAAACTCACCAATCAGTTGCTCTTTTAGCATACCTGTCATCTTCTGAAGCTCTGTCCCCTTTCAATGTTCTACATTCTTTCCTACTGTTTCACTATTCTGTCACTCCTCTTCAGGTTTCTTAATACTTTAGAGCAGTGGTTCTCAACCTTCCTAATGCCATGACTCTTTAATACAGTTCCTCACGTTGTGGTGACCCCCAGCCATAAAATTATTTTCATTTCTACTTCATAACTGTAATTTTGCTACTATTATGAATTGTAATGTAAATATCTGATATGCAGGATGTATTTTCATTGTTACAAATTGAACATAACCCACAGGTTGAGAACCACTGCTTTAGAGCAATGTTAGGCTAATCAGCACATCTTCAGCTCTATCTTTCAATAGTTTCACAATATCCACTCTGCTAAAATGAATTTGGTGCTGCTCTTCAGGCAAGGTTTCTCACCTTTCTATCCTGCCTCTGTTACAGTGAATGAATTCTTTTTATGTCTTCCCTATTCAGAATTCATGCAGTTCTTCTCTCTTAACCCTACTGACAAAGTGCCAATGCTACTTACTGAGACTCCTTGTACCTTGAGATAAACCTTCTCACCCATTGTCTTTGCCCTGTTAACTATCTTTGTGATTACCCCAACAGAAAAACATTTAGGGTGTTGGGGAAAAAGATCATTTCTTTGATCTTTGATTGATTACGATTGATTACGGTTTATTATGGTCCACATTTAATCTCTGACACATACGGGTTGTAATTCTCTACTCCTCACTTAAACTGTTCTTTGGTCCAGTCACTTCTTTAAAATGATTGCTGAGTTGCAGAGCAGGCATCGTTCATTATTGGTGGAAGGAATTTCCTCATAGCACTAAAATCATGGGTCAGGACACATAGTAACCTGTTACAGAGATGACTGTAAGCATCTGGCAGACATGTTTGGGGCCAGGGTTGGCATTATTGCCACTCTCATATCTGGATATTGAGCTTTGCCTGGCATTGTGATTCTCTTACATTTTGATATAGAATGTAACCATAAGGTTCTTCACAATGTAAGAAATGGGAGAAAAGGAGTGTGTGTGTGTGTGTGTGTGTGTGTGTGTGTGTGTGTGCTCTAAACGATTTCAGCTGAGTGTAATTAATTCAAATGAATCAATATGGAAGTGCTACATAAGACAGGAAAAAGACCCAAACCAGGTGTCCTTCATTGGTGACAGCATCATCACCAATAGAGAACAAGGAAAATACTCTGTTTACTGATACTCCCAGTGTTTTCATCACAAAATCAAAAAATAGCTTCACTGCCCTGAGTTCCATAGCTACTAGCTATGAGTGCTAGATTGTTGTTTTCTCTGTCCCCTACTCTACTGAAACAAACCATCCAGGTTCACAAATCAATTGAGTAGTAGGGACAAGGCAGTAAGTCCAGCGATGGGAAGGGGAAAAAAAAGAACTATAAGCTACACTGAATTGACTACAGAGCTGAAAAGCTGCATAAATACTTATTGATTGGCCATATTTCTGCTAGAAAATCAGTGAAGGCTAAATAAAAGAGAAGAGGCAGGAGACATCAGAGAAGAATAAGAAAACCAAAGGGAATGTAGGGATTGTTTTCTTGGTTTAAGACAAAAAACAGATGGGTTATATACTCTACATACCTCTGTGTATTTTCTATGAATACGTACATCCCTCCCCTTTTTGGGCCCATGATTGTGTCTGTGGTGTAGGAGTCCCTGAGAAATAAGAATGGGAAGGAATTGAGAAGCAGGAGCGGGAAAAAATCAAGAAATGACAACTTTAAAAGATAACAATTATAAAATTTAGACTCTAAAGGCATAATAATAGACTGATGACTTTTATGCAAATTATTACATATTTAAATGCAAATTTAAGGCATATTTTCATGCAAATTCACTTGTGGCCCTCCTGCCTATTTCACACACTTCACTACGACCTTGATAAAATCCTAGTAACAATCACCAGTCTAAACAGGAGTTGCTAAATAGAGAATATCTCCTTGGGCACATCTTCAAGTCTTATTCAGTTACCATAGTGGGGGGAGGGAAAATGATATGGAAAAAAAAGAAGTGAGAGGTATGCCATCCTACTGGCACCATAGACCATTTCTTGAGAGGTATCTAGGAGAGAGGGGCTATCCCTCTTATTCCTGTCCTATGGAAATGCAATTTTTCTGCAAGCATCCCTAATGCAATTTCCTAAGGCCTAGATAGCAAATGAAAATCCCAGGCATTGCCCTGGGAACATAACTTCGCAGAGGGCTCGTTGAAGATTTAGCAAAAACAATAGAAGCTCATTTTGATCTTAGTGAGAAGGTCCTTTGAAAACCTCTTCCCCACTTATAAAGGAACAGTGAAATACCAACTTGGCCATCTCAATTTTGCAAATCACCTTAATTACCCTCTATGCTGAAACTTCATCTTCAAAGCTATTCTTCAGATGTGGATACTGATATGGGGGGAGAGGCGCTCTGATTCCTTAGCTATATTGTCAATACCTTTCTGTACAGTTAGATCTCTAGAGAAGATGGAGCAAGGAGAGTTGACCTGGATGGGAGGGGGGAAGATCAATGGACTTGCTACCTTGGGAAACAGTAAAAACTCAAGAAAAATAGCCAAAACAAAAAGTAACCCATGAGAAAGAACATGTTATTCACCATATTAGTTCTTTAGAAAATGTTATTCTATTTAAAAGCATCTTTTTGATAGGGATATAGGTGATCCTAGTAGAAGCTAAAATAATTTCCACTGGAAACAAAGAAATCTAAGCATATATGAAGATAGGAAACATTCAAACACCAAGGAAGCATTGTGACTTGTAGAGATATTTTTTTTAATATGACTGTAACACCAGCTTCATGTGTATAATGCCCTATGAGAGGCAGGGTGGGACAATGGATAGAGTACTGACTTGAAGTCAGGAGGAATTCAGATATGCACTTGTTGCGTCATGTTATCCATGTCCCTTAACCTCTCTTAGCTGCTACTTTCTCATCTATAAAATGGAGATATTAATAACACCTATTCCACAAGGCTACAGTGAGGAATCTAGTCAGCTACTGTAAGTATTTTACAAATCTGAATGCACTAAATAAATATGAGTTATATTATTAAGGATGACAGATACATCTGTAGGGCATTTTTGCAAGCTTCCAAACCTAAATTGTTCTTCTCTAGTTTTCAGACTTCAATGGATTTATTTTCTAAGGAGCTTACCATATTTTATTCTAACTAAAAATGATTCAGTATCAAAGACCTTGACAAGAAAAAAATAACCCTGAAACTCAAGAAAGAAATTAATTATGTTGGGTTGTGTGTATGCTGCAGAAAGAGAGAAGAAAGAAAGGAGAGGGTAGCAGAGGAAGAAAGAGATTGCAATTGGGAAAGGGAAAGGAAAACAGAAAAAGAATGGAAGGATTCATCAACTTGGGAAGTTTCTTTCTAATTCCTGCTTAAGTCACAAGTGAATATTATCACAGGAGTTAAAGCAGTCCCTATTAGAAATTTGTTTTCATTACAAGACAATCCCAACATGATATAATGTCAAGATTGTCATTCTCAACTCAAGAGAGAACAGTAATGGGAAATCAGAGGATTGTTAGGTTATAACTAAATTGCACAGGCAGAATGTGAGAAAAAAAAATTAGCCAGTCACCATTCATTTTCACAAATATTAAATTGCAGTCCAAATTAAAAGATGATAAATTCATAACACAATGTCAAAATAAAAAATAAAAAGACTAGAGAAGGGAAATAAGGAGGTCCATCTAAGTTTCTCCTTGATGAGCAGGCAGTTTTAAAGCTTTTAGGATATCTTTTGGAAAGGTCCCAGGAAAGTTAATTGCATTGCTAGCAGCTAGAGGAAAGAATTAGAACGTAACAGTTGGGAAATTCCTCTCTTGGAGGCTGGTCTTTATTCTGTCTTACTTTTGTCAAAGTTGATTAGGATAGAAAGATGCTCACTTGGTACACAAATGACTTTTAAAGCACTTCAAGCTGAATTTGTTGGGAAATGGAAGAGAATGAATGAACGAATAAATGAATGAATGAATGAATGAATGCTGAAAAGCATTTATTAAATGCTTGCTAAGTGCCCATCATTGTACTAAGAGATGTGGTTATAAAGAAAAGACTAAAACCCAAGATGTGCTGGAGTCAGCTCAAGCTCAAGAGCCAATTGTTAAATTTTTAGTGTATTTACTCCTCAAAAGACTTTAGAGCTTGATTTACTGTTGATTGTCTAGACTCAAGACACTGTTAATAATGCAAATTATATTTAAAAGTTTGTTGAGTATATTTCACCCTCCCCAGGCCAGTTTTTAAATATTTACCAGCATGCCCCCAGCTAAAATCATCCCTGCCCTCAAGAAACTTAAATATTAATGGAGGACACTAGGCTTGTATATACAAGATGCATACAGAGTAGTTGAACAGAGGAGGAAAAAATACTAGCAGCTAAGGAAACCAGGAAATATGTGCAAGAGATATCATTTGAATTAATTCATGAAGGAAACCAGTAATCCTAAGAAGCAGTAGTTGGAAGAAAAAGCATTCCAAGCTCTGGGAAAATGCACTACAAAAATATGGAGATGGAAGGGAGATTGTCATTTGGCATAGAACAGTATGTATGCCTGTAGGGCTGAATCATTGAATATATAGAGAATAATAAGAAGGCTGGGAAAACAGGAAGAAATTATTGTGAGGAGCTTTAAAGGCCTAAGAGAGATTTATAAATGATCCTAGATGTAATAGAGAACCACTGGACCTTATTGAGTTAGGAGGAGAGCTGACATGATCAAAATTATGCTGTAGAACAATCATTTTCACAGCCATGGGAAGGCTAAAATGGAGCTGGGTGAGATTTTATATGAGGAGATTGAGTAGGGGGCTACTGCAATTCCCCAAGTAAGAGGTGTTGAGGAACTGAACTAGGGTAATGGCTTTGTGAATGGAGAGAAGAAGACGTATGTATTAACAAAAAAATATATCATGGAGGTAGAAAGTACGGGATGGCAGGCATGGTCAAGCATCCCTGTAATCCTGACAGATAGGGAGGCTGGCAGATCATTTTAGCTCAGGAGTTCTGAGCTACAGTGAGCTATGATGTTTGAGTCTCTTCCCAAAATTTGGTATCAAAATAAGGAGCTTTGGGGAGTGGGAGGCCACCAGGTTGTTTGAGGAAGAGAGACCAAAACCCTGTACTGGTCACTAGTGGGATCAGCCCATGAGTATCTCCTATACTGTAGCCTGGGCAAGATGGGAAAATATCATCTCAAAAATCATAATAAAAAATAAAATATAAAAGAACAGTATTTGTCAACTGATTAGATATTGGGGACAGTAATAGTTAAAAGTTGAATATGACATCATGTTTGTAATCTGAATGTCTAGAAGGATAGAAGCACCTCAACACCTTGGCTTGAGGCTTGCTCCCAGATTCCATGGGTCCTCTTCCATAGATCCAGCTCATATGTGAATCTAGCTGACCATCACCTGGATTCACACAGAGGTTGCTCTTAGCTCCTTGTCCAGCTCCCATTCCATCCTGAAGCTCACAGTGTCCAGTCTACCTCAAGTTCTTTGCAATTTCTGTTCCTTTTTAGGGTAGTTCTAAAAAGCAGTGGTTCTAAGAGAAAAGACAAACAAGTCCTGTTTTTATATGTTGGGTTTGAAATACTTACATAATATCCAGTTTAAAATACTCACTTTTTAAATTTTTATACATGATTCCTAAATCTGTATTTGGATCCTCATCTTCATTTTTATATCATTTCAACATCACTAGCCCCCTAATGAACATTTTCATCTCAATGAATCATAAGCATCCTAAGCTCAACATGTTTAAAACAGAACTGATTATCTTTATCCCTAAACCCACCCCTTCTCCTAATTTCCTGTAAAGCCAAGCATGCAGAGCTCTCCAGAAGTCTGCTGCTGTGAAAAGCTTTAAGGCTCTGATCACATACTATAGGGAACTCCCTATTTATTCAGCAATAAACTAAGGCAAAACATTCACAGAAACCAAAGTACAGCATTCACAATGATATAACATAATTGCTGCGGCCAGCACAGTTGTACGGCCTAGCTACCAGCTGAATGAAAAAAGAGAGAGAGAGAGAGAGAGAGAGACAGAGAGAGAGAGAGAGAGAGAGAGAGAGAGAGAGAGAGAGAGAGAGAGAGAGAGAGAGAGAGCTTCCGGCTGAATAAAGGACAGAGAAGGAAAGATGGGGATGTATTTGATAGTCTGTTTATTACAGAGCCATTTCATACAGATCCAAGGATACAAGAAAATCATAGGGCTTATATTCCCTTTAGCAGGGTTTCTTATGTCACCAGAATGCAAGGATGTACCCAAGGTCTCGACCTTTCCTTACCCCAGCCCAAGGCTTAATCATTCATTAAGATTTTATCTTAGGACCATGTCCAGAGGCACAAACGAACAGAGGTCACAATCATGACTTTCAAATTAACTACCCTGTACTTTCTTTAGATATGAATAGAGCCAATGATAGTATCCACCCAGCAAGATTATATTCCTCCCACATGTCTGCCTAGTGACCTTGTAGAAGTGGTGAGCATTTTCTTAATGAGGCCAGGGCCCCTGAAAGTCTTGGCCTACTACACATAATAACTGATCTCTAAAGTGGCCACATAGTTTTAAAGAAAAGATATCATTCAGTAAGTCATTAACTCAATTGTCCTTAAGGAAAAATCATCCTTAAGGGATACAAAGTACAAATGTCAAAGTTTTCCCAACCCTATATCACATTGTCTTAATTTCTCAGTCAAAAAGTCTTCTTTCTTCTTGATTGGAATTAGTTTCATATTATCCTTAACCCAATCATACTTAAAGGGTACAAGGTACCAAGTATAAAGTTCTTCCACCCCTAGGCCAGAGTAAATCATGATGTTCTCAGTCAGCACTAAGTACCCAAGGAGAAGTCTTTTCATCTTGGCTTGAGGCTGGCTCCCAGATTCCATGGTTCCTCTTCCATGAGGCCAGCTCTTGCCTGAATTTACCCAGCAGTCACCTGGATTCACAGATAGGCTGCTCTTCGCTCCTCGTCCAGCTCCTCATCCAGCTCCTTGTCCAGTTTCCTGTCCAGGTCCCATTCCATATTGAAGTTCACAGTGTCCACTTCAAGTTCTGCACCGTTTCTGTTTCTGGAAAGACAAAGCCTAACAAATCCAAAACAACATTCATACACATTTCTGGCACCATCATCCATTCACTATCTGCCTGTGAAATCAACACAGACCCACAAACAAGGCCTGAGAAGTCAACACAAACCATCAGCATAGTCCCAGGATCTCTGAAACCCTCCTTCAGGACTTCTATAAACACACAAAAAGAAAATCCTCTTTCAGGGCTTCCAGTAAGGTCCCAGGGTTTCTGTATGAAGTATCACAAACACAAATCAACATACAACCAGACAAACAGAGTGCCAGCCACCACAAGTATTCCCTTCTCAGTTCTACTCTGTTCCACCTGTGCTTGAGCTTTTTATTTGTTATTAGCTCCTCCCTGTTCTGCCCACCTCTTATGTCCTTCCTGTTCCTTTCTTTGGCAAGTCCCTCCCACTGTGAGCTTCACAGGTTGTGTTTCTTAACAAAGATTTGCTCTAATCAGGGCAAGGCTCAAAAGACACTTGAACTGAAACAAGATGCTGAATAAATAACTGAAACAAGGTGCTAAGTACTTCTTTACTTGCCATTATACTTGCCTATTTCAAGTCACCACCATTCTCTTCCTCTCTCACATCTCATTTCAAATAATTGCCAAGCTTCATTTTTTAATTTTATCTCTAGAACATTTTTTTTTACAGTCATCCCCTTCTTTTCACTCATATGGACATTACTCTATTTTTAGGCACTCATTCTCTCTTCTCTGAACTATTGCAGGTACCTTCTAATTGTTCTCCATACTTCCTGTCTTTTACTTTCCATTTCATCTTCCCCCAAACTTCCAAATTCACATTCATAAATTACAGTTCTGAATATGTGTGTATGTATGCATGTGCAAATATGTTTATACACTCATGTATGCATGTGTGTATGTATGCATATATACACATACATGCATACACACATGCATACACACATGCATATACATTTATTTTCCTACTACTCTATAAACTTCAGTGAATCCCTATACAAACTCATTTGGTATTTGAAGACCATCACATTCTTTCTCAACTTCGCATTCCGTACCTGCTTTGTATTACTCTCATTTTTGTACTCTATTACTTTCATTTTTGTACTCTACTTTGTAGCTAAATTGGTCTTTTTGTTGTTCTCTATACATGACATTATATCTCCTCCTTCCATGACTTTGTATGAAAATGCTCTCTCTTCTCTGCTTCTTGAGTCTTAAGTCTCTCAAAGGTCAGCAAGAAACTTTTCCTGTTCTCCCTGCACTTTGTCAATCCACTGCACAAAATATTTTGCATTTTCTCATATGTTTATATATCTTCCTCTAGAATATAATCTTGTTGAGGGTAATAGCCATATTTTTCTTCGTATCATCATGCCTACCATAATGCCTAATGTAATAAGCTCTTAATAAATAGTCTTTTAATTAAAAGGCAGAAAGACTAGATCTATGGTTTCATTGGTATTGAGACTCCCCCCCACACACACACAACATAAGTCAGCACCTTCTCCTCAACTTAGGAAGTCGTCTATGACACTGAGAGATCAAATGACTGCCCAGGATCAAACTATCAGTATGTGCCAGAGGCAAGGTCTTCATTTAGGTATTCTTGGCTCCATGATCAATTCTCTATGCATGTTTCCACCTATCTTTGTTGGATTAAAATAAGTGGAATCACTTATCTAACATCTACTTTAAATATTTCCAAAATGTTCAGGTAAACAGGTCAAACCATTGAAAGACTAGGAAGCACCAAGTTATGGATGGAGTTGAATAGTCATCTGAGGTACAGAATGGACATTCTAATGCTGTAATGTTGTTGCTAAATGTCCTAGGCACCATAATCTTGATACTAGATCATCAGGGATAATTGACCTAACACTTTAATAGAACTATTTAATTTTTGTTGTTGTTGTTGAGCTATTGATTGGAATCCTATCTATGTCTAATTCAATTTGCTGAAGATAAAAAGGAATGTGTTTTTTAAACATAAATTCAGTTATTTTTTTCTTTGGAGAAGACATGGTATGGAATAGAGATGAGAATAGAATCTTGGAGTCAGAACATGGGTTTAAAGCCCTCTTTTCCTCTTGATACTGAAGTGAGTCAATTCACATCTCTAAAATTTTGTTTCATTATCCATTTGATGAGTATAATCATAGTCATACTGTGCATTTTACAAGGTTTTTACAAGAACCATGTGAGAGAATGTATGTCCAGCCCTTTGTCAATCAATCAGTAAACATTTACTAAGAGCCTGCTATGTGGCAAGTTCTGCACTAAGCACTGGGCATATAAAAGGAGGCAAAAGACAGTTCCTGCCCTCAAGGAACTCATAGTCTAAAAGTTTTGAAAATTATAAAGGCAAAAGAAATCATTGCTGTTATCATTTTTTTTAAAAAAGCAATTTTTGCCTAATGGATATAGACTAGTTATCTCTTTTATTATATTTGTTTCTAGTTCATGGCTATAAAGAAGTTATTGCATATTTAGGACCTAGAGCTTAGGGCAAGTAAACATTATAATTTTAGCATAATAAGATAGACCACATCCTAAAATTCAAGAGCTTTTTCTTCTTTTTCTTTGCGCACACACACACACACACACGCACACTTTCTCTCTGTCTTTCTTCCTCTCTCACCATTTCCCTGAAATGTGTACTTTTTTTTCATTTTTTCATCGGCATCTCAGAAACTATTATCTCTCTATTACCTTTCTTCTCCTTTTGTAAAGATATCTTATATGAAATGAAAACATTGGGTAGCCTGGAAAAAGCCAGGAATATTTTACTGACTGTTGGGATAGTAACATAACAGGCTGTCACATTTATCTAGGCAACCAAAGTGCATTTTAAAATTTAGCAAAGACTGCTCTGGCTTTTCTGTAAGTGTTGTAAATTTACTTATAGAAAAAAAATTAAGGTATTAGGAGCTAGAATCATTAGCTACTTATTCAATAGATAACCTCTAGTTTTAGTTAGATAAGGCATAAAAAATTACTGACAATTTAATGCCACTGACTTATTAGACAAGTTGGATTTTATGGGGATAGAGCGTACTGCAGTTAGCCTAGAATAAAATACAATGTATGAAAGTTGCAGAGAAGTAACTATAGACTTGACATAAGAAGAAACTTCTAAACCATTAGAGCTATCCTGAAGGGGAATGCACTGCCTCAGGACATAGCAGTATCTTGGATGCCTTTGGCTAATTCTGGATGGCTATTTATCAGATAGACTGGAGAAGGGATACTTTTATAGTTATGGTTTAGACTAGATAGCCACTGATGTGCCTTCTACATCTGAAAGTCTATGATTTTATAATCAGTTCTTTCATGTTCTTGTAAATTTAGAATAGCCCTTTGATAGAGCCATAAAGAATTCAGAACTCCTACCATTTCAGCTACTGTCTCATGATTACCTTATCTAACAAAGAGAGATGCTACTGAATCTGGGACATGGAGCTAGATGACACAGTAGATAGAATGCTGGGCCTGGGATCAGGGAAGTTCATCTTCCTGAGTTCAGATCGAGCCCCAAACACTTACTAGCAGTGGAACTTTGGGCAAGTCATTTAACCCTATTTGCCTTGTAAAATGAATTAGAGAAGGAAATGGCCAACCACTCCAGTATCTTTGCTAAAAAAAACCCACATGGGGTCACAAAGAGTCAAGCATGACTCAAAAACATCATAGCTATAGCCAGAATATGATCATGAGCTATGTTAGAATAAAAGACTCGTATTAGTCAGACATTTGAGCTAAAATTTCTTTCATGCCAGGTGGTCTCCCTGCAAGTGAATTAATGGACAGTGATTGACATATGTCAATCATTATCATTTGAGAAAGCTATGCATGAGAGATATCTAGCTTGATTTTCACTTCCTGAAAACAAGAGACATAAGAATTAGTAATCCTCTCACAACCCAAGCTGGAAAAATGACCTGCTAACTTCAAGAATTTGCACTAAAAGTGAAAAACTATACATGGGGGTAGAATATATGCTAGTTTCTAGAGTTCTTCTCTATATGATCATTTTTAATTGATCTGTACACTTTTATATTATAAGTATTTTGATTACTTCATTATGCTTTCTCCCTCTATAGATGCAGACTATGCCCCCTCCACAGCTGAAGCACTGTCATTTGATAGTTGTCAGGAGTGAAAAATCCCTTATCCTGCAGACTGTTTCTATACCATGTCTAGAATGTTTTCTCTCCTAACATCTACCTTTTAGAATGCCTGGCTTCCTTTAAAATTTTATTAAATTGTTACCTTCTACAGGAAGCATGTAAGAACTTATATCCTAATCACACAAACATAATATACATGCATATAAAATAAATATAAAGTAGATATGAAGTAAAAATATAAATCAATTTTAGATAGGCAGGCATTAACAACTATGGGAACTTAGACACGTTTCCTTAGAAGGCAGACATTTAATGACTGTATTGTAAAAAGAAATGAACTATAATTGGTGAATACAGAGAAACATGGAAAGTCTCACGAATGAACTGATGCAGAATGAAGTAAGCAAAGACATGAAATACACACAATGACATTAATGTAAATAGAACAGAAAATAGCAAATAACCAAAGATAAATGTTAAGAAATTATAAAGAACTAGCTTGACGCTAAAGAAGAAATAATAGAAGACACTTCCACACTCCTCTGCTAAAGTGGGAAGGGTGGAAGGGGAAAGGAAAGGTACAGATAATCACAAAACCCATTTTTAAAATCTTGTTCATTTGTTTTCATGTTGTTGTTTTTCTATGAAAGCTTTTGTTATAACAGGTCTATGTGGGATACTGGGAAAAATCCAGGGGCTGTAAAAACCAAAGATATTCAAATGGAGTGTAATTTCCTTGAGGGCAGGAACTATTTTTACTTTTGCTTTCATTCCCAGCTTTTAGCATAATTTTCTGGCACTGAGTAATTATTTCATCAATACTTCTTGATTGACTGAATTTTTTTTTTGCTTTTTTTTTTTGGAGGGCAGTTGGGATTAAGTGACTTGCCCAAGGTCACACGGCTAGTTTTTGTGTTAAGTGTCTGAGGCCGGATTTGAACTCAGGTACTCCTGACTCCAGGGCCGGTGCTCTATTCACTGTGCCACCTAGCCACCCCTTGATTGACTGAATTTTAAGATTTTATATACATTATACATGTGTATATATGCCTGAGTGTATATGTATGTATGTAGGTGATAGTATATATATATATATATATATATGTGTGTGTGTGTGTGTGTGTGTGTATAAACACTCACATTTATTTTCCAATATATATTTCTTCTGCTTCCCCTTTCCAACCATCCACCCCCACTAAGTATATATTTTTATGAGAAAAGCAAATCAATTGAGCAAAACTAACCAATACATATACCATGATTGGCAGTATGTGATATATTCTATATCCATAGCATTCCTCTTTTGCAATGAAGAAAATTAAATGGATTTTCTCACCTTTTTCATGGCCAAAGATGATCATAATAACTTCATCACATTCAGTTTCAGTTTTATGTCCCTATTCTTTACACTGTTATTGCTTTCCCTTATTCCTTATTCTGTTTCCTGCCCTCTGCATCAGTTCATCTACATTTTCCCATGGTTTTCTAAATTCTTCACACCTGTAACTTCTTAGAGTATAGTAATATCCCCTAGTATCTATGTATAATAGCTTGTTAGTTTAGCTCCTATTTTATTTCTGGTTCCTTACCATCAAAAAAACCCAAAAAACAAAAAACAAAAACGAAAAAGTGCTGAGGTTATTTCTATTCCATAAAAGATCAAGTACTTAGTTATGTCAATTCTAATACAATAATTAAGAAGCTAGAAAGAATCCAACAGTCATACATATGGTTATGCAACTATGTCAGTGCAGATGCAACTAGATCAATAATCAACTATATAATCAGAATATATTGAATAAATATTCATCATCACATTATCATATTATATTTATTATAAATATGTCATCACATAATCTTGTTACACTGGGTATGAAGAAAGACATTTCATTCTCCCTGAGGATACTTTCCATATATAGACTATTGAGATCCCATTCTAAAGTCATGGTTTTCCTACTGCTTAAGCTCCTTGGTTAGGTATGTGTAAAAGTTATCTTACTTCTTGGAGGTTATAGATGGCTACATTAAGATCTTGGGATCATAAATTGCTCACTAACACCACAATGGATTGGAAAGTTAATGTTTTCTGAAGGTGTTGATTCAGAGACTGAGATACTAGGTATATACCCCTTCACAAAGAAGACAAAGACCACAGAACAAAATTTTTATTTTTTCCCATTTAGTTGTTCATCTTTTATTTTTTATTGATGTAGCTGGAAAACAAGGTCTTTTGCTTCTATGTTTTTGTTGGCTTGTTTATTATGATTTCATTGGTATAGGAATCTCTGGAGAAAAAACTTCCTCTGCCTTTGTTTATTAATCTCTGCTTTGCAAGCTGTAGTCCCAGTGATTTATTGAGAGTAGAGGAGAATTTAGAGATTAAGTGGTTTGCCCAGGGTCACACAGCCAGTATGTGGTAGAGATGGAACCTGAACTCAGCTCCAAGGTGTACTGGAGATCCGGTACACCATGCTGCTACTCTCAAGAGACTCTAAAGAAAACGAGAACCTGACCATTTTATATGATTGTTGCAAATGGAAGTTTGAAACAAGCAGTGACGGTGAGATACCAAAGGGGAAGGAAGCAATCGATTGCTCAGAAAGCTGGAGGCAGGAGGAAATGGGAAGTTTCTACTTCAGAAGTAACAAAGGTTAAGGATATTTGACAAAAGATGAATTTAACAGGCTACAGCATGCCTAAGAATTGTGTGAGTCTGTTCAACTTATATTTGACTTAATAAATGTCACTTATCTGTACTCTCTGCTTTTTATATCTGTAAAAACTGGTTTTGTAATTGATAGAATGCTGTACCTAATAACATGCCTACCATAGGCTCCAAGGGACCTGGCTTCTACCTTCAGCTCTACTGCTTCTAATTTGCTGTGACCTTAAGGCAAATGACTTTTCAAATAACCATGGAAAGACTTCAGTTTTTATACAGATCAACTTAGGAATCTAACATGTCTCTAAGAGTTGAAAGCACTGAACTTCTACAAAAAGAAGGTGAGGGAGAGGGGGAAGAAATGTTATTTAAATGGCCAGATGATTCAAGTTTCTTTAGAAAGGATTGTAAATGATTTCTTGTACTATGAAAACGTTTGCTTGTGTTTTATTCTCATTTAGTCTGAGACAACATGTGATCATCAAGAATGAGAGACAGAGCTCTAGCTATTATGCTGCAAAGTGATGAAACATATAAAATGATGGCTTTTCTTCATGGTGGAGGGTGTGACTCATTAATATTAAAAGAGGTTTACTAGACGATTGACAAAAATTGATGAAGCCATTAGTTTATAACAAAATACCTACCACCTCAGCAGATACTGCATTCATTTTTAAGAACATTGTCACCTGCATCCACAACCCAGCACAAATGTGATAATGCAATCTGAAAATCAGGTGGGAATGTCCTTTATAAGATCTGGCTCTCTAGAGTACTGTATTTCATAGGTGCTCCCTCACATATTTGCAATGCACTGCGTAACAGGATGACATTTGTTTTGTTATAGTAAAACAATTTGGAGGGATCCAACAGCTCTTGGGATGAGATGCTTAGAAAAGGAAGGGAGTGAGTTTTAATATGAACTCCCAGATGTATTTGCACTTTACAATATTTATTACCAAGTCACAACTAATAAAAAAGTCAGAAGTTTATAACCACCTGAAGAAGCTTTGTAATTTGACTAAAAGCATGCCATTATGAGGAGGATGCCGAATGTATTGCCTTTGAACTGCAGTCCTGTTAAATATTTACATTTGGCTGATTAATTTGCCACCCAGTCCGACTAGTGAAAGCCTCCCAAAGTGTTTTGAATAAATGACATAAAAGTGATTCAAGATGAAGGTTACTAATAAAAACCTCGCTCCGATATGCTAAGAGGATCTAACTGACCAAGAATACATCACTTCATCCGCTCTAAAAACTTTAACGAAAAAACACAATCAATCATGACCGAGTTCATGCAGTGATGATATGAGCTTTTAAAATATATTAAATTAATTTCATTTTATCTATTGAGAAAGAATATAAGCAGCAATCTGGGGTGAAGATGACCAGTGTTGTTTCAGGTGAGCTGAATTTCAAAGACAGAATCAATGTGCTGGAAAAATGAATGGGAAAAGGTTGCCATTGGACTCCCATTTTATCTCTTTACTTCAGGAATCTTTTTTGTTGAGAAAGGTATTGGAAGATATACTTCCAGAATAATCACCGACAAGTTGATTGGATACTTTTAGTAAATTGACATGGTTTTGAAAGGCCTATTGTAGTGTTCACCAATTATAGGATCAGAGGATGTCAGAATTGAAAGGGACTTCAGAAATATCTTGTGTGCAAGTCCTTTTTACAACTGAGGGGTTCAAAGGGGTGACTTATTGATGGTCAGATGGTAGAGTCATACCTCCTGGTTCCCAATGTCATGTTATTTCTCACTATGCCTTTACTAAGTTTTATTTTTTCTTCCACTTATGATTTTGGGACAGGGTTAGACCAGAAGTTCCATTTTTATAGGGAAATCTTAGATATGCAAACCTCTCTAACAATGAAGGTTGGCACCTTTTCTTTCCTAGGGTACTGAAAGATTAGGTGACTTGAATATCAGCAGGTTACACAGTCAATTTATGTCATACTGAACCCTTTTCTTCCCATCTTTGAGGCCAGCTCTCTAGTTGTTATGCTCTGGGGTCTTGTTCAAATTAACCTAGTCCCTTACATTCCATCTACTTTAATTTCCTTAGTAATACTGATGGCTCCTACTATCACTTCTTTAGAACAAGAAGGGAAATTAGCAGCCATCAAGTTCAAACAGATGAGTAAACTGAGTCAAGTAGTTAAATGACCTCCTAAGGTTCACATAACTAGTAAATGTCCAAGATGGAATTTAAATACATGCATTATTGATTCCAAGTCTTCTATCACACACACACATATACATATATACACACATACATACATTATATTATATATGTTACATTATTATATATAACACAAAAATTCTATTATGTATATATCTATTTTTTTTCTTTGGCCTTTTGGAGCTGGAGAGTGAACTATTTTCTTTGAATCTTGACCCAGCCTGTAGATAAATTACTTAACAATAGGCAATTGGATTGATAGTAGCAAAAGAGACCTGAGGGAAAAAAAAAGTGACTGCATTTCTGTCACTAGCCCAACAAATAAATAGAGAGTGCATATGAGATGGCATGGTACCTCTGGAGCAGCAAGTAATGTAAGGATGAGTTAGTGATAGCCTTCAGACTACATTCTATAGAAGAAGTGTAAATTCTATGAGAGCCAAAGAAAGCTATTTTTTGTAATAATTACACATATTTATATCATACTTCAAAATTTATAAAATACTTTGCTCATACCTACTTTGTGAGTCAGGTAAAGCAGCCCAAAAGGGGAGATTTCCAATTGTCCCAATCTTGCTACTGGACCCAGATCATTCTGTACAACAAAATGAGGCTGGTGACCTTGCACAGCGTTCCTTCACTTAAATTCAATGCACTTGCAAGTCATGGCATAATGTTCCCGATGTTGTGGCCCTCTTTGAGAAGGACAAACCACACCAAAAGCAAACAATCAATCAGAGGTCTTTTAAAATGCTTATTTATTACAGCAGAGAGCACAAAGAAAAATATTGAATGTGTTATTTTCTTTATTTTCTACCTGAGGACATTGAGGCCTCACAGAGGGGTAATGTTTTACCCAGTCATAGAGCTAGCAATTATCTGCAATAGGATTAAAACCCACACCTACAGATTCCAAGTGCAGCACCCTTTCCACTTTGCCCTCCTGCTGCTTCTTCATACCTCTTCAAGGCCACTAAGGTGTTGTGTGTGTGTGTACCGGTAGTAAGGACTTAATAAATACCTTTTGAATCGAGGATTTCAGAGAATCTAGTCTAGCATCAATGCTTCCAAAATTAGGAGAGTTAAGAGAGTACCAAATGGCCAAGAAAGGAAATAAAAGGTTAGTCAAGCGTTGTTAAATGTCTACTGTGTGCCGTGATCTATGCTAAGAACTGCAAATACCCAAAACAGAAAAAAAAAATGCTCTCAAGCAGTTCATAGTTCAACAGTGGAGATAACATGCAAGCAACTACATAGCAGGAGGATCAGCTAGGTGGCCTAGTGGGTACATTGCTGGGCCTGGAGTCAGGAAGACTCATCTTCCTAAATTCAAATCTGGCCTCTGACACTTACTAGCTAGATTGTGGCCCTGAGTGAGTCACTTAACCTGGTTTACCTCAACTTCCTCACCCGAGAATTGAGTTGGAAAAGCCAAAGGCAAACTATTTGAGTATTTCTGCCACGAAAACGCAAAACAGGGTCACAAAGAGTGGGACAAGTCTAAAAAATGACTGCAGAACAACTAAATGTACTAGTAGGAAGAATTTTTTTTAGAAAAACAAATCTTTTTTAAAAAATTTTGAGCCTTTTCTGTATTTTTCCAAGCCTGAAGAGATTATTGTTATCTTTCTTGCTATAATTCTAAGAATTCTGTTCAAAAAGAACCTATTTTGTAACTTTCTTCTAAGCAAAATTGAGTTGCTATTGTTCCATTGGTCCCTTATTTTTCAGCAGTTGACTTTCTTGCCGCCTCCCACTTATAGATGTAATTCTCTTATTGCTACCTCTGAAAAGTAAGCTCTCATCTAATTCCCTAGGAGAAGTTTACAGTTTTAAACCTCTTCTAACATTGTCTTCACCAATTTATGCATATTTTTATTGCAACCCTTTCTTTGTTCTAATTGCTTTTGCTTATAATAAACATAAACAATAAATTATGAGTTCATTTTACTATGTATATGAGACTTCATTTGCACTAAATGTTCCACGAATATTATACTGCTATATGCGCACTCCAGATAAAAATGGGTTTCAAAAAGATTTTATTCATAAATGAACTTCCTGAACACTTTCATAATAGCTCTATTGTTTTCATAATATTTTCCCATATTATATAACGCAAATGCTTAGGAGCAGCAAGGAAAAATGTAGAGAGCATTGGATTTGGAGTGCAGAAGATTACAGTTCAAACTCCTTCTTGTTTTCTTCCTTATTTAAAACATTGTTCTTATTTTTTATTAATTAATATCATGCCCAGGAGACTGTGGGCAACATTTCTCATTGTAATAAGGTTGAGTTCTGGAACTGTTCACTTGTTTAAGTTCTTAAGAATTTGTAAAGGTCTGTATTAGTATAATATATATTTTTTCATCTTTAAACTTATGAAAGATAGGAATCTGTTGATGTATAATTCTATCCCTAAACTCTTTTCTTACTAGGTTTTAAGTGGGTGCTATATTTTTGTAGAGTAGGATGATATGATGCATAGTTTCTATAGTTTCCTTGTAGAATCCAAATCAATGTCTTAACAATAGATGCAAATATTTATCAAATGCTTACTATGTGAGTACTGAAGATAAAAAGCAAAAGCTAAAATAATACCTGTCCTCAAGGACTTTGAAGTCTAGTAATGGAGATGATATATTCATAAATAGCTATGTGCAAGATTTATAATATATACATCAGTTAAGGAAGCAACCCTGTGGAGACAGGGCCAGTCATTCCCACTAATTGCTATCTAAGGGATAGGCCTAGCTGAGGTAACAAGGCACCCTAAGGTTGAGTCAGGAGACATCATGTCCCAAGCAAACCAAGTCACCCCCCTTAATTTCCTCTCAGACCTTGATGGAGATAACCCTAGACTCTGAACCTCAAAAAGCTTGAGATTTACACTACTCCTTCCCCTACTCAGGCTAGTAGATCTGCTTCCAGTATAGTTCTCATAACTATCATTTAGGCGTGTGATCATGGTGGAGAAAAGGGACACCTTTCTCACTATCAGCACAAATGACTAAAAAACTGCTACCAACGGGCATGTTAGTCCAAGAGACCTAAGAGTACCAGCACCTCTCATACTATCGTCCTATTTCCAGACCAGTTCTGTAGGCACCATCCCCAGAAACAGTCATGTGGAGATGTGATCATGTAACTACTCCTCTTGCTATTCATCAGCCTCACCTCTTCATCAGCCATAGCTATGGAAAATTCAGGAAGGTTTTCTCCACTAGAATCCTTAATGCTGTCAAGTGGTTTCATACCATAAAATATATGAATTTATCAGTAGAAATTACTTTGGAGAAGACACATAAACATCTACAAGAACTATTTTGTTTTGACATTTGCATCCACTTCTCCACCCATTTAGTATTTTGGACTTAGGAAATGTGTAATAAATACTTTTTAATTATTTTATTCATTCACTGGAAAGCAAAGTGAGTCTTAGAAAATTTAAATTTCTTATGGCGAAAAAGATAAAGGCATTAACAGGGCTAAAGCACAGGATTCCTAATGGATAACTTGGCACTCATAACCCATTCTTTGAGCATGTTGAGATATTATTAGCCATTCATTAGTATCAAGTTATTACTTGGAAGACTTAGAAAGGGAGTAGATCTTTTAGAAGGTAAAAGTAGTTAGAGAAGGCTTTTGGAACTTGTAGCCCAAAGATTAAATATAATATTTTGGATACCTGTGAACCATTGTTGGGCTGGGATATCATGGATGCAAATGGAGTGTAAGAAAGATGATTTGCAGGCACAAAATCAGACAGAACAATCACAGGACCTAAGTGGGTATGTGTGTATGTATTTGTGTTTATGTATATATACTCATAAACATATACATATACAGACATATGCATGTGCATATTCTATACATTTATATATAATGTCCACGTGTGTGTATGTGTAGTATACATTTGTGTGTATGCATACATATATATATACATATATATTCGCAAAAATGTGAATCCATCTGGTTTCCCAACTCTACTGAAACCTGTAGTCCTATATATAATACAGATACTGCATTTGCAAAAGGGAACAGGAGCAAGAGAAAATGAAGCACTGTTTGAGATCCCCCAGCCCCTGTTTCAGAGTTCACCAGATTTTGTGTGGCTGTCTGAAATCAATTTCACTTCACCTGATAGTTCTTAGGGCCAGTTTTATTTTTCCCAAAGGGAAGCAGTTGCAAACAATTGATGAACTAATACCTGTGGATCCAGTCATCACTAGAGCTCAGTGGTGGTAAGAGTCTCTTTAAAGTGACAGAAATATTCTTGTAAATTAATCATGACTCATATAGCCTAAAAACCAAATGCATCCTTTTCCTCATGGATTTTTGTTCAAAGCAACAAGTCAAGTTATTAGACTCCCACCCCCTGATCTCCATCCCACGAACACTGCCTTTGGATGGAGTTGTAAAGGCTAAGACCCACAGTTGCATTTCTCTTCTATCCACTGATGGTGTATTTGTCAGTTACTTCCTCCTGGATAAAAACATCTACAAATTTCACAGAATCTTTAAAAGGAGGATTGAGTCTGAAAGTCAGTAAGAGCCACTTAATTTAGGGCGTGCTTTCGGGGAATGGTCTCTGGTCTCACAGCAGGTATGTTCCCTCAGAGGCAATTGCAGCTACACAATGAAAGGCTGTTCTATAGGAGGTCTTCAGCCTGAAGAGATATTGCAAAGTTTACAACAATTTGTGGCACTGCTGGTTTTGCCTAAGCCTCATGGGGCAGCTTTATATGAAAACTCTACCCCTCGCTCTACTACACTCAGATAAATGTTTTGCAGAAAATCCTTTTACTCAGTATTGATTGGTCTTGATAATTCCCCTTTGAGCTTAGCTTCAGAAATGGTTTAAACTCATCCACCTTAGAATGATTGATAGGCATAAATTCATTTCAGACTTTTAGTTCAATTATTCTTTTGATGTTCTGCTGAGGGT
>CM053600.1:85414752-85483259 GCA_028646575.1 Pseudocheirus occidentalis
ATAAGTTATAAATCCTAGCCTTGATATATTACACTTAAAAATATTACTCTAGTTCCTAATGGCATCTCCTAAGTGAATCAATTTCTCATACTTTCTGAATGTTAATGCAAAGGCATTATAAAATATTTGCATCATCACAAGTTATAGGTTACAGAACTGGGGGGGGGTATTTATTGTCTTTACATATCCTGACAGGTACCAAAAAGGCAGCAACTTAGAGTAATAGAGCACCAGCCTTCTAATGCTGAAGATGTGGGTTCTTCAAGTTCTTCTTTTTATACATACTGGCTTTGGGACTCTAGGCAAGGCTCTTAATCTGTCATTGGCCCACGGTAACTCTAATACCATGAGGCAGATGTAGTTGGTATAACTTTTCACTGGGTATTCCCTGTACTAATGAAATCATATCCATCCCCATCCCCCATCTGATATCTTGTCAAAATCTTAGGCTGACTCAGAAGAGCTGATTAGATCAATTTTTAAAGTTGTGAGGTGAAGAATACCCATTTCTTGAGTCTATATTCTGCTTTCTACTTTATATTTTCTGCTTATATCATAGTGAAAAAAAATAACCATCTAACTTTTCATTTAAAATTACCAAGAGGCTTGCCAAGTAAGCTAAATAGAGACGGATCTTTGGAAGGTATTCGTCTTCTCTTGAAGACAGAGGTAAAAAAAATTACACAGGATATAATACTAACCAAGGCATTATGTAAGAAAGATGTTGAGGGATCAAAAGATTCTTTCAGTCAGACCTAGAGATGAAAGCATTGAACACTTAAATTATATAACTCCAGTGTAGCTGAGGAAGCTGACACTTCTATACAAACTGAAAATGATGATCAGATATGTCTATATCTATATGTATATAAATATATATACATCCACACATATATACGTACATATGCATATTTACATGTAGAATTTTTACAATGGTAGATAATAAAGGGGAAATGTTACATATGCTTTTAATGAATAAGAAACAACTATGTCATATTTGTTTCCTTGAAAGGAGCCTCCCTGTTCAATAGTTAACTACAGCTTTTATGACAATGTCAAATGTAATATTCAACAAACATGTTTCCTCTAAGAAACAGCACGATTAAGCCATGAATCTGTACTCTGCAGATGATTGCAATTGGCTTTCTTTTCAATGTATTCCATGTCCTCAAAAGATTACCTCTTTGATGTATGACTAAATGATAAGAGTGCCCATTGAAAGTGACATCAAATCCTCTTTTTCATAAATAATGCATATATTTCCCAATTTCTGCCTCAAAAGTTTGGTATGATACACAGAGACTCCTACACACACCAAACAAAAAAAATGTGCCATCCTTGTAACTTCTCTAATTGACACTGGAACTTACTGGTAGAAAATATACGTACAGACAGATATAAATACGCATACATACATACACACATAAATACACATACGTACATATACACATGCAAACATATATACATGTGTATCTGACATTTGCTTCCTTATACATTTGACTGTACACAGGTGAAAATCATCTTGAGATCTATCATTGTGAATTTTTCTAGACTTTCCCAAAGGTCTTACAGTTTGAAGATTTTCCTCAAAAAAAAAAATGACTCCAAAGGTTATAGCCAAATATCAGGCTAAATTATTGGTGCAACATCTTGCAGGCCATTGGTACATGATGTTAACATGTTAACACTAGTGACACATTAGTTAATTGTATATGTTCTAGGATTTTGTTAGTGATGAATAGAACATCCTAGTTGTAGTACCATCAGCAATGAAAATGACCAGCTCCGAGAAATTAACATTGAGTATTACTTAGGGATCAAAAAAGAGGCACATAATGGCTATCCAATAAAAATAAGGAATTATGAAGAACCAGAAGTAAAAAATCAAAGATATCATAAAAAGAAATGCATGCTTGGAGAATATGAGCTGGTAGTGTTACAAGAATTGTATGACTTTCATAATTTATTGATGTCCTTGAGATATTAAAAATCATTTGGAAGGGCACCATTTCATTAAGAAGACACCTCTGTGGTGAAGTAATGAGAAGAAATGGGGGCGGCTAGGTGGCTCAGTGAATAGAGCACCGGCCCTGGAGTCAGGAGTACCTGAGTTCAAATCCGGCCTCAGACACTTAACACACACACACACACACACACACACACACACACAAAACTAGCCGTGTGACCTTGGGTAAGTCACTTAACCCCAACTGCCCTCCAAAAAGCAAAAAAAAAAAAAAGAAGAAATGAACAAAAATCATAGGATGAATGGTCATCCATGGGTTACAACCATCATTTTGGAGGGAGTAGCCACATCAAGGAGATGACAGATAAATACATATATTTGAGTAGTAGTACAAATCATAGTAGTAACAATGCTGAATATAAGGGCATCTGATATTTATATATTTATATTTATTTAATATTTTAAAGGTTTGCAAATGCTTTTGATACTCACAAAGGTCCTGTTGAAAAGTGAAGAAAATGAGTCTACTATGAATAAATGACTTGCCCGTGGTCACATAGTTTTTAAGTCAGATATCTAATTAGATCTATGGTTTTCCAGTTCAATCAGTAGCACATTACAGCAATTAAATGACTCGGTGCTGACCCAGGAGTCAGGAAGATCTAAATTCAAATCCAGCTTCAGATATTTATTAACTATATGAATACGGGCAAGTTGCTTAATCTCAGTGTGCCTCACTTCCTTAGTCTGCAAAATGCTTTGATTTTCTCATCTACTTTCTAGGACTGTTGTGAAGATAAAAATGAGGTGACATTTTAAAAGCTCTTTGCAAAGTTTAAAAAACTGTGTAAATATTAGTCAAAATTATTTTCATCCTTATCTATTCAATCAGACAATTTGTTGCCAACTATAGTAAATCTTTAAGGACTTCTATGTAGATATCAATTATAGTAACAACAATAGCAATATCTTCTTTATATAGAGTCCTCTTTGAATGGCCCATGGAGATGAAGAGGAAAACTTTGTATCCCTGCAATCACCATAAGTAGAATGAATGCAAGTGTTGGCTGATCCTACTAATTTCAACATGCTTTGAGTATAGACACGTTGATTGACTCTATGTTTGCTGTTGGACAACAAGCCTAGCTGAGACCTTTCCTAAGAATGTTGGTCACCAAGTGATTCTTTCATTTAATAAAAATGCATATACTAAGTGCTAAGGCATTGCTAATACAAATTAAAAAACAAATATCTGCTTTTCTCAAGGAGAAGACATTCTGTCAGAGGAAGCAACATGACCATAGAAAGTAAATGTATATTTAAAACATGCAAAATATAGATCTAGTAATTTGGGACATAGCATATTGGAGCAATCTGGACAGGTAACACTTGAAAAGGGTCTTCAAGAACGTGTAGTATTACATCGGGTGAAGTTGAGGAGGGAAGTTATCACAAGCATAGGGGACAGCCCATGCAAAAGGCATAGACATAGGAGATAGAATACACATATGGAGAACAATAAGTAGGTCAGTTTGACTAGAATGTAGAATGCATGAAAGGGAAGTAATGTGACCTAAATTTTAAAGTCAGACTGGAGCTAGATTTTGGAGGACTTTAAATAACAAAAAGAGGAATCTTTTTATCTTAAAGGCAGTTAGGGCCTCCTGGAGTTTTCCTGAATTGAGAAGTGACAGTTATAACTTTGCTTAAAGAATATCAATTTAACAATTGTATGAAAAATAGATAGGTAACGGGAGAGTTTGAATATAGGGAGAAAAAGTAAGAGGCTATTGTAATGGTTTAGGTCAGCGTTGATAGGGGCCTGAAGTAAGATGGGGTTACATAGGAAGAAAGCAAGGGAAAGATCTAAAGGTGGAATCCACAAGAATTTGAAATGGATTGGATATGGGGGAGGGGGATGAGGATGATGGAAAAGTTGTGGATGACTCAGACTATAAACTGGTGCGACTCGAAGGATGAACTTTTTGGTACAGAAACTAATGAAACTGTTCAGGCATGGAAGTCACCAGGATTTTCGTTGTTGGATGAGGTGATCTCACTAATGAAATCATAGTTGCTTTGAACAATAAGTAATAATATTGCCTTCCTTATATTTATAAAGAACTCTATAGCTTTCCAAAAAATCACATTATTTTTATTTTATGATCACAATCCTTTATGTTAGGAAAACAGGCAATATTCTTATTCTGAGAGCTGAGGAAATCAATATTCAAAGAAATTAAATGCTTGGCCCAAGATCATATGGCTGTTTAGTGGAAGAGCCATTTCTAAGAAGACGTATTGGAAAAATGGTATTATTTTAGCCTATGAAAATAAGGTTGTTGGGGGATAAATAGTGTTATCCTCTACAAAGGACTATAAATAACATTTCAGCTTTTAAATTCTTAGATTACAAAACTATGGTTTAAATCCTGAAGTATCAGCTCTCATTTGAACGACTGCATATACTTGACCTCACTCACTTTATTTCAATATTAATTTAACATGGGTACTTTATGAAGACATATCTTAAAGAATTTCTCTTGTTTAAAGTTAAAGTTTACTAAAACAGGTCTCAAAAAGATAGAAATGTGAAGCCAGCTTTTATCCCTTAGCTTGACAACAGGTTGGACTGACCTGGTAACAAATAGAATTCATGTGGATTTTTAATGCTCATCCGCTTGTCTCTAGCAATTCACTTTTCTTCAATAGGGAAAAAAAAGTTTCATTCTAAGAGAGAAACTTAACTATTTTGTTACCTTGGTTTCAGTATACTATTCTGCAAACATTGGGCGGGGAAGGATAATATTTGTAGGATAATTTTCTATGAACCATTGAAGGAGGATATAGGCTGTCAGAAATTGTAATTTTAGCAGAGACATGAGATATATAAACATATTTGATATAATACAAAATACACCTGACATCTCTATTGTAAATCACAGTTTATATTCTCACTGGATCAGGCATCTGTAACATTTCATTAATACTGAGCGCATTTATTCTTTCTCAGCTTAAATTAAATAGTTTATTTAGTCAATCATTTACATTTTCCTTGTATAGATTCATAATGGTTAATATTTGAACAAAAAGTTCATGACAACCATATAATCACATGTAAGGAATTCAGTGACTTAGTGTATGAACTAATCAGAGGTACCAGATAAGAAAGTTAGAAGGTAGCTAGAACTATTTCCAGGCAATTGGAATGTAGAACAGTGTCATATAACTGCACTGGACCTTGGTGATTATGTAGTTTTATCCAGTCATCTCTTAAATAAAAGAAATGAGATGCAGTAAGGCTAAGTGATTTATACAAGCAAATAGAATAATGACAGAGTTAGTATTCAAATCCAGTATTATTTAGTGACTCACTGCCAACATGTGCACATCTGAAGAATAGCTTTAATGGATTAGAAAATTAAAAAAAAATGTTTTAGGTAGGCAAATACAATTATAATATTATTATTAAAATATAACATCTTACTACTTTAGGACTGTTGGTGCCAACTTATAATATCATCTTGGCAAAGCTCTAAAATGGTCATTTTCTGTCTTTCTCCCATTGTAGAAATAGCAGTCTCAATGGGGGTGGTGGTGGAGGAAATTGGATTAAAGCTAATGAGAACTCTGGTCAAGACTTCATTCAGAGACAAATTTCCCTTGTACTCCTGGGGAAATAATATAATCCTTTGACTACTTACAGGGAAGCAATGTGACATAATAAATTGGGACTTCCTCTCAAAGCCAGAAAAAAAAACCTGCATTCAAGTAGGGCCTCTGACACACAACTTGCTGCTGACCCAGAATAAGTCAACCTCACAATTCTCTCCATGCTGTCAAAATCAAATAGAAATGCATCCCTATGGCTGTATATTGAGTTAAAAAAATACAAATTGACATTAAATTGATTTTATTTTTATTTATTTTGTTAAACATTTGTTTTTTTTTTAACATTTCTCAATTACATTTTAATCTGGTTTGGGTCACACTGGAAATTTTGTACCCACTTTTTGCCCTATGCAAGTGGTGAGTTTTATACTTTTGTTTCAGGTAATTTTCTAAGATGATAAGTTGAGAGTACCCTATACTGAAGAAATCGTAGGTCTAGTCCATATACCTTAGTTCTTTAATTTCTTTAATTTCTCTATATGTAAAATTGATTTAGCAAAAGCTTCTTATCTATCTCAGTGAAAGTTGACTGGACTCTAGTCATATGAAGAGGAAATGGTGGAAATGAAATTGGAAGAAAAGATGAAAGAATGAATGAATTGGAAGAAAAGAATTCTCTGGAGATTGAGAAGAGAGGAAGGGAAGGAAAATAGGAATTAAAGTTACATTTTAAGGACTGTCAGGGAGAACAAGAATGTCAGTGGTAGCAAGTTGGTGACAGGGAGCAAATGGACATTCAAAATGCAAAACTCTTCTACTGGTATAGCAGTGATCCTGGGAGTGTCAGTCAGATTCAGGGCAAGAAGGAAGTAAAAGACACTAAAGTGTGAAATGCCTGGAAAAAGAAGAAGGAATGTTTAAACAAGGAGGTAAATTCAGAAAATGCAGTGAGAAAAGGTTATCGGGAAGTGGGTAAAGCAAAACTATTTCAAATGTAATCTTTTTGGTTACTCTGCATTCTAATTAGAGGGAGGCAAAAGGATCCACACAGAACTTGAAATGTATTTTCATAGAAAAAAAGCATCTTTGGGAAAAAAAATATTCAAATGATCAATTAGCATGTGCTCATGAAACAATTACATTAAAGGACTCTTGTAAAGGTAATACAGATGACACCAACAAATTTTGAGCATTGATTCAGATGAGAAGGATGGAAACATATGATATAAACTTTTAGATAAGAACATTTTATGATTTATCCTTGAGGAAATATATTAAAAAGAAAATGAGAACTTCTGGCTTAGCATTAGAGAAATACCATTAAGCAAGGCCATGACAAAGTCTGCTTACATATTATTTACAAGTGAAATGGTTGCTACAGATGACATATTTGTATGATTAAAGAGACATTGCAACCTTATAGAAGAGGGCCAAGTAAGAAATTGGAGAGATTTGGAGTATAAACAAGGGAATATAAGTATGAGATAGAATTTGGACCAAGGGAAGCTAGAATAAATCATCAACATAGAATACTTTACCTGAGTTCATACAGATTCTCCTCTAGATATAGTAGGTAGCCATGCATCAACCCTAAATGGGGATCTAGGGACCATTTATGAATAGGTTATCTCTTTCCTGAATGCTTTAAACATAGTGAGCAGGGACAGAGTAATGCATAATAACTACTTGTATAACCATCAAGACTATTTATTCACATACATGTTCATATATACTTTACTTATATGTATATTTACATATATTATAAATAAATATGTGTATTTACTTTAATTACCTTAACTCCAAATAAGAACAGAACACCAAGGAAGATAGAATCCACAGGAAAAAAACAACCAAAATGAATTTCGCAGAGGATTAGACTTTTGCAAACTAGTGATATGGTAGTAAACTTTTAACTACCAGCTCTTTTAAAAGAAAAGCATGATATACTTTCAAGTTTAATGTACATTATTAACATTTCCTCCATTACTTTCTTAAGTCTAGATGATAAACACAAAAAAATAAATCAAGCCTTTATTTATAGAATTTACTGATTTCTGAGGTGTCTTCTCAAGTCTATATGAGTTGACTCCAGCATATACCTGCAAATGCTCCATATTTCAAAAACTGATGATTTCGTTGGTTGTGAAATTTCATCTCCTCTACTGACAGATGGCAATCCCTCTATATGTGAGGTGTCATGAATGGAAACAAAAGTATTGGGGCAGTCCAAGTGATAACTGGTTCTATAACTCTCCCTAGAATGGGAACAGAAAGGAAGGAAATAATATGAGACATTAAATGAAGTATATAGAGACTGATAACATTTCATAAGATTACAAGATCTTTAGACCCTCATTTTATAGATAAGGAAACGGAGACCCAGTGGGGTTCAATACAAAGAGGACATATTCAAGATGTGAATATATCTTCTTCCGGGAGTCTTTTTATTCCTTTGTTGTTTTCTCCCAAACAGAGTCTGGAAACTTGTGTGTCTTCTCTTAAAGCTGGAAGTCAGAACACTAAGATCTCTCCTTCCCCAACAATTCAGCAATTATATCCCTTATGCAGGCAGGAAGAATTGCTTAATTGTTCTCTTCACTGATGAGAAGAGTTGTCAAAATGCACGGCTTGAGCTCCAGGTTATATTAGGAACTAATAAAGTTATATTATTCAATAGTAACCTTGTTTGAAGAAATACCAGTTGTGGCTAATATTCTAATGAAGAAAATTAGCTAGTCTGGTACTGGTATCAGCCACCATTCTCATACTTGAGAAATTGTTTTAGCCAACTAACTAGGGGTTAGTTCATCCTATAGTGAGGTAGTGGAACAAAATTATAAAATAGGCCCCCCTTTGGAAGGGAAGGTATATTAGAAGAAATTTAAACCACTTAGTCAAATCCCCTCATTTTACATATCAAGAAAGTGAGGAGTTTAAATGCCTAAGGTTAGATGAGTAGGAAATATCGTACTTGGGATTTGACATTGGTCCTTCATTTCTAGAATTAGTAATATTTTCACTGTACCACGGGGGTATGTTGTTTATTTGTATTTTAATCAAATTCTATCCATTTAATACTCTCATATATCTTTTCCTCCCTTTCTGTTTCCAGTCCCTGCCCAAGCACAACTTAATAGCTATTTTGGGGCCCTACTGGTTCAGAGTGAATGTAAATAGTAACTGTTTCTCTTTTGGTCAGCAAGCCTGAGGGTCTTTCCCTCCCAGTTCAATTTTTTTTTAATTAAGGGGGCCATCCCTTGATTCAGTTCTCAAAGAGGCCCAATCAGTGAATGGGTGTTACCTCACTCAAAATGAGAACTTGAAAGACTTTAGCCAAAAAGGGAAAGGGTCTCCCATTGCATCCTGGTCCATCTGCAGTCATCCTGATGAATATCTGGCTACTGGACACACATGACTCTGGAAGAGAAAGTGAGGCTGGTGACCTTGCACAGCCCTCCCTCACTCAAATCAAAGTCAACTGCAAATTATGTCATCATCACACTGCTGCTATGGTCCTCTTTGAGAATGAAGGACAAACACCATCAGCATTTCTAGTTCTAGTTCCTCATAAACTCATACTTGTATAAATGATTTCTCTGGCCTCTCTGTTCAATTCATTCCTTAAACTGTGATCAGATTGACCTTCCTAAAACATTGCTTTAGGTGAACATTGCTTTTGGTAGATAGGTAGGGACTACAGATGTGAAATGCCCCTACTCTGTCAGATATAGTCACCTAGAAGCTAATTTGGCTGGTCTTTTTCTTTAACAAAGGCTTCTTTTAGGGTCTATGGCCATTCTATAAATAGCAAAAGAGATCAATGAAACTCAAAAATACCCTAAATTGAGAAAAAAATGCTCTTTATACATACTGCTCTCTGCTGCAATTCTCCTTGAAATCTTATTTCATTCCCAACCATCTGCACTGTAAAATCTACAGGATTAAGCTTAGGCTCCTTCTAACATTCTAGGCTCTCCACCTTCTAGAAGTAACCTACCATTCAATCTTTATCTCCTACTATTCCCCTATATCATCATTTTGTTCTAATTAGACTGGTCTCTAATAATTACATATCCATTAATTTATATGAACCATTTATTTAAAATAGGAAATATAGGGCCAGCTAGGTCACAGTACATTGACCTTGGAGTCAGGAGGACCTGAGTTCAAATCCTGCCTCAGAAACTTACTAGCTAGACAAGTGACTTAAACTTTATTGCTTCCAAAGTGGAGGTGGGGGTGGGGAAGAGAAGAAGTTTAAAAAAGGAAATATAAACCTAGGTAGAGGGGCATAAGCTATTTATCAAAGTATATTCTTTTGTTATTATGTAATGCCCTTTATTGACATCTTACATCCATGACTTATGGCATAGAGGTAACCCCGAATTCTTAAAGGGTATGCTAGGGAAGCATAACCTCTGGCATATCTTACCAAGTTGGAGAGGTTTCAAATGTAGACCTAGTTATAGTTGGCATATCTGCCAACTATGCTTTCACATGCATCTAGGGATGAAATGAATGTGGTTACCAGATAATTTTATTTTCTTCCCATCCCTCCCCAACTTGCTCTCCTCCCCAATCACTCATAAAAATCATCTTCTAAGCTATGGAGAGATGGAAAACCGCTGTTGTGAAGAAAGGGACTATGAAAATATAATCATGAATCCTCCAACCTGGTAGACAATGGTTGTAGAAGTAAAAGTGAACTTTACAAAGATGGTGGTTAACTTTGGGATGGTAGGACATTTGGGAAAAGGGCTGAGGGAGTGTTGGGACAAACTATATTTATCTTGAAAGAAGAATAATAGATGAACCTGATGGTTTCAAGGATAATTAGAGCATGAAAAGCAGCACTTCCTTTTTCAGAATGTATTGAAATGTTAAGAGATGATGCATTTAAAAAGACAGAGAAGTAATAAAGGATAAGAATGGTGCAATACAATTAAGGAAACACAATCAGTATGTGTGAGGGGTATTTCAATGGAAAAACACTGAGACCTGAACTGAGTGAAGCAACAATTACACAAATAACAGTTTAAAAAATAAATGAAAAGAAAAACTGTTTCAAGAAAGCTAAGCCACAGAAAAATATGCTTAGGAACAAAATTAGGCTGATAAAAGACTGGTTCTGAAAGAGATAGACTGTATTAGATTTTATACAGAAATCACTGTTAACGGGCACGTAATTGGAAGAGGTTTCCAGTGTTATCTTGAGGAAAACCACAAAATCCTCTGGCTACCACAGAAAAAAAAACTCAATAAAGACCAAGAATTGTTGGTTCCTTGGTTGTTACATTCTATGAAAAAAAAAGTTTGCTTAATATATTAGCAGTGTAAACACATTTTCAAGGTTTCATTTAAAAACATAATTTTAAATATATCTGCTAGAGAGAATGATTTTCAGGTTACTTAAGTACTCCCATTTACAGAAAAGAAAATAATTGAAAAGTAAACAGATAACTTTGCTTAGGCAGTGCTTTGAATCCCAAATTACAAATCATGCTCAGTTACTTACTTAGGCAGAGCCTTTACTAGGTTCAATTATGTAGCTTGGTTGAAAGAACTTTGTGGACTTGATGGTGATATAGTTTCCTTTTTTTAAAAAAAATAAGCTATAATTTTTAAATAAATCAATTGCTTTTTCATGAAAACGAGTCTATTAGTAATAGGTAATTATAGCCATAGTCACTCTATGGCACTTGAAGTTTTACAGAGCATTTTACATATATCATCTCATTTGATAGTCATGAAAATTAGGTGCTATTATTATCCCCATTTCACAGATGAGGAAATTGAGGCTGAATGAGGTTGAATAGCTAATAGCTAGAATTTAAATAGCGCTTTAAAGTTTGTTAAGCATTTTTACAAACATTCACTCATTTTATCCTCATAATGAGCCTGTGAGATAGGAACTAGTATTATCAGCCTAATTTTATAGATGAGGAAACAGAAGGTGATAAGAACTTGCCAAATGACTTTCCCAGTCATCTACATAGTAAATGTCTGAGGATGGATCTGAACTGTCTTCTTCATATCAGGTGGAGTCCGTAGCCACTTGCTATGTCAGGGTTTGAGTTAGGCGCTTTTCATTCATTTAGACTTGCCGTTTCAGTATTTGGTAGAGCAGGACTGTTTTATTTTCTTATTGTTATAAGAGTGGAAAACAGTGCCCTGAAGACCTGAAGGACCTTAGTAATCAAAGACAGGTAAGGCAATTTGGCCCAGTAAGAAGAATATGAGATTTGGAGTCAGATAATTTAGATGAGATCTCAGCTCTGTTGTTTACTATATGAATACTATGGACAAATCAGGCTATGTCTTTAGGTCTTGGTTCCTTCATTCATAAAATGAAAATATTGGGCTTAATGATCTCTCAGGTTTCTTGAAAATATAACTGCTATGAAGGAATGAATTAATGAAGGAAAAAGTATTAAGTGCTTACTAAGCTAAGTAAGGGCTGAGGGTACAAAAATAGATTTCCCTGTCTTTGATAAGCTTACATTGTTATAGAAGGAGACAATGGATAAAGGGTAGTAGTGGCCAATGAGAAGGGGGCATTTTGGTTTGGAAAGTCATAGGAATGGTGGTAAGTGGAGGCATAGGAGCAAAGATTGATATACTCTTTCTGGGAACAATGACAGAGTATATTTGATTATGATTCAAAAATCCAGAAGCAGAAGGATGGGCCTAAGGCAGCTGCATGCAGCTGGTGATACATCCAGACACTGAAGTGAAGCTTGGCTAGAACTAGTCCTAGGGATATTGGATAAATGAGTTAGCCACCCATCAGGACAATGGGACCTCAGGATGAAGGTTTTAGGAATGAAAGAATTAAGTCCTTACAAGATTTGGTTTCTAATCCTATCTACTAACTAGTTGGTTAGAAATACATGTGAAAATGCTAAACAAAGACTCCTGGGTGACAAAATTGTGTAACTTTATCTTCCCATCCCTTCTTTCTGCTTTTTCTCCTCTGTCCCCTTGACACTAGCTACTCAGGTACTCTATGCTTTTCTTGGCTCTCCAGCCCCTTCTGAAACTTCTCTTCTTTACTGGAACACTCTATAAATATCTGTATTTTTTGCCTCATTCAGTGTTTGAGAATATTGTTCCTACTTTCCACATCTTCCATCAAACTTATATTTCATTCTACAGCAGATCTCTTCTCCATAATAATAGCTAACTCTGAGAAACTATAAATATTCAAATGTTAATGGCAGAGATTGACTCAATATTATGTTCTTCTCAGTTGCATATTTATTATTATATGGGGGTTCTAAAAAGACTATGCCTAAACCCAGATGAGCAAAGTTCTAATGGTAGAATGCCAGAATGACTGGTAGAATGGAAGTATTTCTATTCATATTCTCAGAAGAAACTGTTTTCATTGTTTGGTGAATTTCCTTTGCTGAAGCAGATTGTTACCCTTTCATTCCTTTCTCTAAAGTGTGACTTAAATATACATACATACATGTATATAATCATATATGCATACATACATACACATATTTCTTCAATTCTTTAACTCTAATTTTATTATTAAATTTTAAAAATAATTTTTTCATGTTAATTCCTGGGTTTGACTAATGTTCTCCCAAGTATTTTATGTGTCTCTGTATGTGTTTGTACATGCACATATCTATAATTATATCTATATCTATGTGTATATATACAATATGTGTGCATATACTATATATGTATATGTACATTATCTCAGATTATGACCTAAAACTGGAATGTTATTCAATATATATATGCAAATGTATACATATAGGTGCATTGTTTGACTGTATGGTAGGCATCTCAGATGGAAAAATGAATTAGGCCCAAAAATGAATAGGAAGAGGTAAGCAGGTTGGATAACATTTGTAAAATTGCATAGCATTTTCAAATCCCAAACTGGTCTTCCATCAAGGCCTAGCTATCAGGTTTTTTTTTTAATTTTCAGGCATAAATATCCTTCTGGTCATGCTATGTGTTTGCAAATCAGAAATCCTAAGCTTTCAAGACAATCAAAATTACCAGTGACCCAAAGGAAAATGGAAAGACACACAATGGGTACCATATTACCATGATGACTTGCATGCAAATGGTATAAAATATAGCATCAAAGATAGGTAGGAAATACCGAAGAGGAAGCAGGTTGATGGTATAGTGAGAAAAAGAAATGACAAATGGATGATTTAAGTATATCAATGGTCTTGAAAAATTAAAAGAGGCAGAGGACAATTTTGAGGAAATTGGACAGATCTTCCATAGAAGAATAACACAGAATGAAAAAATATGGATGCATTACTATATGTTCCAATAGAATGAATATACAAATAAATAATTTCATGGATCAAAGTATCAAAATATATATGTATATGTCATATATACATATACTAATATATACAATACATATAATAGAATCATTTAATTTTAGAATTTGAAGGAATTTCAGATGTAATCTAGTTCAACTGGCAACTCAGAAGAATCTGCACTATAAACTACCTAATAAGTGGTGAGATAGGTGGTAGAGAGGCAGCTAGCATAGTGGATAGAGTGCTAGACCTGAAATCAGGAAGTCTAATTTTCCTGAATTCAAATCCAACCTTAGACACTTATTAGCTGTATGACTGTGGGCAAGTCACTTAGCCCTGTTTGTCTCAGTTTCCTCCTCTATAAAATGAGCTGAAGGAAATAGCAAGACACTTCAGTGCCTTGTCAGGAAAACCCACAATGGATCCATGAAGAGTTCGACATGAATGAAAGGACTGAAAAATAACCAACAATGATGCAGTGGAGAAAATGCTGGAAAACGCTGCTCTCCCCCTGGAGTCAGGGACACCTGAATTAAAAAATCTGACCCCAGAAACTTATTAGCTATTTGATCTTGGGCAAGTCATTTCATAATCTCTAAATGTCTCAGTTTCATCATCTATAAAATGGCAATAATAAAAACAACTATATCACAGGTTTATTGTGAGAATAAAATGAGATAATATAGTTATAGAGTGTTTTGCAAACCTTGAAGTATCATATAACTGCTAGCTATAATAATGATGATGATGATGATGATGATGATGATGATGATGGTAAGCATCTGCTTGAAAGGCTGTCAACTTGGGTCCATCACCTTTTAAGATAGATAATTCCATTTAACACATTGATCAAAGTCTTGCCTGCAACCAATCTTGACACTGCACCCTCCAGACCAGAGAACATCATCAGGAAGTCAACAACTTCTGGTAGCCCCACCTTAGGGTCCTTGCTGTCATGACTGCTGAGTGCCACACATAACTCCATCTACCTAGATGAACTATGCCTTTCTTCACTTTATATTCTAGCAATTTTCTTATCTCCTTCCTTCATACTCCAAGTCATCATCCTATTCTGGTCTTTAATCTGCTCTACTGCATATTTCTGTTTTATGGGTGAGTTCATCTCATTCACATTCACAGTTATCATTATAACTGTATTTTCCCTTTAATATACTTTCCTCCATATCTCTCTCTCTCTCTGTCTCTCTCTCTCTGTCTCTGTCTCTGTCTCTCTCTCTCTCTGTCTCTCTCTCTCTGTCTCTCTCTCTCTCTTCCTCCTCTCTCCTCTCTCTCTCCACTGTATCCCTCCTCAGAATTGTTTTGCTTCTGACTACTACCTCATAAATCTGCCCTTCTTTCTATCAGCCCTCCTCTTCTTCTTTTATTCCTTTTATTCCTACTTCCCTTTAGTCTAAGACAGATTTCTATACCCAAACAGTGTGTATTATTCTTCTTTGATCCAATTCCAATGAGAGTAAGTTTCAAATATTTCCTGTCACCCCCACCCTGTTATTGCCCTCCAATGTCAAAACTTTCACATCTCTTTTATATCATAAAATTTATCCCATTCTATCTTTCCTTTCTCTCAGTCTATCCCTCCTTCTCACCCCTTAATTTTATTATTTTGCATGTCATACCATCATATTCAACTCAAGTCCATGATTTCTGCGTATTTACCTTTTAACTGCTCTGATAGTGACAAATTTCTTAGTAGTTACAAGCATCATCTTCCTATGTGGAAATGTAAATAGTTTGACCTTATTAAATCTCTTATGATTTCTCTTCCCTGTTTACCTTTTATGCTTCTCTTGAGTCTTGTACTTGAAAGCCAATTTTTCTACTTAGTTCTAGTCTTTTCATTACAAATGCTTGAAAGTCCTGTACTTCATTAAATACCTATTTTCCCCTTAAAGGATTATATTGAGTTTTGATGGATACCTTAATCTTGTTCATAATCTTCAATCCTTTGTCTTCTGGAATATTGTATTCTAAGCCCTCAAATACTTAAATATGTAAGTTGCTAAATCTTCTGTCATCCTGACTGTGTCTCCATAAAATTTAAATTTTTTTCCTGATTGCTTGCAATATTTTCTCTTTGACCTGGGAACTCTGCAATTTATCCATAATATTCCTGGGGGTTTTAATTTTTGGATTTCTTTCAGGAGGTAATTGGTATATTCTTTCCATTTTTATTTCATCCTCTGCACCTACAATATTGGAACAACTTTCTTGATAATTTTTTGAAATATGATGTATAGGTTGTTTTTCTGAACATAGCTTTCTGGAACTCCAATACTTTTTTCAATTATTTCTCTTCAATTTATTTTTCAGTCCAGTTGTCTATTCCATATTTTCTTATATTTTTAAATTTTGTTTTATTGCTTCTTGCTGTTTCAGAGAGTCATTAGCTTCCACTTTCCCAATTCTAATTTTTAAGAAATTATTTTCTTAGTGGGCTTTTGTACCCATTTTTCTTTTCTTTTTTTTTCTTTTTTTTTTTTTTTTTTGCTTTTTGGAGGGCAGTTGGGGTTAAGTGACTTGCCCAAGGTCACACAGCTAGTTTTATGTGTTAAGTGTCTGAGGCCGGATTTTAACTCAGGTACTCCTGACTCCAGGGCCGGTGCTCTATTCACTGCGCCACCTAGCTGCCCCTGTACCCATTTTTCAATTTGGCCAATTCTTCTTTTTAAGGAGTTCAATTTGTAAGCAAACTTTTGTACATCCTTTTCCATTTGGCCAACTCTCCTCTTTCAGTACTTCTCTTCAGTGGATTTTTGTGTCATTTTTTACCATTTAAACTCTTGTTTTAAAAAATGTTTTAAAATGTTATTTTCTTTGGTATTTTTGTCACCCTTTTACCAAGGGGTTAATTCCTTTTTAAAAATGATTTTATTGTATCACTCTTATTTCTTTTCCAATTTTCCTCTCTGTCTCTCATATTTGGATTTTCAGTATTCTTTTGGAGGTCTTCCATGAATTCTGTTTGGGGCTTAGACCAATTTCCATTTTTCTTTGGAACTTGCCATATAGTTAGTTTTACATAGTTATCTTCTTCTGAGTTTGTTTTGATCTAACCTGTCATCACAGTAACTTTGTATGATCATTTGGTTTTTTTTTTTGTTTCCTCATTTTCACAGTTTGTTTTTGATTTTTAATTTTATGTGTTAAAGTTGGAATCTGTTCCTGAAGTGGACAGGGCACTGTCCCAAGCTTCACATTTTTTTTGTTTTTTTTTGTACAGCTTCTTTCAGAGCTAGCTCTGGGGTACTATACATTTTCAATTCTTCCAAGATGGTATTATTTAAAGTGAAATGCGGTATTTCTCATTTGACCTGTGTTCTGGTCTGTGAATGTCCACTAACACTCTTTTCAGCAATGGAACTGTTTCTGGGGTCCTCTCTCCTGTTGGTCTTCTTCTTTCCTTGAGACTTTGACCCAGAACTATGTATAAGATATGCAACAGAATCCTTCCCTGAGTGCCAGCAAAGGGTTCGCTTTTGACTCCTTCTAACCAATTGTCCAAGTCCATTATTGTCTGTGGACTGAGAGCTTTGGAAGTTGGTGCTGCCTATTTGATTTTTCCCAACACCTGCTGCTGACTTTCTTGGGGTGGTCTACATTGGCCTGGCCTGCTCTGGACTATGCTGCACTCCCTCCAGTGAGACAGACCTTTCCTGCCAATCTTTTTAGTTGTTCTGAACTGGAAAACTATTTCAACTGATCCTTTGGTTGATGCTGCTGCTCCAGAATTCATTTGAAGTATCAAGTTTGTGGCTTTTGGAGGGGAATTTGGGAGAGCTCAGGTGAGTCCCTACCTTTACTCTAACAGCTTGGTTTTATTCCTTCACATTTTTAAAGTTTAATTTACATCATTAACACTTTCTCCATATTTTTCTCAGGCAATGAAAACCACTATTTGTAGCGTTTGCTCATTTCTAAGCTATGAGTACTCACACTGTAAATTTAAAACTCATCTCTTCTACAACTTGGCTTTGGTACACCATTGAACAGAGGCAAAGAGAGAGTGTTTTTTCTAGCAGTGTTGAAAGACCAGATCAAAGACATGGAGTTAGAATTTGGAGCATCCTCAGTTAGGCAGAGGCAGAAGGTCAGTTTGTCTGGGTTGTACACTGACAGCTCGTGGTGTTGTGGATAGAGTGCTGAGCCTAAAAAACCTGAATTCAAATCCAGTTTCATGCACCTACCAGCTGTGTGATCCCAGAAAAGTCACTTTATCTCCATTTGCTGTCTTTTAACTATAAAATGGGGATAATAATAGCACTTTGTCATAACCTTCTTGTGGGGATTAGATGAGGTAGTATTTGTAAAAATGCTTAGCACAGTGGCTGGTATATAGAAAGTGGTGTATAAATGTTTAATCCCCTTCCCACTTTGTAGCTCTTGAGGGAGTGTAATATCGAATAAGCTTCTAAAGATAGGTTGGGGCCAGGCTGGGTTGTGTTTGAAAAGCTGAACTGATTTGTTTATTTTATCCTAGAGGCAATTAGGAAACCATCTTTGAGAAAGAAAGTCAAAAGACCAGAGTTTTGCATAAGAAACATTACTTTGGCAGCAGTGTGTAGGATTGGCTGAAGTATTGTGACCCTGGTAGTCCAATACAAGATTCATGTTAAGAGGCATATTAACAAATCCTTGTCCAAATAATATGCAATAGAGTTAAGATAACCATGGTGTATGTTGGGTCCAAGTATTGGGAGCACATTGTGACAAGAGGAAGGAAATATAGGTTGAAGTATTGCTTTTGTCATCATAAGTTTTGTTATTAGAAATAATGCTGTGATAATAGTGGCAGAAGAAGGCATGGATTGTTGCTTTCAAAATCATCATAAACTGTAGAGCTTTTCAAGTTTAAAGTCAATAAATATGAATACATAGTAATTGGGGTGAGAAAGAAAAGAGAGCCTATGGGGAATTCAAACAGAAAAAAGGCCCATTAAAATCCTAGTGGTATATTTTTGAGGCAATAATGATGAAAAGAACATGGGGAGAGAGGCGAGAAAAATGTAAATGTAAATGTTTAAAAGAAAATAAATCCATAAAGAAATGTGGAGGAAGGACAATAGAGCTCTGTGTGAAGGGAAGAGCTATATTTTAGTGGTCTTAGAAAAGTAACATGATTAGATTCAATTAAAGAATAATGTTACCATAAAGGAATGGATATTGCAGTGGGGAGTGGGAGGCAACCCCACACATTCAGCTTGATACTTCAAGCTGGAGAGCACATGTTCCCCAGAATATAATCAGAGCCTCTTAAAACCACATTAGGTTAAACTCCCTTCCTAACCTTTTGCATAGAAATATAGTGTGCTTAGGAGAATCTGGCTTTGGGCCAAGAACTGGAAAAACTGTCTTAGTTTACTCTTAAAAAAGAAAGTACCAAATCGTCACATCTAAGATAGTGTATATGTCCTGTATTTTGTGCAGGACCACAATGTTTGTGAGGGGATATCTATTTCCTTCTTTCCAGGTGTATTCTTCTCTCTCCCAAGTATCATCTAGTCCAATTGTTCCCCTCATGCACACCATGTTTTTATATGAGATTGTCCCTCCTTTCTTTCTCCTGCCATGAAAGGGGAGAATTAGATTTACCTTAAGGTTGGAAATACATTTCATTTCTAATAAGTTCAAATTTTATGATTTTTAAAAACTTTTATCAGTGAATAAAGGTCAACCATCTGGCAGCAATGTGTCTATCTGGCGCAGCTTTGGTTTTCTACACCATGTTATAAAAATATTACAGTCTAGTATGACATTAGCGAAGTGTGACATCTGGGCTTATACAAAATATAAGAGTTGGCAGGGGGACTAATTTCCCTCCTGAAGAATTTCCATGGCAGAAAGGGACTCAGGACAATTTGATGACGGAGAAGAATTCTTGTGCAATACTACTAGTATATAGGACATTCTGGAAGTTATTGTAATGTAGTATAATCTTGATTATGAGTTATATTTAGAACATGAATTAACAAAAGAAATACTGCAATAAAAGAGTTTTGATTGACCAGTTCTTTTGGGAATGGGATAATTCTATACAAAATATTTTGTGCACATCTCCCACATACATACTAGGAAAGATATAGAGTCACATATTCAACAATTAAAACTTAGGGCTTCCAAAAGGACAGTAAGAATGGCAGTGAAAATTGAGAGCTTTTAGACAGGTTCTATCCTAGCACATTTACTTTGGATGGTGGGGGATAATGAGAAAAGTATAATTACATTTGGGCTTTGCTTTTATGTGGTAATGATTTTTATTGGCTGCCTTCTAGTCCAGCTCCATTTTACTAGTTCAAGACAAATATCATATTTGTTCATTTCATGCTTTCTTGGTGGGTTTTAATGCAATGTAATCTTAAAGATAACAAGTCACTGACAAAGAATACCTACACAAGGCTGGTTCCAGTGAGTAATCTCACTTGAAGCTGACTTTTTATTAAGAAAAGAGAGTGGATCAAATTTAAAGAAAATTTCTCCCTCATCTCTTGGCTCTCAATCTTTGTGAAGATTCAGGAACTGCTAATGGCCTGCACAGCCAAAAGTGAGAAATTACAGTGGCAATTTTTCTTGAAGAAAAAAAAAGAAATAACCTTTAAAGAGTTTGGCTCTATAAATCTGCAGTATGTGTCTATCTTGGGGGAATCATGAGGATTAATTATAAATAAAACCTCTAAAAGCTTTAAACAATGAAACACATATCCACTAAACTTTTCTATAGTATTGAATGTGCATAAAGTCCTGCATGTGAATTCCACAAAATAGCCTTGTGAACTGCCTTATGAGGGAGTTTGTTCTCCTCCTCATCCTTCTCCTCCTCCTCCTCCCCCTCCCAAATCCCCAAAGCCTAAAAGCTTCAGGCAGGATTAGATTTCACAGCTCCCAGGTATCCTGTTGTCTAAGTGCCGAGTGGCTCTCTTCCCTACCACTACACTCCTTTTTTTTCCACCACCAATTGCCTTAAACCCCTTTTGATATAATATATTTTTGCAGCTAACATAGGGACATCTGGATTCTTGTGATCAGTTCTCCCATCTTTTAAGTAAAAACCCAGGTAAGATGAATATTTGGTAGAAAGTAGAAAGGATTTTCTTCTCTGTAGCCTGAAAGTATGGCTTTACTGATATCCTCTTAGAAGTGAAGGGGAAAATAGGTTTCAAAATTTCTTTCTTTTTTTTTTTCCTTCTTCAGATGAGGAATTTACAGCTGAGGGAAATTAAATGAATTGCCTTGGTCAATGAGGCAATACCAGAACTAAGACTAGAGAGCAGGTCTCATGACTCCCTCTCCATTAACCCATACTGGCTAATTACCACAGAGGCCACAGGGCTTTAGCATCTGTTATGTTCTTGAGACTCCCAGTGCTGAATAATTTCCATTTCAGTAGGCAAGAGAAGGACCACATGATACTGGAGTTCTACAAATAGGATCACAGAGGTGGTGACACTGAAATGGAGACAGACTCAATTTTCATTTTGTGGTTGGTTGTATCTCTGAACATTTAAAGTTGTGCAAAGGCTACATACCAGATTATGATTTTTAGAGTAGGCTGAAACCCATTACCAGTAAAGATTTGAGCAAGGAGAGCAGTGTAATGTGTATTCTTAGACAAATGTATAACCAGAAAAGAAGGTAGTAGTGTTTCTTGGCAAGAATACCAGAGAAAAGAGCCAATATGTTGGGTAGATACCTTCTGAAGGATTCATAGGAAGACAGAGTTTCAGAGGTGAAAGAACATAACTTACATGGGTTGCTTTCTGAAAAGGGTTTATTCACTCAATGACACTACTTTACAGACTACCCTATCACTCTTTATTTTGTTTTGGTGCTTCTTTTCTGATTGGTTTCTTATTCTGGAATAACCATTCCATACTTTCTGGACAGACATGGTTAAGAATACATTCAGAAACCACTGCTGAAATGACTAAAAGTGCCTTTAGGGGCATCTCACAAGAATCAAGAATTAAGTTAAAACTAATTTGTCCATTTGGCTTGTGAACTACTTGTTGAAACACTTTCTATCTCCTAGAAAAACTGTTTGGTCCCATAGATAGGAGAATGATCTTTTTATTTCCTTCTGAACTTTGCTTCTATTAATAGTTATTATGTTCCCATTCAGTACTCGATATTTCTATTATTTATAAAATTTGGTCTGAATTTTCTTACATTTTCCTTTTGAATTTCAACATTCAAAACAACTTTATACATTTGCTGTAATTTAAAAATTTATTAGATAATTGAAATGACCAACTTGGTGGCTGTATTTATCCTGCTGAAAGCAGAAATGGTACAATATAAGTGATTAATTCAGAGGAAAGATTGTGTTTCTTTTTTGTTTTAATTTTTTAAGGCCAGTGAAATGTAATGGAAATAAAACTGGACGTGAAGTCAAGAAAATCCTTGGTTCAAATCCCATCTCTGATATTTCTTAACTGTATGACCATGGGCAGGTTGTTTAACCCTTCTGAGTCTGTTTTTTCACCTATAAAATGGAGATATGTATAGTACCCATGGGTACCTAGGTGGTACAGTAGGTAGAATACCATGCCTGGAGTAAAGAAGTCTCATATTACTGAGCAAAGCCACCCTTAGAAACTTACTAGCTATGTGACCCTGGTCAAATCACTTCACCCATTTGCCTTAGTTTTCTCTTCTATAAAATGAACTAGAGGGGTGTTTTGTCAAGAAAACTTCAAATAGTATCTCACTGTGTCAGACACAACTGAAAAGCAACTGAACAATGACAAAAATGTTCTTACATATGACAATGGTCAAGGGCATTAGCCCATGAATGTACTATAATCTCTCTTTACTCACCTATACTTGTGAGCTTTTGTGCTTGGGCAAAATCAGGTGATAAGAGTAGTACTGTTTTTATAAAAGCAAGCAAGCAAACAAAAAACCTCTCAAGATTTCAGTGGAGTTAAACCAGGTTTCTTTTACAAAGACACCAAATAAATTACAACAGTGGCGCCTTTTGAAGGCATAGTATTTTTTTAAAGATGCTTTCTTTGGAAAAATGCTTTGATATCTATTGTTTTGTTTGGTCCTCACGGTCAGAGTAGGCATTTTGTCCACATTTAAAAGATGAAGAAATTAGCACCAAGGATTCAAATGAGTTTCCTAAGATCGTACAGAAACACAGGTGGGTCAAAAACTCAACTCTACAGACTCTGAAACCTGTATTCTTTTCATCAGACCAGAGTAGCATTGATGATTTGTATGTTCTCCTGAGCCTACTAAATGAGTGGGAGGTTCTAGGATGAAAACTGGAACTTGGTAATTGATTTCTCCAGTCCTATATTATGGCTGGATACCCATCCATCCATCCATCCATCCATCCATCCATCCATCCATCCGTCCGTCCGTCCATCCATCCGTCCATCTATCTATCTGTCTATTTATCTATCTATCTATCTATCTATCTATCTATCTATCTATCTATCTATCTATCTATCTGTCTGTCTGTCTGTCTATCTATACACACGTATCTCTATCTCTATATTAATCTATCACATGAAGGGGAAAAAAAAGCTTTGTTTCTCATCTGTATCTGCAAATAGAGCTGTAGAGCAGAACCAGTATCTTCCATGGCCAATCTGAGATTATGTTGACTTGCTTTAAAGCATGATTTAGGTGCCTCTCCCTAGATGAGACATTTCCTGGAATTTCTCCTCCCATGCTTTGTTATCACTCTATACCTCTTGTAATTACTTTTTATTATTTTCTAGAGACTTTATATTTTTAGGTGAATATACATTCTGTCCATATTCATTGCCACCATTATAATGTATATTTCTTGAAGGTAGGGGCTATTTGTTTATGCATCATCATGTAGCCCACAGTATAGCCCTTTGTATATAGTAGACTAATAATAAATGTGCATTTAATTAATGCCTTTTTTGTTTTTCTTGAAGAGAGATTTGGTTTAGGTGACCCATTACAGTTATTTGACCCAAGCACATTCTGAACCAACCAGACAAAGAAGAGGGCACAGTGGGAAGCATGTAGAGGCAAGGATTTGCCTTCAACATTTCCCATTTTCATTGCAAATCAGTGATTCCAATAAGGGAGATAGTAGGACATTCCCTTTAACCATAAGTAGTTCTAGAACTTTAATCTTAATGGCCATAGATCACTGACAAAGTAGTAGAAGGTACATTTATTCCTATACTTGGATCTAAATAAGTTAGATATGTAGAAAAAAGAGAGGAGCAGAATGAGGCTCCTTTCCTCATTGTTCCAATTTTAGCTATGTTAAGAAAGGGCTAAAATCTAGAAGCTAGGATGGAGTGGATCTCCCAGGTTACTCTACCCTAATTGAGCTGAACTTGGAGTATTACACCCAGTTCAGAGCACCAGATTTTAAGAAGTAAGAGAATTTGGAGAGTATCTCTAGGAACATTCTTAAGAGTTTGAGGAAACTTGGAAGGGATAGGTTGATAGTATTCTGCTTAATTTAGTATTTTAAGGGTTTGAAATCACTGGTGTAGAAATGCTAGCAGTCCTCTGTTGATCCCAAACCATTCTAGTTTCATAGATAACTAGTAGAATAATTAATCTGGAATCAGGAGGATCTGAGTTCAAAACCACTGTCAGACACTTTGATATATATGTGACTCTGGGCAAGTCATTTTAAATATGTCAGTTTCTTCATTTGCAAAATGGAAATAATAATAGCTAACATTTCAGAGTTATTGTGAGGATCAAATGATAAGCTCTTTGTAAATGCTTTGCAACCCTACAAGTGCTATATATAAATAATCACTCTATCTAAACAGGTCTCCCATAGGAATATGCCCTAGCTCCTCTTCATTTCTCCCTCTATATGATTTCACTTGGTGATATCATCAGCTTCCATGGATTTAATTACCATCTCTATGTTAATGCTTCTCAAATCTACTCTAATCTCTCTCCTAATTTCCAATATCACATATGCAACTGCCTTTTAGACATCTTGAAATGCATGTCTAGTGGGCATCTTAAAGTGAATATGTTCAAAACAGAGCCTATTATCTTTCTACCTAAACTCTATCTCACTCCTACCTTCCCTCTTACTTTAGAGGGCAACACCTTCCTCCTAATTCCTCAGGTTTACAACATAGGAGCCATTCTGCATTTCGCACATGCCCCCATCCCCTGCCAAATCCAAGCTATTGTGAAGGTTTATTGATTTCACTCTTGCAGCATCTCTTGAATATACACCCTCCTCTTCCTTAACACTGTCACCATCCTGGTGCCACCCCTCATCATCTCATATCTGGATTATAGCAATAAGCTCCTTATGGGTCAGCCTACCTCAAATCTCTTGCAACTCTAATCCATGCTCCATTTATCCATGAAAGTAATTTTCTTAAAACACTGATCCAATCATGTAATCTCCCTACTCAGTAAACTCTGGTGGTTTCCCCTTGTCTCCAGGAGCAAATGCAAAATTGTCTATTTGGCATTCAAAACCTTTCATAATCCAGATCCTTCCTACCTTGTCAGTATACTTAACACTTTGCTCCAATGATACTAGCTTCTTGGCTATTCGGCCAAAAAAAAGACACTCTGTCTCTCAGTTCTCTGCATTGTAACTAACTGCCCCCTTGCATGGATGCTATTCTTTTTCAGCTGTGGCTACTGACCTCCCTGGTTTCCTTTAAGTGCCAGCGAAAATATCCCCCTCTACAGGAAACCTCCCTTAACCCTTCTTAACTCCAGTGCCTTTATTTACTCTGTTAATTATTTCTTCTTTATCCTGTATATAACGTGCTTTGTATATATTTGTTTGTATATTGTCATCCCCATTAGACTCTAAGTTCCTTGAGAATGTTTGTCTTTTGCCTCTTTCATAACCTCAGTGCTTAGCATGCTCCAGAGGACATAATAGGCACTCAATAAATGGTTGTTGATTGATTGGTTGATTGAGTTTGTATTCTGCTGATAGAACTTTTTAAAGATCAAAATCCCCTACATGCTATGATGAAGTATTACAGTAAGTCATTAGTGGAGTACTCAATAGTGTGCAAAAAGTAAAAAGGAACAGAATCTGAATGGAAAATAGTTTAGAATAAGTAAATGTAGAATGAAAAAGTCAATGTTCAAAACTAACCCAATCCCTCATATTTTAAGGCTAGCATATACAAAAATATTCTTTACCATAAAAACTTTTTTATTTCTGTGGTTTTATTTAGTGAAACTTTTGTGATATGGAGCTGCTTGGGGTTATACTTGTTGCAATATGAAACTGTATTACACATTCAGAAATAGAAGACAAACACATAGTCCCAGGAGGGCAAACAACCCTCTGCTTCCAGCTTTACATTCCATTTCTCTCACCAACATCTCCTTCTGGTTTTATTTTGAGTTCTGCTTTTAGCAATGAGGTTTTTTTTAAGTTCTTAGGTTTTACAATTTAATTTGTCATTCCAGAATATATTTTCTTATCCTTAAAAAACAGCCAAATTTGAGTCCTTTAATGAAAATGGGTTATCAAAGATTTTTTAAAAAACTTGTATGTTCATTCATTTGAGTTCTTTTGCTCTTCTTGTTGTTACATTGGGTATGCATTATATTTTTGACACTAAGCTATGACTCTAATTAGGTCAAGGCCCCATAACAGTCTTCATCTTGTGATTATATTTTGATTTTTGTCTTCTCAAACTATACATCTAGGGCAGCGAGGTGGCTCAGTGAATAGAGCACCGGCCCTGGAATCAGGAGTACCTGAGTTCAAATCTGGCCTCAGACACTTAACACAAAAAAACTAGCTGTGTGACCTTGGGCAAGGCACTTAACCCCAATTGCCCTCCAAAAGGGAAAAAAAAAAGATTCTGGATCTCAAACTATACATCTGTCTCTGTTGAAACCTCTGCACTTAAGAGATTCTAAACTTTTGATAGTTTGCCTTCTCTATCTTTGTCTGTCTGTCTCTATCTCTGTTTCTGTCTCTGTCTTTCTCTGTCTCTTTCTGTCCATCTGCCTCTCTGTCTTTCTTAATTAACACAATGTTAACTACCCGAGTGTATGACCTGTGTCATTTTTTCACATTACTTAATTCTGTAAGAAGCTAGCAATCAAGAATCTTTTTCTCTTTGTACTCTTCACGGGAAATGTTCCGTGACACTGATGAACACTTTATGTGAACACACAGTACTTGTTTTTGCTTTTTTAAAAAATGTTTTTTACTTTCAGTGATACTAAAATTGAGTATAGGTGATTGAACAAAACTATTTCAAAATATACATCAACCATAGAATGCTATGTTTTAAATATGTGAGAGAAATATCTTGTGTGAAGAAACTGCATTTTGTTCTATTGAGTATAATGTTTCCCCTCCCCAAATCGACAAACAACACACACAGTAGGGTATCTTTTTTACTATCAATCATTCAGTCAGCAAAAGTAACTTTCTTTTTTTTTTGGTGGGGGGTGGTAGGGTAATTGAGGTTAAGTAATTTTCCCAAGGTCACACAACTAGTAAATGTGTCAAGTGTCTGAGACCGGATTTGAACTCAGGTCCTCCTGTCTCCAGGGTCAGTGCTCTATTCACTGTGCCACCTAGCTTCCCCAACAATAATTTCTTAAGTACCAACTGTGCACTGAGATAGTGTGCTAGGTTCTTAGGATACATTGATAAAAATGAAGCAGTAGTTAATCTGAAGGAATTTTTCTATACTATGGAAGTAAAAAAAAAATATAGGTATACATAAAACAAGTGAATAAACCTCTAAGTTATGTGCCCACAAATGTACGATCCCCCATGGCAAATTATCTATGCAAATTTATGTCTTTCTTTATCATCAGGTATACTATTAACATGGTCATATACCATTGCCATGATGCCTTTTTAATTATGAAAAATTAGACTTAGGAGTTGGCAGTTTGAAATAGGTAGATGGTATGTTTTACAGAGTGCCAGACTTGAATCAAGAACTGAGTTCAGATTTAGACATAGACATTCACTAGATGTACTACCCTGGGGAAGTCATTTAACCTGTGTTTGTCTAGTTTCCTCAACTTTACAATGGGAATAATAGTAACCCCTACCTCCCAGGTTTGTTTTGAAGACCAAATGAGATAATACTGCTAAAGGGCCTAAATAGTGCCTGGTATATACTGGGTACTTAATAAGTATTATATAAATACTAGCTAGGTGTTCTTGACTCCAGGGCTGGCACTGTATCTAGTGAGCCACCTATCATCATCATCATCATCATCATCATCATCATCATCATCATCATCATTATGATGGTCAGTTGTTGATGCATTTAGGTTGATTTCTTTCATTGTTGTTAAAAGTATGAGCTATGATCTATTAACAATTTTTCTTATAACCATCCCTCTTTGAGATATCTTTCAAACTGATCTTTAAAATTGCTACAAAAGTAGCTTTAAACTGTATATCTAGGAGAGATTTCTTCTGTAATATGTGAATTTAGATAATAGTTTTGTTATTTCAGAGCAAGTTGAATTGGCCTACATAATGAACAGTGATTTCAAAGTCAATATCAATGAACAAAGATGTCTCTTTTGGAATATTTCAGGAATCTCTACTTTCATTGTTATTTAGTCCTTCCCAATCATTTCCAATTCTTTATGACCACCTTCATTGGAGTTTCCTTAGTAATGATACTTGAGTGGTTTGCTATTTCTTCCTCTTGCTCATTTTATAGATGAGGAAACTGAGGTAAAATATGTTAAGTGACTTACCCAGGGTCTCACATGTAGTAAGTTACTGAGGGCAGATTTGTACTCAGAAGATGAGTCTTCTTGAATTTAGGCCTAGCACTCTATCCGCTGTGTTACCTAACTGATCTATAGCCTCATATTATTTTTTATTTTTATCAAAGACTTGGATAAAGTCACAGATAATAAGCTTATTGAACTTGGAGGTAAAACACAATTGGAGAAATAAATATCATTTTGATGACATACAGGATCTAAGAAGACTTCAACAGGTTACAATGTTGGGTTAAATATAATTTTAAAAATTGGAAATAAATGTAAAATCCTACATTTGAGTTCAAAAGCTTAACCTAATTGTATTAGATGTAGGAAATGTGAATAGACAACATTTGAATGAAAACAATCCTTTTTTTATGATATTCAAAGTTCAATCTGAGCAGACTATGTGATTATGGTGACTGCAAAGCTAATTCATTCTTACATTACATCGCAACAAAGAGCAAATGTTTAGAACATGGGGCATGATATTCCCATTGAATTCTGCAATGATTGGTTGCTCTCTGGAGTATTCTACTCAGTTTTAAATGACCCAATTTTAGGAAAGATATTGAGAAGTTGGAGCGCATGCAAAGCGGGTGTGACCATAATTTTAGTTTTTTTATTATTATTTTTTGGAGGGCAATTGGGGTTAAGTGACTTGCCCAAGGTCACACGGCTAGTTTTTTGGGTAGAGTGTCTAAGGCTGGATTTGAACTTGGGTCCTTCTGACTCCAAGGCCGGTGCTCTATTGACTGCGCCACCTAGCTGCCCCTGTGACCATAATTTTAGAAGAAAAGAGTATAAATTGCTGAAAGATCACATTCAATTTCAGCATGTATGTGTGCATGATGCATACATATATGAATATGTATATCTAGATATACATTTATGTGAACAATGAGTGTTATCCATAAGTGGAACAGTGATTTACTTTGTGAAGTATCAGATTCCTTCCCATCTTCAGTGGAGAGCCAAATGACCACTTGTTTGAAATATTGTGGAGGAGATCCTTGCTCAGGTATGAGTTGGTCCAGATAGCAGATGAGTTACCTTCTGAGTCTGGCATTTTGTGAGGTTGAGTCTATTTTGTCAGATCTAATGATACTCCTTTTTCTCCCATCTTTACATGCCTCTCATTACTGTTACACACATGATATTGGGTCCTGAATCAGTAAAGTCCAAAAAAGTAGTTCCATTATTATCACAAATTAAAAATACGTCATTACCGTAATATGATCATTTCATATGTGTTTAGCTCGTCTTCATGTACTCTTGAACTAATCTAGCTTAGCCTGATCTCATGCCAAGTTCTGTGCAGAATCATTTTTCTTCCCACTGCCTTTTGCTGGTGATATTACTCATGGACTTTTATCTTCCTTTTCCATAATGTTTTACAAGGGAGTTTACATTCTATACTAGTGTTGTCCTTGGCCACCTTCTTTCTTCTTGGCAAAGGGATCAAATGTTTGCCAACAGAGTTGGTTTATGGGATCTTTGGTCCTCTTCCTTTCAATGACTTTTAAATAATTTAAATTTCTGTAAGTAATGGTGATAATCAGTGTTAATGCCTTTAGTTTTAGTTACTTCCTATTTGGAGTCCAATGCTTATTTGAACCTACTGAGTTGGCACATCCATGATCACAAATAATGTTTTCTTATTTTTACCCCTCTTTCTAATTTGGTATATAGTCTAACCTTTGATTAACAAGTAAATGATGTCACTTCATGCCAGCAGTACATACTCAAATGACTGCTTTATCCAGGAATAGAAATTTTCTAACTACTAAGTCATAGTCAATTTCATTTAGGAGGGATGGGGACAGTGATGGATATGGGAGAATGTTGATTGGCATTTAACATATGCAGCACCTTCACATTTCCTCTTCCAGAAAGTATGAATTATGGAAGTGGTTTTTAAATATGCGATAAAATTTTGGTCCCTTGTACCTTTTTAAAAAATCACAGATCTTGCTTTACAACATCAATTTTCCTTCTTTCTCTTGTGTCCATCTTCAAAGGAAAGGCATAGTATCTTCCTTGACTGAGTCTTTTTGCTGTTACACTCCTTTCTATTCCTTGGGTGTTCTTGACTTTGTCTTTCCCATGCTGGATAAAAGGAAAGAGGATGACCTTCCTACTACATATTTTTAGCTTGCTTCTGCCTGAATTTGTGATGAAATATTTCACCCCCTAGAAAATATATGAAATTTGAAAGTCTGGGAAGGGCAGCTGTGGTGATAGTAGAAAATACATTGATTTTGAAATCAAAAGACATATTTTTGGATCTGAGCTTTGGATCTTACAAGTTACCAGCTTTGTGACCTTGGGCAAACCACTTAACTCTTTTGTGCCTCATTTCCTTGGACCATAAAATGAGCACAATAACTGCCCTACCTATCATCCAGACTTCTTCTGAGAACCAAATTTGTTAATCTAAATAAAGAGCTGCAAAAATATGTATTAATTTTCATTGTAGATTTTTAATCCTTATGGATAGCTTTTTTTGTCTTGAGGCAAAGTATAGGTTTTAAATTTATTTTATTCTGAATTAAAATCATTTTATTGTGCTTATAATCTAATTGGACTTTTGAGCCTCTGGACAAGGACACTAGAAAAAAGAATATGGACACAAATCAATGTCTCCAAATATGTCATAAGCATTCATGATAGATATTGATTTAGAGGCAATAATTGATGGTGTTTACTTTGTGTATACATATTCCAGAGGTGCATCTGTTATAAATTAAATAATACTTTTGTAAAAGTGATGAATGGAGAACCAAAATCATTCCCCTTAAGAAATTAAAATTCTGACCAAGTAAACTTTTTGAGTTACAGTACAGTCCCCACCCCATATATCCTACTTTCTGGGTTATGAATGGAGTCAAAATTTTCTCCCCATAAAGTTAGTCCAAAGTGGAAGATTCAAAAGGTTCCCAGTAGATGCCTTTCTGGTGCTTTGGGAAAACTAGTCACATTGCCAAAGTTGAAAATGTCATTTCATCTTGAATCCCCCCAATATGTTTCATTATCATGGTGACTCACGATTGTCAGCTCACAGGTTACTTCAGATTGAAATGATTTCATGCTGGTCACATGTGTACAGGGCTTTTGTTTTTGTAATTTGTCTCAATTTTCTCGAACAGTTTAGAATAATGCAGATGGAAATTAGCATGGTGAACATTTTAAAGGAAAAGTTTGTATTGTTTATGCAGGAAGTAAAAGTCATTTCTTAATGCTCATTGTTTCCTTTTTTATTAAAGCACCAAATGAAATAAAATGTTGGATCCTGTGTTTTGCTCTTCACTAGTAAAGCTAAAGCAGCAGTTACTTTGGTTTTAATTATTTATGGATGAGCCATGTGGAATGCCTGCCAAAGGTAGCAAAGAGAAAATAATGGTTAGTCTTATACATCTGACCTTGAAACCAACTCTGATGGAAATTAATTACTCCATGTTTTAAAATCTCAACTTCCTATCCTGGTGGTAATGTCCTTCTTCAGCTCAGCTGTAATGAATTGCCCCATCTCCTTAGCACCAGTTTTGCTTATCTCAAGTGTTTATTTCAAAGCATTTAGCTACAGGCAATCCATTTGGTGAAAATAATATTAACTGGCTTGATTTCCAAATGTTGGGGAACCCTGAAAATGGAGCCATTGACATTCCATTCAGGCCAGTTATTATTTTGTGGCCAGATTTTCTTAAAATTAACTCAGTTTCGGGTTGACCTCTGCTATGTATTGCTCTTGAGCAGGTGTAAATGAATTGTTTTAGCTTCCTTTGTTGTGTTGTTCCCTTGTCAATCTGTTTTAAGTGTATGAGCTGCTAGAAATTGGATAGGGGGAAATTATTGGTCTTGTTTATTCTAATTAGCTGTCACTCTTCCAAAGGAGAGAGTATCTGGTCAATAGGTGAATAATGTTGCCTCATGAATATTCCTTGATATGATAAAAATATAAAATATTTGCTTTTGACGATTCAGTGGCTTTTTCTTTTCTTCCCTGCTCTTTAGTTTTTATTTACTTGAGGTTTGCACTTCAACAAAGACATTGCCTCTAGCACTCCAGGTGTGTTCTCTGTGGTCTCTGGATCAGTACATATCTGCTACATTATCATTGGTAGCTGGGGGCAAAGGTTCTATAAGAGGAAACTTTACTGACACAGAAATGAAAATTGTCCCACTGGAATGCTGAGAGAATTCATTTCTAATAAACAGCAATTAAACAGGGATTATGATGGTGGCACATTTATGATGCGAGAGTTGAAGCTGTGTCATCACCTTATAAACCCTTGAAAATAACTCACCTAAAACATTTGCTCTGGGCTTAAGAACAAATTCTACTTCCAGGGTGTAAGTGGGTAGGTGGTTCTCCTGAACCTTTAAAATATTAGGTTCTTATTTGATATTTGAAGGATTCATCACATCTTTACTGCAATTTTGTCAGAAGCTGAAATTAACATTTAGAGTTGGAAAATATCAAACAGTGGTAAGGGGAGTCAAGTCCCATTAAGGTTGCTCTGGAAACATGGGAGCCTAGAGTGCAAGGGGTTAACTGGGTTGGAGAGGGGAAAGGTTGTAGCATCCACAGCCCAGTTGGGGGTAGCAGAGAGCTATAAATGTGGATTTTTACTACTTGGGGTAAGTTCACTCACATTGTTTTCTGAGTGTGTAAGAGCTAATTATCAGATGGATTTGTAGAGCCAAGTTTAAGAAAGGGCACAAATCCAAAGTCCAAAAAAGTTTTCCTCCCTCCCCACAAGAAAGGTTGGGGAGTAGCTCAGGGTCAAGCACAGAAGCGGGGGTGGGGGAGAACGGGGGAGTAAGGATACAAGATGGTGTAGAATCAATGACTATTGAGGCCAACAACTCAGAGGCACAGCTGTGTAGTATAGCGAATAGAATGCCAGATTTGGCATCAGTATTGACCTGAGTAACTCCAGGCTAGCCATGTTTCCATTTAGAAAATAGAATTGTTTCATTGCTTCTGATACAGAGTTGCAAGGAACCTCAGGGATCATCTAGCTCTCAGAGATTTTTTATCTTATAGATGAAGACATTAAGGTTAAAACATGAGGTTCGCTCACCAAGGGAATTTCACCCACACGTTTGTGTCTTGGTTTCAGTTTTATTCAGTAGAACCAGAGGGACACGTGCTCCATGAGATGCTGGTATTGATTAGAGTATACCTTGCTCAAGGTCAAACAGGAGACAAATGGCAGAACTGAGATTTGAATCCTGCTCCTTTGACCCCAATTTCCATATTTATTTCTACTGTGTCATGTTGTCTAAAAGCTCATGTTCCAATGTGAAATTAACTTGAAAGCAAGAAGATAATCTGGGCAACTCTAGGAATATTAAGGTAATAGATGTAATTTGCTTTTGACTTATTTTTCTTCATACTCCCATCATCTCTTTACCTAAGGCTTCCCATTATGCTAAGGGAGATATCCATAGCCTATGGCTATCATGCTACCACTTGTACTAATTTTTCCAGTTTACTCCCTTCCAGATTATCCCAGTTGGAATGATCTCTTCAATTACCTGTTCTGTAAATCATCCTCTCAGGGCCTAAGGTACCAACCTAGCTATTATGATAGATGCATCTGAACTAATTAACAAACAATAACTCTACATTCCAAGAACCATTTGGAAATTTTATGTTCTAACTATTGTGGTTTAAGCTATAACTTAAGCTATACCTGCTACCTTGAATAGTAGACAATAGCAAATTAGTAGGACATATATAGGAGTGGTCACGGACTTTTGACCCTTTTCAAATAATATTCACATTGGACAGGTAACTATACTTTTTCAAAACCTTCATATAAAGTAATGCTTGTTAAAAATACAACTTGAATAAAAATTGCAATAATAAATATGTATTAAACCCTCACACTTAACCTATTCAATATATCATCTTATATCTCCCCTTGCTCCCTTTCACAGCCAACCAAGTAAAAGTATAGTCTATTCTGGGTGCTTCTGCTTCCTCTTACTTACACATCCAAATTTCACAATCTGTTTTCTGTTCTCATAGATTAATTGAAACTATCTGCAAAGTTATCAATTATCTCTTAATTGGTATTTGTGATGGGGTTCTCCCAATCCTCATCTTTATTGACCTTGGCAGCTTTTGAGGGTATTGATCATCCTTTCCTATCCCAATGCTATATCTTTTCTGGATTTTGATGATACTACTCTTTCTTGATTTTCCTTCTATTCCTCTGAATACTCCTCAGTCTCTTTTGCACTTTCATTATACTTATTATGGTCCTTTATTGTGGATACTCCCAGGCTGTGCCCTTGTCCCTCTAGTCTTCTCTAACTATACTCTCTAATATTGCATACTTGTCAATTCACTTGAGCTTAATTATCTTTGCTATGTGTATGACTTCCAGATCTCCATATCTAGCTATAATTACTCTCCTAACTTCTAGTCTGGCATCACTAAATGACAAGTAGGTATTTCACAAAGGATATACCAAAGATATTACAAATTTAACATGCTATTTTTCTCTTTTCTACTTCCCATCAGCTTTGACAATCTGGAGAAACCTCCACTTGAAGGCCCCACTTTCAGATTGGTGACTGACTGGCCAGACCTCTATTTCAAAAGAGACCTCAGGCTTCCTCTACTTCAGTAACCACTCAGTCCTTTGGAATTCTTTTGTTCCTGCTTTAGCCTTTCCTCTTCCTCTTATACCTTCTTCATTTTCTCCTCCTCAGCAATTACTTTTTTCCCCTTTGGAAGAACCTTTCTCTCTTTCCATCTCCTCATTATCCTTTTTTTGTGTCACCTTCCACCTTTAGAATGTAAACTTATGAGGACAGGACTGATTTCCTTGCTTGTATTTGCATGCATTTCATATACGTCTTCTCTCTGAGTGTCTCCTCTTTCTCCTCTCCTTTCTTTCTTCTCTCTCTTTCTTCTCTCTTTTCCTTCTTTCCTGTCTCCTTCCTTTCTTCCTTTCTTTTCTTTCTTCTAGCTCCCTCTCCTCTCTTCCTTATCTCTTTTTCTCCTCCTCTTTCTTCTCTCTCCTCTATCTCTCTTACCTTTTACTCTTCTCTTTCCTCTCAACTCCTCCTTCCTTCCTTCCTTCCTTCCTTCCTTCCTTCCTTCCTCACTCATCTCTTTAATCTTTCCTATCCTTTCTCTCTCTCCTCTCTTCTTTTTTCTCTCTTTTCTCTTCCTATTCTTTCTCTCCTGTCTCTTATGTCTCTTCTCTTTTCTTTCCTCTTTCTCCTCTTTCTTTCCTCCCCTCCTCTCCCTTCCCTTCTGTCTCTCCTCTATCTCTCCTTTTCTGTCTCTTCTATCTTTTCTCTTTTTATCCTCTCTCTCTTCTCCTCCCCATCATCTATCCTACATATACCAGTCATGGTATCCTACATATACCATGGCAATGTTCTAAACTAAGGTTGGGGATGTATAAATAATGAGGTACCATCACTCATCTCATCTCTTCTCATTATTTATACATCCCCAACCTTAGTTTAGAACATTGCCATGTCTCACCTACTACAATAGCCTCCTGATGTGGCTCTCTGTTTTACAACCTTCACAAGATGGCCCTGATCTATATTTTATACATAATTATTCATCATTTTTATTCCCTTACTCTATATTTCAAGCAGAGTTAACTGCCTGGTAGCCAGGTGGTATCTGGACCCAAAGTCCAAAAAGAATGAACTTTAATCTTGCTTCAGAAGTGCACTAGCTATGTGACTCTAGGAAAGTCTGTTTCAGTTTCTCAATTATAGTGGGAATAATAAACCTTCCAGCATTGCTATGACAATAGAATGAGATGATATTTGTAAAGTGCTTAGCACAATATCTGGCACACAGTAGGTACTTAAATTCTTGTTCCCTCTCTCATCCCTCCTACATGATCTCTCTTTTCTACTTCTTCAGGCTAGCTACACCTCCCCCATTTTTAGAATTAAGCTTCTTTTCATCTTTGTCTCTGATCAGTTGAAATGATATTTAGAAAGAACTTAGCACAGCACCTGACACATAGTAGGTATTTCTATCTAAAAAAGAATTATAAATGTTTATTTTTCATTACAACCTCTCAGGGCAGAGAGATAAAGATTATACAAGGAGAGCTATTTAGGTACTAAGTCAATAGAAGGGTTGCGATGGAGGAAAAAGGGAGTGACTGCCTATCATCACTCTGCTGGCCTATTACGCAATATATGTGTACACACACGCAAATGTTGTCTGCACAGTTATAAGCTCCTTGAGAGCAGGGCCTGCTGTGTTTCTGTTCTCACATCAGTCTAGTACCTGTTGTTGTCATTTGGTCATTTAATTTGTTTCTGACTCATATTGACCCCTTTTGGGGTTTTCTTGGCAAGGATACTGTAGTGGTGTGCCATTTCCTTCTCCAGTTCCTTGTTCATATGGAGGAAACTGAGGCAAACAGGGTGAAATGACTTGCCCATGATCACACAGTGTCTGAGAACAGATTTGTACTCAGGAAGCTGAATCTTCCTGACTCCACTTTATCCATTGTGCCACCCAGCTGCCACAGTCACATAGTATATGTTTACTAATTAATTATTTGAAAATACTTATAATAAACAAAGCATTTTAAGGTCTAGTAAGTAAAACATAGAAACTTTGAAGGAAGAGACACCAAGAAATGTCCTGTTACCAGTACTCTATGAAGTAGGTACACAAATTGCTTATCTCAGAACATCAAATGCCAAAATATATCTGAATCAAGTAAAACTTTTCTCTGCATTCTTAAAACACTATTTTTATTAAGACTTATAAAGAGATTCTTAGACAGTCCCATTTAATGATTAAAATATAACATTGGAGTTACCATTCCAAGCCATTTCATCAGTTATTATAAAGGAGTTGACATACTGAGAGAGATGACTTACGTAGTTTTAGTTATTAACACAAAGAAAATTATTCTCAATAAATTCACATGTGTTGTTATTTAGCATTCCTTTAACAATGTGCATTTGCAAATTACTTCATAAACAACTATTTTTTCCTTTGACAACCCTCCTTAAAAATTATTTCCTTTCACTTCAATCTGAGCAAGTTTTGCAAAAATATTCTAACCTATTCTTCAAGATGGCAGTCATGCCTTTATTTCTGTTGAGAATGCTTGGGAGAATGAGTTAAATCTAGCATTCCCTACATTTTTCACAATATAATATGAATGACCTAACTGCTAAGTACTGTGCTGAACAACACAATTGTTTAAAGTTGAAGTGAGTCACAGACTAACCCTAAATGACTTATCTTAGTTTGTAAGTTATCCTCAACTGCCGTAACAGCCTTTGAATTATCTTATTCTTTCTTTGGTCTACAGCATTTCCCACAAAGTTTATGTTAAAGCCAGATAGCTACAAGGAGCCTTAAGAGGTCATTTATCACATTGCCATCCCATAATTCTTTTCAGATGTAGTCACAGAAGAAAGAGCTTTTGGTTAGCACACTCAAGTTCAGGGTGCTAACTTTTCCCCTGAACTAGTGAGTGTAATTAAAAAACAAAATATTGTTGATCCCTTAAGCAACTATTTTTCCTAGTCGAGCAGATCTAAGAACCTGTGCTAGCAGCAATTCTGGGTATGCTAGTATGGCTGCCCCTACACACCCTGGGAATGTCATTTAACCCAGCTTGCCTCAGTTTTCTCATTTGTAAAATGAGCTGGAGGAGGACATGGTAAACCATTCTAATATCTTTGCCAAGAACCACCCCCCAAAATCTCAACTGACCCTTGCCCACGGTCACATAGCTTGTAATTTTCTGAGGCTAGATTTTGGCTCATGACTTCAGGTCCAACACTCCATTTACCACCCCATTGTCACAACATCGTAATTTTCCCCCATCAAAGTTGAATACAAGTGTACCCATTTGTCTCAGGTATGAGCTTATAATGAAAGATTCTGAGTCCCTCAACTTTGCTAAGTGGTTCTGCTAAAGAGATAACCTAATAGAATGGCCCATTTCTCTTAACAATATGGGTAGGTAAGTAGAGTTTTACAAGAGCCATTATTATTAGGACCAACGATGAGATAACCTTGTCCAGGTTTAGGTCACCTTAGAAGGTAAGAAAGATACCCAGGTATGTCTTATATGGATCACATAGGACAGAGCACCAGAGAGTTCCAAGGGAGAAAGCTCATCACAAGGTTGATGAAACTTCATGAAATGATACCTGGGAGTTGTCCAAAGGTCAGCACATTAACACTAGAAAGCAGCTTAGCAAGGCATACTCAACAGGAAAAAAGCCTTCCTACAGCCCAGAATGCCCACCATCATGTGATCAGACAGCCACAGTCTTAGATCTGCACAGGTGGTCAAATGCATTTCATGGGTCTGTTGAGTGCCATTCCTTCAGTGTCAGCATTTAAGTCACCATATCACTACAGTCATAAAAAAAGTTTTCTGTTAATTCCCCTGTTCAATCCTAATTGTTTCTTCTTGCATCTATATATTTTTGTCTTTGCTGTTTACTATGGCATTTGCAATTTTTATTAGATGCTTGAAGTATAAACTTATAAGAACAAAATGCTGTATCTGTAAGTTTATTTTATTGGAAGCAATTTTAATGTTGCTTTACCTTTCCTAGCATAGGTAGGATGTAAAAATATAGGGCTAACTGGTATAAGACAAAACCTTAGGTGCAAGTGACTCACAAGTGTAGCAACTGACTAGATAACCTGGACTTTTAGGGGCATATGAAAGGCATGAATCTTTATGGATGCTCCTGGAGAAAATATGATGGAAAATACTTATTTTTATAAAGTTCTACTTGGAAGCTCCAAATTTAAACTCATGCCTCTGGACTGAAAGGACTCTATTAAAAGCCATAATGATCATACCAAAGAGCTATAATGCTGAGGAACATTTATGAGCTGTATCTACACTGCCAAACTGGATGGCATGAGCTATTACACCCCACCTCATTGCCACAGGGATTTGGCTGTCTGCAGTCCCAACAATAGTATACGGGCTTGATCAGCCTTTCCATTACATAAAGGGATTTTTCCCTCCTGGCAATCTGAGCCTAACCTCAGAATTCTGTAATATTTGCCTCCCACTCATAGAATGCAAGGCAACCACATTGGCCACTTTTCAGGTTACCTGTGCCAAAGTCTATTCAGACTCCTTACACCAGAAAATAAAAGTTAGATTAATCCCATCTCTGCTTTGAATAAGCATACAAGGGTGTTCAGGTCATAAGGAACATGTCAGATTCCTGGGGTATTTGAAAACCCAAAGGAATCTCTGGGATTTTTTTTAATAACTATTATTCGTCTCTGTAGAGACTGCAACTGACAAGTGGGAAAACAACCTAATGTATTGCCTGGCACATAGTAGGTTCTTATTGATTGCTAGTTCCTAATCATTTAATAAATGACTGAGGTTTGGTAAGTTTTTGATATTGTTCTCTTCTGAGTTTGTATCTTGGTCTTCTCTGTTATCATAGTAACTTTCTATGGTCAGATTCTTTTTTGGTTGTTGTGTTTTTTTGCTCATTTTGGGGCACCTTTTCCCTTTCTTTCAAATCTGAGCTCTTCTCCCTGGTGTGTGATGTGTACTGAGGCTTGCTGAGATGTTTCTGCATTTCTCTGGGGCTATATGGAAACATGTGGTTGTCTGACCTCTGGAGTCTGCTTGTTTGCCCAGAGATATGCTGAAGAATGCAGAAGTCTGACCCCTGGAGGATGACTGTTTGCCCAGGACTACACAGAAACACATGGTGATTCTCTGAGCTGGAGTCTGCTGGTTGCCCTGGCTATACTAAGGTACACAGGGAGCCCTAGTGTTGAAGTTTATCTGCTCCACCACACTGGGACTTAGCTTCTCCACTGGTTTGCTGAAGTAGGGATTGCTGCTGGCTTGTTGGGATGCTTCCTGTTCTGGACTGTGCTCCCCTTTTGCCCAAGTCAGATGGACCTTTCTTGCTGATCTTACAAGTTCCTTGGGATAAATGATTGTTTCACCCTATCTTTTTGCTCTTTCTGCTGTTCTGGGACTTTTGGGGGATTCTGGTTTATGGTTATTTGGATGTATATGTGTGAGAATAAGACCCTGTCTGTCTGTCTGATCTCGTCTCCTTCTTTATAATATAAACTAATTGTGAGCTTATTTCCATTTATTATATCCTATTTTAAACATTTATTTTTATGTCCTCAGTGTTGGCTCTTAATCAATGTTAATTGATTGATTTTCTTTAGTAGATCTTGTCCATCTCTTCTAGAAACTACTAAATTCTAGTAGGCTTCCTATTTTTCTATCTTCCATATTAAAGGCTAAAACACAGCCAAGAGAGGGAATGTTTCAAAGATTTCCAAGTAACACTAATATGTCTTTCTCAATAAATACCTTAAGTATCATGACTGAAAAATGCAAAACAGGAAGTGTTTTCTAAACATCCCGTTGGAATCTCATACAGTGACCAAAAAAATCACCATGGTCCATCATCTCCCCCACCCTACCACCCAAAAAGAAAAACAAATAAAGCACATAAGAAAAAACATCAGTGGTTTTCAAACACTAATTAAAGAAAACACAATCAAACAGTATCTATAGGCTTATGAACTGAAAGAGGGTTATATTACTTAACAGAACAGTTTTTGACCTCCCTTATATGACCACTGTATTAATGCACATGAGTTCAGGCACACATCTCTTTGGGATAGCAGGTTTTAAACATGCTGTCTGAGAATATATTCATTATGTTTCTTTTTTTAAAAAAGAAATTTTCTTCTCATAATTTCACCCAAAGAAAATATATGAATAAGAACTGTGATAAAAGTATAGTGCTAATAGGAGTTTTATCTGAAGGCTATTTTATTATTTTATTTTGTGCTGCTTATGCATGGTTTAAATTAGACACTAGAGGGTCTCTATTCCGTATCACAAACCACAGAAACATGTGCAAGGTGAAATCCTGACACTGCTTTTGTGTGCTAGTAACAGTCATGAAAATGCCCTGAGGGTGGATTTCTTGACACACCCAAGACAGACAAAGCCACAAGAATATTATTATAACGTGTCTGAGAAAATAGCATGGGAGAGGAGCATTAGCCATCAACTAGAGATATTGGCTTTCCCAGGCATACACATGGTGTAAGTTAAAATGCTGGCCACCCCAAAACCCCAAGTTCATAGTCAGTCATCTGGATTGTCATCCAAGTAATGCCTGCTAATTGTGGTTGTCTCCCAAATCTCTGCCCTAGCCCTCTTCCCTTTCCTAGATTTGTTTTACTTGTTTGTATCATCAACTCCCATAAATTCAACTGTCATCTTTATTCAGAAAATTCTCAGATCTTTTTGTTTATTCCTCACTTCTTTCTCAATTGCCAGTCTTACATTTCTAGTTGTCTTTTGGATGTCCGGAATTGAATATCTTACAGATATCTTAGACTCAGCATATCCACAAATGATGGTGAACACATGAGTAGACATTACCCAAACATTTCCTTTCCACTGAATAGCATCCCCTACCCTTCTCTTTTCTATGCCAAGTAAAGATTTTATCCTCTCTTTTCCTCCAACTCTTGAAAATCTTTTACAACCCTTTGAATAATTTTTAGTGATGGTTCTCTGATATCCTTTTACATTTCTTAACATTTAGAACAAAGTTTACCTTGCAATCCAATAATAAGTACCTTAATCAATACTGAGTTAATGGAATGTATATTTTCTGGCTCTTGCTAATAATATTACTAATGTACTGCTATCAAAAAAAAATAGTCCTTCATATCCCATCCAGCAATGTAGCAATTCATTTACACATTTTTTCCAACTACTGCCAATGCCCAGATTTTTTGAGCCGAAATTGATTCCTTTACATTTATCTCTTTTATATTTCATCTTGTTACATATGCTATACACAGTTAGGATCTTTCTGGATTCTTATGTAATCATCCAATGTATAATCTAATCCCATCCTAATTTATTGTACATAAAAATTTGATAAGGATTCCATTGATATACCATCCAAATCAACGTGTTGTACAGCAGAAATCCAAGGTCAAATGCTTGGAACAATAAACTGGAGAGTTTTCAAAGATAACATAGACTCATTATTATCTATTGTTTGAGTATCTTTGTCCAATTTGTTAGGAATCCATTTAACTATATTATCATAGAACTTCTCTCCACCTAGCCCACAAGAGTTCTATGAGACATTTTGTTCAAAGTTTAGACACATGTGTGTGTATCTATCTATCTATCTATCTATCTATCTATCTATCTATCTATCTATCTATCTATCTATCGAGAAGTAGTATTTCCCCATACCTTATAAGCTAAATTCATTTTTCTTCCTTGCCACAACATTTTACTGCCTTCATCCCTCCACTCCACACCAACACTTATATATTGGTCTTTCACAACATTACACTCTCAGATTATCACTGTCATTATCTGTGATTTTATAGAATTGGAATATTAGAGTAGAAATGGTCCTTAAGAATAGTATAATCTAAAATTCTCTTATAAATAGGCAAACTGAAACGTAGAGAAGTTGAGTGACTTACCTAGTGTCGCAAACTGAAAAATGGCAGGGTCTTGATTTGAACTCAGGACTTCTGACTCCATGTTCATTATTATTTCCTTGTTGTCATGATTGTTGCATAGCAAACAAACCTGACTTCTGGTTTCATATGGGTGTTCAAACATTCTATTTTTTTCTCACTTTCCTGTTTATCATAGGATCTTAGATTTTGTGCTAGAATTTTGTCATTAGCTCCCTCCTGACCCCATTTGCCCTTTCCCTCCCTTTGGATTTCACAATTGAGTCTTTCACTGCTACCCTCTAAAACAAAACATTCTAATATTCCTAGTTCCACTGATTTTGCCTCCCCTGCAAATTCTCAACCCAGAATCACCCTCATTTGTTTCTCTGTTCTTCTCGGCCAAAAATCAAAGTTGGAAAAACTCTTAAAATGGAAAAGATCTGGCCTGACATAACTTTATACTCTCCAACTATAATTTGGAACTAGTGACTGCTGGCCAATCCTCCTATTTGTCCCTTATCTAGTTTTTGGCTAACTTGCTATGGTGAATATTCTAGAACATCATTCTTCTTGGTAAGTCCTCCATTTCCCCTTATACCACAGTTTTTGATTTTGCTTTCTACATCATTAAGAGATTAAAGATCACTTGGTATAAGCTCCAAAATATAGCCCCATCATCCTGCCATCATCTTTCTATTTTTGCATCTATTTTACCCCAGTATTCTTGGGTATATCTACTGATTACATTTTTTTAAAGTGCCTATAATTTCTTTTATATAAAGTGACAACACCTGTTTTCTGGCTCCTAGTCTTGTCTCTAATTCCAGCCTAACATTTCTCCTTTTTTTGCGTTCAAAAATATTCTTCCGATGTCCAAAAGAGATCTTATGATTCTGCCTCCCCCCAAATTTGCAATTCCATATGAGTTCAGTGTTTCTGAAAGTGATACTACAATTTTCCCCATCTCCCAAGTTGCAAGTCATAGCTATCTTTAACTCTTTTCCTTTTCCACATTTCTCTCCACTTTCTCATTCAAATTATTACTTATAGTATGACTAGATTATTTAATTTGTGTTTATCTGATAATGTCCTCAAATTCTTCAGTGGCTCTCTACTGCTCATCTAATACAATTTAAACTCTTTAATATGACATTCAAATCCATCACAATCTGTTGCCTTCTTACTTCGTACTATTCTGCTCCAGTTAGTTGATTGTTCAGAGAAATTGGACCACTCTCTTTCTCTCCTATTTTTCATATATTCCTCCCTTTTTGTCTCAGCTTTTGAGATTTGAATGCCCTTTTCTTCCTTCGATTAACTTCCTGGCCATCGTTTAAACATTAGCTCAAATGCCATTGATTTCAAAAAGCCTCCTCTGCTTCTCCCAGGTGATCATGATCTTTTCCCTTATGGTTTAACATTTTTTCATCTCTCCTAATGGATAGATCATGCCTTATATTTTATTGTCAATTACTGAATAACAATCATTTTTAAGCACATACTATAGGCAAAGCACTCTGGTAAGCACTCATATATAAATATGAAAAGTATATGTATATATGCACACACACATATATACACATATATATGTACATACATACACACACACACACACACATATATATATATATATATGTGTATGGGACATGTGGTCATTAAGGAGAATGTCTGGGACATCAAAGGGGTGATGAATTGATCTCATGTAAAGTCAGTTCATATTCCCTTTCTTAGAGTAGTGGAACTGTGAGAGTGTTGATTCTATTATTGATTTCAGAGCAAAATGAGGTAGAAAAGGAAAGAGAGAAGAAGGAAAAAGATATGGTATTAGCAGTTTGTTGTTGTCCTTTTTCTCAAAGACAACCAAAATGTCATCAATATATTGGAGGCAAGTTACAGTGTGTCTGACTGTGGTGGATCAGAGCAATATAAGCGTAATGAGCTCTACCACAGTTTGGGCACAAATAGTCCATATGAATATCCATATTGACAGTTAATGTGTGGCAGGCGGTCTGATGACAGCATGGTCAAGAGATATGACTAGAGGCCACATGAAAGATGCCTGGTCTGTAGATTAAGGCTGGCTAAATATTAGTTTTATTGAGTTTGTTCTTGCTTATTCACAATTGACTCAGCTTGGCTACAGAGTAGAAGTGTTAATTTTTAAAGAGTTTGGTTAATCAAATTAATCTTCCTAAAATCCTTTCTTCTTACCAATTCCTTCATTCTAGATCTTTCCTGCCTCTTGTCTATGAGTCTAGCAAAGTGCAAACTTCTTCAAAGGCCAAAGTTTCCATAGTGAAAAATGAAGGGATTCAACTTCATTTCAATGGTTCCTTTCAGTTCTGTAATTCTGCAGTCTATCATCTAGCACCAGCATCAAATGACTACTGTTTGCTATTCAGACTCTTCTTCTAACAACACCTCTGTACTAGTGTAATAGCAAGCACCCTAGCATACCCAGGATGGCTGCTAGCACAAGTTCTTTGATCTGCTTTTCAAAAGGAAAGCAACTCATAAAGGATTAACAATCTTATTTTAATCAAACATATTATTTATTTAATTCAGGGGACAAGTCAGCACCCTAAACTTCAGAGGATACAAAAAGAAGTTAAAAGCAGATAAAAATACAGACAGAGAAAACAGCACAATTCAGTAAATGAACAGACAGGGCTTCTTGCTATCTGACCATTACATACATACCTAGTTAGTTACCAGAGAGAGAAGCATCAACATTTGGGTTTTTAAAGCTGGGGCTGCTCAGTGGCTGCCCAGAGTCTCATCTGACCAAATCACATTACTCTTCCTAAAGTGAGCCTCAATGAAAAACCCAACACAGATGTTTATACACACACAGACACACACACACACACACACACACACACACAACCTTCTCCAGGGTCAGAGAACATCACAACCCCCATTACCCACTGCCTAATTACAAAGCAACATGGTGTATGCCTTCCTGAAAAACAAGCCTCCCCCAAGCAAGCTTCTCCTGTTGGGCTCTACTCCACCCTTAAGCAAATTCCTCCCACTGCAGGCTCCATATGGCCACATTCAGCCTACTAGGGGACAGAGTATATTTTCAAATCAGAGAAGGTCCTCAAATTCCCTTAAGCTTATTAAGGGGCAGGGAAGATCTACAAATTCCCTTACCATTACAGTTAGTTAACAAAGTTCCCTTTGTTAAAACTTATATAAGGTGGCACAGTGGGTAGAGTGCCAGGTGTGGAGTAAGGAAGACTCATTATCCTGAGTTCAAGTCTGATCTCAGACATTTACTAGTTGCGTGATCCTGGGCAAGTCACATTTTCCTGTTTCCCTCAGGTTTCTCAACTATAAATTGAACTGGAGAAAGAAATGAGAGACCCCTCCAGTAGCTTTCCCAAAAAAATCTCAAACAAGATCACAAAGAATTGTACCCTACTGAAATGATTAAAGAAGGTCTATCAATTCCCACCTCTGAGCCTTCTCAGTCGGTTCAAATTTTAATACATTCTCAAGACTCAGTTGAAGTTTATCACCTTTCCCAATTACTACAGCACATGGAAATATTCTAGTACCATCTGCTTTAAGGTAAATTTCCATCTATTCTATCTATATTTTATACATTAATTATATATGTTGTCTTTCCAATTAGAATGTAAACTCCTTCAGGTCAAGGACTATCTTTACTTTTTCTTTAGATGCCCAGTGATTACTGAGCCAAGGACCAGGAACAGAATAAACACTTAATGAATACCTGTTGATTGATTGACATATAGACTATTATATGATCATGCTTGGCAATATATTAATCTTGAGAAACCACCTCTACACACTAGCTCCAGGAAGAATTATACTCTAAGTAGCTTAATGGTTGGGGTGTATATAACATTTTTTCATGTGCAAAGAATACCAATTTTTTTTAAGTCTGTCATTTAGTACCATATTTGACACTGTGTGACCATGGCAAAGACAATTCATTGATGATTTTATTCTATATAGCTTTTCTTCTGCTTTATGTCTCTATAAGTTTCAGTATTAGAATCATATTTATTTCATGAAAGAGACTTGCTAGAATGGTTTTATTTCCCCATTATAAAGACTATTTTTGTAGCAAACATATTAATTATCTCCTTATCATTCCATAGAATTCACATCTAAATTTATCTGGACCATGGGATTTTTTTGGTTACTCTACATTCAATTTTGTTTTGTGAAATTGGTGTTTTCTTAAGTTCTCTATTTCTTGTTTTATTAATTAGGTTTTTATAAAATAGTTTTGTAAGTAGTCACCCATTTCTTTTAAATTCTCAATTTTGCCAGCATAGAATTGTATATAATAGGTTTTTAATGATTAAAAAAATTCTCTGTTGTCAATATGCTTTAGTCATTTAAGTTTTTGTGTGTGTGTGTTATTTGATTTTCCTTTCTCCCTTCTCTATCTCATTTCTTTTTTTTAAGCTTGGCAATGTGATTCTTTAATTTCAAGGCTTCTAGAGGGATCTTGAAGAACTCAAATGAAAGTACCAATTAATTTCTGTTTTCTAAACATTCACTCTGTCCCTTCAAGGTTTTTCCTTCCAGTCCCTTCACTTTTATATACCACATTTTTGACAGCAATCATTTCTCTTTTTCTTGTTGCTATCTCATTTCTGTGTTAGTATTTTGATATCTCATTCCTTTTTCCATTGCCTTTACTTGCCTTTTACTTTGATATGCGTGAATAAATATATCTACTGCTATATTATATTAATCATGTTCGAATATAACTAAATTATATATGTGTGTATGTATATATACACATGATATACACATTAATATCTCTATATCTATCAATCTATCTATCTATCTATCTATCTATCTATCTATCTATCTATCTATCTATCTATCATGTATTGTTTTGTTGAACTGTTATTCTCTCCAAGGAATAAAACAATGAAGTAGATGGGAGTTACTCTCTATCACAAGTTTTAAAATCTTATAATATAATACCTTTGGACATGTGTTCCCTTACCATATTAGACCCCTCCCAAACATACTTTATTGGGAAGAAATGCAGTTCTGGGGAGTAAGACATTTTCTTAAAGATGGTATTCCTTTCAAACATAAGCCATTATGAGGTCTCTGTCCCTCTCTCCCACCTCTACCAAAATACCATGCATATGTTAGTTAATGTCATGCAGTGTAAATTATGACTGAGTTTGCCAATTAGAAATTGAAAGAAGGGGAGCTATCCAAAGGAGAAGAGATATGTGTGTATGAAAGCTGAAGTAATTTTACAACAAGTTTCTACAGTTTTGGAAATCTATTGAGAATATACCAAATCATACCTACTAGACTTTTTTGAACCTTAGTGAGAAAGAAATATATATGCCAGTAGTAAAAATGGGTGAGGGCTGATATGATTATCTCTATCTCAGAAGGCTATAGTTCAAAATTGCATTCCATTAAGCAAAACTATGTATGAAGATAGGTATTGCAAAATATATCAAATAATTTCAGTGCAAGATTGTACAAGAGTCACTACCAGTTGACAGGCATTAGGGAAGGTATCATGTAGAAGATGGTGCTTGATCTAATCTTTGAAGCATGCTACAGGTTTTAATTAAGGCATGGGGCAAAGTATGAAAAAAGACAGAGTTAGGAGATGGAATGTCATGAATGAGGAGTAAGTGTACTTGCTATTGCAAGTACAGTTTGAATGGAAAGTAGATTGTATAAACGCAGAATTATGTAATAAATCGAGAAATATTGGTTTGATTCAAATTGTGAAGGGGTTTAAATATCAAATAGAGAAGATTGTATTTGGTCTAGGGGCAAAAGGGAAACAGGAAAGCCTGTTAAGCTGGTAAGGGTATGGAGAGTCATGTGATAACATGTATGCTTGAAGATGAGATTTTAAAATTTACCTTTGGTAATCAGGTGGAAGTTGAATTACAGACAGTGAGTTTATGACAAGGAACCCAATTAGAAGTTCATCTTACAATAGTTCAAGTGGATGTGTGAGATGCTACAGAAGTAGAATACATAAAACATGACAACTAATTAGCTGTATGAGGTCAGGGAGAGTGAGAAATTGAGGGTGACTTAGATTGCAAAATTGACTGAATAGATAGATGTTGGTACCCTTGTAATGAATAATGAATCTTGTCAAAAGAAAATTAGGGTGTTTTGGGGGGAGAATATTGAGTTCTGTTTTGGATATATTGAGTGTGATATACCTATGGATACTAATTCAGAATTTCTAATAAACCTTTGGTGATATGAGACTGAAACATGAGAGAGAACAAGGTTGGATATATAAATCTGCAAATTATCTTCAAAGAGATGGTCTTTGAACCCGTAGAAACTGAGTCAGACATGCAGCAAGAGAAAATAGAGAGAAAAGAGAAGAGAGTGTATAATCCAAATCATTTGATCTCTGTAATGGGTTACACAGAAATAAGTTAAGGATCATAGGTCTCTCTATCCTCTACCCTGATGCAGAAATGATGAATTTTTACTGTTAGAACAAAACAAAACAAAACAAAAACAAAACACTCCCAAAGCTTCTTAATCATGTCTACTTACTTTTCTTGGAAGTATAATATTCAATCAGTTAGGGCTTTAAAAATTCGCATCTTTACTTCAATTATGATGAGCTTCCTCATTGGCATTTATGGTTGGAAGTAAGAATTGGTTCTGTTAACATTTGTAGGACAGAAAATGGTTGTTTATTTAGCAAAGATGTTGCAATCAGAGAGGTAGGAGAAAATCTAGAAGTGAGCAGTGTCACGGAAGCCAACGGGAAAAAGGAAGAGGTGGTCAACAATTTCAATAGTTGTGTAGAAATCAAAAGTTTATCTGTTAAATAATGTTAATCATTGGATCCATGGTCTTATTTAAGGGTTGAAAGGAAAAGGAGTATTGAAGTGTGGCAGTGAAAAAAAATAAGAAATACAGGAGAATATTTTAAGGAGATAACAGGCTCAAATGATTGTTCTTTAAGGATGGGAGAGACCTAGATATGTTTTGGGCATAAGGGAAAAGACCCCAAAACTAGTAGATAGAGAAATGTGAATGAGGAAAGATAAGGAAAGAATGAACAGTGGGACACATTCATGAAGTTTCCACTTTCCTTTGCTCAGAATCTGTCTAATATTTTGGATAAAATTCCTAGAAGACACAGTCATTTTTACCCCCATCATTCTCTCTACTCTAGTATGGTACCATTAATGCATGGTACTGTAAAGTATACAATTAGAATCATAAAGAATGCTGCATTTCAGGGATAAGCAGTAAATATTTAACATGATGAGTTTTAATCATGAATGTGAAACAAATGGTAAATCAGCTAAAAATTTATATTATTCAATGTACCTCAGAATAAAGGTCTATCAAGTTTAGATTCTTCTAATTTGAAATTTTTGATTACTAGATTGAGAAGGATGAAGTTTTTTTTTTACTATACAGGAAAAATAAGCATACAAGAAAATTAATTAATATAATCAAAGCACAGAAGATATTTTGAACCAAATCATGAAAAGAAAAAAATTAAAACCTTGTGATTTGTATTTTCTAACAAATATATGTCATAATTAAAATGCATTTTAAAATTTTGAAACATTTACCAGTTAGTTTGAATTGTATGTATCTTACTTAAAAATTGTAGAATATAATCTATTTAAAATATTCTAGTGAAAAATTCACTAATTAAGATGGATTCTCTATGACAAATCCAAAATATGCAAGGTTAATGAATTGTTTATTCATTTTTCTCTCCAAGTACCATATCTGGACTAAATATTACCATTTTTAATCTTTAAAATACTGTGTGTTCTTTTGCTGAAATCCTTCCCAATTAGGAATAAAGGGTATTTAGACATCAGCCTATTCTCCCCTATTTAGTGACCACATTTGCTGCCTTTTTGGTGACCTTTAAATGAAAGGACTGTCCATTTTTAAAAACCTTTTATAAATTATTTATTTTACAAGCATTGATTACCTCTCCCTCTACTGTTTCTCTCTGAATGAACAATAAAAATAAAAATAACCCATCATAACAAATATGCTTAGCCTAGAAAAACAAATACCCACATCACTCTTACCCAAAGATATATAGAACCATCTATTTCATTCTCATGGTATGAAAGTGGAAGATATCTTTTCTCCAGTTTGGAAATCTTTTTTTCTCCCTTAAACCTTGGGAGGTTAAAGAGGTACTAACACTGATTAACAGGAAAATGAGGAGAAGTGTACATGGGGAGATGTTTCTAGTTAGCCCCTACGGGGGGGAAGAGGAGGAGGAGGAGGTTATGTACATTTCCAGTGAATTCTGATTTTTATTAAATATATTTACATAATTTGCAGAATGTGTGAGGATTGTATAAAATACTTCTTTAGCATGGTTGTTCCAGGATTTCTGCAATTTTGAATCTATGAATTTTTAATGATTTTTTTTCCCTTAAAAATGTTTGATGGCTTAGGTTGCTTTGTGAGACTGTTGTGAGAAAGATAGGGGTGGATGACTAGAGACACCTCTTCAGTGAGAATAATTGTAGGGAAATATCACTTCTAAAGAAAACTATGACTGACTGAAAAAATAGAATATCATAGTTATGGTCTAACTCACTATGCTTTGTTTTGTGCCTTTGAAATAAAGTCAGCTCCACTGACATATTTATTATATTGACTTTAGTATTTTAGTATCCTTTAGTGTTACCATAGTGAACTTTTTAATTAAGCTGGAGAGTGTAGCGAACAGAATAAAAAAAAACACAAAACAAAACAGCAAAACAGCAAGCTTTTCCAAGAACTCTGGGAATATCAGTGCCCAAACAGAACAATAACCCTGCTGCCAGTGCAGCCCCAAAGGGCTTCCTCCAGATGAGGAACCCTTGCAGAGATACCACCTGTCAACTACCTCTACAGGCATTTTTGGTTCTGCTTCCTTAGTAGCCCATTCTTATGAAAACCTAGAAAAGGAATTCCTAGTCACTTTCAAATGGTTCAGTATGAAAAACAGAAATGATTTTATTAATGGAAATAATATTAAACAAAGTGTATAACACTCTGCTGTTCCACTTCACCTTAAAGACATTTGACCTTTCCATCTTTCTAGCATCCAAAACTTTGTTATATGTATCACCTCTCCTATTAAAATGTGAGATCCTCACTAATAACGAGCATTAGTGCTTTAAGGATTGTAAAGAGCTTTATCATTTAATTTTATTTTATCTGTGTTCCCTGAAAACTGAGCTATCTTGCCTTGTATGCCCAGCATAAAGAGCAGTTCTTTGAAAATTATAAGTGCTTAGTAAATGACTTTTCATTCATTCATCTTTGATTTCCTTCTGCACAAATCTCACATATGGATATTTCTTGATTTTGTATTTTTTACTGTAACATTTAACACCTTTTCTTCTAAGACTTTCATAAGACTTCACTGTTAACAGCCATGTAAAACAAATTGAATTTCAGACAAAGGTCTGAAAGAAATTAGGTCTGGCTTTAAGAAATTCAGGCTACAGAGAGGGAAGAATTTTAATAGAAAATAAAAGTATATTGAGTTGGATAGCCTTTACTGAAGTATCTGCTCTGACTTTCATGATGCCAGACCACTGAGATAGAGTTTCAGGAGGGATTGTGTCCCCCTCCACACCTTCTCTCCCCTTTAATCCAGTTATCTTCTGGGATGGTATAATATACCTACTGCTTTTTTTCTACCCTTTAAATAAAGTCTATGTTTGCTTATCTTTTTTTGCTTAATTTTGCTACTTCCTCAATAGTAGTTTCTCCTTAACCCTTGTATCTGTCATGGTTTAGTGGGTTACACAATAGATTTAGAATCAGGCATACTAGAGTTCAAATTCTGCCTTTGCCAGGTGACATTGGCAAGTCACATAACGCTTCTGAACCTTGGTTGCTTTATTTGTAAAATGGAAATAATAAAATGCGTCACCTAGAGTATGAAGCATCTACATACTCCAGCAGATAGACAGATGACTTATGAGTCAAACAGAACTGGTTGTATGACTGTGGGCAAATCACTAAAGATCTCAATGATCTAAGTATCTCCGATTCTAAGTTTCAGAGAAGGTTGTTAGAGGGAGTTTCCACGTCTATGTCAACATAATCACACAGTCCTTATGTCTACCTATAGCACACCTGTTAAAGGGTTGTTGAAAGGTTCAAATGAGATAATGTATACAAAATGCATTTCAAAATTTATAGAGTTGTATTCATATTAGCTACCATTAGGAACAAGTTATAAATATCTAACATTTCTCTTCCCAGATGTGTTCAAGAAATACTTTTAAGTTTAATTGGAATTATAAACATTTTCTTCATAATTTGTTAGTCTAGAAATCAACAAATCAATAAACTGAGCTCTGATTTGTAGCTTGGCATTTCAGAATTTTGAATGCTTACACTGAAAATTTAACAATCAGCATTCATAAGCTGGTTTGAACCAAATCCAGTACACCCTGCTACCATTACTCTCAAACTTGTTTCTCTAAACTGAATTTAACTTCTTTCCCTCTTTCATCCACAAACCCAATGGTCTTTTTCCATCATCATCCTTCTTTTCCTCTTTGGAGCATTTGACACTGCTGACTTCCTCTTCCTCCAACAGTGCTTATGTTGTTGATGTTTGGAACCCAAAGATAAGACATTATGTCTATTTCCTTTTATCTTCTCTTGATTTGATGCACTTTTCTGGCCTAGAATCAGGGATCCAGGATCACTTTTAGATCCTAATTGTCATGCATTGTGCCAACTATCTCTCTATGCTTTCTTCTTGGATTGTCAAATAAAGCTGTTTTTTTTTTCATTTTAGCCTTGCTCAAATATTTTCTACTGTGTTTATACTATTAGATTTGTGGATTTTCATCACAGTTGTGTGTTTTCCTGACATAAATATTAGTTTATTGACCACTAGAAAATTCATCTCCCTCTGCTACCTGGGAGTATTAAGCATTGACTGGCTAGAGTTACAGAAGCCTACAATTTGATTGGAATAAGGGAAGCTCACATTTCAGTACCTATCCTGATAGATATAATATTTAGATCTAGGGTTTGCCACATGTGTAGTAGTACCTAGTCAAGAGCCTGAGTCAGAACTACCTTGCAGATTACTAAGCTCTCAGGCCTTACTCATGCTGCTGAGTCTGGGGGAGGAGGTACAAGGATGTATCAGAGCTAGTTAGGGTAGAACAATGCCTGACTGATGCCATAAAAAACCTGAAGTCTCAGAGGCAGCTTGTGTCAGGCACCACTTTAAAGATACTCTTGGTACTCTGTCTCATCTCCTCATATCATATAATCTCTTCCTCCTCTGCCCCCAGCTTAGCACAGTGCCTGAAACATGGAAAGTGCTTAATAAATGTTTTGTTTTGTTTTGTTTTGTTTTACAGACTGTTGGTTTGAACCTTAAATCTGGTCCCCAGGTCCCTAATTCTGCTTTTGTCCCTTGAATTTTGGATGTTCCAAGTGGTCCTCCTTCCTGGTCTGCCTTCACTTGCATCTTAATTTCTTTACTGACTTTCCTCTTAAATTCTAATCCCTCTTAGAGATGATAAGATGGCTTTCCATATTTGAAAAGATACCCAACAGGGTTTAAGTTCTATCGCAACTCATAGCTCCTAAGCTCAAGTGAGCAAAAAGCTTCAGTCTATAGCAGCAGGGATTATAGATGTGAACCACTAGGCTGGCCCTGGGGATTCAAGAGTTGAAACCACAGCATCTTTTCTCCCTCAGCTGCCATTTCCATTATGTTATCTGTCTAAGTAGTTTTATTTCTTCAACATTTTTGTATTAATCTTCTTTCTACTCACACTGCTTTTTACTCTCACCCCAGTTTAGACCCTCATGATTTCTCATCCAGACATTGTGGTTGTTTCTCTTTGTGCTCAAAGAGGAGAAAAATGACATCAGTATGATCAGATCAATATGAGCTCAGAAGGCTCTACCACAGGTAGGACACAAATAGAACATATGAACATTTAAAGTGGTGGTATTTAAATTGGTGCATCTCATGTCTCTTTTGAGCTGCTGCAATTCTGCTTTGCTCTAGAGCTCAGTGCCTTCTTTGACATAGTGCATCATGTCGGGTGGTCCTATGGCAGTGTCTCCTGTGTGTCACAATCAAAATCAAAGTTCTTAGAGAGAGCTTGGCAGTGTCTTTATATTCCTTCTTCTGATCTCCATGTGAGAGCTTGCCTTATGTGAGTTCTCTGTAAAATTGTCTTTCAGGAAAATGTATGTTTGGCATTTGAACAATGTGCCCGGCCCATTGGAAACGTATTCTTTGCAGTAGAGTTGGAATGCTTAGTAATTCAGCATGAGAAAAGACTTCAGTATCTGGTACCTTGTCTTGCCAGGTGATCTTCAGAATCTTCCTAAGACCATTGAAATGGAAGACATTCAGTTTTCTGGAACAACACTGGTATACTATCCAAGTCATGCGCAATGGGATCAGCATAATAGCTCTGTGGACCTCTGGTTTAATAGGTAGCCTCCTCTCTCCCAGACTTTTCTTTGGAGTCTCCCAAACACTGAGCTACCTCTGGCAATGCATGAGTCCACTTCATCATCACTGTCTGCATCCCTGGAAAGTATACTGTAAACGTAAGTGAACTTATCCACAGCATTCTGTATTCCTCCAATTACTGTAAGCCATTGATTCCATGTTGGGATGGTGTGGTGCTGGCTGGTAGAGACCCTCTGTTTTCTTCGTCTTAATGCATAGGCCAAAATTAGCACAAGTGTCAAAGAGTTGATACATACTTTATAGCATCTTAGAGACTGCACTGAGTGCATGATTATCTCTGTGAACAAAATTTTGCACACCAGTTCCACCTCCACTGTAGACATTTCTTTTCAAGTCAAATAATTTACTGTCAGTATAGCAGCTGACCTTGATGCTATTTTTGTCTTTGTTTAAGTTGTCTGACAACATCATCAAAAAGATCATGCTAAAAAAGACAGGAGGAAGCACACAACCCTGCTTCTCTCCATTGGTGACTAGGAAAGTATGAAGCATTGTCCATTATCCATAACCTGTGTAAGTATGCTATATTGAAATTGGTATACAATACCAGTGAACTTCTTTGAACGACCAAATTTTGCCTTGATCTTCCATGAGCATTCATGATTGATAATATTAAAGGACTTGATCAGATCAATGAATATCATATTCTGTTTCTGTCATTTCTCCTGGAGTTGTTGGGTAGCTAACACCATATCCACCATTCTTCCACTCTTTCCAAAGCCACATTGACTCTCAGGTAGATGACCATCTGAACATCTTCCAGGTGAAGAATTAATCTTTTAAGGAGGACTCTAGCAAGGAGAGAGAGAGAGAGAGAGAAAGAGAGAGAGAGAAAGAGAGAGAGAGAGAGAGAGAGAGAACACCCTGTGATTGTCATAGGACAACCTATTTCCTCTTCCTAAACTGTCTCCTTATTTCCAGTCACTCCTCTTTATACATGACTCTTCAAAAAACTGCCAAGACAATTTTCTTAATATCCACAAGTTATCATGTCACTCCTCTGCTCAGAAAACTTCAATGATTCCCCATTGCTTATAAGATAAAATAGAAGTCTTTATCTTGGAATGTAAACCCTAAAGAACTTGGCCTTAACTATGGTGCAGTGGAAAGCATACTACATCCATAATCGGAGAATCTTAGTTCAAATGCCAACTCTGATATTTATTGTGTGAATCAAGGAAAGGGAAATATAAGATAACCCCCTCTTAACCAACCCCTCCTCCCCTGCTGCCTTGGTCCTTAGTTTACTCATCTGTAAAAAGAGGGAATTGGACTAGAATGTAAAAGTCTCTAGTTCCGTGTCTAAGATTCTACCTTTCTATCTTTATTTTATAACACTCCCATTCATGCTTTCTTTTCTCAGCATTACTGGATTACTAGTCCTTTCTGAACTTCACAAGCTAGTGCTTGTATTTCTGTATTCATGCAGGTCATCCTGCATTTCTGGAATTCATTCCTATCCCACATCCACTTCTCAGAATCTAGTCTGGGACGACTGCCTTAATAATGGGAATTTTGAATTTCCTGCCACTCCTTTCTGTCTCATTCTTTGTCTTTCTTGTCTCTGAGGGCTTTAAAAAATGTTGAGCATGTGGTTCTTGGAGACTATATTTGACGTGCCCTCTTTTCTTTCCTAAACATGTAAAATTTTGCTTAAGTCACAGAGTTAGTAGTGATGGATAAATTCTGATAAACCTCATAGGGATCTGGCAGTGTGGAGAAATAATAATTAATGACATTTTATAGCCCTTTAAGTTAGTAAAAACATTACAGACCTTAACACATTTAAGTCTTACTTTATGTAAGATATGTTAATATGATGGTTATTATGTCAATATGATGGTTATTATTATTCCCATTTTATAGATGGGAAAAATGAGGGGCAGAGAGGTTAAGTGATGACTTTGGTTATAGAATTGGGGTCAGAGATGGGCTTTGAGCCCAAGTCTTCCTGACTACAGATAAAATATTATATCTATTATACCACACTTCAACTCAATAAAGAGGGAAAAAGGAGGCTCTGAATATTAGTTGGTTTTGTTAGGATTCCTGAATTCTAATCATATGATGGATAGTTATTTGCTATGCATTCATGAGCAAATCTTTTGACATCTCAGGGTCAGTTTTGTCATCTGAAAAATGCAAATATTTTTTTTTGCTTCCTAACTTAGAGACTTACAAAGAAAGTGTTAATATAAACCTTAAAGTGCTATGTGGATTTATTATTATCAATTTTATTCTCACCCAAGTCCAAGGAAAACTATTTCACTTACTCCTCTGGGGCTCTTGAACTCTGACTTTGTTCTCAACAATCTTACCTGTGTCCTGGAACATGTCAATGAAAATTCAAACTGCCTCTCATTTGGAACTAGCATTCTCCTGAAGATTCCATTTCATTTCAGTTCTCTCTATTCCTGGCCACTAATTCTACTTCTGCAGAGTTATGAGTTCAGGAAGATGGCGTGATATGTTCTTTGTTCTTATTGTCCTTTCCAGAGCATTCTTCTACCAGCATCCCTTATTTACTTCTCCTCTGGACATACATTTTACATATGTCATTCTTTCTCTATACTTATTGCTACCTTATACTGATATCTAGTTCATCTCCCCAAGTTTTCCAAATATTTTCTATCTTCCTTTCTACCTCATTCACTGCTATTATCTTGTAGGACTTCAGAGTTCTTATTCATGACGCCTCTCTAATCACCTGACTATATAATTTCTCAGGCCTCCTCAACTCTAGGATTCCTTCTTTACCCTCCTTCAGGAGGACACTGACATGATGGTGTCTCAGACCTTACCATCATTCAGAATTTTACCACCTTCAGTATGTGGTGTTGTTCATCAGTTGTGTCCAACTCTTCATGATCCCATTTAGGTTTTGGTTTTTGTTTTGCAAAAGATACTGGAGTGGTTTGCTATTCCTTCTCCAGCTCATTTTACAGCTGAGGAAACTTAGGCAAATAGGGGTAAGTGATTTTCCTAGTGTCACATAGATAGTAAGTGTCTGAGGCTGGAATTGATCTTGGGAATATGAGACATTCCTGACTCCATGCCTAGCACTCTATCCACTATGTCACCATCTATCTTCAGGTGACAAAACTTTCTAAGATTTTCTCTGACCAAAACTTCTTGTCTTTCTACCTCTCATATTTACTCAAGCACTAAACTATATCTTTAATCTTATTTTCATCTCTGATATCAAATTAAACTCATTTTCTCCATCTCTCTCTGCTTTGCCCCAAGTAGGTTCTATCTGTTTACTTGACTGTGTATGTCTGTCAATTCCATCCACCTTGACTCTCATGTTAATTACGTTAGAATTATTTTTGACTCCTCCTATTACTCAAATTCCATTCCTACTTATTAACCAAGTTCAGTTGCTTCTATCTCTGCATTATCTTTTATATTTGTTTCCTCTTCCATTGTCACTGACATTATTCTTGTGCATAGGAAGTAGTATGGTGAATTGGAAAGAATATTGAATTTGGAATGAGAATAAATTGATATGAATCCTGACACCATTACTTATTACTTTAGTTACCTTAGGCAAATCTCTCCTCCTCATTTTCTTTCTTCCATAAAATGAAAGCATTGAACTAGATGACTGTGGTTCTTTCTACCTTTAAAATCCTATCATCACTCATTTTCAACTTCTTATATCATTTCCATATTTTCTTTACATATTTTCAGCCTCTACTTTTATTTCCCATTGAATACGAAGGGAATACGAATACCAATAAGAAGAATAATATTTTTTAGTTATTGCACTAATTATTTATCTTTTCAATAATCTTCAGTGGCTATTATCATATAGGAAATTAAGCTCAAGATTCTTTCCATAGAAAGGCATTCACAATTGGATGCTCCCTTTCTTTGTCAAATTTACTTCTCTGTATGCTGTGGAGTCAATTCACTTAGCCTTCTCCTGACCTTGCGAGATGCTTCTTATGTTTTCATACAACTAGCATTTTTGTTTGTTCATATACATGCCTAGAATATCCTTTCTTCATTTGTCAAATTTCTAGCCATCCTTGAGAAACAAATTTAAATGCCACCTCCTTTATGATGACTTTCCTGATTTTCCCTTTGGTGATAACTGTCATCCTTGTACCTAAAATATAACTCTCTTTGATACCCCTCTAATCTCAATGACATAAAATAGTCTATATTGTACTTGCATATTTTTGTATCTTATTACTTGACTGTACAAGACCCTTGTATGATTGATGAAGTAAGAGACATACGTCATTTAAATGTGGTATGTACTAGCATGTAACACAATGCTCTGCACATGGAGGGGTACCAGTCGAGGGTAGATCAATAAAAATAAAAAATAATATTCACTTTTTATAAGGTCTAATTTCTAAAGCTTGTTTATGTTCCCAAAGTGTTTGAAAATGTTCACTTTAGGGCCTCAGTAGATGATGAATTGTGTCATGGAGAGAAACCTACTGAACAATTTAGCTCTTTAACATCCCAGTGTTTAACTGAATATTACTTTGTTAAGGACAAAGGGAACTAAGTCTTTCACATATTATTTCCAGAGCTTCCTGGATAACATTTTTGTTAGCCAAATATTGAGCAAATTATTTGATTCACTGAAGTGTCTACTTGTGGAAACTGTAAGGAACACTTTTATTATGTTCAACTTCCTGCCCCCCTGGTTCCAGGGCCAACAATATAGCAGATTTATTGTTGGATTCATTTCTAGTCAATTTGGAGACATTCTCCTCTTTTGTAATTGGCATATATCACTGGGGTGCCAAATCCAAATTTTTCAAAGTTGAACAGTCTTGAAGATCTTTTGTTACTGCAGCTTTATTCCTTGAATTTTTCACTTGGAGACATAATAATGAAAAGTTGGCTTCTATTCCAATTTTCATTAGATCATTATTTTCTGAACCTGTGAAAATAAGGCGTGTACTCCTTGGATACTAACAACTGTGTCATTGTGCATATTTCCTGCGTGTATGGCCTTGCATTTACTCATCTGATACACAGGGCCTCTTTCACATACTTGGCATTTAATGCACTTTTACTGAGATGAAATTGACTGAATTGAATGTAGCTGTGACTTGTAGAGCTACTTGGCAATATCAATCTGAGAAATGCTTCTGATTTTATCTGTCTGTCTATCTATCTATCTATCTATCTATTTATCTAACTATATTTACTAAGTCAAAAATTGCTATCTTTTCTCTAGTCATTGGTCAATTGCAATAAGAGGAGACCAGTGACTATTTTTGGAAGGTTCAGGATGATAAATTTAGAGCTGGAAGGTGCCAGGTGCCATGTGGCATACTATCTTTATTTTATGAAAGGGAAAACTAAGGCTCAAAGAAATTTATTTCCCCAAGATAATTTTTTCTCCCCCCTAGCCATCTTTCATTTGGAGTTAGTTTGCACTGATTCATAGCTAAATGAATATATCTATCAAGTCATGTCTTTTCTCCCTCACCCCCACCGCAGGTCATTGGTTATTTTTTAAAGAGCATATCTGATAAGAATCTGACCAAACTTTCTATTTGCTTCTTTTATTTTTAATTCTTTTATTTCTAATTAAATTATTTTATTTTTAATTAATCTTGCGTTTTGAGTTATCAAATTGTTCTCCTTTCATTTAGAACTTATTTGAATACATTTAAATTATCACCCGAGAAAACTCATTCCCTAGTAATGGGTCTTTTTGTGTTCTTGGTTTCTTCAAAATCTATTTTTACTATTTTTAAAAAAATAGCAACATTGGGTTCTTTTCTCCACTGCTTATTTATGTTTCACAGCTTTCAAAGAGAGCAGACTTTTTAGATGTTAAAACCAGAATGAAAACTTTATTTTAGAGAAAGATTACTATAAAAAATAAGGATCCTTAAAATTTGTTTTCTGATACAAAAATCATGATTTTTGAAATGGCTTCAAGGAAATGTCTTCCATAAAACTTTGAGAATCATGGCATATGATTTTGATGAAACGGTACTGTATTCTAAGAAATGATGAGCTCAATGATCTTAGAACAAGACAGATTTGCATGAAATAATAACAAGCTAAATTAGAGAACTTTGTGTACAGTAATAGCAACATTGTTTTGAGAATTTGACTAAGTTATTTGAACTACTATAAATACTCAAAATAACCACAAAGGACATATGAAGGAAGATTCTATCTTCATGCATAGAAAGAAATTTTAAATGAGAGTATGTATAGGATGATGTTGCCTACACACACAGACACACACATATTTTTGTCCAATGGCAGTTATCTCTAGGGTGGAACAGAGCAAAGAAAAAAAGGGAAAAAAAGAAACTTACATGATAACTGTATTATATATTCAAAAGGAATTCAAGTTTTCTGGTAGTTTATAGTTTATAGTAGATTTATAGTTTTATGTGCACTCATCTTTTTTTTCATTGTGCTGTGTTTTGGAAATGTTTGTTTTATTCAATAAATTAAAAATTAAATTAAAAATGTCATTGTACATATATTCCATATAATTGTTTCTTCTATTTTATTCTAAGAACATACATATTTAAACACATTTTAATGCACTGAGAAGTTACCTGAAATCTCTGTAAGATATTATTATCATCACACTAAGTGCCCTTTTTTACTGGACCCTACCGTAGCTGGTCCTGGTTACAAGTAGGGAGACAGTAACCATAGTAGAGTTGTTTTTAAGTGTCTGAGTTGAGGGATGGGAGCTACTTACTATACCACAGTGGGGTCTGAGGCACAAAGCTTTCATAGAGTCATTCATCAAAACTTTGAGAAGTCAACCTATGTTATTAGGAGTGAAGGAGAAATTCTTTTTGTCAGAGTATTCACTAGGAAATTGTTATGACTGAGGAAACTTGAGCTAAATCCTGAACCAGATAGGACACGTGTAAAAAACCTGAAAACATAAGAAGCAGAATCCAAGAGCAAGGTTCACTTGCCTTAGCAGCCTTTGGAAGTATGCTTCCCTTATCAGAAATGCTAGGAAATATGCTAGCCTTACCTCCCCACTGAGCTTGGTAAGCCAATAGTATTTTTATAGACAGAGTCAAACATGATTACTATTCCCAAATCCTTATGTCCTGGAATGATTATACAGAGGACAGGCTTTTGTCTTGTTAGTAAAGCACCAGTGGGATTCCTCTATAAACTTTGCAGTAGTAAGGTGGTGTGGAGACTCCCATTGTTCTTCTACCTAACCTATAACTAATCTATTTAACCAGTAATTTTATTTCAAAAGTCCAAGATCTCCTATGTAGTAAGCTCCTTCTCCTTGTTCAAATGTTGAATTGATTCTTTTGAATTCAACAAATATTGTTTTATTAAGTGGTATTGGTTCAAGTGGCATTGATTCAATTGAAGAGTGGCCTGTCATAATAGCCATTAGAATTATTTCAGATATATCCAAGGTGAGATGCATAATCCTAAATGATAGGCCACAAAAATGACAACTTGTGTGTATGAAATTGGTCTATAGACTGAACATCCAACTTTTTGGATTGCCTGTCTCTACAGATGTGCTGTGTGGTCAATCATCCAGTAGAGTAGCCTCTCCTCTGGTGTACTGAAATCTATTCCTTGTAAGTGACTTAAATAACTAAAAAGTATCATTTGATTTGAGCTACTTCTCATTACTCAAAGTATTTTTTTAAAAAACTATCAGGTATGGCAGTGTGGGAGATTAATTTCAGGAATATCATTTATACAATACACAAGTAGAATGGGGTGAATTTTTCTGTACAGATGAATGGAGGGAGGGATTATTATAACAAAAGTTTTGTCTTAGGGGTAATATATGTAACAACAAAACTATGGTACTGATCCAATGTTCTGTTGCTTTCTTTCAACCAGGCATTAGAGTGGTAGGGATAAGTAAAAAAAAGGTTATCTTTTACATGACGGACACTGAACAGTGCTGATTGAAAATGGAAGACAAAGTGAGCATTATAGGTGCCTCATAGCCACTGCTAAATGTAGTTCAGTTCAGCTTATCTTGGTAAACATGCATTAAAGTAGACAAAGAGAATATGAAGCATGCTTATCTCCTTAATGAACAGGCAGCTTAAGAGTTCAGTTACTTAGTGAAAAGTAGAAGGAGATAACACTGAATGGTATAGTGGATAAAGCTGTCCCAAAAGAGAGAATAGGTGGGGTTTAAGTCCTGTCTCTGACACATATGGACTGGATGACTGTACGTAAGTTAGGTTACAATCTCTCAATGTTTTAGCCAACTCCCTAAGATCATAATTGCAAAGTAGGGGCTAGTATGCACTGGTCCTTTTCATATCTGAAATTGACCCATACCATTGATATTGCAGTCCCAGTTAGCATCCTTAACCCTCAATTACATAGGTTCCTGTAATGAGAATCATAACATCTTCCCTTCCCCTAGACCCTGTGCTTAAGTGGCTTGGGTGGCTCTGAGAATCTTCCCTGATTTGAAAGTATATTCTGCCACCTAATAGGCTGAATGTGATCACGGGGAGCCTGTGGCAGGAGGCTTGTTTTTTGGGAATGCCCACAACTTGTTACTCTGTAATAGGGCAGTGGATCAAGAGGGCTGTGACATTCTCTGACCTAGGAGAAGGTTATATATATATATATATATATAGACCCTGATGTGAAATTTTGCTTTGGGGCTCACTTTGGAAAGAGTTGTGTGATTTGGCCAGACGAGACTCTGGGAAGCCATTGAGCCCCCTGGCTTTGAAAAACCCAGATGTTGATACTTCCTTCTCTGGTAACTTGAGTAGATATGGATGTGATGGTCAGATGGTTGGAAGCCTGTCTGCTGATCTGTTTCTTGGTCTGCTTGTAACTTGTGCTAGTAACTTGTGTTTGTATTCTCTGAAGTTCAGGGTGGTGACTTTTCTCCCTGAACTAGGTAAATGATATATGTCTGAGTGATTAAAGTGAGACTGTTAACATGCTTTTCCTTCAGAAAAGCAGATCTAAGAACCAGTGCTAGCAGCTGCCCTAGGTATTCTAGGGTGCTTGCTGATAACAGTTCCCGAGTAATATTTATCTAATGAACAATAAATTATAAAGGGAAATGATGGAGGGAAGCGTACTATCAGCATTAAGAAATGACACCTGACCATCTGACAATGAGAAAGGTATCAGAAGAACTAAAGAAAAAAAAACAAAACCTTGACAAATACATTTAAAAAGGAATAGTCAAGAATAAATTAATGTAGTTGCTTAAAACTGAAGATGTGCTGGAGCCATATTGAAGAAGCTAGAGGGAGACGATTGCTAAATTTTCAAAGTGAGCATTTATACCTCGGAAACTACCAAATTACAAATCAAGGCTGATTTATTGTTTTATTGATTTTCTGGACTCCAGAAAGTGATGAAATAGGTTAATAATGAAGCTAAAACTTGAAAATATGTCATAAGGGCTAGCTCAAGAAGGGCTTTGAGAGAGGAATTGGAGGACTCTGAGAAGATCATTCTAGACCTAAGAAATAGGAAAACAGAGCAAAAACAGGAGTTTTCTCAATTAGTAAAGGTTCCTGGGACCACAGCAGATGGTAAGGAAATGCAGGGAAGGGTACAGCTCTAAATATTCCCTGAGAAGATGACCATTTAGAGGCGACAATCCAGCTGAACATTTCACTCCAAAAAACTTTAAAATAATGCCTCAAGTAACATTTTGGAGCAGTAGGGCCAACAATGTTTCAGTGGGAGACATTTTTCCAGCCGAAGACAGCTAAGAGGATCAGTGGGAGAGGTCTGTGACACAGGGGTGGGTACTGTCCCAGTGCAAAACAGGATGGGCATTGGAGACAGGGGCAACAAGTGGCAGCAACAGCAGAAGTCTGAGGAACTCTCAACTCATACATGGTAATGGATTCAGACAACTGGTCAGAAAGAGATTACAGGAGACTGATCCTTTGCTGAAACTGGGTACCATTGGTACTGACTGGGAACGCTAATTGGAAATGAACAAACTACCAGGGTAATTCATCACATTTTGAAAGAAAAGAGGAACATGTTGTAGGGGAACAGGGGAAATTCTAAAGCCAAAAAAAGTGGTAGTGCTTGCAACTATAGGGAATCAGGGCCCCTTCCTGGGTGAAGACCAGAGTATAGACCAGAGGAGCAGTGAACATATCTGTCCAGGATCACCCCACCTTAGAAGCACTAAAATCCTGCAGACTTCCAGGACTAGCTTTGAAAACAGCTGCACACACAAAAAAGTCTGAAGCTTGGGACAGTACAACCCCACCCCAAATTGAGCAGAGCCCAAATTTAACATAAAATTCAAAGTCAAGAAATAGGCTTGAAAAATAAGTAAACAACAACCACTAAAAGAAAACTTAGCTATAGAAAGGTACTACAGTGGCAGGGAAGACAAAGATAAAGACAGTAATGTGAAAATAGCTACAAACAAATACAATTAATAATTGTACTCAAACACAACAAAATTTCCTGGAAGAGTTAAAACACAGGGAAGATGGCTAGGGAAAACAGGTAAAGAAATGAAAGTAATGCAAGAAAATATGAAAAGCATTTAAGCGTTTGGTTAATCAAGAAATTAACACCTTAAAAACAGAATCAGAGAGTCACAAAAATTCACTGAAGAAAAGATCTCCTTAAAAAGCAGAATTGGTCAAATGGAAAAAGAGGTATAAAAGCATACTAAAGAAAACCATTCCTTAAAAACTAGAGTTGGACAAGTGGAAACTAATGACTCAATGAAGCATCAAGGAAAAAATAAAACAAACTAAAAAATGGAAAAAATACAACAGAAGGAAATGTGAAATATATCAATGGATAAACAACTAACTTAGAATAAAGGAGAGGTAATTTAAAAATTATTGTGCTGCCTGAAAGCCATGATTAATGAAAGAGCCTAGACATCACTTTTCAAGAAGTTATCAAGGAAAACTGCCATGGTATCTTAGATCCAGAGAGTAAAATAATAATTTAAAGAATTCACTGATCACTCCCCTGAAAAAGATTCCCAAATGAAAACTCCCAGCATTATTATAGTCAAATTCCAGAGCTCCCAGGTTAAAAATACTTCAAGCAGCCAGAAAGAAACAATTCAAATATCATGGAGCCACAGTAAAGATCATACAAGATTTGGAGGCTTCCATGTTAAAAGAGTAGAGGGGCTCAGAATATAATATTCTGGAAGGACCTAGAATTACAACCAAGAATAACTTACCCAGCAAAACCTAATATAGTCCTTAGGGGAAAAATAGATTTTTAATGAATTAAAGGACTTTCAAACATTCCTGAGGAAAATACCAGAGCTGAATAGAAAATTTAAGAATGGAGGGCAGAGCCAAGATGGTGGTGTAGAAGCAGCAAAGTTTTGCAGCTCCCACACAGCCACCCTAAATACCCATAAAATACAACTCTAATCAAATTTTAAGGCTCCAAAACTCGCAAAAATACAGAAAACACATCTCTCACTTAAGGCAGCTCAGCAGGTGGGGCTTATCGCAGCAGGCTGGGAGGTGACGGCAGCCCAGCCTGAAATTGCAGCATGGCCCCAGGGAGATAGGGAGGAGCCCCAGCTGGAATCTACAGGACAGCATATTGGAGGCGCCTGGAGCAGTTTCCACATTTATCAAGCTAGGAGAAATAAAGCTAAGAGAAAGGTCAGTGGAATTCAAGCTAAATTTGTAGAAAAAAAGCAGTCTGGCCAAACTGCCATCAGGGCAGAGAAGGGGTGGGAAGCAGTGAGAAGCAGCAGGAACAACTGCCAGCGGCAACTGCCTCCACTGGGCTGCTTCAGAGCTCCTGGCCTGCAGACGAAAGGGGGCCCAAAGCAATTGATCAGGGGCAAGGGCTCTTGCATTGAGCAGCCTGGATATGGATTGTGGTCTTGGGTAGTGGTCCTGGGGTGTGCTTTCAGCAAGCCAAAGCTGGTGGGGGCAGCAGCACCTCCCTAATTGCTTCAGCAGCTGTGAAAACCTCAGTGATTTGGGACAGAGCTTCCCCTCCCTCCCATCCCGGAAGCAGAGTTCCACAGAGCTAAAAAAAATGAAGCAATTAATTGACTGGGCAATGTGAGGAAAAGGAAGCAAAGTAAGAACAGCAATAAAACTCTACAATCCATTTCTGCAGACAAAAAGGATCAAAGCATGGAATGGGAAGAAGACAACAGTCAGAACTCCCACAACAAATGCTTCTAAGAAATATGAAGATTGCCTACAAGCCATAGATCAACTTAAAAAGGTCTTTGAAAACCAAATAAGAGAAGTGGAGGAAAAATTAGGAAGAGAAATGAGAATGATGCAAGAAAATCATGAAAAGAGAGTCAACAACCTGACTGAAGAAAACAACACCTTAAAGAACAAATTAGCTCAAATGGCAAAAGAGGTCCAAAAAGCCAATGAAGAGAAGAATGCCTTAAAAAGTCCAATTTCCCAGATGGAAAAAGAATCTCAAAAGCATTCTGAAGAGAATAATTCCTTCAGAATTAGAGTGGAGCAAGTGGAAGCAAATGACTTTATGAGAAACCAAGATACTATTAGACAGATACAAACAAAGGAAAAAATAGAAAGCAATGTGACATATCTCCTTGAAAAAAACAATTGAACTGGAGAGACAATTTGAAAATTATTGGTCTACCTGAAAGCAATGATCGTAAAAGAACTTGGAAAGCATCCTTCAAGAAATTCTCAAGGAAAATTGCCCTGATCTTTTAGAATCAGAGGGCAAAATAGAACTTGAAAGAATTCATCGATCACCTCTTGAAAAAGATCCCCAAAAGAAAACTACTAGAAATGTTATAGCCAGGTTCCAGAATCCCCATATCAAGGAGAAAATATTATAGGCTGCCAAGAGAAAAAAATTTGAATTCTGTGGAAACACAATAAGGATAACCCAGGATCTGGCAGCTTCTACGCTGAGGGATCAAAGGGCCTGGAATATGAT
>CM053600.1:85483759-85507813 GCA_028646575.1 Pseudocheirus occidentalis
TTCAGAGATCAAGGGAGCTGGGATTAAAACAAAGAATCACCTACCAGCAAAATTGAGTATAATGTTCCAGGGGAAAATATGTTCATTCAGTGAGGTGGAGGACTTTCAAGCATTCTTGCTGAAAAAAACAGAACTGAACAGAAAATTTGACAATCAAACACAAGAAGCATGAGAAGGTAAACACGGGAAAGAAATCATAAGGAACTTATCAAAGATGAACTATTTACATGTCAATATGGAAAAACAATAATAGTAACTTATTAAACTTTTCTTAGTACGAAGATAGTTGAAAGGAATACATATGTATATATAGACATATGTCTATACAGGATGGTATATATGCATATGAATACATATCTGAGCATGTATGTATATATATACATAGAGAGTATAGGATTAATTGAACACAAAGGTATGATAATTTAAAAGGTGAAATTCTGAGGTGGGAGAGAACTAGAATGAGAGGAGACAGGGAGAGACAAAATGGGGTTAATCATCCCATATAGAAGAGGCAAGGGATAGCTGTTACAACTTTACTCTCATTTACTCTCATTGAATTTGGCTTGGGGAAGGAATGACACAGGAGAGTAGGGGGCATGGGGATGAGAGGCGGGATGATACAGGGGAGGGCAAGGTCTGGGGGAGGGTTGCTGGAAGCACACACTTCAGTAAAGGGATAGGGACAGGGTAGAGAACAGAAGAAGCGGGGGCAGGATAGGAAGGAGGAACATATAATCAACCTCTCGAAATATGTCCACTGTGGAGATGTCCTGTGTAATTACACATGTAAAGCCTGTATTGAATTGCTTGTCCTTCCAGTGGGGGTGGGTGACAAGGGAGGAACTGAAAGAATCTAGAATTTAAAGCTCTACAATACATCCAACTGGGAATTAAGATATATAGGTATTGTGGTAGGGAGACCCTCCCTGCCCGACCAGAAAGTTAGAGGGGCGTTGGAGGAGTGCACAAAAGAAAGCAGATCAGGGGAGGGGCTTTACAGTGGGATCTCTGTTTTGGGCTTTGGGGTAGGGGAAAGAGGGGAAGAAAATGTATAACTCAAAATCTCATGGAAATGAATTATGTAAACAAGAAAATAAATTTTTAAAATTGAAAAAAAGAAATAATGAGCAGGATGTTCTCAGAAAAGGCTGAAAAGACTTTCATGGGATAATGCAAAATAAAATGTACTGTCTAAAGTAACAGCAATAGTATAAGATGATCAGCTGTGAATGACTTAGCTTTTCTCACCATACAATGATCCAAGACAGCTCTGAAGGACTTATGATGAAAAATGCTCTCTGTCCCCAAAGAAAGAACTAATGATGTCTGAATACAGATTGAAGCATACTTTTTTTTACTCTTTCCTTACTTTTCTTGAGCTTTTTGTCTGTGTTTTCTTTCACAACATGAGTATTATGGATATGTTTTACATGACTACACAGATATAACCTATATCAAACTGCTTGCTTTCTCTGTGAGTGGGGTGGAGAAGGAGGAAGAGAGAAAATTTGTAACTGAAAGTTTTAAAAATGAATGCTAAATTACATGTAACTGGGGAAAAAAACTAAATAATTAAAATTTAAAAAGAAATTAAAATAAAAAAATAATTAAATTTAAAAAATTAAAAATTAAAAAAATTAAGAATCAAGCACAAGACTCAAGAGAAATATAAAAGCGTAAATAAAAGTATTTATTTATTGATTGATTGATTACATAAAAGTAAACCTGAAAGAGTAATCATAATGGTGTCAGAGGTAAACTGTTTATGTTCCTTTATGAGAAGATGATACATGTAACTCTTAAGAATTTTGTCATTATTAGGGCAGCTGACAGGGCATGAGCTTGAGTTGACTATGTTGAAAAGAGCTCTATAAAAGAAATAAATGAAAGGGTGAAAAAGAGGGATACTCTGTGATAAAGAGGAAGGGAAATGTAGAATGTAGAAAATATTCTCACATAAAAAGGCATGCAAGGAAGAATTTTTATAATATAGAGGAAAAGGAACAAAAGGAAGCTAATGACTTTATGACAAATCAAGATACTATAAAACAGATCCAAACAAATGAAAAAAAATAGAAGGCAATGTGAAATATCTCACTGGAAAAACCACTCACCTGAAAAATAGGTCCATGAGAGATAATTTAAAAATTATTGGACTACTTGAAAGCCATGATAAAAAAAAGAGCCTGGAAATCATTCTTCAAGAAATTCTCAAGGAAAATTGCTCTTATATTCCAAAACCAGGAGGCAAAAGAGTAATTGAAAGAATTCTCCAGTCACCAGATTCAAGCAAGAGTGATTACCCCCTGGATGATCACTTGGTCCCCCTATGATCTGTAGGCCAGGAGTTCTATGGGCAACCTCTCGGCAGCAGTCATCATCACCACCTTTCACTCCAGGGTCAGAGGTCAGACAGAGCTCTTCTTTCACCATTGGTCAACAGAGTTTCCCACTTACCTTTTACTTTCTCTTTGCTGTTTATGGTTTGAGAAGTCTGGAAACCAACACAGCTGCTGATGATTCACTCCCCTCAAGTTTGCTCCAGCCAGTCTTGGCTGCTTGTTGTTGCCAACCCAAGTCTGGGCTCCCACAGCTCATGTGGGATTGTGCCAGCTCCCAGCCCTGTGTGATAGACCCTTCCTGTCACCTTGCCAGGCTGCCTTCAGTGGGAGATTTGTTTCCTTCTGTCACTTTGTGGGTTCTGTAGCTCTAACATTTGTTTAGAGTCATTTTTTTTTACAGGTATAGGAGGTGGTTGGAGAGAACGCTCAAGTAAGTTCATGATTTTACTATGCCATCTTGACTCTGCCCCTATAGCAGCTTTTTTTGTGGTGGCAAAGAATTGGAAAGCATGGGGATGCTGACCATGGGGAAAGGATGAATAAGCCATGGTTATATCATTGTAATGGATTACTATAAGAAATGATAAGCAGGGTACCTTCTAGGAAGCCTTGAAAGATTTACATGAACTGATGTTTTTCTTCATTTTTCTTTATTTTTTGGAAATATTGCTAATGTGGAAATAGATTTTGTGTGATTTCATAGGTGTGATTGATATATTGCTTCCCTTCTTGTTAGGTAAAGAAGAGATAAGAAAGAGTGACTGAATTTGGAACTCAAAATTTTAAAAGAAAAGAATATTTTTAAAATTAGTAATACATTTTTTAAAAGTTAAAAAGAAAGTATGTCATAGTTACATCCTGCCCCTGCCCTCAGCTATTTGTTAAACATTTACTAGCACTCCTCTGTACTTAACCCTATTTTTCTTTATTAGGATCCCACTATGGGACAGTGCCAGGCCTGAAGTTAGGAAGACTTATCTTCCTGAGTTCAAATCCAGCTTCAGACACTTACTAGTTATGTGACCCTGGGCAAGTCACTTAACCCTGCTGACCTTAGTTTCTCATCTGTAAAATGAGCTGGTGAAGGAAGTAGCAAAGCATGCTACTAGTTTCACCAAATGAGTTTATGAAGGGTTGGAAATAATTGAAACAATTGAATAACCACTCCACAACAACAACAAAAAAATGAGTCATCAAAAAAAAGGTTTAGACTTCTTCAATATAATTCATCTAGTAAGACATCAAAGGGCATAATCAATTTTGGAAAGATTTCTATTACGGGGGTTACATTAACAATGACAAAGTTTTTTTTTTCTTCTGAAATGTATTCTGAGCTTCTGCTTCTGCATTAGGGCATCAATTTACCCCAGCTCACCCCAGAAGTCAAGGTTTGGCTCTTTCTCAAACTCTGGAATGAATCTTGATTCTCTGTAAAGAGGATATAACATGTCTTGGGACTAGCTAAATGACTTCCCTAGGATATCCACTTTGGAATTAATATTCTGTTTTTCAAATAGTTGAGTTCTTGTCTTCCTTTTAAATTTAAGCCTTTGATTGCACCCCATTTTGTTAGAAACTGGGGGCTTTGACACCTATCTTTGTTAATCAGTGATTATTACAAATTGGGGCCTCTATTATCTACTTCAATTTGTCTTGGGTTTTGACCTAGTGTATCCTATTTCCCTATGACTTGATTCTTACTTTAAGACCCAAACTGCTACTTATGCCTGATTAACTTCATCAATGTAAGTCAAAGAAAATAGAAGTCATGGAACAATTTTTTCTTATTTTTATGTCTGCTTAGCCCATTGGTTTCCCAACCTTTGGACTGTAGACCACCAAAAGGCTATTATAGAGTTACTGCAAGAGGTCTGAGAATACAATTATACATGAAGCATTGTCATTTGATCTTTTCTAGCCTAAATATGCTTATCTGAAATTTTCCATTTCCTTCATTTGTTCTTTGCAGGCAAGTAAGCAAGTCAAATATGTCTTCCACATGGCAAGTCCCATTAGAACATAAGCTACTTGAGAGCTGAGGTTATTTCATTCATTGTATTTTTATCCCTAGTGCCTAGCACAGACTGGCACATGATGCTATATAAATACTTTTTGATTGAAAACCTGTCACATACTTGAAGGAACAGCTGTAATTCCTTACCTCTGTTTCCCCCACCAAATCTTCTTTTTCTCCAAGTTAAACATACTCTATTCATTCCTTTCATTTTTTGTCATATATACCTGTTAATTATATACTCAACTGTAATTTTCAAAGCAGATGTATTTGGTGGATGAACTTTGATGCATCCATTTCATAATGGGGTCTTGTAAAGCGAATTTCATTATTTATATGGCATTATCATCATCTTTGTGAACTGGCTCATGTTGTGGCCCTGGACCGGCTGGTTAAAGATGTTTAGGCCTAGTATAAGATATGAGGGGACACTGATACCCATTATTGGTCCTCACTATTGGTAGTTTGAATTCAGATAACATCCAGCTACTTTGGTCTAGATCTTATATTCCAAGAATTTTTTTTAGCAATTTGGCATCTTCTCCCATAGGAGCATTGCTAACTCATGCCCATTGTAATGCAAAGCCAACTCTGACCACCAGTTTTTGAAAGTAGGGGTTGACTATAAAAAATGCAGCCTCAAATGATGGCACAGCACCAACTCTAGAAGATTTCACCATCACATGCACACGCAGTGACACACAGGCAGAAGTATGCAGCCAAAGTCATTTCTATGGAGAATGCATTACAAACTTTTTAATGAGGTGTCAGAACCAGAGATTTAATGTGAACTTCTGTAATTTCACACTCGTTCTGTGAGGGGGAAAAAAATTAAAATTTCCAGCTGTTGCACAAGATACAAAAATTCACAGCACACTTATGAAGCCCCCTTTCCTCCTCACATGGAAGAGATTATGACCACAGCTGCTGTAATTCAGTTGTTATACTCAATGCAGGGGGTATCATGAATCACTCTGCACCAGAATCTAGTGAGAGAGCACAGAGGGCCACCATCCTTGGTGGAATACGGGTTGGCAAGGAAGTTTTGGAATTCTGGGCAGCTAGGATGACTGCGGTCACATGATAGACTCAAGCTTACATTTTCAATGTTTATTAGCTAATTCATAGTAGTGGAATATACTTCAAAATTAATCTAACTTGAACTTTTGGTTCAATCAATTTTCTAAGTTCTGCCAATATGGCAGTGATATAACAAGACTCTCAGCTGCTCTAGTTTCTCCAGTCTTGACAGTCTGAAACTAGAGGAGTGCTATGAAAGCAAAAGATAGAACAATTTTAACAAAGGTGTAGACACAACTAGAAGGACCTTGAGAGTGATTGGCCTTCATTCTTCTACTTTCAGATTGTAGTGACACCAAATAATAGATATTATTAATGCAACAGTGATACTCATCATATAGATGTGAAAGTCAAGGGAAACTCTTGTCTTCAATGAATCTTTAAACTAAAACCAACAAGACAGACAGAAAGAGAATAAAATATTTTAAATAACATTTTGCTTTTATATTACAAACACTTGTTAACTCACTAACAGCTGTCATAAGCACCTAGTGTTTCAACTTGAGTCTCATCTTTCTTAGATAAAAATGATGATGATGGTGGTTGGTGGTGGTGGTGCTGATGGTGATGATGATAATATTAAATAGTATTTATGTAAAACATTAAGGTTTGGAAAGCACATTACATACATTATCTCATGTGACCCTTGCAACAGCACTGAGGCAGCCTTTATTTTTATTATTTCAATTTTAAGAATGAAGAAACTGAAAAACAGAGAGCTTAATTGACTGTCAAAAGTTACATAGGTAGTAAGTGTCTGAGGCAGGATTCAAACTCGGGTCATGCTACATCCATGTCTGGCACTCTATGTATGGCACTACCTAGCTGTCTTTACATAGTCTGCTAAAAACTTCAATATAGGGCTTTCCTCCTCTAGTGTCCTTATTTCTTAACTCCGTTAACAGTAAAAAAAAAAAGGGGCAGGGATGCTTGAGAGTTGATGTTATGCAACACTGGGTGATTGTGCGGTCACAAGGACTCTTATTAATAAAATAGGTGAGCTCAGTACAGTTTTCAGATTATTGCCAGGATTCTTCAAATACCTAAAATAACTAAATTGTATCTAAAATAGATGGTACATTAAGAAACTCAATTGACTGAAGCCACAAGCTTTTCAGTTAGAAAATTCAATTGAAAGTAACAGAATGATTCCACATTAGAATGTGTAGACAGAACTGGAAGGGACCTTGAGAGACATTTTACTTCATTCTTTTGCTCTTTGAGCATAGTTGTGCCATGTGAGTCTCAAAAAGTAAATATTGATTCAAGAGGTGTCAAAAGTGTACCTACGGAATACCTCAGGTTCTGGGAACAGCTAAGTGAGGAATGATGCACAAGTTATCAGTAGACATCCCCTTTCTTAGGGAATAATTGTTTCCATGTCTGATCCCTCTTTGCTACTGAGGAATTACTTTTGATTATGAGTTTGGAAGCAAATATGGTGATTAGTTTTTTTTTCACTTTTACCTAAGAAACCTTTGAGGTAACATTTTGGCTCAAACCTCTTCTACCTTAATTAGTTTGCTGAAACATTAATCCATATATTCAGTGCTCAAGAATTCAACATCAGTAATTGTTTATAGGCCTCCCAGCCATCTGTAGTATTAGGAGTTAATATAGAGTCTAGCTACTAGATTAAACTAAGGAATACACTAGGTAATGAGAAGATTTTCAGCAAAGTGGGAATTTCACTCTAAGATACAGAAACATAATATGCCGAGTGCACTGAGCATGGTCCTGGCAATAGGCCTCTGATATCCAGTTAGCTGCCAAGATCAATTGCTTTGTTTTCAATATTCCTACAATTGGCTCATTTCTTTCTTTCCCCACTAACAAACCCAGTCTCTTTTTCCTTCTTACTTGGATTACTAGAACCATAATGTAACAGAAAGTAAGAGCTGGAAAGGAATCTTAGAGATGATCTAATCTAACCCTTCATTTCATAAAGGAGGAGATAGAGATCCCCGATGGCTGAAAAAATTTGACCAACGTCACCCTGACTCTCTGCAGCAGTTTTACTTTAAAAAGAAATACTGTTTCTTCTTTTCTCTAACCTAACGTTTTTCCAAGCCTCATATTCTTTCACTTATGCCTTTGTTTCCCCAGGACTTGACACACAGTAGGTCTTAATGCATGGTTTTTGGTTGAATGAATATGTAAATGTTATACATGTTATTAAACGATCTTCCCTTGGACAGCACTCTCATAACCCTCTCATGGGTTATAATCACCTTCTGACTCAAATATAATCCTTTGATTGGGCCTTAATACATTTCCATCTGTTTGAAGGCTTATAGATCTCCCTGTAAACCAGCTGATAATTTCCATTTTAGCAAAATTAACTATCCTGTGGTTTTTCTACTTTTATTTCTTACATCACTCTGACTGAAGATTTGATCAAAATAATGTATATGGACTATCCTTATAAGATCATTTATATTTTAAAATCTATGTGTGTATGTCTGTGTGTGTGTGTGTGTACACACACTCATATAATTTAGATCTTAGATCATAAGAAGAGTTAGAATTAAGTAGAATCCTCTCTAGTAAATTTCTATTTTCAAAAATGCGGAAACTAAGATCTAACAACATGAAACGACTTACCAATTGTCATATAGGTTGTTTACGTTGAATTGCCTTTGAAACCATGTTCTCTGACTGCAGAACTATCACTTTTTCTGATGATTCTCTCTCAGGGTCGGATTGCCTGCTATCCCCATCATTTATTACTTTGTTAGATACGATTTTTAGCAATTTGGGTACAATGTTACCAAATGCTGTCATTGTCACATGAGCATCCATATCCATAGTGAGAATAAGTCAAAGATGTATGTCCCCTAATATTTTAGATGATATCTCTTTAATTTAGCTCAGCCAATTTAAGTATGAATTTTCCTTATTTTTCAGAAGATTAGCTTACTCCATCTAAGACAGAGATTGAAAAATAGAGTTCCCATGAGTGGATACTCTCTTTATGAGTGAATGAAGGTTGGCACCTTCCCTGCTATTTATAGTTTTAGAGGTTTGCCTAGGACACTGAGAGATTTTTGATTTGCTTAGGGTCACAAAGCTAGTACTTTATGTATCAGAGGAAGTATTTAAGCCATCCATAGCTTCCCGATTGTAGGGCAAGCTTTCTCTCCATTTCTCTCCTCTTCATTTATCAAAAATAAATCTTCATATGACACACCTAAACTTAAACCATGAATACCATTATTTTTATATAAACTTAAAAATTTAAAGCAACTTGTCCAAAATCGGTACTTAGTTATAAAATGGACCTCTTTTCACTAATCTGTAAAATTTTGTTTAAGAAACTCATGCTGAAACTCAGGTTAGTGTTAAACAGTCTTTACAATGATTTGTTCTCAGTTATCTAAAGTATCTTTTAGTGTCAATCTGTCCCTTTAAAAAGGACATGGACAATTGTATCCTTCCATGCCCCAAATCTAGTCACTGACTACAGTTATTAAGCTAACAAATAGAAAATCTTAGTTTTCTTTTTCATCTTCTCTGATTTAAGAAGCCCTGCTTCTTTTCCCAATATCGGCAGAAAAGAAAATGAACAATCTTGGCAAGTGGGAAGCTTGGAATCCAAATGATTAGATTCTTTTCACTTAAAAAAGTTTTTATAACAGTTTGTCTCAATGGTTTTCTAGCTTTCCTCCACCCCTTAAATAGGAAAGGACTCAACTCCAATTTCCTCTTCCCATTAGCTCTCAAACTGGGAGCTTGTTTAAACTTTTTTATGTACAATTGTTGGATCTGGATGTAGCTTTATTACTATTTATGGTCCCCTTAGAAATGTCTTCAGCTTACAAATTGCATTAGGTAAAGAGTTTCCAGAGACTGTTTTATTTAAGGTTTTTTATTCCTTATGCAGACCAGAATATTTGAAACTTAACTTTAATAAGACTTTTGGACAATGATTTAAACTGATTGTATTTCATTTTTCATGTCTACAGCGTTACTTCCTTCCTTTTTTCCAGTAAGCTGTCTTGGCTGTCTACCTGTTTAGCACATTCTTTGAAATGCTTTTCTTTATCATTTCAATGTGATGATTCTGCCTTATGCATAGTATCTCTTGATTACTCATTTGTCTGGGTAGTGTAGAGTATTCTGGGAATGAAGTAAGAATCATCTGGGTTCAAATACTACCTCTACCAATTATTTGCTTTTGTGACTATGGACAAGTCATTTAACCAGTCTATAATTCATTTTGATCATCTGCAAAAGTAGAGATCAAATCTGTAGTAGCTAACTCCTAAAATAATGTGACTCAAATCAGATGATATGTACAAAATATTTTGCCAACTTTAAAATACCATATTTGTGCCAGAGACAGAGATAGCAAGGCAAAGCAAATGAACTGACCTTGGACACATACTAATTGTGGGACCTAGGCAAGTTACCTAACCTCTCAGAGTGGCTCATGGAATTCCATAAGATTACTGCAAAATGGTTGTTGTTCTATGTTAGTAGACTGAGTTTTTTCACCAGGTATTTCCTAAAGCAAGAGAATTACTGGTCTATTCCACCGTGCAATACACAAACACAGAAATGAATGAATGGTCATGAGAAAGAGACAGACAGAGAGAAAGAGGGAAGGGGGGTAACTCAGACAGAGACAGACAGAGAGGGACAGAGAAAGAAAGAGGCAGAGACAGAGACAGAGAAAGAGAAAGACAGAGATGGAGAGTTTAATAGATTAAATTGAGGAGTGAATGAATGAATGAATGAATAAAGGCCAGTCTTTGTAGCATATATATAAGAAAGAAGATAATATCTTCTTTCTTAACTTGGGTGTCATGTGGGTTCATATTGACTCAGAAGCAGCTAAGCAGAAATGAGTAGTACTGCTGTAACACTCCCACCATGAAAAGCTATCACTTCCAACAGAGATTTTGTCTTATAAATTTTCATTTACTTTCCTCACCTTGTTTCCTATTGCTCTAAATTTAATTTAGTGGGTAGGTGGTGCAGTGAATAGAGCACTGGCCTGGGAGTCAGGAAGAACTGAGTGCAAATCTGTCATCAAACACTTGACATTTACTAGCTGTGTGACACTGGGCAAGTCACTTAATCCCAATTGCCCTGATTTCCCCCCTCCAAAAAGAAAAAAAATCACTTAGAAATAATTTTCTTAGTCCTCTCTACAGATAATATTTTTGGTTTTTACGTTAGCATGTGTCTTGTATACTCTTTTGGGTCAGGTATACTTGCTTTGATACATCATTCAATTTGCTGCCTTCTAGGCTTGGCAATTGCCCCAGTAATCAATACACATGAGCTATTCCTTCTTCCTCCCTATAAAGTGTGACAGGTATCAAAGGACTTGCAAGTTTTTTCTATTTTGTACCATTTATAAAAAACAATGCAAAACAACAACAACAACAACAACAACAACAAACAGGAACAAAAAAATAACACTTCTCCATAGATGCCCATCATGGCATGGACATAATCAGACATTTACACTGGTGACTGACAACTTAGAAAGGCTTTGGTTACTATCCTCTTGATGGATTCTTCAACTCTTGCCTAGGTTGGAAGAAGCTCACTGCAAGAAAATTGAGTAGCTGGAGAAGAATTTGTTTAACCTTGTCCACAGATAAAAATTGTCAACTTCATTGCAGATGCATTGCCATTTGCATCAGTCATTCCATAAGCATTTATTAAGGATTTACTATGTGTGAAGCAATGTGTCCAGTCCTAGAAACAGAAAGAAAAGCTATAAACTTTCCCATTTTCTGCTCTCAAAAACCTCACATTCCACTAGTAAAGACAACATGCAAGTATCTTTGTTCATATACATATATGTATATGAAAAACATATATACATATATAATGCAATATGTATATATCTAGAGTATGTATTGTGTATGTACATATGTAGAGATACACATATGTGTTTATATGTATATGCTAACATGTACATGTGTGTATGTATATATATACACGTGTGTATATACGTATCTATCTATCTATCTGTCTGTCTGTCTGTCTATCTATCTATCTATCTATCTATCTATCTGGTAATCTCAGAGAAAAGAAACTACAATGGATGTGGGAAGGACCTCCGAATTGGGTGTGAGTCAAGAAGGAATCCAGGAAAGCCTAGAGTCTGAAGTGAGGAGGGAGATCATTGTTGGAATGGAGGACAACCATACAAAACACAGAATTGGAAGTTGGACTGACACGCATGAGAAGCAGAAAATAGGCCAAAACCTTAGACAGCATGGAGGGGAGTAATGTATAAGAAGACTGGAAAAGCAGGAAGGGACCAATTTGTTTAGGGCTTTAAAAGCCAAAGTGAGAGTCTGGGGGTAATTAGGGGCCACTGGAATTTGTTGAGTAGTTTTGTGAAATGAGGTCTCTCCTTTAGGAAAATGATGTTGGAATCCAAGTGGAAAACAGATTAGACCAAGGAGAAACTAGAAGCTGGAGGAATTAAATAGGTATTGTAATAGGTATTGTAATAATCCTCATAAGAGGTGATAAAGGCTAGTACTAGAGTGAGGCTATGTGAGGGGAGAGAAGGAGTGGTATATGAGAAATGTTGTGAAAGTAGAATCAAGGTATTTGACAACAGACTTACTATAATGGTGTGAGGGAAGGTCAGGGAAGATAATAGGTCAGGGAGGGAAGGTAAGGTAAGGTCAGGGAGAGAAGGTGAGGTAAGGTCAGGGAGGATAAAGAAGTGGAGAGAAGGTAGTGTTTTGGAGGAATAAAAATGCATTCCTGTATAGTTTGAGATATCACAGGATATCTAGTTTTAAATGGTCAAAAGTTAGTTGGTAGTCCAATACAAGAGCTCAGAAAACAGAGTAGGACTGGCCATATAAATCCAAACCCATGTGCACAGAGATGCTGGTTAAAACTCATGGGACATTTAAGACCATCAAGTGACTCAGCAGGAAACAAAAAAGAGAAGAGGGCCTATAAAAAAATCTTGAAATATAGCCATGGTTAGAGGATAAGTCATGGATAAGGAAACAACAAGGAAGACTGAGAAAACAGTCAATTAGAAAGACGGAGGAGGATGGAATAGTAGTAAAAAAACCTAGATGTGGCAAAATATCCAGGGGAAGAGAGGAAATAGTAGTGGCACATACTACTGAGTGTTAAAGAAAGATAAAGAATGAGAAATGGTCATTATGTTTAGTAATTAAAATGACATATCCTTGAAGTATCTGGTCATTGAATCATCAAAAGTGATTAGCACTTCAAGAACAATCAGTATATATGTGTTTGCTGACTGATTTAAATTATTTATGAATTAGGGTGACATGGAATTAAGTAATTGAATTCTTTTTATTTCTCTTCATCACAGAATGCAGATAAATGTTTCCTTATTACATAGGAATGATAGAATAGCTTTATTCTTTAAATATAAAATCAGTATTTTGAAGTGTATGCAAATTTATGAGCACAATGCATGGCATTAAAATGTTAGTGATACTGCCTAATCAGTCACTGATACACAGAGTGACTTAGAGATTAAAAAAATATAATAGTGGATTAAAATACATTGTTTAGAATGTTGATTTGATTCAGATAGTCTTAACAAGTTGTTGAAATTCTCGAGCACTTCATTCTCAGCTAACACTGTTGGCACATATGCTGCAATTATTTTCATGGTACTCCTTTTGCAGATCCTTATTTTAGTGCTGAAATATGTAATGGCAAAATATACCATGAAAAAATGGTTCTTGTTACCTCTGGGCATATGATAAATCCCTCTTTTTTGCTTCCCTACAGAGTATGTTTCAGGGAGTAAGGTATAAGGAGACTGGAAAGATGATGGATGATTTTGAGTAGTGTCTTCTTATAAAATAGAGAGAAGCAGTGGAGAGTAAAATCAGTTTAAAGAAATCTTGGCACAATAGCCAAGCAAAGTCATCCCAAGAACATTCAAGAATAAAGGGAAAAATAGAAAGAAGACTACAAATAGAACAAAAATGGAAAGGACATGCAATAACATTTTAACAAACTATTGTCTCCATCAAGGAAAGTAGATGACCCTTTGACCCTAACATCATGGCCACAAATGTACTTATAAAAGAAATAGAAATGGCACTAAAGAAGATGAGAAGTTATAAATGTTGTATTGGACTGAGTAAAGTATAGAGGAAATCCATGCTGGAGGGAATAAAATTGTGAGGGTATTGAGGGACAAGATATTATTACAGGTAATCAAGAGATTGATATCTGATATAGAGTAAGATACCAGAGGCATGAGAAGAATTTCAGATTTTATTAATTCTGCACAAGGCAAATTTGAGAACATAAATATTGTCACGTAAGCCTACTCCTCCATCTGTACAATAACCTTATACGAATCAACCATTAATGAATCAAAGACATTCTTAATGAGGATTTATTCAACAGTGGCTCACTTCTTTACCATTTCACATCTAACTAAAAGCCATAGAAAAAATATAAGATTTTATTGTACTCATTATAGAGTATACAAAAGCTGCCTTATAGATCCTTTTACATCAAGGTATTTTACACTCATACATAAAAAAATCCAAAGTTTCTTGGAAGGTGAAAAAACCTAGAAATTATTCAATAAATAAAATAAAAAATGCATAAAGTAGGCAGACAGATGGTTGTCAAAGGTATTTGCTTCATTATTGGTACAAAATTCAAGTTGAAGACAGATTTTATGTGAATGATGTATTCCTTCAGATATTTGTGGAAAAATATTGTGTTATGGACATCAAACTCTAAGGTATTTGCTTCATTATTGGTACAAAATTCAAGTTGAAGACAGATTTTATGTGAATGATGTATTCCTTCAGATATTTGTGGAAAAATATTGTGTTATCGACATCAGACTCTAAGACATTTTAGGACTTCTTGTAAAAGGTCTGTAATCACTAAGAAAAGACCAAATAAATGAAGACTGACTATTGCCTAGATTTCAACATGTTTCTGGGTAGTGACTCTATAGAGGTTGTCCATTTTCTATCTGTCTGTCTATCAGCCTGTCTATCTATCTATCTATCTATCTATCTATCTATCTATCTATCTATCTATCTAATATATCTATCTACACACATATACACATAGACATATACATATGCTGTTTATGCACATATGCACATGTATGTATACACATATGTAAACAATACACACATGGGTGTATTTTATATATGTAAATGCATATGTGTGTGCGTGTGTGTTTGTGCATGTATCTGGGCCAGACAAGGTATTTGCAATGAAATGGTTCCAGAGATGAATAGAAGCAGAATAGTCAGCTAGAGAAATGATGAGCTCATTGATTATTTAGAAAATCACAGATAGAGAGTATGAAGGTCTTTTCATGATTCCAAGTTTCTCATGAAAACTAAGACCCCTATTTTCCAACACTGACATTTGACTAGTAGTGGTGTAAGGTAGTAAGACATGAAAAATCAATACTTCAGAAAGATAAGGTAAACATCTTACTGAGTGTAATGGAGAAACACATGGTGGCTATGAGCAGTCTAAAACATATGACTAATGAGGAATTCCAAAGAAAATAAGAGTAAATAATTTCATTGTGGAATTATATGACATTAAGAGAAGTTAATCACGTAGCAAGAGTGAGAGATGACAGGTGAATTGTAAGAGTATTCTGTTCTCATGCTAGATGTTGGGATAAAGCAAGAGAGATCTCTAAAATGTTGATTGGAATCCCTAAAATGGACGTTGGAACAACACTGACAAGAGACATGTTGGGCAGCACAAATGGGTTATAGTCCTCCATCACTGGAGAGAACTCCGGAATGAATGAGATCATGAACCTATTTAGATGTGAGTATTTGAATGCAGGATATTGTGCCCATATTAACAATATACTTTGAAAATTGCTCAAAACTATCAAATTGTAATAATCTTTAGGCTTAATTTGTAGATCCTTTATTTGCCCAATATTTCCTATTTATTATTCATCATGGAATCAAACTTTCAAGGGGAACTAAGCATGGTCTCCACCTGTTTTAAATACCATGCTTCTCAATTACAAAAGTTACTGTAGTGAAACATTAGAGTCTCGGAGTCCATGTTAAAGCTAATGTTTAACTGGAAAACACATCAGTTAAATTTATCTTTTAGATTTTATTTAAAACCCTCGAGAGCTGGCACTTTGCATGCCATTAGGGAAGACTGAAATCCCATTCTTTTATAAAAGTTAATTTTCTTTTTCAATACCATGAAATACCAAACTGAAGTTGACCCTGAACAAGCATTCATTTTCAAAATGGATATGTAAACTCTTTAAGAATCACCACTATGTCAATGTCTTTGAGAGAAAGTACACTTTTAAATCCTTAAAGCTTTTCTTTATTGATTTGTATGGAATATTCAACAATTCAAATATACAGGCACAGCTTTTCAAGGGCTTGAGGAATCTGTACAGCTGTAAAAATGAACATATACCCATTGTACCTATAACAGCTTTCCCCTCCCCCAAACATCTGCCTGCATAGCTATTGACATTTACAGTTATATTTATTGCCAAATATATTTTCAGTGGACAAATGGGTCACAACCTCCCCACAGGTGTGTGCATATTTCTGAACCAAACACAATTCATGGAGTAATAAAAACTGGCTCAAATTATGGAACTAGCATGCTAACCACTAAAGAAAACTAATCATTGTATTTGCAACTTAAAAATATATTTTAGGTAAATAACAAATTTGGGGTAGGTGAAATCCATACAGGGAGGAAGAGAATGTTCACAAAAAAGTGTGTATGATATGTATGTGTCTCCCCTCCTCTCCTCCTTTTCTCCTCCCACTTCTATACCCAGAAAGGCACTATCTTTTTTCTGGTTGAAACATGACCAACCATACACTTGATACTCAGTACACATTGATCACATTACATTAATTGCAGGCCCAGGTATCATACTATGAAAACAATCAACCTCTTGAATGCCATATTTTACATTTTAGCTTAATTGGATGAAGATTGAGGAAATGTGAGTTCTACTTCTCCTTCTGCCATTAATTAATTATTGTCATGATCTTGGGCAAATCACTTTTCTTGCCTGGGTGTGATCTTCCTTAAAATTAGGATGTGAGATGAGTTGGTCTCTAACAATCTTTCTAGTTCTGATATCTATAATACTGCTCTTCTACTGGAGCTATATTCAGTACATTTCTGAATATTAATTTAACTCAATCCATTCAACTAAAAGAGAATTCCTGAATATGACAGGCAGATAGCTTTATCAGTTCTGACCCTTTTGAAATGAAAAGGGACCTGACTTCGTTGCAAGGATTTTTATATTTATTTTTAATGCCTTGTCAAATAGATATAAGATTCCAAATGATAGACTTTCATACTTGGGTGGATTTTCTTTTTCTATGTAGGAAAGCAAGTTGTGAGTCTAACTGAGTTAAGAAACTAGAAATGACTTATGGGCCTAAAATAGCCAATGTTCTTCCTGCAATTAACTCAGTGCCTATGTCTACCTGAGACTCTGCTACCCCGGAGGAAGAGAGAGGCAACATGGACACATGCAGAGTTTTCTTATCTGCTGAGAAAAAAAAGGTCTATAAAATTCAGAATCATGCTTTAAGTGAGAGTAAAAAGAGAACACAAAATGTTTTTTATTCATTTCTCTTTGGAAGAACTGGGAATGTTAAGCCTGAAGGAGAGAATACTTGGAGCAGGAGGAATGACAGATGTCATCAAGTATTTTAAGGGAAAGAGGATGTAGGGACTTGGATCAGAGGGCAGAACTAGGGAAAAATGGGTGGAACAGAGGCCAATTTCTCCTTGTTATGAGAGAAAACCTTCTAACATTCAGGACTGTCCAAGGCGGAAAGGGATATCTTAGAAAGGTGTGAAGATTCCATTCACAAGAGTGTATCAAATGGAGCAGGGATGATCACTTGCTGAGGATATTGGATGGAAATGTTTTTTTCGTGTATGCATATGTGTGTATACATATATACATATATATATATATATATATATATATATATATATATATTCTGTTCATATATGACTAGGGGGCTCTTTTAGCTCTAAGATTATTTTCCCTTAACCACATAATTTTGGTCAGTTTACTAACTTCCAATGTTTTAGTTCTCACATTGATGAAAAATGAGGTAGTTGACCCAGAGGAACTCTAATCCCTTCTAATTCTAAAAATGTTATTGTCCTGTGAGTTTTCCTCTATATGTTCTCAATAAGAGGGGTAACAGGAATAAGTCATGAACTAGAACTTCTATAATTTGCATTTACTTGGAAGTAGTGGAACAAAAATTTAAAAATCTTACTTGTCTGAAAAGAATAATATGGGAATTCAGAGAAGCCACAAGTCAACTTAGATTAAAAATATTATACAATATGGAAGCAAGAGGAAGTAACAAAGGATGAATAAATATATATTATATATGTATATGCATATACACACATGCATATGTATATACCTATAGATACATACACATATACATAAAATACACACACACACGCACACACATATATATACATGCATGCATACATACACACATATACATGCAGCAAACTATTGTAAGAATAATGTCAGGAATATTAAAATTTGTTGAGCTCAGACTACCTGGAGAAGCTGAGGTTATCAAACAGTTTTTAAAGCTATGTTGGGAAAGGTGATGGACAAAGAAATGAAATGAAAACAATTAGGAGATAGCTGCCTACTTTTACTTTTCTTTCTGTCTTCTGTGGCAAGAAGAATGAATTTTGCACTAAGAAATAGAGTAGAACAAAAGCAGCTAAAAGAATTGATGCCATAGATAAATAAAAATGGGTAAGGATATACAGAATTGCCCTTCATGAGCTGGCACAGATGAGCTTCATCTTTGGATTCTGGATGAACTGGAGATTTGATTCCTTTCTAGTATCAGTGGTACCATAAAGAATGGTTATAATGAATGGGAGACTTACTTCAGACCTGGAGAAGGAAGATACTTTCCTGATTTTCTGAAAAACAAAAACAAAAACACTCAACAACACAAAGATTTTCGATTGAATTAGCAAACTATAGTTCACTTAGCTTGATTGCAATTCCTGACAAAGTTATAGGATGTTGTTAAGAGATTTTAGTGAACGTTTTGAAGAGGAAATGGCAATTACAAAGAATTAGCTTAATTTTTGTCAAGAAACAGGTCATTGCAGACCTTTAATAGTTCATTTGTATGTGTATGTGTGTGTGTGTGTGTGTGTGTGTGTGTATGTTACTAAGCTGGGAGGTCAGGGTACTCCTGTAGATATAGCTTATTTTAGCAACTTTTTTAAAAAAATAACTACCTCATGCTATTGATGAAGAAAAGATGCGAAGTTGTAGAGATGACAGTTCACTTACGTAGATTTAAGTCTTGTAATACCTGAACTCAAGGCACCTTAAATATTTCTACATTAACACGGTAGAATTTCTACAATACAGTGACATAGACATGAGTATATCTGTTCTATGTAATGTTATTGTCAGTGACTTTATGTTAAATGGATAAATGCTGTCTTTATCATATTTATAGATAGAATACCATTAGGAAGGATACCTGACACACTGGATGACAGTCAGTAGCCAAAATGATTTTGACAGGATAGAAAACTCAGCTGAATTTAACGAGATGAAATTGAATGGGACTACACATAAGCTATTAAACTCAGGTTCAAGGAAACAACTTTATAAGATGGAGGAAGCATATGATAACAGTTCATTTTGAAAAAAAAACCTTTTTTTTTTACAGATTGTAAGATGATAACTAAAAAGAAAAATATGATCATGGGATTCATTGAGAAAAGTAGCTTCCAGGAATATGGAGATGATGGTTCCAATGTACTTTACCCTGATCCTACCACATCTGGAGTATTGTGCTTATTTGTAGGCATCATTTTTATAAAATATTTTGATTAGCTTAAGATAATTTAGAGAAGGGCAACTAGAATGGTCAAGGGTCTTTAGAGTTTGATATATGAGAATCATTTGAAGAAAAGGGGATTTTTTTAATCCTGAAGAAGAGAAGGCTCAAGAGAAACATAGCAGCTGTCTTCCTGTACTTAAAAGTCTGTGGCATAGAAGAGTTAGACAATTTTTCTATTTGACTCCAGAGGGTGGAACTAATGATAATGGGGTGAAGTTGAAAATAGGCAAATTTAGGTCTGATGTAATGAAAAACTTCTTAACAATTAGAACTAAGAAATTGTAGTGACCTGTTTTGGAAGATTGTAGGCTCCTCTTCGTTAGACATCTTTGAGTAGAGACTGGATGAACATTTGTCAGATATATTGTTATGGGAATTCCTCTTTTGGGTATGGGTCACACTAGATGTCTACTTGGGTTCTCTCCAATTCCAAAATTCTGTAATTCTATTTAAAAACTTCCATCAGTATTTCTTTTCAGCCTTAAAGTTGGCAGTTTTAAACCCTGGTTTGAACTGATAGGTTCATTTTGTAGTGAAGGGATATTTCCAGTTGATCTGCTGAATTACTGTCATGTAAACAAGGACAATGCTGTCAGGCAAAGGAAGAATTGCCAGAATTTTCTACTTGGAAACCAATGGTAGCTTCTGATAAAGCTCAGCTCTGACAGCTTGCCTTAGGAATTTAGGAGACTGTGAAAAGGGGAGTGAAGGAAAGTAGAATGCTGCTTTAGGTCTTGAATCCCTACTCATTCTTTAAAGCACATTTCATATTCCATCACTGCCACTAAGCCTTCCATGATCTTTATGATCAGTTACCTCTTCTCCCATTCTTATCCACCCTCAAACACTGCATTTTGATTTACACTGCTAATGTCTTTACCATTTATTATTTTGCGTTATAGTTATCTGTATAACTCTGTATATCAGTAAAATATTCCTTGATATAATAATGGTAATTACTTTTTTCATCGTTCTGATTATTAATATCATACAGAAGATGGCACACAGACATCCAGAAGAAGACCTCAACTCTCCAATGGTGTTAGCCACCACCATGGAAGGTGCCCTGTGATAAGTTCCAGTTGAAGGGGGATTTTCTATAAGTCATGAGCTCCTTGGAATTCTTATTTAAAGACAGTTCATTCTAATTGCCCCAAGCTAGTCCCAAACCTGTAGAGGTAATCCTAAATGAGATCCGCAATTAGTTCAAAGAGATTGGTTTAATCCACATAATAAGATCTAGTGGTTGAAGAATGCCTATTGTTAACATTGTTTTGCTCTTGTTCAGTTGCTATTGAATCTCAAACCTTGAAAAATAAGAAAAGTCCAAACAATCAAGTCATTGCATGTGACAGAATATTTAACAATGCACACACAGAATTATACCCTTCTGTCAATTCTGAATTAGAAAATTTATTAAAAATGTTAATACAGTTTTGTTCCAGTTGGGTAAATAAAAAAAAGGAGAGTCCCATATGCAACGAATTATATCTGGCATCACTATTTATGATTGCAAAAACCTGGAAACAAAATAAGTGCTCATTGAGTAGTAAATGGCTGAAAATCTTGTGCCATATGAACATAATGTAATATGATTACCTCATAGGAAGCAATGGAAATAAGAAATTCAAAAAAATGAGGAAAGGTCTATTTGTTTTTTTAATTTTTAAATTTTATTTATTTATTTTCCAATTACATGTAAAAACAATTTTAACATTCATTTAAAAAATGGGTTCTGCCGGGCGGCTAGGTGGTACAGTGAATAGAGCACCGGCCCTGGAGTCAGGAGTACCTGAGTTCAAATCCGGCCTCAGACACTTAACACAAAAACTAGCCGTGTGACCTTGGGCAAGTCACTTAACCTCAACAGCCCTCCAAAAAAGCAAAAAAAAAAATGGGTTCTGAATCCTCTCCTCTCCTCCCTCCTTGAGAAGGCAAACAATTTGATATAGGTTATACATGTACAGTCATGAAAATCATTTCCATATTAGCCATGTTGATACAAACAAACAAACCAAAGAACTACACCCCCCCCCCAAGAAAAAAACCTCAAGAAAAATCAAGTTAAAAAAAGTTTTGTTCGATCTGCATTCAGACTCCGTCAGTTATTTCTCTGGTGGTAAAAAGCATTTTTCATCGCAGGTCCTTCAGATTTGTTTAAAATCTATTTGAATTTAATATAAAAGAAAGAGAGTAGGACTTCACCTTTTTAATGACAGCATTCATCTGGTGATGCTATCTGCTTACAACCTCACAGAATTTCTTTGAAGAATCAAATTTGAGAATCATTCAAAAGGCCGCAGAGAAATGCCTGGAGGAGAAAAGAGCAGGCTGAAACACCTTATCCATGAAGAATAGTGTAGGAAAAAAACAGTACATAGTATTTTATGAGAGAAATGTATTTGCACATTATTTATGGAGAGTGAAGGATGACCAGGAAAACTTTCATTCTCCGTTGGCATCTATATAATCTCAAGAAATGTATAGCATGACTCCTAAAATGCTTAAAGGACCCTTTGTAGAGAGTTTATGGGGGGGGATGGGAAAGATGGGTAAAGATGATTGAGTTTTAATTTTCGTCCCTGGTGTACTCAATGCATGGATTAGATCATAGTTCCATTGTGACATGGGAGAAATTTATTCATATGTCTTATATCCCTTTCCTAGATATTAAGTTCCAAAAGTACAATGTCCATTTTTGATGATGATGATGATATAATAAACCATTTTTCTATTGAATGCTTACAAAGCTCTTTATCATAATGACGCTCTAAGGTAGATAACGTAAGTATTATAATTCCAGTTTTACAAATGCAGAAAACTAATAAACTAACCTTGACACTGACGCATTTGAGTGCCTTGCCGATGTTTAAAGAGCTACTAGTTCAGTGGTTCTCAACCTGTGGGTTATGTCCAATTGGTAACAATAAAAATACATCCTGCATATCAGATAGATTCATAACAGTAGCAAAATTACCATTATGAAGTAGCAATGGAAATAACTTTATGGTTGGGGGTCACCACAACATGAGGAACTGTATTAAAGGGTTATGACATTAGGAAGGTTGAGAACCACTGTACCAGGTGGAAGCAGAGACTTGGGTCCAGGATTCTTGTTTCTACTCCCACTTATTTTTCTAATAAGTCATGCTGACTCTAAGCTAGTCACTCAATAAACGTTCATCAAATTGAATTAATGATGATGATAATGATGGTGATAGCTAACATTCATATAGTACCTGCTATGAGTCAGGTACTGTGTTAAGAACTTTCCAGATAGTATCTCATGTGATTCTTACAACACTGTGATATGTGTGCTATATTTTTCCCAATTTACATATGAGGAAACTGAGGCAGAGTATAAGTGATTATTCAGCCTCACAAAGCTGGTGAATGTATGAATCTGTAATAGAATTGCATTGAAACAAGACATTTTTACCAAAGTAGATGAAGAGTCATAGTAGGAGCAGAGTATTATAAGGGGCTTGCAGCAGCCTTTACAAGTTTTTGGTGTTTAATAGAAGAGTATGGAATGCTGCTATTGAAATAATACCTGAAATTCCAAACATAAGCTTAAGGTTGTACTTTTTCATTGTAGGGCATGTCAACATTCAAAAAGGAAGGGGGAAAATATGTTTTAGGGAATGAACACAATCCATGTTGATATTCCATCTTGAGTACTGGGCCACTGATTTTTCATTTTCTTCAAGCCGCAGAACCTTCTTAGTCTTCCTTTTCCTTTGACTTATAGCAATTCAAAATATCTATGTAAACTGAACAAAATTATTAGCATCAATATCAAAATAAATGAAAAATTCTAGAACATTAACAAAAGGAAATCAACTCCAAATATCTTCTTTAAGTCAGAGGACATGAATTCAAATGATATCCCTGATGTTTACTACCTATGCAAACCATTTAACGGACTGTGCTGCAGAATGAGGAGCTTTGAGTAGTTGAACTCTGAGAATCCTTTTAGCTCTGGATCTTTCATGCTGTGACAAATGTTCCTTAGTATTTCCCCCAGGTTTTGTTGTGGTTACTGCACTGGGATCTGTTCTGGGATAGCCTACCTAAATCAAACAAATATACTTATTGAGTTCCTCATATATGAGAATCAGCCTAGTTCAGTGAATAGGATACTGGCTTTGGACTCAGGAGTGCATACATTGAAATCTCACCTTTCACACATACTTGCTGTATGATATTAGGCAAATCACTTAACCTCTCTATGTATTATTTCCTGATGAGGAGGTTGTCTCAGGGACCTCTAAGGTCCCTTCCAGATCTAAATATGTGTTTCCTGCCCTCAAGAAGCTTACATTCTATTCTGGGACACAACATATATGAGAGGTTTCAGTTACAAGGGAGGTGGAGAAGTTCCACTGTCCTTAGGGTGCAAGGGCAAGCAAATTGTGATACCTCTTAAGATAATTTCCATTGATAGAATTATATCAGATCCTGATGTTGAACCATTTAATAACATTAAGGACTTTGGTCACAAGAATTATCTTTTCTGAATTTTCAGTAGCTGTGACTGTAGAACCTGCAGGAACAATTCCCAGGCTTCTTCTACAAAATTATTGCTTCCTAGGATAATGATTGTGAACATGATTAGATACATTGATTTTCCAAAAACACTTGGGCTCAGAGTCATGGTTTACCTCCATTGGGCTCTGATGGCATATGTTCTTCCTCTCTCTCTTTCTCT
>CM053600.1:85508313-85529715 GCA_028646575.1 Pseudocheirus occidentalis
TTAGCCCTAAGTATCTGATCTACTTAGCCCTAAATATCCAACAAATTGATTACCATTACAATCTCTTTGTTGGTAACACATATGTATGTTTATATGTATATTCCATGTGTTTCTGTGTGTATATTCACATCCATATATGTCCATATATACATGCATGCATACACACATACATACATGCATTCACACATATATGGCAGCTAGTTTACAGATTTTGTTTTATATCCTGCTTTTTTTTTACAAGTAATTAAGTTAATTATTTTACTCAATTCATTGGTTCTCTACATAGACCATCATATTGTTCTTAAAAAGGAATAATTTTGCTTCCTTTTTATTTATGTCTTATCTGACTTTCATTTTTCTTATCTAATCCTAGTACTTTTTTTGCCCTGTGTCATATAGTAATGTTCCTAATGAATAACTTTGCTTTACTGCTGTTCTTAGTGAACGGGCTTTACATTTAAGGTTTAACTGCATTATAAACAATGTGGAATTGATTTGTTTTTAGTGTTTGCTTTTGAAAGAGGCAGACAGAGAAACAGAGACATTTTAGATATAGAGATACTGTATTTTTTGTGAGAAAGATTTGCATATTCACTTAGCCCTTCCAGGAAACTGTGTACATGGTAAAACTCATGCTAATTATGAAGATCTGGGAGAAGCAGATAGAAGAAATGTCTCCTGAGGGAAAGGGCAACAGAAATTCCAGTGACATTCCTGAGGGAATGAAGAGATAGAGAGGTAGCCATTTCCTATAGGGACATGGAAGGAGAGAAGGAATCATGTGATGGTAGCGATGTAAGGAGGAAGAAAGATAGGCACAAAAGGAAGCTATATGATTCTGGAACAGCACAGATGTCTCCATCCTATCATTCTGAGTCATGTGGGTTGTATTGGTCCTCAGAGAAAGTAAAGCCCATCAAAAGACTAGATCACCTAAGAAGCTTGATTTCCATCCTCTTTTAAACTCAGTGCTACAATTCCCTAAGAAAGTAGGTCACCAGAAAGGAAAGTTGTTTGACTTTAAAATTCTTTCTTATTTAAGTGGGGTGGTGTTGCCAAGCATAGAATTGTAAGTCTATAAGACTTACTTCCAACTGTTTGAAGAAGGTAGTAATTCATCAGAGAGAGAGAATGGAGGTGACTTTGACCACAAATTGGGTGTGAGTCTACTGTACTTTTTTACTGGGTTAAATGAAAACTGGCCTTTATTTAATATTTCTTTAGTCTGAATACTAAGGAAATAGGGTTCTTGGAACTAAACCGATATTTGATATTCTGGGAACCCATGGGTAGAAGCAAAATCAGCCAAATGCTGAAATACTTGGGGAAATGCAAAGAGGCATGACTCAAACAGATTTATAATTCAGAAAAGTTTCCTAATATGCGAGCCCAGAGGATCAGTGATAGGCTATGGGTTATGATCTCTTTTTATAAAATTAACTCATTATTTGCTTACCTCTTTGTTCTATTACAGTAATTTGGTCACAGATTTGTAGAAACTTAGAACCAAAAGGGATCTCAGAGATACCTATAACTATAGAATTGGAGTTAGGGAGGCCTGTGTTTGAATCCTATTTCTGATTTTTGCCAACTGTATGACCATAGGAAAATCACTATACCTCATCTAGTCTCTATATCCTCATCTGTAAAATGGGATATTAGTAAGACAGGGTTTTTATGAGGATCAAATTATATCTGTAAAATGACTCACAAACCTTAAAATACTATATAAATGTCATCTATTATTTTTGACAGGTTATTAGATAAGATAACTGAAGCCCAGGGCCAGAGCTATTGGAGGGAAAAGTGTTCCTGCAAGCAGACATTTCCACACATTAAATCATTTTTTTTATCACACCACTTAGCATTTCTGTGAAGAATCCGCAAATTCTATCTACCAGGAATATGAAGTAGAGAAGTGGCGATTCTTGGTACTTATTATCTTCCTATCTGTTCACTAATGGGAATCCTCTACCTTCCATTCATCATCATTTGCCTTCATTTGTTGTATCCTCCGAGATCCTTCTATGATTACTACAGCAATAATATTTTAAATTCCTCTTTCTAGAAAAGGAGCCACTTGGGAGAGTTCATTGTAAAATGCTTGCATTTGCTTCATGACATACTTCTAAACAACTACCTTGTGCTGCTACCTTCTATTATTTAATCTTTTAAGCATTATTCTTATCTGATATGACACATTGATGAATGAGAGGCTGATTATTTATACATGAATTCTTTATTTCACAAGGAGATTCATTGAAAATAGGAAACTTTTCTGATGTATTTAATATATTATTTGTTCCTTTAAAGAATATCTATCAATACCTGTTTATATATACTGTTTTATATCTTGTATAAAGTAAAGTGTCCTTATGTAGGACACTACACAAATGCAGTTCATATTGTGAACCTCTAAGCTTGTATGAGATGAAGACAAGAAAATCTCTGGTAACAAACACATGGACCCCGTCTTAGCATGGCAATGGACTTTCCACATTTATATAATATTAAATTACTAAATAAGGAGAAATTAATTTCATTGGATGAATAATATGTATGAATTCAGTTGAGTAAGTCCTGAGGAAAGTTAGCCTTGAATTCACTTCTGCAGCTGGCTATTTACAAAAGTCCCACTAGACATCTTGTAATGTGGGGACAAAATTCTGATGAGCACGATGGGGAGGCTAGTTTCATGCAGGGAGAGTCCTTACCACTTTCAAGAGAAAATATGAGATCAGTTGTTCATCACTGCTTCACCATTATCAGCAGAATCTTAGAAGATCAAGATGCTCTCCAGTAAGAGAGAGGGTGAGATGGGAGGAGGCAAATTGTTACTTCTTTTGCTCCTCTTAAACCTACACAGAATACAATTAATGATGCCTGTTGACAGTTTGTGGGTTTTTTTTTCTCCTTTTGAACTTCTTTTGCATATGCTTGTTTCCATTATTATTTCCTTTGCAACAAGAGCAGTGGGTGGGGGAAATATTGTTTGCTGCTCATTTCTGAGCAAACCAAATGTCACCCAATGCATTTTGTCATTAAATCCCTGAAAGGCTTATCCTGAACAGCAGCCAAAAATTTGGAGTTGGGTTATATTAGAGGCTTTCAACTGTTGAATTTGTAGCTAAAATTAATCAACTCAAAGGAAATAGTTGAATGTTCATGTAAGTAAAAAGGACTGGTTAAGAAAGAGAGACAGATATAGAGAGCAGGGAAAGAAAAGGAGACAGAAGAATAAAGAGAGACAAAGACAGAGAGAGACAAACTGAGAAAGACAGGGAGAAGAAAAAAGGTCTTCAGTAAAGCAATATTTGGGTGTTCATATCAGAGAATGTAGACAATGATGGAAGGCATGTTCATGCAGAAAACTTTGTGTATAGATCACATAAATTTTTTCTCTGGGTTCTCACATTTGAAAAAGTGACAATAAATTTGGGGACATGGGGAAATCTTCATGCTTACTTAAGTGATTGTCTGACATCTGATGGGTCCAAAGAGCATTGTTGTTCAGTTGCTTTTCAGTCTTGTCCAACTCTTCATGATGCCTTTAGAGATTTTCTTGGCAAATATACTGAACTGGTTTGCCATTTCCTTTTCCAGCTCATTTTATAGATGAAGAAATGTTGGTGAACATGGGTAAGTGACTTGCTCAAGGTCATATAATAAGTGTCTCAGGCCAGATTTGTACTCAGGATGATGAGTCTTCTTGACTCCAGGCCTAGGGCTCTGTCCGCTGCACCACCTACCTGCTCCATTCAGAAAGCAGTAATAAGAGAATCAGATAATATATTTTTAAACTCATTCATTTAATTATATATTCTGAGCAACTGAGGCCCAAAGAGGTTAAAGGATTTGCACTGGGTCATACAGATAAGTGGATGACAGACAAATCCAGGTCCTTTAATTCCAAATTGATCATTCTCCCAACTATGTTACACTCTTTCCTAAATGATGGGTGGTCATTTTGAGGAGTACATTAAACTGGGAGTAACAGGGCATGTGTCTTATTTTAGTTTATCCATAATTGATGGTGTGACTTTGGCCAAGTAAGCAACTTAATTACTGAAATAGGAAACCATAATTCCTGTCCTTCTTGCCTCTCCCTCAAAAGGTCTTTGGTCTATGTGTATCTGCAGGGAGCAAGAGTAAAATGAGTTAATATGCATAGATGTTTGTATGAATGAAATGTTCTAGACAAATGTAAGTAATAATGATTAACATGAGGAAGATACTAGCACTTTGGAGAATGAACCTATGTAACTGCATTTGAACAGAACATCATTGAACACTATGATAGGAGTATAATTTATTCATTCAAGGAGGTTATTGGGGAATGTGAAGATTAAAATTCCAGTCTCAGTTTGACCATTTACTTTGCATGGCCGTCATCAACATTGTCATCATCATCACCATCACCATCACCATCATCATCATCATCATCATCATCTTCATCATCATCATCATCATCATAGTTATCATCATCATTATCTCCTCTCCCCCTACTCCTTTTTCTACTCTTCCACCTCCTTTTTTTTAAAATGAAGCAAGTAAACTTTGTATTTGGGCTTTTGTGTGGGCCTAGAAGTTGATGGGAACAGTGACACAGAAGCAGAGCCTTAACTAAAATTCTTGAATTTGAGGCAAGGACCACAAAAATGTTCCCAGAGCATTCAAGTTGGAACGTGCTCTCACATAAACTTTTTATGGATGACTAAGTTTGGCTAGGAGTGGACCTCAGATTTTGGGATGCAGAACTCTATGCTGGAGAGATTCCAGAAAATCAAACCCTATAGAGACCCTGGAACATTATAAGGCAATTGCAGGATTGATAAGAGTCTGATGAAAGAAAGATATCAGGGAGAGGATGACCTACAGAAGAGTTTATTCACCTACGCTACAAATCCAGAGATCAAGAGAGTAAATAATATCTGAAAACTTATTTTAACTAATTTTTCACTCTAAGTAGATTCTAAACTCAATTAATTCTGCCTAATAAAAGAGTATAAATGGTATCAGTGCTCCTCTAAATTTTAGTGCCCTGGAGCAAAATCTATGTCACTCCACCTTAGTTATGGCTTGGGGAGAGATTTCAGAATGGAGACAGAAAATATGATCTGTGATGAACTCTCTCATGGAAGGATAATTATGAAATATTTCCTCCCTGCTTTACTGAGATAACTGAGACCTGATGGCACTTTTTCACCTATAAAGAGGGGTTAGCAAGACCACCTACTAGTAGCTGCAATGGAGCAGTGGAAACAACTGAACAAAAACAATAACAACAGCAACAAAAACAAGGCCAATAAAACAATAAACAGTGCTTAGGAACTATTGGCAGCAATGTCTACTGGGAACCCTATCAAGTATATGATTATAAGTAAATTGGACTACAGAGCTTTCTTGAGAAGGAATGCTTATAACAAAATGCCAATATTTTCCATGAGTTCAGTTAGAAGCTTACTTTTTTCTTTAACTACTAAGTTTTTTTTCTTCTTTAAGCATTTTGAACTGTGTGCTTATAAGAAGAATTGGTGGGGCCGCTAGGTGGCACAGAGTGCAGCTAGTTGGCACAGTGAATAGAGTGCCAGCCCTGGAGTCAGGAGGACCTGAGTTCAAATTCTTCCTCAGACGCTTAACACAAAAACTAGCCATGTGACCTTGGGCAAGTCACTTAACCCCAATTGTACTCTAAAAAGAAAAAAAATAAGAGGAATTGGTGGCAATACGATAAATGATGGTATAGAGCAATGTTCTCAGATTCTTTTGGGTCCAAGCAATAATTCAGAGATATAAAAATTCACCCCCTAAGCATCAGTAGTTTTGAACACAGTTATTTAGCAAATTAATTTTATTAAAGCATAATGCAAATTCCATGATAACATAACACCTCTCTCCAACCCTGAATTCACTCTTTGTTGAATAAATATAGATTGAATAGGAAGAATAAATCTTCATTGGAAATATCCACATATTCAGAAAATGTGGACAATTACACATGAGAGTATGCTCACGCAGGAAATATAAATCATAAGGTCACAATAATGGAAAGGCAGCTCATGTATGATACATTGCAAAGCTGCTGATCTACCACCCAGAATTCTTTCCCACCATTCCCTGATAAATATGGCTACCCCTTTATCTAGTCATCAACTACAGCTCCTTTTAAGGTCCCCTGCTATCACTAAGCAATATCTGCTAGTGATGTTATGGTTATAGCTCTTTCATCAGCATTACTAGATACCTCTGCCACCCACTGTGCGGATACTGTGGTTGATACTTGGCCCTTCCCCCCAACCCCCCCACCTGGCCAGTAGTCATTTCATCTACTGGCTCTTCCAGACTTCTGTGTCCCAGCTGTAGCTTTCAACTTAGAGTGATGTCCCATGTATAACTTTCAGCCTAGACAGAAGGAGAAGAAGCACTATATTACTTTCTGGCTAGTCAGTGTTTTCTAATTCCCATACATGCTATACAGAATTCTGCAGTATGGAATGAGTGGAGAAATGCAAAAATATAAAGAAGAGAGGAGAGGATATAGGAATTTGTACTCTAGCATGGGAAATATGGTGAATACACCCCAAATAAATGTAAGTACACAATCAAGACGGGTCAATTAATGTCCTGCTATAATGATGCATTATCAATTGAGCTACTTTGCCAGAAGAGGCATTTTAGGATGGAATTTGAATGAAAAGAGACATATCATTGATTGGATAAACATTTAGAACTATAAGTGACTTTATTTATTTTTTGTGTTTTGGAGAGCATTTGGGGTTAAGTGATTTGCCCAAAGTCACATGGCTAGTAAGTGTGTTAAGTGTCTGAGGCCAGATTTGAACTCAGGTCCTCCTGACTCCAGGAACAGTGCTCTATTCACTGCACCACCTAGCAGCCCCTGTAAGTGACATTAGAGGCTATATAGGCCAACTCCTGATTTTATAGATGTTGCACTGGAGGCCCAGAGGGTTAAGTGAATTGCACAAGGTGACATAGATAGTAAGAAGTAGAACCAGGATTTGAACTGAAATCATCTGTTTTTAATCCTGCACATTTTCTACTGCATTAAATGGATTGGCAGTGATCATAGGAAGAAGCCTTTCAGAAAGCTATAATAACCAATATATGAGCATCTAGGAGATGCAGTTGAAAGAGTGCTAGGTCTGGAGTTGGGAAGACTAGTCTTCCTGAGTTCAAATGTGACCTCTGACACTTACTAGCTGTGTGACCCTGGGCAAGTCACTTAACCTTGGCAAATGAAAAGAAATGGCAAACCACTCCTATATTTTGGTGAGAAAACCCCAAATGGGGTCACAAAGAATCAGAAATGATGGAAAAAATGACTGAATGATAATTAATGCAAGGGCCTTTGAAAATCTTAGCAGACAGATCCTGTGTAAGTTCTAAATATTTCAGATGTACATCAGCTTTTATGACAAGTCCAAAGGAAGCATTGATGCTGATATATCTCAGAAATTAAAGGACAACAAAGGCTAGTCTGAGCATTGGGGTTAAAGACATTTCAGGAAAGAGACTGTAACTGAATTAAATTTATTGTTAAATGTCTGACATGAATGCCTTATATGACCTAATAATACTTTCTTTTCTTTTTTTATTTTAATTTCTTTCTTTCTTTTGTAAGACAGTGTTATTTTCCCCCCCAATTACAGGTCAGGACAACTTTTAATGTTTATTTTTACAAAATTTTGAGTTCCAAATTTTTTCCCTCCCTTATACCCTCTCCTCTTCTGAAAATGGTAGGCAATTTGCTGTAGCTTATACAGGTTCTATCATGTAAAACATATTTCATTATTAGTCACAGTTGTGAAAGAAAAAACAGATGAGAAGGAAAAAACATGAAAAAGAATAAAGTAAGGGAAAACATGCTTTTATATGTATTGATTCTATCAGTTCTTTAAAAAAAATTAAATGTATTTATTCATTTTTAGTTTTCAACATTAATTTCCACAAGATTTTGAGTTACAAATTTTCTCCCCATCTTTCCCTACCCACACCCCAATACAGTGAACCTACTGAATACCCCTTCCCTCAATCTGTTCTCTCTTATATTCTTCTCCATCCCCCACCAGCTTTCTAGAATGGCAGTCTGTAACCCAGTGCTTGTATATTTTATTTCCCAGTTGCATGTAAACAAAAAACAATTTTTAACACTTGTTTTTAAAGCTTTTATTTCCAGATTCTTTCCTTTCTTCTCTCTTCACTCACCCCCACTGGGAAGACAAGTAATTCAATACAAGTTTTCCATGTGTAGTTACACTAAATGTTTCCCTAGTAGTTATATTGTGAAAGACTAACCATATTTCCCTCCATCCTATCCTGCTCCCCACTTATTCTGTTTCCTCCTTTGACCCTGTCCCTTTTCAAAAGTGTTTGCTTCTAACTACCCTCTCCCTCAATCTGCCCTCCCTTCTATCACTCCCTTGTTATTCCCTACCCCTTACTTTCCTGTAGGGTAAGATACTCAAATGAGTGTGTATGTTGTTCCCTCCTTAAACCAAATCCAGTGTCAGGAAGCTGAACCAATTCCCTTTCGCCTTTGTTCTCTTCTCCTCCATTATAACAGTTTTCTCTTGCCTCTTTTATATGAGATAATTTACCCTATTCTATCTCTCACGTTCTCCTTTACACAATATATTCCTCTCTCACCTCTTAATTTTATTTTTTAGATATCATCCCTCTATATTCAACTGATCCTGTTCCCTCCGTCTATGTATACACACATATACACACATTCATGTGTATATTTATATACACTTACACCATCCCATACATACAAACACACACACACACACACACATAAATTCCTTTCAACTATCATCATACTGATAAAAGTCTAATGAACTACAACTATTATTTTTCCATGTTGGAATGTAAATAGTTCAGCTTTAATAAGTTCCTTATTATTTCTTTTTCCCGTTTACCTTCTCATGCTTCTCTTGCTTTGAGTATTTGACAGTCAATTCTGTTCAGCTCTTTTTTTTCCCTCAAGAGTGCTTGAAATTCCTCTATTTCATTGAATGACCATATTTTCCCCTGAAGCATTCTACTCACTTTTGCTGGGTACATGATTGTTGGTTTCAATCCAAGCTCTTTTGACCTCCATAATATATTCCAAGCCCTCATATTCTTTAATGTAGAAGCTGCTAGATCTTGTATTATCCTGATTGTGTTTCCACAATAGTAAAATTTTTTCTTCCTGACTGCTTGTAATATTTTGTCCTTGACCTGGGAACCCTGGAATTTGGCTATAATATTCCTAGGAGTTTTGGGTTTTTTTGGCTTCTTTTTCAAGAGGCAATTAGTGAATTCTTTCAGTTTCTATTTCACCCTCTCAGTCTGCAATATAAGGGCAATTTTCCTTGAGAATTTATTGAAGGATGATTTCTAGGCTCTTTTTTGATCATGGATTTCAGATAGTCCAATAATTTTTAAATTGTCTCTCCTGGATCTGTTTTCCAGGTCAGTGCTTTTTCCAATGAGGTATTTCACATGGCCTTCTCTTTTTTCATTTGTTTGGATCTGTTTTATAGTATCATGATTTCTCATAAAGTCATTAGCTTCAATTTGCTCCAATCTAATTTTAAAGGAATTATTCTCTTCAGAGAGCTTTTGAAATTCCTTTTCCATCTGGTGAATTGAGTTTTTTAAAGACATTTTTCTCCTCATTGGCTTTTTGGGCCTCTTTTGCCATTTGAATTAGTCTATTTTTCAAGGTGTTATTTTCTTCAGTATTTCTTTGGGTCTCTTTTAACAGGCTGTTGACTCACTTTTCATGATTTTCATGCATAATTTTCATTTCTCTTCCAAATTTTTCCTCCACTTCTCTTACTTGATTTTCAAAATCCTTCTTGAGCTCCTCCATGGTGTATAACCATTTCATATTTCTCTTGAAAGCTTTTGATTCAGGAGTTTTGACTTTGTTGACTTCTTCTGGTTCCATGTTTTGGTCCTTTATGTGCCCAAAAGAGGATTCTATCATCTGCTTTCACTTCCTCTGCTTGCTCATCTTGCCAGCCAATGACTTGACTTTTAAGCTCTTTGCCACGGTAGAACTCTGCTTCCAGAGTGGAGAGAGCTGTGTCCCAAACGGCTGGTGGTCTTCATAGCTGCCAGAGCTATGAGGAGGGTGCCCTCTCTACAGCCACCACGAACTCTGGCACACTGGTCTTCCTTATCCCAGGACTACCACCTAGGACTGTGACCCATATGGTCCCTCTATGGTCTACAAGCCTGGAGCAACAGAGGCAGCTATGCAGCAGCTGCTCTAGCTACCGTGCCTTTGCCACCTTGCACCCAGGGCTGTGCTCTTCTGACTGTGCTCTTCTATCACTCAGTTCCAACAGAGTTCCCCACTAACTTTTTACTTTCTCGTTGGTGTCTATGTGTTGAGAAGTCTGGAAATTTCCACAGCTGCTGGTGATTCACTACTCTGAAATCTGCTCTGGCTGGTCTCTGCCGCTAGTCAGGCTGCCCCAAGTCTGGGCCCAGGAGGCTCATGCGGGATGGCTCTTGGCTCTTGGATTCCTTTTGGTCTGCTAGACGACCTTCAGCAGAAGATTTATTTATCTCTGTCACTTTGTGGGTTCTGTAGCTCTAAAATTTGTTCATCTTTTTTTTTTTTTTACTAATATTGGAAATGTTTGGAGCAGCAGCTGAAGCCAGTTCCTGCTTTTACTCTGCCATCTTTGTTTTTTTTTTTTCTTTTGGAGGGCAGTTGAGGTTAAGTGACTTGCCCAAGGTCACACGGCTAGTTTTTTTGTGTTAAGTATCTGAGATCGGATTTGAACTCAGGTACTCCTGACTCCAGGGCCGGTGCTCTATTCACTGCACCACCTAGCCGCCCCTGCCATCTTTGTTTATCAGTTCTGCATATGGATGTGGATAGCATTTTCCTTCATGAATCCTTTGTACTATCACATTCCATCACATCACACTATGTAGAATCACATCATTGTGATGCTGAGAAGAACTCAGTCATTCATAGCTGATCATCCCACAATATTGCTGATACTACAAAGGATGTTTTCCTGGTTCTGCTCATTTCAATTTGCTTCACTTTGTACAGATAATTGCTGTTTTTTTTCTTTTTTTTTTGAGGGCAGTTGGGGTTAAGTGACTTGCCCAAGATCACATGGCTAGCTTTTGTGTTACGTGTCTGAGGCTGGATTTGAACTCAGATCCTCCTGACTCCAGGGCCGGTGCTCTGTTTACTGCACCACCTAGCCACCCCTCTATTTCCTGTTTTTTTTTTCTTCTGAAATCCACTTGGTCATCATTTCTTATTGCACAACAGTGTTAAATTACATTAATGTATCACAGTTTGTTCAGCCATTCCTCAGTTGATGGACATCCCTTCAATTTCCAATATTTCATCATGATGGAAAGGGCTTCCATAAATGCTTTTGCACAGGCATGTCCTTTCTCCTTTTCATAATCTTTTTGGGATATAGACCTAGTAGTGAAGTTGCTGGATCATAGGGTATACACAGTTAGGCTGCCCTTTGGACATAGTTACAAATTGCTCTCCAGAATACATGCATCAGTTTACAATTCCACCAACATTTAACATTTTACTTTTTTTCCTATTTGCCAACCTTATAGCTATGAGGTGGTACCTCAGAGTTGTTTTAATTTGCATTTCTCCAATCCATAGTGATTTAGAGCATTTCTTTATATGCTAATAGATAATTTTGATTTCTTCTTCTGAAAGCTGCCTGTTCATATCCTTACTTATACTCTTATAAATTTAACTCAGTTCTCTATATATTTGAGAAATGAGGCTTTATCTGAGATAATTACTGTAATAATTTCTTCCACAGTTTTCTACTTTCCTTATAATCTTGGTTGCATTTTTTTTCATTTGTGCAAAAGCTTTTAAATTTAATATAATCAAAATGACCTGTCTTACATTTGATCCTCTCTTCCTTGTTTGGTCATGAAGTCTTCCCTTCTCTATACATCTGACAGGTAAATTATTCCTTGCATTTCTTTTCTTTTCTTTTTTTTGGAGCGGGGGAAGGCAGGGAAATTGGGGCTAAGTGACTTGCCCAAAGTCACATGGTTAGGAAGTTTGTGAAGTATCTGAGGCTGGATTTGAACTCAGGTCCTTCTGACTCTAGGGCCGGTGCCCTATTTACTGCACCACCTAGCCACCCCAAAATTCCTTGCTTTTCTACTTTGCTTATGGGATTACCCTTTCATTCTATTGACCTTATCTTGGTATATGGTATGAGATGTTCATATGTGCCTAGTTTGTGCCCTATAGTTTCCTTGTTTTCCCAGAAGTTTTCATCAAATAGTGAATTCTTATACCAAAAGCTGGAGTCTTTGGGTTTATCAAATGTAGATTATGATAGTCTTTTGCTACTGTGGCTTGTGTACCTAATCTGTTTCACTAATTCAACTCTCTATTTCTTAGCCAGTACTAGGTACTTTTGATGATTACTGCTTCATAATATAGTTTGAGATCTAGTATTACTAGGCTACCTTCCTTTATATTTTTTCATTAATTCCCTTGATATTCTTGACCTTTTATTCTTCCAGATTATTTTTGTTGGCCATATAAAAAATGCTGATGATTTATATGGGTTTATCTAATATCCTCCAAATTGACTAAAGTTGTTAATTGTTTCAAGTAGTTTTTTACTTGATTTTTTGGGGTCCCCTATTTACCATCTTATCATATGCAAAGAGTGATAGTTTTGTTTCTTCATTGCCTGTTCTAATTCTTTTCATTTGTTTTTCTTCTCTTCTTGCTATAGCTGACATTTCCAGCTTCATGTTGAATAATAATGGTGATAATGGGCATTGTTGCTTCACCCTTGATCTTATTTGGAAGGCTTCTAGGTTATCCCCATTACAAATAATGCTTCCTGATAGTGTTACAGATACTGCTTATCATTTTAAAGATCACTGCCTTTATTCCTATGTTCTCTGGTATTTTTAATAGGAATAGGTGCTGCATTTTTGTCAAAAGCTTTTCCAGCATCTCTTGTGATAACCATATGATTTCTGTTCGTTTTGCTATTGATGTGATCAATTATCGTGATAGTTTTTCTTAAACAACCCTGCAACTCTGGTATAAATTCTACCTGGACATAGTATATAATCCGTGTAATATATTGTTGTAATCACCTTGCTATTATTTTGTTAAAAATTTTTGCATCAATGTTCATTAGGGAAATTGGTTAACAATTTTCTTTCTCTGTTTCGGTTTTTCCTTGTTTAGGTATCAGCACCATATTTGTGTTATAAAAAGAGTTTCGTAGAACTCCACCTATTTTCCTAATAGTTTATATAGTATTGGAATTAATCATTCTTTAAATGTTGGGTGGTGGGGGTTTTCCTTCGTTATCAAAGATGACCAAAACGATATCATTATTCTGGAGTCGTCACAGTGTATCCGACTGTGACTGTTCAGACTAACACAAGTTTTTTGCTTTCTATTTCTTCCTGTAACTCACTTAGCTTCTTTTTTTTTTTTTTTGCTTTTTGGAGGGCCGTTGGGGTTAAGTGACTTGCCCAAGGTCACATGGCTAGTTTTTGTGTTAAGTGTCTGAGGCAACTCACTTAGCTTCTTTAAGAATTTGGATGCTATACCCCTTGATGCATATATGATTAGTATTAATAATAATTTGTTGTCTATGGTACCTTTTAGCAAGATGTAATTTCCTTTCTTATTTCTTTTAATTAGGTCTATTTTTGCTTTTGGTTTGTTTGAGATCAGGACTGCTACCCCTGCAGTTGCTTTTTATTTTTACTTCAGTTGAAGTCTAATAGATTCTGCTCCAACTCCTTATCTTGTCTCTGTGTGTTTGTCTCTGTTTCAAGTATGTTTCTTGCAAACTTTTTAAATCTACTGTTATATGCTTCTGTTTTACGGGAGTGTTCATTGCATTCACATTCACAGTTATGATTCCTAACTGTATATTTCCCTTCAGTTTATTTCCCTCCTCTTTGTCCACCAAGCACACCATTCCATCTTTCCCTCCACTGCAATAAGTTTTAAGTTCCTCTTCAGGTGAAATAATTTACCCCATTCTAACTCTACCTTCCAGGGTACTCCTCTTTTACATGCCTTAAATAGTTTTTATACTCTTCCCTCAGCTTCACCTTATACCCTTATTTTCTATCTATGTATATTCTTTCTAGCTGTACTATTAGTGGTACAATTTTTAAGAATTACAAGTATCATCTTTACATGTAAGGATATAAACAGCTCAGCTCCATTGATTCCCTTCTGTTTCCACTTCCATTTTTTTCCCTATTTTTGCCTTCTCTTGGGTCTTGGTATTGGAGATCAAATTTTAATTCTGGTCTTCTCCTTATGAAAGCTTGAAATCCTTCCATTTCAATGAATGATCATTTTTCCCTTGATATAGTATGCTTAATTTTTCTGAGTAAGTAATTCTTGTTTGTAGTCCTGGCTCCTTTGTCTTCTGGAATATCATCTTCCATGACTTTAAATCTTTTAATTTTGTAGCTGCTGAGATTTGTGTAATTCTGATTGTGGTTTCTGCATAGAAGAATAATTTCTTCCTAGCTACTTGAGATATTTTTTCATTGACCTGATAGTTGAGAAATATGGTTATAATGTTCATTGGACTTTTTATTTTGGCATCTCTTTCCTGAGGTGATCAATGGATTTTTTTCAGTGCCAATTTTGCCCTCTGCTTCCAGGGTATCAGGGCAGTTTTCTTTGAAAGATGAAGTTCAGGTCCTCTTCTTGATGGCAGCTTTCAAGTACTTAAATGATTGTGACATTTTCTCTCCTGGATCTATTTTTCAGACCTGTTGTTTTTGCAATGAGATATTTTACATTTTATTTTTTTTCATTCTTTTTCATTTGCTTGATTGATTCTTGATGTCTCATGGAGTAATTAGCTGCCACTTGCCCAATTCTAACGTTTAAGAAGTTGTTTTCTTAAGTTAGCTTTTGTGCTTACTTTTCCATTTGACCATTTCTACTATTTAAATAGCTGTTTTATTTATCCAAGCTATTGACTCTTCCTTCCACTCCACAATCATCTTTCATTAATTTTATTTATTTTCCCAATTTTTCTTCTACCTTTCTTATATGTTTTTTAAATTCCTTTTTCAGCTCTTCCATCAGTTCTTTCTGGTCTTAAGACTACATCCCATTATTGTTTGGGACTTTACCCATAAATATTTTGACATTGTTGTCCTCTTCTGAGTTTGTGTCTTGATCTTCCCTATCACCATAGTGACTTTCTATGATTAGATTATTATTATTTTGTTTTTGTTGTTTTTTGCTCATCTCCCTTGACCTTTTTCCTTTCTTTTAAATTTGAGCTCTGCTCTTGGGGTGGAAGGGATATTAGGCTCCGGATGTTTACCTGGTGTTGTGCTAGGATTGCCCTGAGGCCCACAGGGGAAACTTGTGTCTGGTGCTGAACTGAGGGAATGGTATGGGGAGTGACTGGCACTGCATCTTACCTGATACTAATGCAGAGTCCTAGTGCTGAGGTCAGTGAATGTTTCTATGCTTCTTTGGTGCTACATTGAAGAATGTGTTAGCCTTGGAGACCATCTGTTGGAGACCATCATTGGAGACCGTCTGTTTCCGCAGAGCCATGCTGAAGCACATGATGGTTCTTGGAGTTTGGAGTCTGCCCATTCCCCTGGCTATGCTGAGGCATGTGGGGAATTCTCAGGTTGGCATTTGCCTACTCTAATGTACTGGGGCTCAGGATCTTCTGAGGTAAAGATTGCTATTGGCTTGCTGGAATGCTTCCTGTCCCAGAATGCTCTTTTACTGGGGTGAGGCAGACCTTTCCTGCTGATCTTCTAAGTTTCTTGGACTATAGGATTGCTTTATCCCATCTTTTTATTGGTTCTGCTATTGCAGGATTTGTTTTGGGTTGTTATTGTATGTATGTTTGGAGGTGAATATGGGAGAGTTAAGGCAATTTGCTGCTTTCTCCACCCTCTTGGCTCCCTGAAGTCCTTCTCCCAGTAGTACTTTCTGATATTTCTTGGCCCTTTTGGCTCATAAATTTCCCTGAAGTTTCTCTCTCCACCATCAGGGACTTTGGAAAGGCCTGTTTCTAATAGGTTCCAAAATCTGCCATTGGTTTGCTCTTTGTTGAAATAACGTGGAAGAAGCAGATGCTTTTGTACCTTTTTGAATTAAGTATTCCTCCAAGGTTTCTGGGTAGCAGCCGAGCTATTGCATACTGAGTGAGAGTAGGTAAGATCACAGCATGAGGTGCTAATGCTGCGTGTTGGGGCAGAGCACTTTTGGATTTTTATTTTGTTCCAAGTTGACAGCTGACAGTGCTGGATCCATCTAACAAAACTTCTTGTTCTTTGCTTTAATTCTGAGTATTCAGGGCATTAATTAAAGGCTCCTTCTAACCTCATTCAGAGAAATTCTGTCAGAAAGAGCGTTGCCATCAGCAGAAATGTGTCATCACTCAGTACTGGCGTGATAGAAGGAAAATACCAATAAGCCCATTAAACAAAACAGGAGCTAACAGGCAGTAAGACAAATTTCCTAGATAAGGACCATTTCACCACAAATCCTCATTGATATTTTTAAGGTTACACTTGATTTGTGCATATAAAGCATGTGCAAACAAGAACAGAATCTAATAATTCAGAGAGCAAGAATGAAATGTGACAACCTTTTCATGAAGAAAAGAGGGGAAAGAAATCAATCGCTTATTCTGTTGTGTTAAGAAAAAATGAATTGACTTATTAAAAGAAAACTTTACTGTAGTTAGGAAGAAGCTTCCTTAAAATAGGGAGAGTGAGAGAGAAATAAGAGTGGTTTATTAAAGACTTACTTAGGATTATATGACATGATATCCTGGAAAAAGAATGGACTAGGAAGCCAGGTTTATGGTTGGCAAATGACACATTGGGTAGTTTTAAGCAAGCTATTTAACCTTTCTGTGACTCAAATTATCCACAGTTTGAAAATGGCAAACCTATTATCATCATCAAAAGCTTTCACTATAAAAGCAGCCCAGGTACGGGCCTCTATTTGGTAGTGTGCTGTACAAATCAAGTTAGCTGTGGCCCTGTACCAACTAGGAATTTACGCTAAAAGGCAAAAATCTTGACCCATATGGATGCATCAAAAGGCAGAGTCATCTGGGATATTGAACAGCATGGGCAATTTGTTGTATTATGTGTAAGTATTAGTGTAAGTTATTTTCTGAAATAAAAACTGAAATATGATTGTTTTATGTCAGAAACAGATACAGTGGTAATGTAGGGATATGTAGAACGTATCATCTCATCTTCAGTTATTTGGTTAAATATCTTAGAGAAGGTACACTTTATTAATGCTGAGGGAAAGAAGAGGGGGATTGATGGGAGTGCATAGGAAAAGTTGTACTGATATCCTTTGGATTTCTTTTCATATGGAATTTTAATTGGTAGGCTAAGAACAATTAGAAGCATGACCGGATAGACTATACTCAATTAATGTTAGTAGTTCCTTTGCTCTAAATCTCCCTTGATAGAATAAAAGCTTCTTGAAGGCAGGGACTACTTTTTTTTTTTTAATCCCAAGTGTCTAGCATGGTGCTGGGTACATAGTAAGCACCGAAGAAATTCCGGGTAATTGATTTACTGTTGACTCTAGGTCATACTTCATGACTGAAGCATGCACTGTTTCAGAAATTTAGGATTGGAATGTACCAGAACAGGACCTCTTTGACTGATGACATTCAAATTTTCTTCCTCATTCTGTAAAAAAGGGAAAGATTTCTCTTAAGTCTTCACACACTTTGTCTATTTCTCCATAGTGTGGACAGGAGACTTCAGGGTGCTTTTTTTTTTTTTTTTTTTTTGCTTTTTGGAGAGGGGAAGGCAGGACAATTGGGGTTAAGTGACTTGCCCAATGTCACATGCTATTAAGTATTAAGTGTCTGAGACCAGATCTGAACTCAGGTCCTCCTGACTTCAGGGCCGGTGCTCTATTCACTGAGCTACCTAGCCGTCCTTAGGGTGCTTTTTTAAGGACTTTAGTTCTGTCTGGAAACTTAAGATTTAAGAACAAAAGACATCAGATAAAATACTATAATTATCCCAGGGACTTTAATTGTTAACTTGGAAGTTGTAAGTTATGAGACAGTTTTTATATAAAACAAGATGGAATGTTTTGAGATTGTTTCTATGTCTAACTCTATTCAGTAAAAATTAATTCATTTAGATTCAATTCAACAAGCATTTATTAAGTGCCAGAAACCTTGCTATGTGGTTGAGATAAACAAGAAAAAAAATTGATAAAAGAAAAATAACAGTACCTGCCCCCAGGAAACTTACATTGTGGGGATTGAATCATTGTCTGGTTAGTATAAACAATATTAATAATCTAACAAAATAATTTAGTACTCAAAAAATTAACTTTTTGGATATAAATTATCTAGTTTAACAGCCTGTATCAATCAAATTAATATGACAATTACTGAGTTTCTGTTGTGCCTGGCAATACTCTCTAAGTCTTTGTTATATAATGCTAACATTGAGACAAATTCAAGCCAAAACAGTCATCTTAAATTATCAGAAGAAACAAGAAACTATATATAATATATTTTGAGAAAGATTAAGCAGATTGCAGAGATCATGGTGATAACATTTTCCAATGCCTTTAAAGGCAGGAATCAACTTCAAGAGTCATAGCTTCTATTGCAACATTTGAGAAAAAAAGCTACATTTAGTCAATATATGGAACCCCACATGTATTAAGAAAAGAGCTTCATTTATCTTTCCTGCTGACACATTAGACAATGTTAGTCTCATTCCTCATGTGACTACAGTTTACAAAAGATATAAATTGTAAATTTTGAAAATGACTCATTAAGAAATGTCCAAAGTTTGTGTCAAATTGTCTGATGTTAATTTCTAGTTTTATTTTCAACAACTATCTCTGGGCTTGGCCCTTCCTGTCCTACTGTGCCCCACAGTGAGCTGCAACACATTTATTAAAGGTAGTTGAGATAAACTTCTTGAAGCCTTGAATTTCTTTTAAATTGTATCAACCTCATTTTTTTTTCAACTTTATCTCTGAATCAAGTATAACACTGACTTTCCACATTAGCTTCCACTTCTGAAACTGAATCCAATTCATCACAGGCATTGTAAAGGAGATAAAAGCAACAATTTAGGACAGGTCAGAAGCAGCTCTTCCTTATCTGTGCTGTTTTAAAAGGCATAGATCGCAGGGAGTCAAGATGAGCTGTTACCACTACCACCCCGCTGATCCAGTGTGACCCATAAAGTAAGTTAAAAAGTCCTTGGAAAAGGCCAATGTGTGTCTCCTTTTCTATTTACTTGAACTATTCAATGTTAAAACCCAGAATGAAATATATGTATTATAAGAAATACCATTTTTGGACATTTCAAAAACACTGTAGGCGAACAGATTTTTTTTTCACTCCTGTTCACAAATTTGGTTTCAAACATGTTCTAACTTATCTGCATATATATATTTTGATCTAACCTCCCTGTTCTCCAAAAACAAAACAAAACAAAAAAACAAACCTCTCACCCAGGAAAGACAAATTGTGTTCTCTGGTAGAAACCTTGAGCTCTTCCATAAACAGACATTATTAGGGAGAAAATTAAGAAAAGGTGTATTAGAAAGAACATTTCTTTGATTGGCCTTCAGTAAGATAAGTCTCAGGTTTAAAGACAAGACAAAGGTTTAGTTTTGATTTTTTGGTTATTCTTCATTTATTGTTTCCATCCATCTGGTTTTAAATATATTTGGAATTTAGCCCCAAGACACATGACCTTGATGATTGCATTAAAGAAATGGCTGAGGGAGATGGGTAGATATGAAGAACTAAAAATACTGAAATGTGGATGATTTCTTATTAAAAATGTCAATTTCTTGCATTTAGTATATTGTGATAGGAAGAATATTTGATTTGGAGCCAGAGGAACAGAGGTGAAATCCCACCTCTCTTCCTTCCTGCTTGGTTATTGATGGGCTTAAACTCTCTGGACCTCATTTTTCTTAACTGTAAAATGATGGCATTAGAATAAATTGCCTCTAAGTGCACTTTAAGATCTAAGTCTATGATTCCACTACCTTATGACTTTTTGTTGAAATCAGAAATAAATATTTTTTCTGTGAAAAAATAGTATCATACATTCATTTTAAATAGATAGAAGAGAAGTAACTGCTGCTTTACTTATATGCCCTCTAAAGACTCAATTATGTGGGGCAGCTAGGTGGTGCAGTGAATAGAGTAATGGGTTTGAATCAAGAAGACTAATTTTCCTGAATTCAAATCTGGCCTTGGACACTTACTAGCTGTGTGATCCTGGGCAAGTCACTTAACCTTGTTCCTCATTTGTACAATGAGCTGGAGAAGGAAATAAACTATTTCAGTATCTTTGCCAAGAAAACCCCACAATATTTCAAAAAGAGTGGACATGCCTGAAACAACTCAACAACATGTATTATATGTACATATGTATGTATAATTTTTTGGATATTTACATATAAAATATATATGTCTGTGTAAATACACACACATATAGTATGTGTGTATCTCCAGACCAATTCCTAAAGGCCTTGATAACTTAGAAAGGATTGACATCTTGCATTAATGAGATTGTTCCTATTGATTAAAGCATAGATCCTCGAAGTATTGTTGTATGAACGATATGATTACTACTATTGTCATATGATTCAAGCACCTTTGAGAAAATGGTTACTTTTCTATTTGTAAGTGATCCATAGTCTTTTGTCAAAATAGGAGGTATAGGAATCAATTGAATAAAGGGTTATGATCCCTTGTGATGAATGGGATATAGATTTGTATGTAGAAATTAATGGATGAATAAACATTTATTTAACACTTACTGTCTGCAAAAGTACTGCTTTAGATGCTAGAGATAAACCTGAAAAAAGCTGACAGTCTCACTTTCAAAAAGCTCCTATTCTAATAGGGAAGAAAACACACATGAAACTCAGTCAATCACGTAACCAGCAAACATTTGTTAAGTGCCTACTATGTGCCAAGAGCTGTGCTAAGCACTGAGGATACAAATATGTTAAAAGAGTCCCTGTCCTAAAGGAATTTACAGACTAATGGGATAAAACAATATATGCTTTATTTTATTTTAATTTATTTTCTTGATTACATCATTCATTTCCACAAGGTTTTGAGTTACAGATTTTCTCCCCTTCTTTCCCCTGCCCCCAAGCCCAAAACAGTGATCCCATCGCAAAGCCCCTCCCACAATCTGCTCTCTTCTACATCCTCCTCCAACGCCCCTCTAACTTTCTGGTATGGCAGGGAGGGTCTCCCTACCCCCGTCCCTGCACATCTCATTTCCAAGTTGCATGTAGTTAATAATAATTATATGTATATATATATATATATATATATATAT
>CM053600.1:85530215-85549418 GCA_028646575.1 Pseudocheirus occidentalis
CCTAATTGTGTTTCCACAGTATTCAAATTGTTTTCTCTTGGCAGCCTGTAATATTTTCTCTTTGACTTGAGGGTTCCTAAACCTGGCCATAACATTTCTAGGAGTTTTCTTCTGGGGATCTTTTTGAAGAGGTGATCGGTGAATTCTTTCAAGTTCTATTTTGCCCTCTGATTCTAAAATATCAGGGTAATTTTCCTTGAGAATTTCTTGAAAGATGCTTTCCAAATTCTTTTTTTGATCATGGTTTTCACGTAGACCAGTAATTTTCAGATTGTCTCTCCTGGCTCTATTTTCCAGGTCAGTGGTTTTTTCAAGGAGATATTTCACATTGCTTTCTATTTTTTCATTTTTTTGTAACTCTTTAATAGTATCTTAGTTTCTCATAAAATCATTAGCTTCCACTTGCTCCACTCTAATTCTGGAGGAATTATTCTCTTCAGAATACTTTTGAGACTCCTTCTCCATCTGGGAAATTCGACTTTTTAAGGCATTCTTCTCCTCATCGGCTTTCTGGGCCTCCTTTGCCATGTGAGTTAATTTGCTCCTTAAGGTGTTGTTTTCTTCAGTCAGGTTGTTGACTCTCTTTTCATGACTTTCTCGCATCATTCTCAGTTCTCTTTCTAATTTTTCCTCCACTTCTCTCATTTGATTTTCAAAGTCCTTTCTAAGTCAATCCATAGCTAGTAGGCATTCTTCCAGTGTTTTGGAAGCATTTGGTGTGGGAGTTCTGACTATGTTGTCTTCTTCCCGCTATATGTTTTGATCCTTTTTGTCTGCAAAAAAGGATTCTAGAGTTTTATTGCTGTTGTTACTCTGCTTTCTTTTCCTCATGTTGGCCAGTCTATCAATTGCTTGTTTTTTTAGCTCTGTAGAACTCTACTTCCTGGGGGGGGGGGAATGCTCTGTCCTAAATCACTGGGGCCTTCACAACTGCCAGAGCTATTAGTGGGGTGCTGCAGCCCCCCCAGCTTTGGCTCACTGAAAACACACCCCAGGACCACCACTCAAGACCACGATCCAGATCCAGGCCGCTCAACGCAAGAGCCCTTGGCCCTGATCGATTGCCTCAGGCCCCCTGCTATCTGCAGGCCAGGGGTTCTGAAGCAGCCTAGTGGAGGCTGCTGCTGCTTTCAGCCATTTGTGCTGCCACAGCCAGCCTCGCTCTGCTTCCTTGCCCTGGGAGCAGTTTGGCCGGACTGCTCTTCTCTCCCAAATTTAGCAAAATCCACTGACCTTTCTTTTAGCCTTCTTTCCTCTGTCCTGATAAATGTGGGAACTGTGTCTGCAGTACCACCGATCTGCTCTCCTATATATTTGGCTCAGCCTGACTGCCCCGGGGGCGTAGCCAGGCTGGGGTTTTGGGCTAGGCCGGCTATGGCTCCCAGACTGCTGTGATGAGCTCCACCTGCTGAGCTGCCTGCAACAACAGATGCATTTTCTGTATTTTGGAGAGTTGTGGAGCTCTAAAATCTGTTTAGAGTCATATTTTATGGGTGTTTAGGGTGGCTGTGTGGGAGATGCTAAACTTTGCTGCTTCTTCGTCACCATCATGGTTAAACAATATATGAAAGGATGCTAAAAAGCAGTAAGGGTGTAGGGATAAGGGGAAGGAAGGTCTCTGGCTTGGAAGGACTTGTTGGAGAAGTTCACAGGAGTATAGCTGGTTGAGAAATGAAGATATGGCTGTTGCCTCAGGTAGTCTCTTGAATGGAATTTGTGGGAGTAATTCTCCATGCAACCCTTATAATAGTAAGGGAATTTGAAGATCTTCACTGCCCCTTAATGGGCCTTAAGTGGAACTCAACAGGAGGGGTCTCATTGGGGGAAGTCTTGATTTACAGAAAGGACTGCATCTTTCATTGTAATTAGGCAATGGGTCATGAAGTTTGTGATGTCCTTTGACCCTGAAGCAGGGTATATGTACTCTGAGGTGAGGTTTTGCTTTCAGGCTCACTTATGGGAAGAGTTGTGTGATTTGGCCAGATGTGAAAGAATTTAGCAGGGTATGAAATGAAGAGAAGGTTCCAGTTGCAAGTCATATGTAAAGGTTCCATGGTACAGTGGCAAAGGAAAGAGCGATGTATCTTTTAACATGTCATTCCACTGATACAATCATATTAGTTTCTGATATTGAAATATTAGTTCCAAGTTCTTTGGTGGCAAGAACTTTCTTTTCTTAATCTTAGTTAGCTCTGCCTGCTGACAAAATGGGGGCTATAACACATCAGAAGTAGTTGCCAGGCCTCATCTCCACAGAGATTGCTTTCCTGGATGAAGACTGTAGGGGCTGGGATGGGTTAGGAGTAGGACTGGTCACCTGGAGTGGGAAGTTAGAGTGTTTTACTTGATTTGGGGATAATAGAGGGTAAAGTTTAAAAGGATTTCAATATTTCATGAGTTAATCACAACTAGGTTTAGTTCTAAACTGTGGGTGGGATGAGGAGTTGTTGCCAGAAAGTAATTCATGTGAATAATACCAAGGAGCTTAAATGGACTAAACTCCATTGAATCAGCAATCTGATATGCCAGTCAAAAAGCTAGTGCAATCTTATACTACATTAATTCAAATACAATATTTGGTGCAAGAAAGGTTACAATCCTGCTGTGCTTTTTTCCCAGGTCAGGCCAAATTGAGAATAATGCATCTGGTATGGGATCCCATATCTAAAATGAAATATTGATTAGCAACCTGAAACCTGTCCAGAGAAGGGTGACTAGGATGGTGAGGGAACTCAAAATCACATTTTAGTAGGATTAGATGAAGCAATTGAGGATGTTTCACCTGAAGAAGAAAAGACTTAGGTAGGAATGGGGGGAAGGGGCATATAATAGCGGTCTATATTGTAGAGTTTGTCAGTGTAGAAGAGTGATTAAATTTGTCTCTGAAGGACTAATAGGGAAAGCTTATACAGAAATAGATTTTGGCTCCACATAAGGAAACCTTTCAAATAATTTCAGCTGTCCAAAACTGGAATATATTGCCTCTACTTATCTTACCACAGCTCCTAAATGTTGGGAAACACATACAGTACACATACAACTTGAATCCAAATGTAGGCATTTGTGAAATCATTTCCCTTTCCTGTTATCTCCATCAAGCTTAGGGTTTTGGGGCCTGTGTGATTTCCTCTCCTGTTTTCTGCTTTATTTGACTTGGAGGGACATTTTTTTAGCTGATGTAGTCTGAGGATTCCAAGAAGCTTGCCTTCCTTTCGTCCTTCACCTCCCCCATCTAGGATAGGCTTATATATCCTATTGCACCTGGCATGTCTGAGATGACATGAATGAATGCCTCTGTACACCTTTAGCCATCTCTCTGTTTATCACCTGACAGCGCTGGCTGTCCCATCTCTCTTCTTGTCTTTCCTGTTCTAGCAAGAAGTCGCTTGTTAACCTTGACAGTGTCTCTCAGAGTGTTACCTATCAGGTGGGAGTTCTTTATCTTCACTGTGTTTGCCGTTGCCCAGAGACTAGACAAATCCACGTCAAAATTGACATAATGAGATAAAACCAGAGCATTTTGAGAAGCGAATTTCTTTTAACTCTGTATGGTAAATGCTGCCTTTCAGGAAGCAAATGGCCATTTTCTTTAGAAAATTTTCAAACTGATGTGAGCCCAGTGGGAATTGTAAACTGCTAGTGGGGATCCCAGAGTGATAAAATCCACAGGCTGTTGGCTTTTGAAATCATTTCTGAAGAGGTACATGCGTTTCTTCTAAAAGCATAGTGTGAGGGAGATATAAATATACTCATAAAACAGTTCCTACTACAATGCTCTGAATACTTCAAGCTTTCTCTTTACCTTCTACATTTTGGGTTATGTTATCTCAACTAGTAACTACTAGGAATTTCAAAGCCAATTCTATGAGTTTGTCATAGATTTCAAAATCGTATTAGCACCTCTAGGTTGTGGGGAAAGATGAAGTATGCCTTTAGGCCTTACTGGGTTGTTTTCAGTGTTTCTCAGACAGGATGTCACTTTGATCATCTATCTATAATTTTCCTGAATGGAAAAAAAGTGAGGCTTCTAGGGTTGGATTACATCATTCCCATTGAGGTACATGGAGAATTTCAAAGGCAGAGGCTGTCAATCACCAGGGCTTTTAGGAGTGCTAGAAGCTGAAAGACTGCAGACCACACAAGCAGTTTCTCCATGTTTTCTAACTGCTTGGTTAACAAAGGGGACTGGCCTCACGTGAGAGGAAAAAAAAATACTGTAGTAATACTCTGTCATTCATTACAAAGCCCAGTGGATCTCTTGGGTACCCAAAATAACTGATGAAAAAATATGACTTTCATAGGTTATTCAGGATGTGAATTAGAGCCACCTTTAGCATGAGGTTTCAAAATATATCTATCATATTAATTAAAGTTTCTCTGGATATTAGATTAAATTGAAGAAAATAACTGAGGGTAAAAATTATTTTTCCATGCCTCTAATTAATTATGTGTCGTAACAAGCAAATTAAATAATTACATATCCTTTTGCTTGGGTCATGGGCTTTGAGTTATTTTGCAAGTCTATACCAACTTTATTGAAATTGCACATTTGATCTCAGTAATTTAAAATAAATAATTTATCCTAGCATTAAGAATTTGTGTTAAAAAGACAATAAGTATCAAACCAGGATCTCTTTGAGATGAGAATCTGATTTTTAAAAAAAATTGTTTCTGTAATGTTACTAACTAGGACAGTGCCTATACACAGAAGGTACTAAGTGAGTGTTGCTGGACCATCAAAATTCTTTGATAAGGTATATAGGAGAAAACAATATTTGTCTAAAAAAAATTCCAAGAATAATATTCATATAAATGATGTGTGAAGGTGACTTTATAAGTGAAAAGACATTCTAATTAGACCCTACCTTTGAAAACTATCCTTGATAATTGACTTATGCAGTTTTTACATGTTTATAAAAAGGTAGAGTGGTTCAGTGGAAAGAAAAATGTACTTGCAGTCAGATAATTTGGTTTCAAATCTTGGTCATATTCCCTGGATGATTTGGGGCAAATTAAACATGGGCCTTCCTTTCCTCACATGGAATATGAGAGGTTAGACTAAATCATTTCTGCTCTTCCTTGCAGTTCAAAATTTGTGATCCTATGAACTCCTAAAGTCCCTTCATTTTTTATTCTAGACATCTATCAACTTTTCTTGCTCTTGGATAAATCAATCAACTGTCGTCCTTCCTCTTGACACTGATTGAAATAACTAGTTATTTGGACTCTGCCTATTCTGTTACCATGACAGAGAATGATGATGCATAAATTCACTTAGAACTTTCAGCTGTAACAATTTTGACACATTTCTACCAGCACATGTGTTGGAATAGACTTACATATCTTATCATCTGTATAACGATGTGACCCCCCCCATGCCACACACACAAAGAAACATTTGCTGAAGACACACCTTTGTGCAGATATGTATTTCTCAAAGGCAGGTATTCTCCACCAATTCCATCATTTTTTCATATTTTACTATATAGACATCAGAACTGACACAGAGGTATGCCTTAAGAAGAGTTTTAATTATTTGCTTGTTGCTATGAAAAAAAAATGACTGAATGGAAGTGTTTTTTTTATTGAAATGGAAATAGAAAACTTCAGGGTAACTCTGCATGAAAGCTTAGTAGAGGCAAATTGCATCTATGGGTAATTAGGGTACAACAATCCTTGCTCCCTGGTTTAGTACAATTTGGAACTAATGCAGATCTCAGCTGGTGCAGAGAACATTCTCATTGACTAAACAGCAGGGAGGAGGGCTTGAAGTTTTGCATATTATTCTATAGCGGCATTTAACAAGTCATGTCATTAATTGGAAGGAAAAAATATGGCTTATTCTTTAGGAGTGGCATCACTTGTAGTTATGATGCCAGGACCTTCCCAAGCAGTGGGAAGGCTTTAGAAAAAAAAATACAACATACATAGAAATCCAAAACAAGCCTTCACATAGTAGAGGTGGTTGTATATACATACTTAAAAACACACACACACACACAACATTACCTTTGGAAGAGCCTTTAATATTGAAAATGAGAATGTATTTGTAAATTAATAGACATAGCTTGGTAAAAATCATTTTCAAAGACTTGGTCCCCTTTTCAAGGACTTAAAAGGTCACTGGGAATACGAAAATCATGACAGATTGCTTGAAAGTTTGCAGTAAACACTGGTCTGAAAAGACTGTAACAATCTCCATCTGTTCAGTGCACACTTGAAAAGCATCTAGAGCTGAAACAGCAATACCAAATTACCTGTGATGACACTGCCTTTCTTCTGCTGGCTGTTTAATTTTTACTCTGTAGTTTGGGGAAGCAAAAAAAGTTGTGGTTTGACTATAAATATTTAATGCACGTGTGCGTGTGTATGTATGATACCTTCATATAGTTATATGACAACTGGCCAGTAAGTTCTATTTTCAATTGAATTTGGAAACCAACTGAACAATAGGGTACATTTTAATCTTCTAATATATGGAGTAACAAAATAAGAAGCTGGAGAGAGAGTGAACTTTCTGAAGTATAAACTTTTAGACAACAAAGATTTCCAGGCATGGTTTTCTGAAACATAACCAGAGAGAAAATTGGAATGTGTTGTAATGAATATAATAGCTGAGAAGGTAGTATATATTTTGAAAGAGGAAATCACATATAGGTGCTGTTATCTTAAATGCTTTAATTGCTTCATTTTTTGGATTGTATTTTTGTGTTTTAATCACACATTTACTGCAACTAAAGAATGGGATCTCTGTTGCTCATTGTCTTTATTTGCTGAATATTTTGCAAAAAAACGACATGTGAGAATAATCTCTTGCTCCTTGGGAAATAATTTCTTGCATATATAGAAAGGAAAGGGCCAGACATTTTGCCTAGCAGATGAGCTTGCTTAGGACTGAAGCCAATATGCTTGTGATTCTGACCCCACCCCCCCCACCAGTTGTAGTAGGAAAAGTGACAACAAAAGATCAGGTTGGTATGACATTGGTTTTAGGTTTGCAGAGTTCCTTTTTTTGTTTTTTAAATATTAAAATATTTAGGATAGCAAATGCAGAGCAATTAAGAGGATAGGGTTAGAATTTAGTTTCATCTTACTGAGGAATTACTTTGCATTTGTCATTAGTAAAATGCTATTATCTATTGTCCTACATTTACTGGCTCAAAGGAAGATATTATATTTTCCAGACGAGAATACTTTATAGGAAAAGTTCAGGAAGTCAGCCAGATCACAAATATCAGACTTCTGGAAGAGTATTGGTCCTTGAGTCATACATTATAAGTGAATGTGTTATCGTTACTTGTAAATTTGCAATTCTGCAAGATTTGAGTAGGAAGAATCAGGACCACTCAATACTCTGTACAGATACTGAAAGAGCTCAGAAGACTGTTGTTCTAAGGAGTGACATAAAAAGCATTTTTCTAGCATAAAGTCATAAATTCAACCTATTGTCAATTGACTATATTAACTGATTAACAACTTGTAATAGCTAGCCCCCTAGCACACCCAGGGTGGCCTCCGATCACAGGTTCTTTGATCTGATTTTCTAAAGGAAATACAACATTTAAAGGCGTCAACAATCTGACTTTAATTCACAGAGATAAGTAGAAAATACAAGCAAAGAAATTAGCACAGAGATTCAATAGACAGGGTTTCTACTGTCTGAAAAAAATAATATAACCACCTACCACCAGATCAGGAGAGCACAAATCTTTGATTAGTCTGGGGTTCTGATAGCAAACAAATATTCAGAGTCCTGTCCAGGAAATCATAAAGTGCTCCTCGTAACCAAACCCCCAAAACAAAATGGCAGCTTCCAAGAATATATAACAAAGATGCGGCCCCTGATTTGCTCAGAGCCAGAAAGCATGAAACCTATATGACTCAGCAGAGCTGTGAATTATCAGGGCTCAAATCCTTCAGATGTTTACAATTTAGCCTGATCCCAGGAAACTGAACTCCAAAAAGAAAACAACAAAAATCCCACCTTGCCCTCAGGATTCTAAACAGATAGAGGGGGCAGAGTCATCTAGGTCACTGGCTCAGTCCATGAAAGGAACATTTCTTGGTCAACATTACAGGTAACCTTGAGTAGATTAGAGTCAGACCAGCAAAACCATTTGAGTGGATTGGGTATTAGTTCCAGGCCCAGAACAGGTATAGGATAGCAACATAGTTATACTGAACCAATGTTCAATTTTCAGCAAAATTTTAGCACTCTGACAGGTTTTATGGGCAACTGCTGTCCACTGTAGCACCACTCAGGGGCTAGACTACAAATATGTTATCTAGACAGAAACTAGAATCTGGAGCCTGGAAAGCTCAGGAGGTCAGTGATTAGATTTAGCCCATGATCTAACTACATAGGAACTATTTAAATGATGCAGCCACCTAGCTCCAGTTGCCTCTGTGAGGCTTAGAGAACAAAACATTCAATACCTAAAGAACGTGGTAACAGGGAGGGCTACCTGACTTGTGGCAGGTCCCAAAAAAGAGAGACCAGAATTATACAAGGCCATGGTAGCCTTGCCCAGAAATACAAAGTCTGTTATTCTTAATTCACTGCCCCAAACTGATCAGTACATTAGAATAATGCATAAACAGATAAATAAAAAAGGAACAAAATATGAAGGGCTATTATGATGCCAGACTAATCAATATACAAACCCAGAAAAGGAAAATATCTCCAAAATATCAACAAGAAAAGACTGAAAGTAAAATATATTTTCTGAATAAGATAAATTAAAATTCTTAGAAGAAATGAATAAAAAGTTAAAGAATAATATAAATGACATAAGTCGTGTTGAAAAGAATCAGAAAAGAAATGAAAACTATTTGGAAGGTTTAGAAAGAGAATAAATTGCTTTACAAAAGGAGTATAAAACCTTACCAAGTAACAGACTCCTTGAAAATTATAATGGACCATTAATGACATGAGGAAACAAGAAATATTAGATGAAGCAAACAAAAAAGGAAAAAAGTTGCAAAAAAAACTGATTGGGAAAATGTTTCAAGCAGAACTAATTTAATAACAATTGGATTATGTGAAAATCATGACAAAACAAAAGTGGAGAGAAGATTTAAAGAAACTATATTTTTAAAAATCTGTCCATATATATTGGAACAAAATTAGAGGAAAATGAAATGACAAAGAATGCTCTGTTCATCTCCTTAAATAAACTCTTTAAAATAAGAACTCCCAGTAACATCATAATCAAAGGATAGTGCTTTCAAGTAAAATAAAAACTACTCCATGCAGCCATGAGGGACTAAAGGCAGGAGAGGTCTTTTCATCTTGGCTCAAGGCTGGCTCTCAGCTTCCATGGTTCACCTTCCCACAGTTTCTGCTCCTGGAGAGACAAAGCTTAACAAAGCTACAATAACATACAGCCACATTGCTGGTGTCCTCATCAACTCATTTCTGCCTGTGAAATCAACATAGACCCACCAACAAGGTCTGAGACCTCTATGACAAACAGACAGACAAAATACTGGCACTACAGTCATGCTTCCTCAGTTCTCAGCAGCTCTGGCTGGCCCTCAGAAGTCCTTAGCACCCTGGCAGTTCTCAATCTCTCTCTTTGTCTCTCTGTCTCTGTCTCTCTGTCTCTTCTCTCTCTCTCTCTCTCTCTCTCTCTCTCTCTCTCTCTCTCTCTCTCTCTCTCTCTCTCTCTTTCTCTCCCTTTCTCTCTGCAATTCTGGCTCCTGGCAGTTCTTTCTCTCTCTCAGCAATTATTGTTGCTGGCAGTTCTCTCTTTCCACCAGTAGCTCCTCTGCCTCCACAATGTTGCTCCCAGAAGTTCTGGCTCCTCTCAGCCTGGTCTTTTCCTTATACGCAGCACCAGCTCCTCCCTGTTCAGCCTCCTCCTGTCATGTCAAAAGGTCCATCCCACTGTGGGATTCACAAGCTCTTGCTCTTAACACTTAACCAGAAACCAAGTGCTAAGTACCTGTTAGCTTGCCAGAACAAGAGATCTTCAAATTCCATTACCACTATGGTCAGGAAAAGAGAAAGCAAGCAGAGGAGCAGAAGCAGATTGCATTCAACCTAGTGCACAGTTACAGAGCACATTACTGTTCCACTGACTCTTAATTCTGTGTAAGAGGATGCAGGACATTAAAAGAGGAAAAAGTATGAGAAAACACAGCTAATGATCTTGAATATTGATGAGCTCACCTATAAAACAGAAGAATGTATTAGATCGCAGATAGCAGCAATATTTTTATAAGAAGCACACTTGAAACATATTAGTACAGAGTTAAAATAAAAGACTTGAGCAATATGTATTATGTGCCAGCTAAAGTTAAAAAAAAATAAAAGTAAGGTGAGCTATCATGATCCAAACAAGTAGACAAAAAAAGTAAGTGATTAAAATAGACAATGAAGAAATTGCATTTTGCTGAAAGGTACCATAAATAATTAATTAAATTCAACACTTAACATATACAACAAATGATATGGCATCTAAATACTTTTTTCAAAAGTCAGCTAATTGAGTTATAGAGACTAAAATGTAGCAAAACTAAAATAGAGAAGTATTTCAACGTACCATATTCAGAGCTAGAAAAAACTAATCACAAATAAACAAGAAAGAAACTAAAGTCCTGAAATGAGCAAAGTAGATATGCTAGACTTGGCAATTATTGATTAAAACTAGGAAGGAGTACATATTTCTCAGCTATGAATGGCACCTTTAGAGAAATAAACCATATATAGTAGGACATAAAAACCTCATGAACAAATGTAGAAAAATAATAATCAATATTGTCTGAAGGAGCAAAAAGGTCAAGAATCTTAAGGAAAATAATTTTAAAAATTGAAAAGAAGGGAACCTATCAGTACTAGATTTCAAACTATATTATAAACCAGTAATTAACAATACAACTTGCTCCTGGCTAAGAAATAGTGAGATATATCTGTGGAATAGATTAAATATGCCATACAGAAAAACAAATCAATGCTGTAGTCCAGTGGTTCTCAATCTTCCTAATGCCCTGACCCTTTAATACTCATATGTGGGCATATCTGCATGTGAGCAGACCCACCTGGAGATGAATAGAGGAGTGGTGTCTTAGTTCCTAAGACCATCAGAAATACGTGTTTTCTGATGGTCTTATGCGACCGCTGCCATTTGACTCCCAAAGGGGTTGCAACTCACAGATTGAGAACCACTGCTGTAGCCTAATATTTGAGAAACCCAAAGGCCTCAGCTAGTTAGTAAAAATGTACTATTCCTGGAAAATTGCTGGGAAATTTGACATGAATCCAGCAGAAAAAAATCAATCAATCTTGAAGAAAATTGCCATTAATCACTCATAAAGTACAGATAAGTGGTTTCAAATATATAGCCAGTGAGTTACTTATGGCCTGCAAGTTACTTATGGACTGAACCATAGTAAAATGTAGTTCCTATCTGATTTCAATGTGTTCCTGCATAAATAAAAAAAGAAATATGTGATTATGTAAGTAACTGCTGCCTACATGGGACCTTGTGTATGGTTTAGTGAACTCCATTTTTATTTTTGTTTGACAAGACTGCTATAGACCAATATCTCACATAGTATACTACACTAGATAAACTTCAAATGAATACATGAATTAAACATTAAGTGTGACATCATAAAGAAAAGGAACGAGGAAGAAATTACCTTTCAGATCTATAGTTTCCTAAATGAATAAGTGATATCAAGTATCATAAAAGATAAAATGTGCAATTTTGAGTGATTCAGTTTAATTCAATACACATTTGTTAAATGCCTACTATGTCCCAGGTTAAGCACTGGGGATATAAAGAAAAGAAAAACAAAGACAATCTCTTCCCTCAAGAGTCTTACAATGTAATGTGGGAAGACAACATAGAAAAGGAAGCTGAAAAGTACAGGTTGAGAGGACACCAGGGAGTTCTTGGCATGGGAACATTAGATTCTGTATAGTTCAAAACAATGCAAGTTCAAAACAATTTTTTCCTGGTGAATTATGCTTTAATAGCTTAATTATTGTGAGTACTTAGATACCCTAATTTTGCATGTCTGTAGTCTCTATCTTCACATCAATTATAGATATACAGAAGAATCATCCAGTGTGCTGAAAGTCTTTCCTTGATATACCATGGCAAATTATCATGAGGAGGAAACACAAATATTACAAGTCTAAACATGGGTTCTGGCTGGAGGCCACCTCCAATCATGGTATGGCTGATGGAAAGTGAAGAGCTATATGGAATGTTCAGATTTTAGCTCTTTATAGAGGAAAGTTTTGGGAGGGGTTTAGAGTTCCACTCTTCAGCCCTCCAATCAGAGGGAGAGGAGGCTGAGGAAGTTGGGAAGGTGTCGAGTAGTCAAAGATGAATTAGACATTATGTTCTGTAGAGTTCAAGACTTTGCCAAAGCAAATTTCCTCAAAATAATGAAACTAAAATTAGAAGGGAAACAGATGAGTAGGAAACATCTTTGCAGCTAAGCATCTCATTTTTGATAAATATATTGAACTGTTTTCAATATATAAGAATAAGAATGATTCACCAATTGATAAGTGGTTAAAGGATATGAACAGGTAGCATTCAGAGGAATAAAACCAAGGTAACAAAAACTATTAAAATGCTATGAAACTCACTAATAATTGGAGAAATGCAAATTAAAACAATTCTGAGTTTTTGCCTCATACTTCTCATATTGGCAAAGTTGACAAAAAAAGGAAAATGATATATGTTGGAGGGCCTACAGGAAAAACAACAACATTGAATTACTGTTTGAAGCTGTCCATTGTTACAACTATTCTGGAAAACAAATTAAAACTATGCTCCAAATATTACTGAACCAGGTATACCTTTTGGCCCAGCACCAACCTTAGTAGGTCTGCACCCAGAGAGATCAAAGACTGAGGAAAAATACCCATATGTACAAACATGTTTATACCAGCTCTTTTCATAGCAGCAAAACTCTGTCAATCAGAAAAGTGAGCATCACTTTTGTGACCAAACATATTTATGATATATGAATGTAACCAAGTTCTATTATGCTATAGGAAATGATGAAAGGCATATTTTAGGGAATTATATGTACCGATGTAAAGTGAAGTGAGTAGAACCAGGATGACAATTTATATAACAACATCAACACTAAAAATAAATAAATTTTAAAATTGTAACAACTCTGGTCAACATGATAACCAACTAGGATTCCAGAGAGCCTGTCATGAAACATGCTACTCACATAAAATTTTATGGATGCAGATTGCAGAATGAGACATATAAATTTTAGATGTGGCCTGTGAGGTCATTTGTTTCAACTACATATATTTGTTATAAGGTTGTTTGTTTTTCCTCCAATCACTCAACCAGTGAATGTAAGCACCTACTATGTGCTTGACACTGTGTTATGCACTGAGAGAAGGATTTTTTTTCCAACTGAATAAAAATAATTAACAATAAATTAACTTTTAATAAAGGGACTAGAGAGACTCATAAATATTTGTCACCACATGAGCTATGTATGTCAATATCAATGTTCCAACCCTTGGCACATATGAACTATGTGTCACTGATCAAGGCACATAACTTCTGAGTGCTCTCAACACTCTAAAACAACAAGTTTCTGAGGAAGTGTTGACTTGATTTGGTAGGGGATGACCTACCAAAATAAAGTCACATTTCCAGTCCCTATTATTATGAGTTGTGCCATCCATTGTATGAGAGAGTAATTATACTTTGACCACTAATGCATAGAGATCTACAGTGAAAAAAATTAAAGAAAGAAAGATAAAGAAAAAAATTAAAGAGGGGAGATCAGCTTTTCACTTCGTCTGGTTCTTTATGATTTTATTTTTGTAATATCCTAGAGTAGTAATCTTTTTTTGGAGGGGAGGGTGAGAGGAATGTGTAGAAATTGTAGCATTTAGAGTTCTAAAAAATAGAAAATGTAGATTTCTCAGTAATATGGAAAATGATTAAAATGATAGATTTAGAGCTAGAAAGAGCAGCAAAAGTCCATCTAGCCCAACCTTCTTTTTTACTGATAAGGAAACTGAGGCCCATGAAAGTTAAGTAAATTATCTAAGGTCACACAAGAAGTAAGCATCAGAGACAGGATTTGGACATACATCTTCTGACTCAAGAACCAGTCGTCCATAGACATATGAAATGCTTTCCTTTTTTTTTTTTTAAATTTTTGGAGGTGGGGAGGCAGGACAATTGGGGTTAATTGACTTGCCGGAAGTTACATGGGTGGTAAGTGGTAAGTGTCTGAGGCCAGATTTGAACATAGGTCCTCTTGACTTCACGGCCAATGCTCCATTCACTGTGTTGCCTAGCCGCCCCAATAGAGGCAGTTATCTGTTTATTGTCATTGCAAAGTACAAGACAAATTATACTTAAAGAAAATTCCCAATATGCCCCAAAAGGAGCATATTTTTATCAATAATAACAATTTTTGTTTATTATTATTAGTGATTGGCTATTTAAAGAGTCTATGATTTCTTTTGTGTGGGCAGTTTTGTCATCAAAACCAATCACATTTTAGCTTAATTAATGGTTGAAAGAAATGATTTTGCTGAAAAGGTTGGTCCTTAGAAAACTGAGACACAATCTATTACTGGTCCCACGTTATGAAGCAAGTATTTATTAGCACCACAGTATAATTAGGACTGTGAATAAGTTTAATTTTAATGCAGGATTCACCTGAAACAAACACTGTTATTCTAAAAAAATAGTAATTGTATATCTCAATTTTTAATGAATAGTTTAAATTTAACCTTTGCTTGAAGAAAGAAAGATGGGTTAGTAAGAGGATATTTCAAGGCATTTTCTAAGTCTATGATTATATGATTGATCCAGACTGTAGTGACCCATCATTTGAAGCTGTGTTTATAATTGCCTTTCTCCATGGTAACACTTCAGAAAATGATGAGTACAACCAATGAAAATAGTTTTTAAGAGAGTATAAGAGTTTCAAGAGTGAGTAAGGAAGATTTAAAATTGAAGTTGAAATGCCTTAAGGAATGTTCTTAAATTGTCAATATTTGGGCAAGAGAGAAGAGATCTATAATGCCCAATATCATGATATGAGATTTTTACTTCATTTGCCAAAGTTACAGGGCAATGAATTGATTAACCACATAATAGGTGATTTCTGAAAGCAATTTTGAAATTTATAGCTGATAATCTGCCACTGAAGCTAAGGAAAAGAATCAGTATAAATGAGAATTCCCCATAGATCAAAAATAATAGATTTTTAAGAGGTATTCCTGAAAATTCTGGAATTATAGAGAAAAAAGGAAAGATAATACTTCAACAAAATATTGTGTTCAATTAAAATAGGTCACAACTACTATTTTGTTAACCCAAAATAGGAAGGAAGCAAGGAAACATTTATTAAACACTTATTATGAGTCATGCACTGTGCTAAATGATGGTGATACAAATTCAAGCAAAAAGAAAAATAGTCCTTGCCCTCAAGGAGTTCACATTATGAGGGAAGACAATACACCAAAGGGAAAAGACAGGAGAGATAAAAGGGCAGAGGGGGAATAATACTTAGTAAGAGCCATGGTTTTGAGGTCCAGAATTCTGGAACTGGTCAGGGAAGGGAATGAAGTTCACCCTAGGCCAGAGATGGGGAACCTGCAATCTTGAGGCCACATATGGCCATCTAGGTCCTTCAGTGGTACCTTTTCACTAAATCCAAGTTTTACAGAACAAATCCTTTTATCAAAGGGATTTATTTTGTGAAGTTTGGATTCAGTCAAAGTCTTTGTTCTATAAAACTTGGACTCAGTCAAAAGACCACATCCAAGGACCTAGAAGACCACACATGGTCTCAAGGTTACAGGTTCCCCACCCCTGCCCTAGGCTGTTTCATGAAATGGAGCCTGAAAGAGGAATTTACCAATAGGAGAAACAGGTAAGTCTTAAAAAGAGGGATGCTTCAGGTTGAGAAAGCTACAGAGGTAGTTGGATGTTCTATGGTGAACAGGCCCTTGGTGTTAAGGGAAATTCTGGGACTGAGAGTTTTGAAGGTAGGAACAGGGCCTGGAGGGGAATGAAGGGGAGCCTGGGTTCCTCCATAGGAGGGGAAAGGACATAAGGACTTTATAAAGTGAGTCAATTCTTCTTGGCATAAAGAACAAACAAATAAGTCACATAATGTTATTGGCAGAGAAGGGAGTTTAAGAAAAAAAAGTATTAAAATAAGGAACAAAGTTTATAAGCATACTTTGTCCAGAATATAATGATGAACTCTTACAACTAGAAGTGACCTCAGAAAAACAATTCCTTCTTACTCTATTTTGTCTTTTCTGGTAAGCTACACACATACACACACTCTCAAGCAATGCATACATACATACATACATACATACATATATATATACACACACACATATACACATACATTTATATTGTTTATATTTAGCAAAGTGACACACATAAAATATTAGTAAGATAGGTCTTTATTATGAATATTTTAGTTACTGCTGGACAATTTGACAATGAAAGAGTTCATTTGAACAACCCCCCCCAACTTCTCGACCTTCTCACTACTGTATTTTCTCTACACCAGCCATCACCCCTATCCCCAGCCCCAAACTCCAAACCCACTCCACTAAGTGAACCTTGCCTTCTTCCCAAATGTAAGATTCTTGAGGGCAAAGACTTTCTTGTATTTTTGTATTTATCTCTCCTCCACTTAGCTTAATACTTGTCACTTAGTAAGCACTTAATAAAATGCCATATCTCTCTTGAAATAAGAATAAAGGTGTCCTTTGATGACTTTGTGCACATGTAAAGGGAAGCATATTAATGATAGAAGGTATATGAAGAAGGCCTAGGGAAAATGATGAAAAAGGGAATATTAATAGCAGTCTAAACAAGGAATCAATGAATCATAATAATTTTGTGTGCATGAGAAATTCAGCATGTGAGCCTACTAAGAATGGGTGTTAGACATTAATGTATATTTTAAACTTCTGAGTTGCATTTAGAAAGCTAATTAATCAACTCTGTCCCTAGAGCTAAATAACTCACTAATGTCTAACCATATGAAGCCTGTAATGTACCATGTTCACTGATAAAGTCAATGGAGCCAGAACCCTCTTTCTGGTTTTCTGTTTAAATAAACAATCGCAACCAATCATACATCAGAAAAGAGAGAGAGCTGTAGCAGAAACATATATCATAGGATCTGGTCAGTGTTGAAATAATATCAAATATCTTTTCCAAATTACTTATATAAAATAGCTCTCCCATTTAATTAAGAAAAAAAATTCAAAAGAAAAATGACTCAAATCAAACTGCCTCAATCTTTCATTGGAATGCAAACATCTTTCATCTCTACTGATAAGCATGGCTGATGCATTCTTGTAAGGACACGGAAACTAAGAGCATGGTAAATCAATAAATATCAAACAGTCAATTTTCCCGATTTAATTCACTGTAATCTCTATTTCCTTCTATACTCCATGCTACACTAGCCTCTGTCTTTCCACTCCAACATATCACATGCACAGATACATACACACCATTTGATACCATTTGACAATTGAAAAAGGAAGCATATTAGTGCACTGGCTTATCAAAAGAATGTTTACTTGGTGGACACATTACTTCTCCTTTTGGACAAGCACCCATTTTGAAAAGAGGTTTGACTGCAGAAGAGACAGCCAGGGCAGTGGTAAAGATAGAGATGAAAAAAGTAATTAAGCTGAAACCTCCAATTTAGATATCTCTCCTACACCTTCATCCTGTATAAATAATTAAATGAAAGGACAGAAAAGAAAACAAACATTTCACCCACTTTGGACATAGAATTGATTCTTTCCCTACTGCCAAAGGAAGTGTTGAGTATGAACTATTATCTCTGCCAATTTGTTTCTGTTATAACAAGGAAGGTTTCTGAGAAGATTTTGCTTTGTAGCGACTCAACAATAACACTTATATTTGTCAACTTTTCCGCTAGTTGGTTAAATTTTTTTCAATTATCATAGGAACCTGATAACATTGCCTCAATGTGAGATGTCAACATGACACTGATGTTTGGCAAGTGCTGCCAATTGAAGGTGAAACCAGTCTAGAATAAGAGTGCAATGGACTGATCACATTTGGAAATTAGGAAAGTGCTTTCTATTTTTTTAATATTAAACTTTTTTGAAATTATAAATTTAATAATTGACAAATTGACATTTTGTTATTCAAAGAACTTGAAAGAGAATCGTAGAAGAAACTGTTGTTATTCTATTTACAAAGAACAAGATGTTCAAAGAATTGTTGAGTACAGTTTTTTCAAGAAATAGACATATTTACATACATAACAACTAGCTAGCATTTGTATAGCACTTTGAAGATAATATTTCTTTTGATCTTCACAACTACATTGTATATAATACCTATATCTACATCTTTATCCATACATATGCATTATACACTTATGTACCTTCACTTACATATACATCCATATACTTAGATATCTATTATCATACTCATCTGTTTACCTGGAGTTTCATATGCATCAATGCAAAACTACATTATACTTATTTACCCTTTGTTTCTCTGAGGCTGGATAATGTCTTCCTTCATAAGTCTGAGTCTTTCCATGCTTTTCTTTTTTTATTATTTTTAAAATTTGTATTCTTGTTAACATCATTCATTTTTAGGAGATTTTTGAATTACAAATTTTCTTCCCTTCTTTCCCCTACCCCAACCCCAAAACAGTGAATCCACTGTAAAGCCCCTCCCGTGATCTGCTCTCTAACTTTCTGATAGGGCAGGGAGGGTCTCCCTACCCCAGCCCCTGTATATCTTAATTCCTAGTTGCAGGTATCGCTGAGCTTTAAATTCTAGATTCTTTCAATTCCTCCCTTGTCAACCACCCCCATTGTAAGGAAAAACAATTCAATACAGGCTGTGGATGTGTGATTATACAGGACATCTTCATAGTGGACATATTGTGACAGTGATCATATATCCCTCCTTCTTATCCCTACCCCCCTTGTTCTGTTCTTTACCCTTTCCCTGTCCCATTCCTGAAGTGTGTGCTTCCAGCATCCCTCCCCCAAACCCTGCCCTCCCCTCCATCATCCACCCTCTCATCCCCATGCCCCCTACTCTCCTGTGTGGCATGATGCCCAGTTTAGCATTTATGCCATTTCTTCCCTAAGCCAAATTCAATGAGAGTAACTGAAAGTAAGGTCATAACAGTTATTCCTTGCCTCTTCTA
>CM053600.1:85549918-85561833 GCA_028646575.1 Pseudocheirus occidentalis
TCTCTCTCTCTCTCTCTCTCTCTCTCTCTCTCTCTCTCTCTCTCTCTCTGTCTCCTTTTCTCTCTTTCTCTTTCTCTCTCGTTACAAATATCATCTTTCCATGTAGGTATATAAACAGTTCCACTATAATATGTCCCTTATGATTTCACTTTCCTGTTCACTTTTTCATGCTTCTCTTGATTCTTGTATTTGAAAGTCAAATTTTTGCTTCATCTCTGGTCTTTGCATCAAGATTGCTTGAAAGTCATTTATTTCACTGAAAATCCTTTTTTTCCCCATGAAGAATTGTACTCAGTTTTGCTGGGTAGGTGATTCCTGGTTTTAATCCTAGCTTCTTTGACTTCCAGAATATCATATTTCAGACCCTCCAATTCCTTAATGTAGGAGTTGCTAAATGTTATTTTATCTTGATTGTGTTTCCACAGTACTTGAATTGTTTCTTTCTTGCTGCTTGCAATATTTTCTCCTCAACCTGGAAACTCTGGAATTTGTCTATAATATTCCTAGAAGTTTTCCTTTTGGGATCTCTCTCAGGAGGTGATTGGCGTATTCTTTCAATATCTATTTTCCCTTCTGACTCTAAATTCTTGAAAGATGATGTCTATGTTCTTTTTTTTTGATAATGGTTTTCAGGTAGCGCAATAATTTTTAAATTATCTCTCCTGGATCTATTTTCCAGGTCAGTTTTTTTTCAGTGAGATATTCCTCTTGTATTTTTTTCATTCTTTGGTTTTGTTTTATACTTTCTTAATTTCTCATAAATTCATTAAATTCCACTTGTTACATTCTAATTTTTAAGGAATTATTTTCTTCAGTGAGTTTTTGGACCTCCTTTTGCATGTGGTCAGTTCTGTTTTTAAGGCATACTTCTCCTCATTAACTTTTTGGATCTCTTTTGCTGTTTGGGTTAGTCTGTTTTTAAGGCATTATTTCCTTTAGCATTTTTGGAGTCTCTATTTTTCATGATATTCTTGTATCACTCTCATTTCTTTACCTGATTTTTCTCTACTTCTCTTACTTCATTTCCAAAAGCTTTTTGAGTTTTTCCATGTCCTGTGACCAATTCATATTTTTCTTAGAGGTTTTTGATGTAGGAATTGTGACTTTGTTGTCTTCTGCTTGTGTTTTGTTCACCACAGTAGATTCTATAGTCTGATTTTTTTTCACTGTTTACTCATTATCCTCACCCATTACTTCACTTTTTAAGCTATTTGTTAAGGTAGGCCTCTGTTTCCAGTGTGGATGGTGTTCTGCCCCAACTTCAGGGATTTTGTGCAATTATTTTCAGAGATATTTCTAGGGACTTGTCTGTCAATTTGCATTTCATCCAAGGTTGTATGATCAAAGGAGAAGTGATTACTCCCCTCTTTGTCTGTGTTTTCGTCTGTGAGTGACCACAAGCACTTTTTTCTGCCTAGGAACTGTGAGGAAAATTTTCTCTCCACCTCTACCACAAGCTCTGCCATGCCAGAACTCCTCTTTGCCCCAGGACCACCACCCAGGATTGTGACGCAGATTGAAGTACAGGCAAAGGAAGAGAATCCTGCCTCCGTGCCAATCAAAAATTCCCTACAATCCCCCTCAGTTTGGACTCTTGATCTCTCCACCATCTATGGGCTGAGAGCTCCCAAAGAAGCTGCTCCTCCTGCTGCTATGTCAGAGCCACCCTGAGAGTGGGGCCTGACCTTGCTCCTCTCCCACCCAGGTCCAATAGACGTTTCCTACTCACCTCCTAAATTGTGTTTGGCATTTGTGGGTTAAGAAGTCTAGAAACTGCCATAACTACCATTGATTCAGTCCCCTAGGCATGCTCTGATCCAGTTTTTGCTGGTGTACCACATGCTAGACTGCATTCATCTCTCAGACTGGTGCAATAGACCTTTCTTGTTGACCTTCTAGGTTGTCTTGGGCTGGAAATTTATTTCATTCTGTCTTTTCACTTTTTGGTAGCTGTTGTTCTAGAAAGTGTTTAGAAACGTTTTTACAGCTATTTCAAAGGGTTGAAGGAGATCTCAAGTAAGTCCCTGCTTTAACTCTACCAATTTGGCTCCCCCTACTTCCTCTGTCTTTCAACTGAGGTACTAGCCTCTTATTTTACAGAAATAATTGAGATCATGTGACTTGATTTTCCTCTTATCTTCTCTTCATCTCTAAGCCAACTGACATCTCTTCCTTTTTCTTCCCTTCCCCTGGTCTTTCATCTCCATTCATCCTTATCTACATCTTCCCACTGGACCCAGATGGCTCTGGAGGAAAAAGTGAGACTGCTGACTTTGCACATCCCTTCCTCACTTAGATCCAATCACTTGCAAATCATGCATCACCTTTTTGATGTCATGGTCCTCTTTGAGAATGAAATACAAACAACTAACAATGAGATACTCCTCTTTCCCAAGGCCAGCTCCTTTTTCCTGTGCCTTTACTATCATCTCTTTCTGCCTTTTCCCACAGTTTGCAGCCTTAATCATCCCCCCTCCCTAACTTTAACCTTTTCTTATCCATCAGTTTCTATCAACTGCCTTTAGTATCAGAAATTCCTTTCCCTCCGCCCCCCCAAAAATTCACTGGACCCTATTATTCTCTCAGGCTTTTGTCCTATATCTCTTTTCACACTTTAAGCCAAATACCTAGAAAAAATGATCCCTAACCTCTCAATCTTTTCTCAACTGGAACTATTCTCTTGTTAATTGCCTATAGTCCCTTAATTGCTAGATTTAATGGTCTTTTTTTAGTCTTTATTAATTTATCTGCTACATTTGACCACCTTCTCCTTGATAATTTCCCTTCTCTGGGGTTTCCTGGCTCTAGCCTCCTGATTATCTCGTCTAACTACTTTTTCAATCTCCTTCATCAATATCATGCACACTGTTCCTCAAGGCACTGTATAGGCACCCTTCTTTCTATACATTTAGACAGACAGATGGACAGATAGATATATATAGACAGGTAGATAGATGGATATATATATATATATATCTTCATGACATAATAACCTCAGATGAGTTTAGTTATTATTCTGTTGATGGATTCATACATAGATATAAGTGTGTGTGATACATATATACATATAATATACATAAATATATGTGTGTATATGCATGTAAGTGTGTGTATATATACATACAAATACATGCATATACTTATATTATATATCCAACTCCAGAATTTCCTTTGAACTTTAGTTATTTAATTTCCTATTGGACAGTTCAAATTGTCCTGGAACCATGTTCAAATTGGGACTGATCATTTTGCAGTGAAAATCTATCTATCTACTGCTAAACTTCGCTATTTCTACCATTCTAATCCTCAACTTTCTACTTTCCTTCACCTCAGATCCCAATCCATTTCCACATTATGCTGTTTCTACCTACACAACATCTCTCACATCTTAGCCCTTTGCCATATTTACACATCTAACATCTTAGTTTCAACACCAATCATCTCTCATCTAGATTATTGCACTGTCTTCCTAATTGGTCTCTCAGGCTAAATTCTCTACCCATTCTTCTAAATTGATATCAAAATGACTTTCCTTAATTACAAATGTGATCATATCACTCTCCCACTTAATAAATTCCATTGGCTCACTAGAATCTCTAAGATCAAAAGTAAAGTGTTGTTTAGTTTTTAAAGCTCTTAACAACCAGGTCCCAAACTTACCTTTCATTCTTCTACATTAATGTTTCCTTCCTGCTTCACAGGATCCAGTCAAACTTGTGTGATTGACCTTTTCTCTGTTCCTCACATATTGCAAACCTTATCCCCACTCCTTTGTATTTTCCCCATCTAATGCCTGGAATACATTCCTCCTCCTTTATGCATCATAATAGCCCTTTCTTCCTTCAAAATGTATCTCAAAAATACTTTCTGTATGAAACCTTTCCTCATCACCTCCTCCCCAACACACACATACACACACATACACACACACACAACTATGACTCTTGTTTCTAAACTCATTTGTATGTAACTACCGTTTATTTATTATTTTTAAATTTTCTGTATATACCCTAAATTCATGACTTTTTCTTCCCAGATGGTTATAGTCTCTGAGGCCGAGATAAAACAAAGTATGCATCGATTCTCTGTTGTTTGTGCTGCTTTTGGCCTAACAATTAACACCAAGAAAATAGAGATTTTTCCATCAGCCTCTACACCACATCAACAATTCTCCACACCATTCATATGTAGAACAATTGGTTACCGAAAATGGAGAATTTTGAATGCTCTGGATAAGTTTGTTTACCTTGGCAGTATCCTTTCCAGGGATGTACACAAAGATTATGGGGTTGATGTAGATATTGGCAGCTATAACTCAGTGTTTGGGAGGATCCGTGGGAAAGTGTGAGAAAAGAGGTAGTAGGCTGTCTACCACACTGAAGGTATACAAAACCATTGTGCTGACCTCATTGTTGTATGCCTATGAAACCTGGACAGCCTACCAGAGCCAAGCCAGGAAACTGAATCTCTTACATTAAATTGTCTTAGGAAGATTCTAAAGCCCACCTGGCAAGATAAAGTATCAGAAGCTGAGGTCCTTTATTGATCTGAACTGCCAAGCACAAAAACTCTATTGCAGGTAGTGCGACTCCAACAGGCTAGCCATGTAGCCTAAATGCCAACTATGCATTTGCCTAAAAGACTACTTTATGGAGAACTCACATGAGGCAAGTGCCCACATGGAAGTCAGAAAAAGCAATACAAGAATACTCTTCAAGGACTTTTTTGAAGAACTTTGGAATCCGCTGTAAGACATGGGAGACCCTAGCACAGGACTGCCCAGTGAGGCATGCCCCCATCAAAGAAGGAATTGTGCTCTATAAGCAGAACAGAATGACAATAGCTCAAAAGAAACAGGAGATGTTCAAATTTAGACACCTCTTCATTCCAAATGTTCAGAGGAACTATTTTCACTCTGCCTATGGTAAAGCCTTCCAAACTTGTGTTGATCTGATCAACCATAGTTCATCACATGGTACCTTGACCCCACAATAGTGATATCAATTTAGTTCATTTCAAAAAAGGGCAATAACCAACCATATATTTATACTCATCTTCCCTCTAAGAGTGCATGAGAATTGGGATTATTTCAATCTTTGTGTTTGTATGCACAAAGCTAGTTTACAGCTTAGAACATCATAGGTGTTTAATAAATTTTTATTGATTAATTGATTAATAAAATTAAATGTACAGGTTACTGATAGGACATATACTGTTTTGTAGCATAGAAAAAAATTATCTCAATATTTTGTTAGCAAGAATAATTATAAAAATTAGAAGCTACTAAATGGTCTACTTCCTCCCCATAGATGATCTTCTTCAAATCCAACTTGTCTCATTCCACACTCCCAGCCTCCCTAGCAGTCTTATAATATCCCACCAGTATTTGTCTATGTGGCAGATGGCTTAGAGTCTCTGTCTCCACCATAACAGGCTGATATCCCAAGTTCTTTCCATTCTTCCCTTAACTGAATTTCTCTTTAAAAGTTGACAGGATATGTTTAATAAAACTTCCCCTCAGTGCCAAAAACATTAGTTATTCTTTTTATAGAATTGACTCATTTTTGTACCAAACCCCACAGAACACCTCTTTATTAAAGAATGGAAGGCCTGTATGGATATAAGGTAAATTTAAACCCCACCTGTAATTTCTTAAGAACTTCAAAGCTGACTCACAGTCCAGTGAAAAAAGGAACAGAACACTCCTAAGCATTTCAGCATAAGGGTCCACCCACACACACAAAAATGTTTATTTGCCTTTTGAATTGTTTTATTCATATCAAGCTAATGGAGACCAAAAATTATGGCTTTATCTAATATAAACGAGTGTATGTCCCCAGGTCTCCAGAAACTCATACATAAACTGAGGAAATGGATCTAAGAGGGAATATTCTCCTAGTAACACAGTAAAGTTCCATAACACTGGTATTTTGTTTTTTATTGTTGTTGCTCAGTTGTAATTCTTCACAATCCTATTTGCGGTTTTATTGGCAAATATATTAGAATGATTTGCCATTTCCTTCTCCAGATCATTTTACAAATGAGGAACTGAAGCAAACATGGTTAAGTGACTTACCCAGGTTCACATAGCTACTAAGTGTCTGAGACCAGAGTAGAACTCAGGAAAATAAATTTTCTTGACACAAGGTTTGGTACCCTATCCACTGTACCATCTGGCTGTCTGCCTTTCTATATTACTTTCAACATTTTTTTCAACAGACTTGTGATTTCATTCCTAGAGGGAAATCTCACTGAGGAAACAACCCTATCAATGCAGAAAAGCTCTTGATAGGCTCTTAGGAGAGCCTGAAGCACAGAGAGATTAAGTAACTTGCCCAGGGTCACATAGCCAGTATAGGTCAGAGTTCAGACCTGACTGCAGGGCTCTTAAATCAGGTCAACTCTCTATCCAACATGCAAAACTCTCTTTAACCTTCAACATAGAAAGCATTAAGTATTTTCAAACTTACAGTTTATATATGAGGTAAATTTAAGAAGCACGCCAAGGTTGTCAAATCGTCCCCGTTTTGCCAGATTCAATTTATACAATTTACATACAAATTTGTCAACTTGATCTATGACAATCATCAGCAATTCCCCAGCAGCCTCAAGTGCACAATGATAATGAAATGAAAACATTTGCGAGTTTACCACAAGGAGAAACCCGGATGCTTTTGAATATCAAATTCCTCATTTACCTACCAAAACTTATTCCCAAATATTAAATCACTGGAAACCTCAATTAACCAGACTTGCCATGGTTCCTTACTATTTAGAGACAGAAACATGGCCAGAAATGGAGTTGTTGTCAGGGATTGGATTTAAAAAAAGTCATTCATGGCATGTGTGTTTAAGAACAGGATCTACTAATTCTGTCCCTAAATATATCCTCTACATAAATAAATCCTACATATTCTCTTACAACTACATCTTTGGAGTAATTTAATTCATTAAAAAATTATACGGCCTACTACGTGTGAAGCCCTGAGTCCAAAACTAACATGAGACACAGTATGAGAACTTTTCTCATTGAACTAGTGGGTTTATATACATACCAGGGTAACATAAACCAGGGTAATATACGTACATATAGCTATAATACAAAATAACATAAAAATCTATCAGATTTGGGTAACTACACATGTAGTTACCAATAATCTATGTTGAATTGCTTATCTTCCCAGTAGTGGGTGGGTGAGGAGGGAAGAAGGGAAAAAAATCTGGAACTCAAAGTTTTAAAAACAAATGTTTAAAAATTGGGTTTTTTACATACAACTGGGAAAAAAGATAAATAATACTAGGGTCTAGAAGCCCATCTTGTCCTACTGGAAAGTTAAGGAGATTAAAGGAGAATATATAAGAGAGAACAGATTGGGGGAAGGGCTATTCATCAGGCTTGCTATGTTGGGGTGGGGATGGGGGAAAGATGGGGAGAGAAAAATTGTAACTCGAAATCTTGTGGAAATGAATGTTGAAAACCAAAAATGAATAAATTCTTTTTTAAGTCTATCAGAAACATACAAATAAAATGGTATGTGAAGCTCAGGAAGGAAAAAGTCATTACTGATTGGAGGCATCAGGGAAAGATTGTTAAAGGAGGCAGCATTGGAGTTATTAGGTAAACTCCTTCTATTTTATTGCTGACATTTTCTCCAATCATATTGGACAATGATTTTAACTTGTCCTAAACCTTATACTTCACCATTAACTACTGTCACAACAAATAATTAGTGTGTTGTGCAGTATTACACAGTTGCCAAATTAAGTCAATAAAATGAATTTGAACCATGATGAAAGCAATCATTAACTATAGATGGACTTGAATATTGCACTGAGATAATAGATTTTGCCAGGAAACAATTTACTTTAAGGGTGGGGAGAGGAGAGACCTTGAGATTTATAAAATTCTTATTTAAACCTACCTTTAAAATGATGGAAAGAGTTTCTTTCCTAGAATATTCATGTGAAATATTTTCTAATTAAGGGAATTGTTTTGTTTGTCTCAAGTGAATTATTTTTCAATTAAAGGAGGTGAGACCAAGGGCAAAACTGACTTCCCTTTCCTTCAACCCGTGATAAATCTCCCCATCTATCCTTGAAGCAACTTTGTGAGGACTACAGGACATCATGAGGATGATGAGTTAAAGGTGAAGAGAGCTCTTTCAATATAATGTTTTTCCACTGTCACATGACACGTTAGAGGCTAGAGCTAGAAATAGGATTGTGGATGCCCAGCCCTTCCTCAGCAAATCTAACCACAATGCCTCACCCTACCCCCAACTATCCATTTCCCAGTTATTTTCAAACGGCATAAACCTTAAGCACTTAACACACACATAGATAAAGAAATAATAGACAGACAGAAAGACAGGTAGATAGATAGACAGATAGATAGACAGACAGACAGATAGATATAGATAGACAGACAGACAGACAGAGAGACAGACAGAGAGAGAGACAGACAGACAGACAGACAGATAGATAGATAGATAGATAGATAGATAGACAGATAGATAGACAGATAGATGAATTGAAATATGGAGCAAGGAATAGACTATAAGTAAATGATAAAGTGAATGAGTAGATTAATAAACAGATTGATAAACAAAACAATAGATATCTATCTATAAAATAAATATATAAATGAATATATATAATACTTATATATGAAAATATATAGATATCTATGTATAAATCAATAAATATCTAGCTATAAATTAATTAATAAGTAGATAAGAAAATAGATTAATAAATGTCTTTCATGTAGACACATTTATGAAATTCCCAACCATTGACAAAAAGAATGGAACTTCAAAACTCTTTAAGACATACATCACAACAACAACATGTATGCTAATCTAAGTCTTAAGATATAGCAGGATAGAATAATAGTCAAGGCCTTCTGTGGAAAGACTTTAATTTCATTCCATTTTTATTTAAGGAGATGTCAACCTAGATTCTAATTTCAGTACTGCACAACTTTGCTTCACAATTTTAGGCAATCCATATTACCTCTCTAACTCTATTTCTTCCTCTATAAAATGACAAGCTGAACAAAAGGTTCTTAAAAGTTTCCTCCAAATCTGTCTTTTAATCTACAATCATATTCTGTTCCTCTTAATCACTCCCCAACCTTGATTCCTATCCCTTACCCTCCCTCCTACTTTCCATCCTCTCCTCTTGTATTTGTAGGAAATGGTTAGAAAAGAAAGGAAGGGACAGAGACAAGATGGCAAAGTAAAAGCATTAACTTGCTTGGTTGGGCTCATGCTCCAACCACCTCCAATATCTGTGAAAAAAAAATGAAACAAATTTTAGAGCTACAGAACACACAAAGTGAAAGATAGAAACAAATATCTTATTGAAGGCAGCCTGGCAGGTCAACAGGAAGTGTTTATCACACCAAGCTGGGAGCAGTGCGCAGTCCTGCATGAGCCGTGCCAGCCCAGACCCCTGGCACATACCAACCAGAGCAGAATTCAGGGGCTGATTCAGCAGCAGATGCAGTGGTTTCCAAATTTCTTAACCAATAAACAGCAAATAGAAAGTAAAAGGTCATTGTGGAACTCTGTTGGAACTGAGTGAGGGAAGAGCACCATCTGGCCCCTGCCCCCTGGGCAGCAGAGGTGGTGGTGGCTGCAGCTTCTGACGATTGACTGCCTCCTGATCTCCAGGCCTACAGATAGAAGGGGGAACCACGAGACTATTATGAGGGCAATTGCTCTTGCTTCGATCTGCTTGGCTCTGGGTTGCAGTCTTGGGTAGCATCCCTGGGGTGAGGAAACTAGTGCTACAGAACTTGTTGAGATTGTGGAGAGGCAGTCATCCTCAGAGTTCTGAGGAAGGTGCCCAGAAAAAGCTCTGATAAAAGCAACAGAAAACCCCAGAAATTTGGAACACGGCTTGACTCTGGAAGCAGAGTACTACTGTGGCAAAGAGTTCAAAAGTAAATTAATTGACTGGCAAGATGAGTGAGCAGAGGAAGTATAATCAACCTAAAGAATCGTATGGGTTTGGGGGTTTTATTATTGTTGTTATTGTTGACAAAGACAATCAAAACACAGAACCAGAAGAAGACAACAAAGTTAAAACTCCTGCATCAAAAGCCTCCAAGAAAAATATGAACAGATCACAAGCAATGGGGGAGCTAAAAAAGGATCTGAAAATCAAGAGAAGTGGAAGAAAAATTGGAAAGAGAAATCAGGATGATACATGAAAATCATGAAATGCAATTTAACAGCCAGCTAAAGGAGAGGCCCCAAAATACTGAAGAAAATAACACCTTAAAAAATAAACTAACTCAAATGGCAAAAGAGGCCCAAAAAGTCAATGAGGAGAAAAATGATTTATAAAGCCAAATTAGCCAGATGGAGAAAGAACTTCAAAAACTCACTGAAGAGAATAAATCCTTCAAAATTAGATCAGAGCAAATGGAAGCTAATGACTTTATGAGAAATCAAGATACTATAAAACAGATGCAAACAAATCAAAAAATAGAAGGCAATGTGAAATATCTCATTGGAAAATCCACCGGACTGGAAAATAGATCCAGGAGAGATCATTTTAAAAATTGTTGGACCACCTAAAAGCCATGATTAAAAAAAAATAATAATTTAAAAAATCTACACATCATCTTTCAAGAAATTCTCAAGGAAAATTGTCCTGATATTCTCAAACCAGAGGGCAAAATGAAAATTGAAAGAATGCTCCAAATGCCTTTTGGAAAAGATCCAAAAAAGAAAACTCCTAGGAATATGAGAACCAAATTCCAGAGGTCCCAGATCAAGGAGAAAATATTACAAGCAGTTAGGAAGAAACAATTTGAGTATTGTGGAAACACAATCAGGATAACACAAGATGTAGCAGCTTCTACATTAAGGGATTGAAGGCCTTGGAATATGATATTCCAGAAGTCAAAGAAGCTAGGATTAAAACAAAGAATCACCGACCCAGCTAAACTGAGTATAATAGTTCAGAGGATAGTACAGTCATTCAATAAAAAAGAAGACTTTCAAGTATTCTTTGTTTTAATAATTATTTTTTTATTTTCTTGTTTACATCATTCCTTTCCACAAGATTTTGAGTTACAAATTTTCTCCCCATCTTTCCCTTATCCCCAACCCCCAAACAGCAACCCCACTGTAAAGACCCTCCCCCAATCTGCTCTCTTTTATGCCCTCCTCCAACACCACCCTCACTTTCTGGTAGGGCAGGGAGGGTCTCTATACCCCATTCCCTGTATATCTTAATTCCCAGGTGAATGTAGTTAATAATAACAAACATATATATGGTTTGTTTTGTTTTTTTAACATTTGATTGTAGAGCTTTGTATTCTAGATTCTTTAGGTTCCTCCCTTGTCACCCACCCCCACTGGAAGGACAAGCAATTCAATACAGGCTATACATGTGTAATTATGCAGGACATCTCCACAGTGGACTTATTGTGAGAGGCTGATTATATGTTCCTCCTTCCTATCCTGCCCTTCCTTGTTCTATTCTCTACTCTGTCCCTGTCCCTTTACTTAAGTGTGTGCTTCCAGCAACCCTCCCCCAGACCCTCCCCTCCCCTTTGTCATCCCACCTCTCGAACCCATCTCCCCTACTCTCCTGTGTGGCATGATACCCAGTTTAGAGTTTATGTTGTTCCTTCTCTAAGCCAAATTCAATGAAAGTAAATGAAGGTAAAGTTGTAACAGTTATCCCTTGCCTCATCTATATGGGATGATTCACCCCATTTTGTCTATCCCTGTCTCCTCTCATTCTAGTCCTCTCCCACCTCAGAGTTTCACCTTTTAAAGTATCATCCCTTCATATTCTATTGATCCTGTACCCTCTATGTCCACATATACACATATGCTCAGATATGTATTCATACACATATATACCCTCCTACATAGACATATGTGTAGGTATAC
>CM053600.1:85561933-85691253 GCA_028646575.1 Pseudocheirus occidentalis
GCCCCCCCGACTTTCAAGTATTCTTAATGAAAAGACCAGAGCTGAACAGAAATTTTGACTTTCAAGTACAAGAAGCAAGAGAAGCATGAGAAGGTAAACAGGAAAAGGAATCCCAAAGAATTTATTAATGTTGAACTATTTACATTCCTACATGAAAAAACTATAATTGTAACTCATGAGACTTTTGTCATATACATACATGCATTCAGGCATGTTTATGTTTATGTACATGTGTGTAGGGTGATGTATGTGTGTATATGTGTGTACATGTATACATAGACAGAAAGCACAGGATGAGTTGAATATGAAGGGATGATATCTAAAAAAAAATGTAAGAGATGAAAGAGGAAAATACTGGGAGAAAGAGAAAGGGAGAGATAGAATAGGGTAAATTATCTCACATAAAAGAGGTAAGAGAAAACTATTGCATTGGAGAAGAACAGGAAGGTGAAAGGGAATGAGTCAACCTTACTCACATTGGATTTGGTTTAAGAAGAGAATAACAAACACACTCAATTGGGTATCTTATTCTACAGGAAAGTAGGGGGGAAAGGGATAAAAAGGAGGATGATAGAAGGGAGGATAGATTGGGGGAGAGGGTATTTAGAATCAAGCACATTTGAAAAGGGACAATGGTCAAAGGAGAAAATAGAATAAATGGGGAGTGGGATAGGATGGAGGGAAGTATAGTTAGTCTTTCACAATATAACTACTATGGAAATATGTTACTTAACTACACATGTACAACCTATATTGAATTGGTCATCTTCCCAGTGGGACTGGGTGAGGAGGGAAGAAGCGAAAGAATCTGGAAATCAAAGTTTTAAAAATAAGTGTTAAAAATTGTTTTTGACATGAAACTGGAAATTAGATATACAGCCAATGGGATATAGAAAACCATCTTGCCCTACAAGAAAGTAAGGGCGATAATGGGGGAGAATATAAGAGAGAACAGATTGGGGGAAGGATTATTCAATATGCTTGCTATCTTGGGGTGGGGGGCTAGGGGAGAGATGGGGAGAAAATTTCTAACTCAAAATTTGTGGAAAAGAATGTTGAAAACTAAAAAATAAATAAATATTTTTAATGAAAAAAGAAAGGAAGGACCATTATGAAGGAGCAAAGAATGTTGACTCCAGTCAAAAATGCTGGCTTCAAATTCTACCTATGATACACATCTGTTGTGTGACCTTGAGCAACTTATGTGTGCCCTTCCTAGACCTCAGTTCCTTTAAGCATAAAATTAGGACGATGCACTAAATGCTTCTAAGATCCCTCTGAGCTTTAGATCTAGAAGAATATGAATCATTTCTACCCACCTCAAGCCTTCCAGAACAATAATGAATTGTCCTAACTTTCAAAAATGTGCCCTAAAATAACAATAGTAAATTTAATCTTCCCACCCATAGTTTGCACATAAAATTTACATAAGCTATGGTTAACCTTCCTAATTTTCCTACACATAGGCAGAGAATGCCTGCATTTTTATGCACCAGCCTCCACCATCCCAGTATTAATGAAGTATACTACATATAATCTTTCCATCCTTGGGCTTCTTGGGTCATGCTAGAAGCATGGCCTCAAAGAGAATGAGAGAAGCTAGAAACAGTGACACTGCAAAGGGGATTTCTAGAATCTCTTCTAAATATATACTATTGACTCCTATAATTTCACTATCCTTTGCCATGACCTTCTCAAAGCAGCAGAAATAAATGTTGGAATTAGTATCTGACAAACCAAATAAGATTCTCTGTTGAAAGCAGGCAAATGCCCAATTCAATGAGACTATCTACTTATAAAAACCGTCTCTCCAACTCTCAACCCCAGATTAAGTAACTCTGTATCATTTCTTCATAGTATTTACTTTATGAGATGTAAATGTCTCTTTACTGGGCAGACCCTACCAGAGATCCCACATCTTTCTCTTGAAATGTAAAGGCAAAGCATTTCTTCCTTTCTTTTTAAATTTTAATTCATTCATTTATTTTTAGTTTTCAAAATCCATGAGCTTTTGAGGTTTAAATTTCTCCTTCCTCTCCCCCCTCCAAAGGACAGTGTGCAATTTAATATCAGCTCTAGACAAACATTCATATTAACCACATTTTCACATTAGTCATTTTGTAAAGAAGATTTAGAAACAATGGGAGTAACTGTGAAAAAGAAGAAACAAATTTTTAAAAAAGAAAGAGAAAGCAAATAGTATGCTTCAATCTACATTCAGACTCGATAGTTCTTTGTCTGGATGTGGACAGTGTTTATCATGAGTCTTTTGAAATTGTCTTAGATCCTTGAATTGCTCAGAAGAGCCAAGTCTATGAAAGTTAATCATCATAAAATATGGTTGTTACTGTATACAGTGTTCTCCTGGTTCTGCTTATTTCACTCAGCATCAATTCATATAAGTTTTTTTCAGATTTTTCTGAAGTCTGCCTGCTCATCATTTCTTATAGCCCTGCTTCTTTACATGTGTCCCAGTTGATCCTCATATTCTACTTTAAAGGGGGTCTGCTTTCTTGCTTATATATCTATATCTATATATATATGTATATATATATATATATATATATATATATATTTTAAACTAGACCTGAAATTTCCTCAGTTTATGTTTGATATTGGAATGAAATAAGAATCCCATTGGTCTTTCAAAGGTCAACAAAAGGAGATTTATTTAGCCATAGCAGTAGAAGGATATTCAATAGGGATATTCACTGAGAAGGGTCCAAAGTGATATAGCAGAGAGAATCTATCTTGCCTTAGCTACCCATCAGCTCCTCGTATTGAATTCAGAAAACCAAGATGTTATTTTAACAACAATCCTTTGGTCCTACAAGACAATCAAGTCCTCAAGGTAGTTTTAATACAGTACTACTTAAGGAAGAGCTCACCTAACTTGAATAAAGAAATGGGTTAGGGTCATCCACTACAAGTAGAGATAAAGAAATTCCTTCTAATAATAAATGCTTTCTCACTAACTATGAAACTTTAAATGTTAAAGAGATGTCTCGGGCATGGTGAGTTTAAGTGATGTGCCCAGTACCTGAACCTGAACCCAGGTCTTCCTGACCTTGAGATTGGGTCTACAGTGTAAAACACAATGATTAATGACTAGGGAAACCTGGATTCATATCCTGCCTCTGACATTTCCTACCTATGTGATTCCCTGGGTCTCAGTTTTCACATCTGCAAAATGAAGGGATTGTGCAAGGCAGCCTTTGAGCTTCAAAGTACTGCAGACTCTTTGCAAAATATTACAATTAATTAATTCAGGACGATACCAAGTACTTGATTTTTAGAAAAAGTTCTTTCTCTCTCTCTCTCTCTCTCTCTCTCTGTCTCTGTCTCTCCCACACACACATGCATATAGACTTTTAAAAGAAAATCTGTATATTTTTTAAATCAAGCACATGTATGCATGTATACATACATATAATTTAAAACATATATCTATATGTACATTCATGTATATATACATGTGTATATGTATATAGATGTATATAAAACATTTTTAAAATTATATATAGATATATCCCCAGAATATGTTAAATAATTGCATCTGAATATTATTTAACCATGCTTTGCCCCTCAGATACCAAGAAAAATCACAATCTAAAAACCATTGTACAAATAAACTGATCATGAGGAACTCCCAAAGGAAGTGTTGTTGTGAATGACAGGAGCCTCCTAAGCAGTCTAGATGTAACTTCCTAAAGCATCAGCATTCATACCAGAAACACCAATTTGATAGGCCCACCAACACTTAGTGGAAGCCTCCCTACAGTGTTGACAAATACAATTGGCACAGCTTCTGTGAAAAAATAATGGAAGCTTTAAAAAGAGGCAGAGGGAAAGTCTGTAATGATAGCATTTGGGGTTTATTACCTACCAATAAAAATAATCACCTGCTCTGCCTGAAATGCTGTGGCTGACAGTGTCATAAAGCCTCCATATGGCTTTACCCTGTGAAGCCTAATTGAGTGTTGTCCAGAGAGTGGATGTAAAGTCTTGCCTGTTCAATGTGGTTTGTAAGAGAAACCGCTGTGATTTATCAGAGAAAATGTTCCTATCTATTAGCCAGGATTTTCTCAGGAGCCATGCAGAGGATAGCAGGGAAGGGGAACACCTTGGAGTGGACAGGTACCATCCTTGGGATGATTTTAAAACAGCCTTTTGTGCAGGGCTCTTTACCTAGGCAGAGTGGTGAAGAGTGTTGGACAGGGTGTCAGGAACACCTGAGATCAAACAGAGCCCCAAATATTGATTAGCTGTGGTAACTCTAGGCAAGTCATTTCACCCCTCAGTCTCAGCTTCCTCATTTGTAAACAGTGGATAATAGTATGCTCCTCCCTCATAGGATTGCTGTGAAGATGAAGTGAGGTATAAAATACAAAGTGTTTTATAAATTTTTTTGAGGGGGGAAAGTAAGGCAAAAGTTAAGTTACTTGCCCAAGGTAACACAGATGGTAAATGTCAAGTGTCTGAGGCTGGATTGGAACTCAGGTTCTCCTGACTCCAGGGCCAACCATCTATTTGCTGCACCCCTAGCTGCCCCATTGGTTTAGATGAACCAATTGTTAACTTTTCAGTGTAAGCACTGAAACCAGTAAGTGCTACAAATTGGGGTTTGATTTATTGTTTTATTCATTGTCTAAACTTAAAAGAGTAATGGAGAAGGTGTTAATAATGCAAGTTAAACTTTAAAATATGTGCTGGGTATTTTTTTTCCTGGAAAGCCTATTGTTAATTATTTACTAGCACATTGCTCATATGGTCCTTAGAGGAGAACATATTTTCTGAACTAAGATCAAGAGAATAATGGAGCCAAAACTCAGTCCTGTGCACAGTGGTAATGGGCTCATAGGCAAACACTCAAACATGTTATAGGTGTCCCTCCACAGAGACTTAAAGTGGAAAGGACTTTCTGTCAACCTTATGCCCACGTGGTACCAGACCAGCACAGTGGTTAAAGCTTTATGGTAAATTAATGAGTTATGTGGCAACAGAATTAGCAGTTAGTACCATATAGGATACTATGTCCACTAATGTAGACTGCAATCCTACCCTTAATAGGTAGGTCACCCAAAAAAAGTTATCACCCCATTTTCAACTTTCTGGTACTGTCTGGCCTTGCTGAACATAGGCTGCTCCTTAGGTAACAGGAAAAGCTTCCATTCTAGGCCTGCATTTAAAGTCTTTCTGGTTTGATGAGGCCTCTGAGAGAGTGTACCAAAGATTCATAGACTTGGAGAGTGTTGAGTCACTTCCAGGACACAATGAGGCAGCAAAGAAGGACTTCTTTGGGGGGCCTGTGGGGAGAGGGATTAGGAAACTGATTCTTCAAATTTTTATAAATTGCTTTGATATGTCTGTGGCTTTATTGTTAAGCAGCAAAAAAACCCCCACAGTTTTACAACACAGCTCTTGAACAATATTTATTCTGTCGACACATGAATTTGGGTAGATTGGCCATCATTCTCAGTTCTATGCTCCTCAATAGTAGACATAGAGATGGAAGATGACCTTGGTGGTAATCTGTTTAAACTGTCTCACCTTGCAGATAAGAAAACTAACACCCATGGAGGTGAAACAAGTATTTACCAAAGGTCATACGGGCATAAAATAGAAGAGCTAAAATAGGAAAAGAGCATTCTTTTTTAGGTACCAATACCTACCTAGCTCACAGAGGTTCCATAAGGATAATAGAATTTAGGCTCACAAAGCATTTTGATATCTACATTGGAAAAATTCTATTTATAATGTTACTAAAATTCACACTGCATAAAATGTTCCTGTTTCTTTTTCTTGTGCTAAGGAACAACATCAAATCTGAATAACACTTTCCCCCAGGGATAAACTGGGTCATATCAGACAACAAACTATGTAGAAATGGCACAACGAATACAAGAATTATGGCAATAACAATCGAATCATTTCCCATTCTGAGTCTTATTTCTTCTATAAAGTGAGAAGGTAGAACTAGATGGCCTCTGAGATATCTTCCAAACCTAAGACTCTATTACTAGGTAAGCCATAACATACATCTAATAGTATTAGGGTAAAACTAAGTATATAAAATTAATGAATTCAGAACAGATCTGTAGATCCTTTTTATAACTTTCTGCGACATATGATGGGGGAAGGAAAAATCGAGCATAATGCTATTGCTGAACCATCACTGATTTATTAAAGAATCCACTATACTTTAGATACCATGGTCCTCCAAGAAAGTTGCACTTGGGAAAAGCATGAACCAAGAAATAACTAAAGTTTCTGGTATCTCTAGGCAGCCATTCCAAAACTGCTGGAGATGCTTCAGAGCAGATTTTATGAACTGATTATCTGGTTTTGTGGTCAACACAGATAGGATCTTCTGGAATCTTTCCTGAAATCATCCAAAGTAAGCAGGCACTTGAGTTATTTTTAAATTGCCTGTTTCTTATCCATATAAAATAAGCATTAAGAAACACCCAGCTACACTCAAAGTGGAAGGAGACCACCTACACTGGATTTAAATACTTTTTTGTTGTTGTTCAGTTGTTTCACTTGTGTTAGGGTTTTCTTGGCAAAGATACTGGATTGGTTTGCCATTTCCTTCTCCAGCTCATTTTATAGATGAAGAAACTGAGGCAAATGGGACTAAGTGAACAGGGTCACTTAGTTAGCAAGTGTCTGAGATCAGACTGGAACTCAGGAAGATGAGTCTTCCTGACTCTAGACCTAGAACTCTATCTACTGCACCATCTAGCTGCCCTTTAAATAAATATTTTAATAGCTTAATTTTAGTGGCGTGGGGCACAACCTTGTAATGAGAATCTGAAGATCTTGCCTGCCACTAGACCCCTGGATACGCTTAACAGCTCTGAGAATGTTCCCTGATTTGAAAGTATACTCTGCCCCATAATAGGCTGAATGTGGTCACATGGAGCCCGTGAAGGGACGCTTGTTTTTTGGGAATGGCCACACCTTGTTACTTTGTAATTGGACAGTGGATCAAGAGGGCTATGACATTCTCTGACCTAGGAGAAGTGTATATATATATGCCCTGATGTGAGGCTTTGCTTTGGGGCTCACTTTGACAAGAATTCTGTGATTTGACCAGATGAGACTCTGGGAAGCCACTGAGCCCCCGGCTTTGAAAACCAAAATGTTGATGCTTCCCTCTCTGGTAACTTGAATAGGTAATGGATGTGATGGTCAGATGGTTAGAAGCCCATCTGCTGATCTGTTTCTTGGTCTGCTTGTAACTTGTGTTTGTAACTTGAGTTTGTATTCTCTGGAGTTCAGGGTGCTGACTTTTCCCCCGAACTAGGTAAATGATATGTTTGTTTGATTAAAGAACAATTGTCAACCCATTTTGAGTTGCTTTTCTTTAGTAAAGCAGTTCTAAGAACCTGTGCTAGCAGCCATCCTGGGTATGCTAGGGTGCTTGCTGATACAAACCTCCACTGGTGAAGATCATAGTCCTGTCCACACTAGGCCATTGTGAGTTGATCTGACTGAAAATACCAAGTGACCGAGAGATGGACAGACAGGCAAATGTAAAGAAGAAACAGAGAGAGAGAAAAGGAGAAAAGGGCTATACTACATTGCCACTGAATGAAACTGTTCCAGTTCTTCATGTTGTACTACATAAACCTGGCCTTGGTCACCTCTATTCCTATTATGACATGGGAGATAAACAGTGCCTAGAGTGGAGTATGTCCTATGGTACTTTGTGGCTCCACACTAATGGGTCAGGTAGATTTAAATACTTTCCATTTATATACCTTGTACAGAGTTTTTATGCCAGGTGAATAAACCTCATTACCCTTTACTGGATCATTTAATGGAAACTTGTTAACTTTTTACTTTTATGTTCTATAAGGACTGAGGCTAACCCACAGGAAATTAATAGCTCCAAATGCACTGCAATTCCCATATGAAGCTACAGAACATTAAGAATATTTTGAAGGGACAAGTGTCCCAGGTAGAGCCTCTGACAAGCTGTTCCTTCAATTAGTGGCCTCACACTTAGATGGCAAGTGGCATACTGTGTTTAGTTCCAAAGGAACATTTAACATTAAGACTAAAAAGATGGAAAATTAGAAGGTGTTTAGATTCATGTTCATCCTTGGCCATGAAGGCTGGAAAATTCACAAGCGAAATATGAACCTGTCTTTGCTCTCAAATAGGTATCTACCAGCACACGTAATAATCTGCACGGACTTTCTTCTACCTCTCAAATGGAATGCTAGCATGGAAAGGTCACCACCACTAGCCACTTTCTCACAAGACCTGGCACTGTGATATTTGAATTTCAACCTTATGTCTACTGAATGACACTCACTAGGTTTAGAAAGACAGGTCTGAGTATGATGGATACAGATTTCTATCCTATTGGTTTGGCTGAAGCTCAGCAGTTCTTAAAGGTTATTTTTAACCACCTGCTAAAAATTCCTAAAGGAGAAAACATGAAGAACATGTTAGTAGAATAATTTTTCTAATGGCTCTGCAAACTCATTCCAAGGAAAAAGAGCCCAATCAGCTGCTGGATGCATAGGGTGCCTTATACCTTTTACCCGAAGGATTTACTGTTGTCCCAGCCATCAGGATATGGGTCTAAATTAGAGACAATTACAGAGCCTAATATAGGACAACGGCTCCATGATAAAAAGTGTTAGGTGATACTAATATTGAATATTCATGAAGTATTTTACATATAGAAAGCAACTCATATACATTATCTCATGATCTTTGAAACCTAATGGTATTAATGTATTTTATTTTGGTCTCCATTTTAGAAATTAAATCTCAGGAAGGTTAACTAACTTTCTTTTTTTTTTAAACTGATTTGTTTATTTACTTTTGGTTTACAAGGTTCAGTTCCACAGTCCCTTAAGTTTCAAATTTTCTCCCCTCCATTTCCTCCTGTCCCCACCCACAGCATCATGCAATCAAGTATAGGATATGCAAATACTTTCACATTGGACATTAGTCCGGTTGCATAAAAGGGTTATAACCAACGGAGTGAAAAATGGGAAAGAGGAAACAAAACCAAACGTAGAAAAGAACGAGAGCATGTAGATTGCTTCAGTCTCCATTTAAACTCTGGTCTTTGTAGATCTTTCTCTGAATGTAGACATCTCCTTCCATCCTGAGACTTGTAGAGATGTCTTATAACTGTGCGTTGCTGAGAAGAGTCCAGTTTATCAGGGTTGGTCATCACACATACGATGTGTCTGTGATTATGTACAGATTTCTCCTGGTTCTGCTCTTCTCACTTAGCATCAGTTTGTATAAGCCTCTCCAGGTAAATATGAAGTCCATCTGCTCCTCATTTCTTAAAGCACAATAGTATCCCATTACATTCATATACCACAACTTGTTTAGCCATTCCCCAATTGATGGGCATCCCCTTAACTTCCATTTATTTGCTACCACAAAGAGAGCTGCAATAAATATTTTTGTACATATGGGTAGGTTAACTCACTTTCCCAAGGAAACATGATTCATATATTAATCGAGTCAGAATTTGGATTTGGATCTCTTTATTTCAACCCCAGTTGTCTTCATTGTATTAAACTTACTACATAAAGTTCCAAGAATAATATATAAATGAATATAATAGATATAAAATATGACAAAAGCAAATCTTTTGTTATGTTGTCTCTGATTTTTTAATAGTCAGAATAAATACCATTGAAAAGATTCATTTATTTGGAATCTCACTGACTGGATGAAGGTCAATAAAATATTTAAGCAACTTTTGGATTAATCTGCTAGAGATCAGAAGGAAGATGTCTTCTATGAAAGAGATAAAGCAGCATTAAAGAGATAGAGTTATCAGCACTTTGTCAGGACTGGAAAAATTAACTATGTTACTTTTGAGATAATGACTAAAATCAATTGCCAGATAAAATTTTATGTAATTTACAATTCATTAGTCATTGGTTTAAAAAGTTATGAAAGCATAATTAATCTTCTGTCTAAAGTATAATTCAGTTAGATAGATTTCGTCCTAACAGCACCAAAACCAATTAAATACCATTTAAAGCTTATAACTAAATTAGCATTATTTCAAGGTTCCCTGTATCATAATGCAAAGTGGATGATGAGTATTGCTGAACTAACCAACTTTGCTTTCTAGGATGTTGTGTAGCTTCTGAGTTTAACAATGTCACCTAAACAAAAACATTTAGCTGCTTTGGTACTCAGTTTCCTCAATTGTTTAATGGGTGAGTCAGATTTACATGACCTCAAAGTTCCCTTCCAATTATTAATCTTTGTTCCTATGATCTTCATAACAGGTATTCAATTAGCTCCAGGAGGCATGGAGGAAATTCTTCTGAAGACTGGAATTTAAGCAAAAATTTTTACTAGGTTTTTCCCATTTCTTTCTGGTGGAATAAACAGTTGGAAAAATATTATTATGTCATTTCTCAGAGAAGAACATGATTGCAAAACCAATAGCTTCATATCTATCCTTCTTTGAAATTAGTGGTAAAACATTATCACCAAAAAAAAACCATAGAATGGAACCAACCTGACAAAAGTAAGTATCCCCACATTTATTGTATATCTTCTTTTCCTTTATAAGATTTATTTTGTTTTTCAGATTTATTGAATTCAAAGGGGTTTTTTTAACTTATTTTACGGGGGGGGGTAGGAATTTGAGCGAGAGAATGAAAATATAACTATCATATGCAAAATATAATTTTTCTTAATTTAATTAATTAATCTTTTTTCTTAATTAAATTATTTCCTTACCTAAATAATACTTGACCAGAATTAAGCAACTACAATAAAGAAGAGACCTGGAAATTTCTGAAGGATACAGAGAGGTATTCTGAGGGAGAATAGAGAATGAGATATTTTATGACTGAAGAAGAGGGGAGAAATGAATGAGTGAAAGAGGAAGAAAAATGCAGCATAGATTCCTCTTCAAATATAGTTTGAAGTAAGATTTTAATATTTACCTGATTCTGATATTCTCTTAATTCTTTGGTCTGACAATGATAATCCAGACTTCTGGGCTAAAAATGGCAAAACAATGCTTTGAAATGAAATTTGTTGTCCAGTCATATCAGTCATCTCCAACTCGTCATGATATCATTTTGGGTTTTCTTGGCAAAGATACTGGAGTGGTTTACCATTTCCTTCTCCAGCTCATTTTACAGTTAAAGGAACTGGGGGAAACAGAGTTAAGTGACTTGTCCAGAGTCACTTAACTAGTAAGATCTGAGACCAGATTTGAACTCACAAATATGAGTCTTGTTGACTTAAGACATGGCACTCTACCCACTGAGCCACCTAGCTACCCTTAAAAGGAAATAGAAGTAGTAAATAATCATGGTAACTAGTCACTGTATGATGGTGTGACATCATATTTATATAGTGCCTTTAATGGCTGGAATATATTTTATATCATTATCTCAACCGATCTTCAAAAACAACCTTGTAAGGTAGATACTATAGGGATTATCATCCCCACTTTATAAATGAGGAAAACAAAGTTCAAAATAGTTAAAGGCCTTGGCAGTCATCACTCAACTTGTGAACTTAAAAGGCAAGACTTAAAAGAAGTCTTCCTGTCTGCAAGTCCAGAGGACTGTCCTTGACATCCATGACACCATGCTAAATGGTTCTATCTTTAAAAAGTAATCATTCAACCTTTGAAAATATTTTGGATAGGGGGGGCTAGGTGGCACAGTGAATAGAGCACCGGCCCTGCAGTCAGGAGGACCCAAATTCAAATCTGGCCTGGCATTTAACACTTACTAGCCATGTGACCTTCGGCAAGTCACTTAACCCCAATTGCCCTGCCTTCCCCCATATAAAACTTAGAAAAAAAAAGAAAGAAAACATTTTTTATATAACTTCCCTATTAGCATGTCTTTGTGTCAGTTTTTCATCCTGTCTTGCCCTCACCACTCTCTCTGGACACATATTTACAAGTAATAAAGAGGACAAGGGGAGAGAAAGAGGAAAAAGGAGACCTTTCTGGTCAAACCTTCAGATATGTTTAATTTTATAATGTGTGAATAGGGGAGTAGGGGAAGTATATACATACAGTCCAAGTTACTTTTCCATTTCGCAGATACACATAAGGAGTATACCTTCACGAGTATTAAATTTACTAAAATATCTAGGTCTTCTGACATCCTAACAGGCTTGGAGAATTTTATTCATGAATTTCAGCTGTGTACATAGGGCTGTGGAAGAATTCTCTAGTGCCGAGTTGTGCCATAGTGCATGAACACCCCTGCTCCTTAGATTATAAGCTCTTCCAGTGCAGGGACTGTGTCTACTAACTATGGAAATTATCACAGGCCTATAAGCCCTAGGCACCAAAGAAATTAGATTGAGTCTAAAAAAGTCATACTCTGGAACAGGGGGGAAAATATTCACTAAATTTAAGATCCATAAAATTACTGATGCTCATTTTATTGAAATGCTGTGGGTTCTGGCATCAATAGGACATTCCAAAGAAGGGAAGACCGACCGAGCCTAGGAGTCTAAGGAGACCTGGTCAGATTAAGAACAGAAGTCTGAATATGGAAATATGCACTCATGCTCAAGGGAAATGAGTCTGAAGGTAGGGCCATAATGTGGAGCTCAGTCACTAGGGGCAAAGAAGGGAAAAGACATATAAGCAAAAGGGCCAAAGTGAGGCCCAGTTATAAGACAGGTGATTGGCCAAGACTCAAATGGAAGATGGTTACATAAGTGAAGAACATAAGGTAGATATTTGGACAACCAAACACAGGAACACTAGAGTTCAGAAGCAGAAAGTACAGACCCCAAAGACTGAAGGTAACAGTGGTACCTCATATTTATGGGTTGATGTAAATTTTGAAAAATGATTTCTTCATAACAATTCCGCAAAACAAGTAACATAATCAATATTCCTATTTTACAGACAAGGAAACTGAGGCTTAGATAAGCTATGCAATCTGCCCAAAGTCATATAGCAAATGTCAGAGCTAGGAATTAAACCCATAGTAGGAACCTAGTTAATGAAGAGAGGAGTATGAGCCAGAGATGAGATCAAAGAAAGCAAGGCAATAACCTATTTGTCAAGACACCAAAGCACAAAATTTAGACTAGAAACAGTATGGAAATTTTCATCATGCTGAGATAATGAGAAGTTTGTCTAGTGCTCCTTTTTTCTCAGTGTCTCCAGGTCAGATTGGTGCTAGGGTCAGGGGTAGTACTAACCCTACAGGTAATCATAATAGTAACAATAGCTAGCATTTATACAGCATTTACTAAGTGCTTTGGAAATATTAGCTCATTGGGTCCTCACAACAAGCCTGGAAGTAGGTGTTATTAGTATGTCCATTTTACAGTTAGTGAAACTGAGGCAAACGAAAAGGTTAAGTGACTTTCCTGAGGTCACACAGTTGAGACTGGATTTGAATTCAGGTCTTCCTGAGTCTAGACCCAGTGGTCAATCTCATTATCTACACGTGTAGGTGAAGTAAAGCCAGATGCTAAGGTTAAAGGGATGCAGTGGTGGGAAGATCAATCAGGGCATTGCAGATGAAACATCATTATGAAATTAATGGGTATAAAATACTTAATTTCCTTAAGAGATTTGTGATCATATCATTCTGTGAGAGCCCTTGATCATGGTAAATCACAATCTAACTCTTCCAACGTAATGGACAGTTGGATGAGTTGATGAGACTAAAATAAAATTGTCACCTGATGATCCACCTTTATGAGATGATACTTTCTGAACTGAGCTAATCCATGAGTGACAGACTTCATCTGTCACCAGGCCTCTCATCAACCTGCAAGTTCAATAAATCAATAAATCAGATTATATTCTCCACTAGAATGACCTTCAAAGACCCCAAAACTCACCTCCATATATCAATGAGACATTAAAATAGGATGATCATGGAGAAAATATGAAAAAAGTAAAATAAATAAATAAGTTTATTCATACAGTTAGATACTAGCACAGGGCCAAGTATCTTGTACTCAGAATTCAGGAAATGTTTGATGATACTGACTGTGGCGTTCATTATCTTTAGGTTTTATATGTCAAAGGCGTTTTTACCTCCCAGCTCCCATTCCAATTCTATATCTAGAAGACAGAATCTGTACTGTCAAAAAAAATTACCTGATGAGCACTATACTCAGCATTATTATAGACACTCAATGAAGGCTTGAATATTATTGAGTGGGGGGGGCACAATGACACTAAGGTTCATTCTTCCAAGATTATTATTTATCTATGTGAGATCATAGCACCATACAGGCAGGACTAGAAGAAACCTCAGAGTTCAACTAGTAAAACTTTCTATTTTACAGATGAGGAAACTGAGATCCAAGAGGTTCAGATTTGACCAAGTTTCCACAAGTGGCAAATATCAAAGTTAGGATTTAAACCAAGGTAGACATAATCTGAAACTCTCCATTCAAACCACCACTACTGCATTTTCACTGGTCAGACGTATGGTTTTACTCACATAGGGAACTCAAAGTAGAAACTCCTCCGAGGATACAAATTGACAATAAATCAGAGAGAAATCAATGTTGTCTGCTGTGGTCTGGGAAAATTTCACAGGTAACATAATTTTTAAACTTAACTTTAAAGGAAGGGGAAGTGATAAACAAAGACGAAGGCATTTCTGGGAAGAGAGTTAGCCTGAGTATAGCCACAGAGGTTGGAAGGAACAAAACATATGCTGGCAACCCTGGTTAGACATTTGGCTGAAGTGTAGAAAAGCATTTTTTTTAATTAAGCCCTGAGTTGGTTATGAACAGTTCCAGTAACACACTCCTAAGCAGTTTATTCTTCTTTGGGGGAAGAAACAAAAGGAAATGAGAAAAGCAGGACCTTGAAGCTGTTTTGGTTGAATGGCATTACTTAAGAGCTATCTCAAATAATTTTATAATCTACAATTATTCAAAACATTTCCACTTAAACTGAAACTATTTACATTATCATAAATTTATTCTAAACAAAATGCCCATATATACAAAATGATATTAAGAATGTCCACTTAGATATTTTTAAATAAAATTATCAGTAGAAGGAGGCACTGAGTATAATCTTCTGCCCTCAACAAATGATAAAAAAGAAAAAATAATGTAGTTTGTCATTACAGAAAAATGACTTCTCTCTCTGTCTCTGTCTCTCTCTATGTCTCTCTGTCTTTATCTTTCTGCATACACAAACACATACATATATATGTACATACATATCTACACATACATATGCATATGCATATACACACATATATACATACATACATACATATATATGTATGTATATATATATATATATTCATGCAACCACAGAATCTCAAAAATTTTCTAGTTCAACCTGTACCTGTGCAGGAACCTTTCCCTGATTGGTAGGAAGCTTTTTCTTGTATTAAACCTAAGCCTATCTATCTGCACCTGCTATATGAAATTATTGTTCTTAATTTTGCTTCCCAGTGCCAAGCAAACAAATCTGATTTTTCTTATTCCGGACAGATGGGTCGTTTTAAACTCCTGGTCAGCTCTCATGGTTCCCCTACCACTACTCTGTGTTTTCTCCAAGTTACAGATCTTCAATTCTTTTACTTAATCTGTATGTGGCATAATTTCAAGCCCCCTTTAGTATCACTGTCACCCTGCTCTAAGTGCTTTGAAGAAGGCATAGATAGCATTGAACATTAGAGCTAGAAGTCATATCAGAACATAGCAGGACTATCACATCCTTCATTATAGACATGACATGTTCCTATGAGTTGTTATCTTTAGGACTTCACAGGTCACACTTTATAAACATGTATTGAGTTTACACATCATTAAAAGATCCATGTGTTTTTCAAATTGTTTTCTAATCATGTCTTTTATATCCTATACTTTCACATCTGATTTTTTAAATCAAAATATAAGACTTTAGTGGGGTTTTTTCTATATTGAATTTCATCTCATTTAATTCAGTCCATTTTATAATCTGGTTTTACTTTTGGAATTCCAATCCTTCCACCCAAAACATTGAAGTTAACACTTCAAGCTTCATGACATCCACAAATTTGATAAACAAACCATCAGGCCTTCTGTTGCCAAATGTTGTTTAATACCTCCCCAACATGTCTCACATCTATCCTCACACACTCACCCCCTTTATTCAGATCTCATCACCTCTCACTATATTATTACAATGGTTTCTAATCGGCCTCCCCACCTTGTTTTCTCCCTTCTTCCATCAATCCATCATCCATGAGACTTTCAAATTAATTTTCCTTAAACATAGTTTTGAGCATTTTCCTTCCTTACTCAATAAACTCTAGTGGTTCTTTTTTCATTCTAGAAATGGATTGGAATGGAGCAAGCATTCAACAAGCATGTCTGTGTGGCAGGAACTATGCTAAGCTACCTCATTTCATCCTCAAAACAAGTGAGTGAGGTAAATACTATTGTTATCCCTATTATACAGCTGGAAAAACAGAGACAAAGATTAAGTGACTTGTCCAGGGTCACATAGCCAGTAAATATCTGAGACTATAGTTGAATTTGGGTCTTCCTAATTGCAGGCCCATAACCTGTGCATTACACTATCTGAATGAACTCTTCTCTTTGACTTTTAAAGGCCTTTACAATTTAACCCCAATGTGCCTTTCCAATCTTATCATACAGTACTTCCCTTCCCTCAATCTCTGGTCCACTTAAACTGGCATCTTTAGTGTTCCACTCATGTGACATTTATTCCCCAGCAGCTTTGATATGGTCTGCCCCCCAAGCCTAGAATTCAGAGCCTACTTATTGACCTCTTATAAAATCCCTTACTTCCTTCAAGACTTAACTCAAGCTTTATCTTCTACTTGAAGCTTGTCCTAGCTCCCCCAACTGATAATTTTATTCCTCTGACTACCTTGGATTTTTTTTTTCATTCTGTATCATAACAGTCTAGGCTAGAACTTTTTTAGGTTTAAGGGGTCTGTAAAGTTTGGGGTTTTTAAATATATATTTTAATGACTACTTCAATATATTGAGTTTCTTTTGTATTCTCTGTTCTTTTTTTTCTTTGCATATTGTTTTATGCATTTAAAAGCGTTGTTTTGAGAAAAGATCCATAGGTTTCAACAGACTATCAAAGGGGTCCATGACAAACTCCTGGTCTAGGTTCACTCTTTCAGAGTAAGAAAACTTTACTATTCCCTCAGGGTTTTAGGGGTACCCTGGAGGGGACAAGGTTGTTTTTCTTTAATGCTATGAGTAAAGGTCCCTTTCCTGTGTATTATGTTCACTATTAACCAACAGTAATTAGTACCCTAGGTAATTAACATCAATTAGCTTTAACAGCTAAGTGGCACTGTGACTAGAGTGCCAGGCCTGCAGTCTAGAAGAGTTATCTTCCTGGGTTCAAATCTGGCCTCAGATACTTACTAGCTGCATGACCCTGGGCAAGTTACTTAACCCTGTTTGCCTCAGTTTCCTTGTGACAAAACTAAAATCATTGCCAAGAAAATCCCAAATGGGATTCTTAAGAGTAGGATGTAACTAAAACCACAGAATAATAACAACAAAAAAGCAAGAACAAAACACCTTTTAAAGCCTAGGAGCACACTTTTTTCTATACCATATTTATCCCTAAAGGGAGTGCGCTCAAAGTGAAAAGGGTTTCTACATAGAATTGTTGCCACCAAGTTTATTTCATATCACTGCTGCTATATAAGTCTTCATTTAAGCCACCACTGGACGAGATCCCTCAGGTCAGTCCTCAGGATATAGATACTAGTCTGAAGATCATTTCTCAGCACTTTAAGGGTGGGCCATCTAGTCACAAAACCTGGCACAAACTCCAGTTACAGGATCTCTGGTGGCTGGCTCCCTATGCTGACTTATCGAGGTTCACAAGATTGTAGCCAATCCTGATTTCCTCACCAAAAATAGGACATAGAAATCACAAAAAGGCAGAAAACAGAGGTCCATATCCATGGGTCACATTTCAGCTTCAGATAAAGAAGAGCAAGGTCTCTTTCCATATTGAAGCTTAAAGTCTATTTCTTCCCCTACATGCTACCAAGGAGAAGAACAACAGCAGATCCTCAATATGGCTGATTAACACCTTTAGTATGTACCCCAGCTCTGATGACAGGGTCAATCAACAATGCACAGCTTCATCAAGTTGTTAGCCAACCAGAACCCATTATGCAATATCCATAAATGTTCCAAATTGGGGAGCAGAAACACAGTTTATCATTCTGTGTTTTGAGTTTTTTGACTTCGGAGTTTTTTTGTGGAAGCAGCTCCACGGTATTTTTCTATGTGGTGATTGTGCCCCATTATATATATATGTGTGTGTGTGTGTGTGTGTGTGTGTGTGTGTGTGTGTGTGTGTACCTATGTATTTCATGTGAATATATGCATTATGAAATCATAATTCACATCTTGAAAAGAGGAGCTATTTTATTTTGTCTTTGTAGTCTAAGTATCTAAACAATATATATTAAATCCTTGTTTATTCATTCATTCAAGACACGATAAAAATGTTAGAAGGCCCAAGAAAGATTACTGGAAAATTCTACATAAGACCTGCTTCCAGGCTGACAGCAATCAATATCCATGGCTTCAAACATACCTTTAGAGCTGTAGGGTGAAGTCTCAGATTGCTTACACAAAGGCATAGTAGTCTAGCTTGTTTCTGAGTTAGTTAGTCATTACAGACCTACCTTTCAGGTGCATTGCCACCTATTCCAGATCAGGTAACAAGTGCTGACCTACTACTGTCTCTTAGTGGTAGAAGACCCAGACAGACCACAATTCTTCCCCCTATACACCAAACCCTTCAGTTTTCATCACGATCATATTTGTGGAATAAATTGAGTGCCTACAGTAGAGTTGTTTCTAAGTTACCTATCAGCTATATAGCTGCACCTTCTCTGGGATGTTTTCCCACTCCACTGTCTGTCTACCAGTTCTATCTAAAAGAGACAGGATAGCATCAAGCCTGATATAAACTACTCTCCCTTCCCACTAAAAGCCACTTTCACACCACAGAATGGTGACACAATTACTCACAATTAAACACTACTGTGGCATCATTGATTTCTACTATAATCACCACTAAAACATACACATTCACACACACACACACACACACACACACACAAAAACTATTCTTTGACTCCACATTGTAGTCATGAACAAACAAGGTAAACATGACAAACTTTCTAAATTAATTACCCCTGCCCTTAAAGAATAAAAAGATTTCTATGCCCCAATTATATAGCATACTGAATAAGCTACCTAGGAAGCCACTTTGATTTACCAGAGCAAGAATGGACTTTGACATAATGCTCCCAATAAATTCCAAGCCTCCAGGCTAACGTGCAGACTCTCTAAACAAATGCATCTGAATAGCCCAAGGGACTATTTCAGAGGTCTTCAGTAACTGAAATATGGTGGAACCATCCATCTCCCTTGGCTTATGTTGCTGTAAAGCTGTGACTGGCTAGACCAGTTGTGTGGAGAACTGTGCTAATGAGACTAAAGTCATTGGTTTGATTCCTGTGTACACCAATTTATTCAGAACTCTTCCTTGGCCATAGGCTTCTGCCATGCACAGAGAGGACAAGATAAGAGAATATGAATGGATCCACACAAATCCATTCCTGCAGGTGGGGGTGGGGGGAAAGGTCATGTAGAATGTACATTATTGATGATGGATTGGTCAGTAGCATCCTATGTAAATGATAGGAATGCTTTTCAGTGTTGTTTTTTAGTCATTGAATGTGTTTCTCCCAGGTTGAATTTTCCAAGAAGAAAAAAAATCAATTGATCCTGTTAATTTGGGGGGTTTTTAGGTCAATTAAGTGAAAAGAAAATATGTCCTTTCTAACATAGTCCAAAATAATACCCTGGAGCCTTACCTGGAACAGTTTATTTCTTCATTGATCAATCAGTTCTGCCCAAAGACAATCCTTCTTGCATTCACTTGTAGGTATTTTACTTTGTTCTTAACATGCCTCTTTCCCCATGTATAAAACAAAGGGGTAGGATCAGATAGCTTCTAAGGTTCCTACTAAATCTACTTTCCTATGCTCCTATGACCTCTGCTAAATGCCACATCCAAATGACAGAAAGCTAATGCTATTAACTATAATCTCTATAAAAATCTTGAGTGTTTAGTTAAGGACACTGATGTTTATGAAGGACCTACTATGTGCCAAACACTGAGGTAATTGCTAAGTGTATAACTTCAGTAAGCTACTCAAAAGTTTACATGTAATAGGAAAAATAATAAACATGTAGATAGATACATACAGAATGAACGCAAAAAGAAAAATACAAATAAATTAGAAATAGTTAAATCCAAAGTATTTTAAAAGAAAGGGAACTCCAAATCTTGCTCCTGTCAGGCCTCTGGGTTTATGACTTAATTGGCATTTCCTACATATATTGGATAATTGTTTTGCAATTTTGGCAACATATTGGGGATATTTTATGATTGACTTTTGTCAATCACATTTCCTGGTACATAGTAGGCTATTAAAATATCTGATTGATATTTGCTGAATTGGATGAGGATCCATATCTTGCAACTTCAGAACAAGTGAACATTTTTCAATGAGTCAGTATGACAAGGATGTCTAAAAAATCAGCATGAGAAACCAAACCCCAGAAATTTTCCAAATCAGCATGTTGCCTCACCTGTGAATGAAAAGCCAAGACTGACCATGTAGATAAATACTTCAGTCTTTTTATTTGTAGGATAACCATTCTGCAGTTAAGATTCCTCAAAGACTATGTCATCTGAAATAGTCACACCATGTAAAATTGCAACTTGCATTAGCTCTAATGTGCATTGAACCCTGGAAAAACATCATTTGGCTCATGAGCTCTTAAGCTAAAAAGAATGGTAAACATTGGAATAGTTGTTGATGTTTTCATGGTAGAGTCACATTTCATCCAGCTTTTTGATGCCAGTGATTAGATATGTATACGGAACACAGGAAAGCCCCAAAGAATTAACTTTATGTATCATGTGTGTGTCTTAAGTTGCTTTTATTAAAAAAAATTCAGGAAGAAAGAAAATTGTGCCAAAGACTACTGACATGTTAAAGCCTAATCTACTACCCAGGAATGAATTGGTACTTGAGGAAAAGAGGAGAGGTCTTAGTGCACTAATGCCAAGACTATTGAAAGTGGAATTCAATGAGCTGAAAGTGGAATTCAATACTTACTGTTAAGTATGTATGTTTCAATATTTATTCGACTAAATGTATGTGGCTAAAACTTCATTCATGTGTTTTCATTCGGGACATGGCCTGTTACTTAGAATGCTGAGTGTGTAGGAAAGATTTCTAACCTAAATTCTTTACCTCACTGCTCTGTGTTTTGCTTCTGTAAATTGGGTGGCTGGCTTAACTGGGCTATGCTGTGCTATGTCTTTCTCGAGACAGACAAAAATCAGAAACAAAGGCCATAAAACACAACAAGAGTGATTTCTTTGATCCAAGGATAATACATCTAGCTGATTTTTTTCCTTCTTCTTCTTGGGTACATGGCAAACAGCTCTGTATTAGAAAGGCAGGCTAATCCTTATCTGTTCCTTTCTATCTAGACCTGGCAGTTTCATCTGTCCATTCATCTGATCACTCATGTAGTAGGATACAGATATGTGTATTTTAGCCATCCAAGCTTCATATGCTCAGAAATGGGGGCCCTGTGGCGCCAGGTTGAAAGCATAGTCATTGAACAAATAAGCAAATGAGTTACAGGAAAAACAACAAATTCCAATTGGCAGAATAACAATTCAGAACAGACAACCGTGCAATGCAACTGACTTCATTTTTATTTGCCACAGGCCACCACTGCCACATTCCATAGAAATTTTACGAAACATTATTATTGCAGGTTTAAGTCTCATCTGATTTGGCAGGCAGGCTGTATATTTACCCTGATGAAAGAACATTGTCATTAAATACACAAACAGCTGACAGTGCAAGAAGGAATTCCAAACAGGATCTCCCCATGCAGTGCAGTGACCCTTTCTTGTCAGAAAAGAAAAGAACTTGGACCAGACCTTATCAAAAAAACTAAGAGAAGAAGAGAGACATAGGTGGCATTTCCCTGATGATAGTCAGAAGAAAAAAGTACCCATGATGAGAGCAAAAACTGAAAGAAATTCAAGCATGTGCCGACTTTCCCACAGACATGTTTATAAACAGTGGGGTTGATCTTTGAACGTGGACTTGTTACATGACTTAAATACCAAGATTTTTAAATCACAGTTCTCTCCAGTTTCCCTAATCAAGGCTTTACATCTAGGAACACAGCAGTTCATATAATGCCTAGCCATTATCTTTATATGTTGCTCTTGGATTCATGTTTTTTGTCTGCCCTGCAGTCAAAAACTTGATCAAGTTTATGTCATTGGAATTCACCTTAGCTATCTAGCTTTCTACCATTTTAAAAGCCATCAGTATTTATTCAGTGGTAAGCTACAGGCTTTTCCACTTTTTGTTGGCTCTCAAGGTATCTTTACAAGTTCAATTAACAGGACTTTGAAAGATATACCCTTCCCTCCCTCTTTCCCCAGTTCTCCCAATTGAGAGGTGGAGTTCTCTACAAGAGGAGCATTTTTCTCCAGTGCTGTTTCCTGCTTGTGCTTGCACAGAGAGGCTCACCCCAGAGTAAATTCCATCTGCATGTGAAAAAATGCCAAGATAAAGTTTAGAAAAAGCATCTATTAAAACTCTGACATGGGCAAGCTGCCCCAAAGGGAAAGTAGAATAATTATAATTGTAGCTTCAATCATCTAAATATTGTACTGGAACAACTGTGATTTAAAACTTTTAATAAACTCACCCCTCACCCATGTCAATCATGAGTCTAAATGATATTTAGCTCTGAAGAAAGTTGGAATCACTCATGTCATCTATGTTGTACAAGGTTATTTTTACCTGATAATGCACTTGCAGGTAGAATTACCTCTTCTGCCAAGAGGCCCCATGTACCACCTTCATCCAAGAGTGACAGGACAACCTTCACACTTCCATTTGTTTATTTAGATTTATATCACTAAGTCCTCTGGGCAAATGCACAGACAAAAAGCTCATGTGTTTGCTCTCCAGAGCTGTTCCCTGTGCCATTCAGGAAAAGACTGTGGTCATAGCTAGACCCTGTCAATAATTGAGCCTTACCCCGTAACACACATAAAACTCTGTCCATTTCCACTTGATTACAAGGAGGCAGCAAAAAAATCCTTTAGTACCAGACAGCAAAATATTCTTCAAACAAATAAACAAAACTAAGGAAAGACATCTTCATATCCCAGAAAGAACAAAGAATTCTGTACTGACCCGGATTTAAATTCTTCGAAATACATAGCCAAATTTAACTTCAGAACTAAAACAAAGTAACTTCTTATTTGTTAGAATTACATTTACAAACTTAATTTACAAACTTAAAAAGCAATCATAATCTAGTTAATGGGAGAAATAGTGCAAGCACTTTTTATGCTGTACTTTACTATATTTATGTGTATGGAAGGCAGGATGGTGCGAGGTGACAAAAGAGATAGAGTTGACTGCATCTACTACTCTAAGTTATAGACCAGAAAGCACTTTCTGAATTGGTTAGAATGAACTATTTCTTGTCCATTGACAAGGCATTTACAAATCACATCTTCTCTTGTCATTGCCAATGCCAGTTCCAGAGAAAATGCTCTCTGGGGTGCTCATGTAATGAAGCATGATCTTCATATCAACAATGCAAAGTAAACTATAAGGACGCATCGTTAATTTAATTTCATTTCAATTTCACAAACATTTATTAAGTGCCTTTATAAGCTAGGCAGTAGGCATATGAAGGACAATGGAGAGGTGTATGGTATGTGTGAGTAGGCTACAATAAGGAATTTTAAAGAATTATTGGCATGAAAGATTCCAACAAAGAATAAGGTGATGGAAGAAGTGGAAGGACAGATAACAAACTAGCTGTGGACACATGGATAAATCTCTTTAACTCTCTGAACTATAGCATCTTTTTTTTTCCAAAAAAAGGGAGGAAACCTGAGGCCCAGGGAAGGGAACAAAACTGTCTAAGTCAAATGGTTAGTTCATAGCAAACCCAGGCCTAGAATCCAAATTCTTGACTTACAGTATTAACATTACTTGGAAGCATATCTGTCATACATAAGACAATGTCTTCTCAAAAATGCCAGTGCATTATATATATATATTACATTATATGTAATATCCCACTGCTTCCCAACAGCATGGCAGAGATCTTGAGGAGACTGTACACATCAAAACACGAGGAAGACAAAGAAAGTTCTTCTATCCTTGCCAAGAACTCTAGGCACCATCCAATGAGTATTAACTATCACACCAACTGATTGGAGTAGTCTTGGAGAGCTCACAGGATATTAGCTATGAAGTGGAAACAGCTAGAGAGTTTCATGGACCAAAACTACACTCAATTGGCTACCATAGAGATACTTTCAAAAGAAGTTATTTCAAAATTTCATTTTCTCTGAAAAAAAAATGCACTGTAGGGGGGAGAGGGGAGAGAGGAGGGAATGTATTAACTATGCATACTTGTTCTATAGAGAAAACACGGAAAATATAGAACAGATATTGCTAACTATAAAAGATCAACTACTTTATCGATCTAGTATGAGGACATCACTTTTTATACTGAGAAACTACTTTAAGAAAACTGACCAGATGTGAAATCCTAGCAAGGAAATCTTCTTTCCTCAATAAAGGAATGCTGGTTGTTTAGTAAGTACGATAAACAAGGATGATAATAAAAACCATTAGCTAGCAAGCTAGTATTTATTTAGCATTTTAAGATTTGCAGATAGTTTTCCATCCATTGTCTCATTTGATACACACAACTCTATGAAATAGGCTTAATTATCACCCCCATTTTACAGAAGAGGAGACTGATGGATTTTGAAGTATTAGATGATTTGCTGAGGGTCAAACAGCTAAGTGTCTGAGGAAGAAATTAAAGCTAAGACTTTCTGACTACATGCCCACCGCTCTATTAATTTTTCAACTTCTTTTCTAGCAAAAGCATTTAATCTAGACAGGAAAACCTCTCATTTATCATTTTCCATTTGTCCATGCAACAAAAACACAGAATTCTAGATGCACAGAACTAGGGAAGAACATTAATGTGCTCCAGTCCAAGGCCTTCAGCTAACAAATTGAGGCCTAGAAAGGTCAATAATTTGCCCAATGTCACACAGTTAGAAACAGAGTTGGGAATATATTTGATACCTGCAGACACCTATACTAATAAGCTTTTTACCTTACACAATAATGACTCAGATCTCAATAAACATTTGTGGACTAAATAAATGAATTATTGTATCACTTTGGAATTTTTATAGGATCACAGCCTGAGTCCTAGTTCTATTAAATATGTGTGTTTGTATGTGCAAATTCCATAGAATCATAATCACCATTTCAAATGTGCAAGTAGGAGCCACAAGTGTTCAGGGTCTATGGTCCCTAAACCCCAGATTAGTATAGTTCCCAAAGGCCTTGCCATGAATAGTGGATAGATGGGGTATACGAAGGGTGTATGAAGCCATTCTGTTGATTTATCTTCAGACTGTAGTCAGGCTTTGTCAAAATAGTGAGAATGAAGGGTACCTGAAAATGCAGCAAATTACAAGGGTGCATACTTTCATTCATGGAACATGTCTTTACCTACTTATCACTGACTAGGGGTGTAATGGAGCCCAAGTTTCCAAAGATAATGAGTAAATAATTTATTAACTCTTTTTAATACATTTTGGGAACATTTATAGAGTATACCTTTTGAGAAGGCAGTAAAGTACATTGAGACATTCCAGCTCCCATTGATTGCACTAGATTTGCCTTGAATGCTTCATATTAATGAAAAAAGATGAGTTTGTCATTGAAGAAGTCAAACTGATAAACATTTATTAAGTGCCTGGTAGTGTGCTAAGTTCTGGGAATACAGGGACAAGCAAAAACAGTCCCTATTCTCAAGGAGCTCACAGTCTAATGCAGGGAAGGGTAGGGTGGAGAGAGAAAGACCAGGAGTAATAGAGAGGAACAAAAGGAGACCAGCATCACTGGATCACAGAGAACCTAGAGATGGGGTAGGGTATAAGAAGACTAGCGAGTTCAGGAGGGTCCAGGTTATAAAGGATATGCACTGTAAAAAACCAAAGAGAGGATTTTATATTTTATCCTGAGGTAATAGGGAGTCACTGTAATTCATTGAATGGGATATACAACATGGTCAGAACTGTGCTTTAAAGAGATCACTTTGATAGCTTAGTGGAGGACAGACTGAAGTGGAGACACAAGCAAGGCAAGGTCAATAACCAGAAAGCCATTGCAAAACTCTAGGCATGAGGTGATGAGAGTGTACCAAAATGGCAGCACTGTTATTATCATTATTATTTCATTCTTTTCTGATAGAAATGGTCATGGGATAAATTGCTTTCCTGATTATTATTATTTTATGTTTAATGTTTTACAGACTCACAGATGAATCAAATAAACGCTTTTTGTAGATGAATAAAATATTTATATGCTGACCTTCTGGAGGCTTACTAAAAGCATTGTTGGTACAAAGCAGACAGGACAGCAGACAAGATATATTCGTTCTGTTCACACATGATTTTGATTTCTTCAGCTAGGTTTCTATGTTTTCAAAGCATTTTGCTCCACAGAGCTTAAAAATTATTATGATTTGGTATTGTGACATCTATCAAAAATGTTGTTCTTAAATTCTTGAGTTTTTGTGGCTCACTCCAGGCATATATGTGCAACAACTTAGTCTGTGATAATGCTGTAGTTCTAGGATGGTGGCTGAATTCTCAAGCATATTTTAAGGTCTACACTTGTTTTGTGGTGATTTTTCACCAATCATTTCAATGAAAGAAAGTAAGCATAATTGTGCCACTAGGCCATATCTCTCTTAACATTCAAAACAATAGATCAATCAATTAATAAGTATGTATCAAGCACCTAAGGATACTTTTCCTTGGGGATACTATGTACAAAGAATTAAGCAATCTTTACTCTCAAGGAGCTTATATTCTAAAAGAACACAGCAATTATATATGTGCATGTTGGATAAATCAAGCAAGAATAAATATAAATAATTACAAAGTGTTCATTATAGGGTAGTCAGAGAGGAACAGACTTGAAGTTGGTGCATGTATGATTGAAGGGACTGTGAAGTAATAGAGCAAATATTATTTTTTCCTTTTGCAATGAGAAATAAATGATGATTCAGAAGAATTTGATGACTTGCTTCTGATCATGTATACTATATCAGGGTCAGGATTTGAACCCCTATAACCACAATCCTTCCCTGAAAACAACCTGATGTTATTGTTACTGACCCCATTAACACCTGGCTCTTTTCAGGGTGTAATACATTTCCAGGTTTCCCTTAAACACTCAGTCTGAAGACAATGAAAAATGTGAACAGTGCACAGAATCTAAATGCATAATGATTTTAAAATAAAAAAAATATCACAGCTCATGGCATTTTTGAAAGAAAATGCACTAGAAAAAGTTAACATATCGTTGATGAGCCAGAGGCAAAATTATAAAAACACTGGAAAGTCCAAAGACTCTTGAATTCATATTCCCTCCAAGGCCATTTAGTAATCATGTGAGCTTGAGCAAAGCTTTTCAGCTTCCTAAGTCTCAATTTTTTCATCAATAAAATAGAGATACTAGCCACATACCTACTTTGAAAGCTATTATGAGCAAACTACTTTGTAAACTATAAAGTGCTAGATAAATATGCTGCTGTTGCTGCTGCTCCTTCTACTACTGCTGCTACTACCATTTATACTACTTAACTACTACTACTACTCCTACAACTCCTCCTACTCCTACTCCTACTACCACTTATAGGTTAAAAGTTCTTTGGAGATTTGTTTTCTTTTGTCTATGAGAAGAAGGCAATTCTGTTCCCACCCCTTCCTTCCCAGACTACTATGGCCCATGAATTATGGGCCCATGGATTTTGTTTTTATTCCTGTGTCTTTAATAGTCGTGCTATTATACACTACATAACTGGAATAAGAAAATTAAATTTTACATAATTATTCTGGTCATTATTGAGAATTTTATTATAGTTCTAGTTACACAAATTTTAACAACTTTTTTTCTCTTTTTAATAGAATTTCATTATAAATGTAATAAACATCAATATAGCCACACAAAATAAGAAATAAAATCGCATAGGAAACAGAAATCTTTCTACCTCATGGGATTGTTATGAGGAAGACACTTTGTAAAACTTAAAGCACAGGAGATATGTGAGGTTGTTATTATAAAAAGCAATGTATTTATAGTTTGCTTAAAGTTTTATGTGCTTGTGTATACATATGCATTTTAACAGATTTGAGAGTTTGGAGGGTCTTCAGTGGCCATAGGAAAACTTCTCTCCAGATACAAATTGGCAGCTGTCTTTGAGAGTTTCCTGAGGATGCTGAGAGTTTAATGTCCAAACTCACAAAAAAATATGTCAGAGAAGACTTGAATGTATGCCGTAATGGCAACTGCTACAGCTTTTTATCCACTATGCCAAGCTACCTCTATCTATATTTTAATTAATATTTTTACTCATAGTTAGGATTTATATATGATGATTTGTTAAATGCTTTGCATGACTTACCTCATTTGATCCTCTCTTTGTCTAGATTTTATATATGAGAGAAGTTAAAAGATTTCTCCAGGTCTGCTCATTATTTAAGATAGAATTTGAACTAAAAAACTCAAAACACCATATCATGATACTTCTGTATAGATTGTATTTGTATATTTAAAATTTGTCATTTTTATTATAACTATAGACACTGCAGATTATATTTTAAGAAGTTTCCACATTTTTTCCCTTACAAGATTCAAGCATATTAGAAGAGAGGCAATCAAACATTTGGATTTCATGTGCATCTGAACTGCAAAATAAGGGGTATTTCCAATATAACTGATTATCATTGCCACTCTTTTAATAATTGAAAACAAAATAAAATGCATATTAGTTGTCACCAATCCTGAGGAAGACCTCATTAGGAGCTTCATAGATGGTACCTCTCATAGCAAGATGCTTATATTGCACACATATTAAATTCTCAGCCACTTCTTCAAGAGCTTCACATAATGAAATATACAGAAGGCAGTGCCTTCTGTGGTTGAGTGAAAAGCAGTAACCTTATTTGAGAAGGTTCTCATAATCCCAGAAACTCCAAGTTGGAAGGGACTCCAGAGGTCATCGAGTTCAACCCATACTTGAACGGGAATCTCTTATACAAACTTCCACAATACTGATCATCCAGCTTCTGCTGGAGGGCCTCCAGGGTGGGAAACCCACTGCCTCCCAAGACAGCCCATTTCACTCTTGAGCAGCTCTAATTATTAGGACGGGTTTTTTTTTTTGCTTTGTTTTGTTTTGTTTTGTTTTGGGGGCTTCCCCCCTCCCTTCCATCATTCTGAAATTAGCTCCTTGAACAACTTACCACCCAAAACACATACTGTCAGCACAAACCACCTAGTGTTCAAATCCATAGAGAACACTAGTAAGCTGACTGGGATGTTTTTACATATGAGTCACATGAGGTTAAACACCATTAAAATAACTATACCACACAAATGAAAGGAAGAAGGAATTTTGTTGCTTCTGTGGCCCCAGATCCTGCCAAACTTCCCTTTTAGTTGTTAATTCTATTGTAATTGTATACAAAGTTTTCCTGCATGATGGGAAGAAAGGTGATCAGGTTCTCCATGCATCAGTTAAACTACAAATAGGATGTGTGTTCCAACCTTCATGGTCTAATTATTACTTTTGCTTTTGCTCTTCTAGAAAAGCAGCTGAGGCTGTATTTTTTAAGTGATAAGACCAAGAATCTAATGAAGTATAACATAATAGATAATATTATAGGCATAAGGACTGAATTTGTGACTTCTTTGGTATGGGGAAATTACAGGAGAAACATTATCTCTGCCAATAGAGATCTGAACCATCTATATATTTTAGTCTTAGTTTCAGGAGCCACTGAAAGATTACCCCAAGCCATAGAGCCATGACAAAGCAAAAGTAAGACTTGACCCATGCCCTCCTGGCATTACTACACCAAAGATGTCAAGCACAACAACTACGGCACTCCCCAATGAGCTGATCAGATTAAAATTTAATTGGAAAATGTTGAATGAAACAAATAAAAATGTGAAGTATTGTAATCCTTCCTCCTAGCTTATTAACCCTATTTCCCTTTAAAGTTGGCACTACTGTACCATGATGCCTCTCTGAAAGACAGAATCTAACATATAAAAAGTCTGAGAATGATAAGACTTATATTGATACTTTTCAAGTACTTTCACCTATATTTTCAGGAAATTCTCCACAATTTAATAACCCCCGTTATACAATCAAGGAAACAGAGACTCTGAGAATGTATCCAAAGGTACACCAAAAGTCAGTGGCAGAACAGGGAGTAATGCCAAAGATTTCTGACTATTGATCTAATATAGATATTGCCTATGCAGGAGGAATAGATCCAACCACCCTACAAAATGTTTCTAAGACTAGTATTAAAAAAAAAAAGAAAAAAAGAAGAAAGACATGTAGTTCTGCATTTCTTCCCTTTGGAAACTGGGGCCCCTACTAAAGCCACAGTTGGTGATAAGGAAGCAAGGGCCATTCATCAATATATACTGGCCTCCAACGCTTTCAATAAACTACCAAGTAGCTATTACTAGTACTTGCAAAAAATTATTAACTTGTATTGAATCTAAATAGAAACAATACAATAGTCTGGACATGTGAAGCTCTGTTTTATGATCAACCAAGATGTAGCTAGCTCTGTGATACGAAGAGTTCCTTGAATATAATATATATTCAATTAACATTTGTTGAATGAATGCTGTGTTGAACTTAGTTCCTGTTGCTTAGCAACGTCACCTGTTTGGGCAGTATTCAGATTCAATCTAATTCAGCAAGTACTTGGCCCTGAAGAAGAGATGAGAAAATGCACCAAGATAGAAGACTATGGTTATGAAATATGACTTATATTATCACCTAATTTGATGTATTGAACTTCTTTTATTCTTTCTCTTTTTTATTATTTGTTACAAGGGGTAGCCTGCTAGATAAGGGAGGAGAATGGAATATATTCAGAAATGATGCTTCTGTAAAAACAAAAAATATCAATAAAAAATAATTCATTACTTAGCTAGTGCCTACCTACCATGTTCAAGATAGGAGAGTAATAGGTGGCATAGTGGATAGAAGGCTAGCCTTTAATTCAAGATCTGAGTTTAATTTCTCTCTGTGCTACCTATTTGGTATATGACTTAGGCCACACTCTTTAATTTCTCAGTACTCCAGACAGGTCCCTAAGACTGTAAGTTACTTACACGTTGGTTGATGGGGCTCTAATGGGAGTGCTAAATACCAACAGAATGAGTAGCATCAGTGACTGTGAAGGGAACAAAAATGTGTAAGACATTGTGCAAAAGCCCTGGGATAAGAGTCAGGGTATGCCAAGAGAGAAACAAAATGTTCCCTGACTTCGAAGTGCTCCTTTCCCAAATATGTTTAGGAATAGCTGGATTACTTGTCATAAGAAAGAAGTAGAGAAATTATGGGAGAAGGGATTTTGAAATATTAAGAACTTTGTGAAGGAAAAAAATATGCTCAGAATTATAGGAACCTAAAGGAAATGATTAAGAGAAAACTACAAATCAGTAATGAAAATTAAAAGGGCATAGGGCAACATATAACCAATGTAACAAACCGGAGGAAACAAAATATAGGCGATGGAAAAAGCCTGGAGAAGGAAAGAATAGTACAAGATCCCAGACTAAAGGAATCCTTAGGGGAGTTGCAAAGGGTAGAGCAATAGAGGTCAGAATAAGATATAAGGGGAAGAGAAACACACAAAAAAAGACCAGAAACCTTTTGTAAGGGATAAGGACATAGTAAGAGAGAGTCAAGGAGAAAAAAATAGGGAAATACAAGGAAAGAAGCAGAGAAAAGAACAAAGCAATATATGAGGGGGATGGGGGAGCAAAAAATTCTACCAACTACCCACCCCCAACTCAAAGCCAAAGTAAGCGGAGTTTCCTTCTTTCACAACTCCACTACCAGTTTAAGAAAATCTCCTCACTGTAGCCTAGTTCCAAGGGAAACAGCTTATAACTCGACTTGATGAAAGCAGTATAAGTAGTGCTAAATCAACCCTGGTTCTGATTAGGCCCCTGAAGCTGCAGGAGAACTCCCCAGCTCCAAGTTGCCCCCAATATCCTAGGCCTCATTCAGCATACTGGTGGTTCTGAACAAAGACTTTTATGAATCCCCTCACAGCACATTAGCGATTCACACAGCAGTATTAAATAAGTCCCTCTTCTCTAATAAATGCCTTTCCAGTGTGTGAGAAATCTCCCCCTGCTGGGACTTCAACCAGAGGTTTCTTGGATCTAAAAGCAGGAGTTCTTCCAGATGCATTGGAGCCCAAACCCTGATGACCAAGACTAGAAATGTGGCTTGCTTAAAGGTCCACATATTGTTAATAATTTGCTTACTGGACAGAAGTATGGGTTCCTTCGATTCATACTAGCAAATGTCACTGAGCTGATAGGATAGGGAGTAAAACTTTAATTTCATTGGTATAGGGAACTCTTGGATAATGAAACTCCTTCTCCCAACAAAGATCAGCATCTTTTCTACAACTGACAGTATTAAAGAATTCCCAGAGCAATGACAGGTTACAAAGTTTGGCCAGGGTCACTCAATCAGTGTAGTTCAAGTGTAGGAACTAACCCCATGTCTTTCTGGCTCTGATACTGGACATCTCCTAAACCACAATGTAAATTAACAGAGCACATTCCCTGCCTTTGTGGAACTCTTACCTGGCAAAAATAATTATGGGGGAGGGGGTGAAAAAAGACATTTACATGATAACTTTATAATATATTTAAAAGGAATGCTAAGTTGTTCATGACATACTTGCAGTTCTGTGTGCCATCATCTTTTTATTATGCGATGTTATGGAAATGCTTATAGCATTCATAATTTTTTAAAAATTAAAATTATATTTTAAAATTAAAAAATACACATACAAAAATATCTATACATAAAATTAATCAAGAAGTCATATGGGATAGTGGATAGAAGGTGAGCCTGAAAGTCTGGGAGACCTGGGTTCAGGTTCTTCCTGTGACCTAATATAGTTGCACAATTATGAAAAAATCATGGAACTTCTCAGCGCCCTGGGAAATTTAAGGCTACAAGTAACTGATGACTTTCTTATCTGATTGATAGAGGAAGTTTTCACTTATAGTCCTACCACCTGGTAATACTTGCTAAATGCTAATTTAATTAAATTGAGGCACATCAATGAAATCACATGTCTGGAGAAAAAAATGAAATAAGATACAAAAAGTACAATGTAAGGTACAATTGCCAGTGGGGAACAATGAAAAAAAGCTGAAATCAAAGGACTGGATCAGAGCCTGACTGTTTAAGAATTGTAAGAGGTCAGAGCTCTTCTGGATTTTTTTTTTTGCTTCCCCTTTGGCCAAGTACCAGGTCACCAGCAATCGGGAGAGAGAGTTGAAATGACTCAACATTTTCTTTTTTGTCAAACAGTGCAGTCATTAGTCTCTAAGTTGTCAGCAGTGAGCATGCCTGATGAACCTTTCTTACACAGATTTCTCTTCCAAGGTCAAAGTATTTCATTTAAATAGTCCCCAAGTGTGTGCTCCCAAAGTCCTGGTGAAGTTTGGCCTCTATTATTCACCTGAAGACTTCTTGTTGAAAAGAGATTTCATCAGCATTTCAGAAATGAAACAGTCATTTTCCACAGGTCTGCATTCCTGTTAAAGGGAACCCACACTTGAGAAATTAACATCGTAACCTGCATGAAATGAAGCAGAATTTGACTCTGAAGAGAGTAAAACAGTAAAATCCCCATTTCCTTGTAACTCTCCATCATTTATTTTCTTTTCTCTGGTTTTATTACTCAAAAGTTCTTTTTTTTTGCTAGGCATTTGAACATAAAAAAATGAATATTAAACTACTGGAAGTCCAAATCATATGTCTACAATTCAAGTTTCTCATTGAAAAAAAATGCTCCTATGCATTGGTGATTGCCCATTCTTTGAGACTGTCATAACAACAGCCCAACTTTCATTTCTGTGTCTTACAGAAGAGTCAATAATTTAGAGATGGGAATATGCCAAGAACATGAATTCCACTGTTACATAAGGCTGTTAGTGATCACATTTCACATAATTTCATTCAGTTATCTGAACCTCAGAGTTTTTTTTTAATCTTTATCAACAAGGTTTCCATATACTTTATGTGGAAGAGACTCATTGCTTTCCAGTCTCTCTCATACACAGGACACACACACACACACACACACACACACACACACGAGAATTCTTGTCAAGAACATCCCTCATAGGCACATGAGGCAGATGCTATACAAAAGCAGTTCCCCTTGCCCTGCCTCAGGCTTCATTAGGAAAATAAGGTTGACCAGGCAGAACAAAATCAGCACAAGCTATGACTTCACATGCTTTACAACTTCACACAGCCAATGACTTCCCACAGTCTATAACTTCACACATACTATCACTCAGCCAAAGTAGCTAACTCACAATTCCCTGAATTCAGCAGTCCTCTATCTTCCATCTCAGTGCCTTTGCCTAAGCCTCTGAGTGATTGGAATGAATTTCCTCTTTCCTCCTTCTCTTAGAAACCTTATCTTCCTTCATGGATCACCTTAGTTACCTACTCCAGTGGAAAGCCTTTCTTGATTCCCTTAGTCATTAGTGTTCTCTCTTTTCTAATGATTGCACTTGTACTTGGTCTCTCTACTTGCTGTACTCCACCAACAGAAAGTAAGTTCTTTGAGGATAGGAGCTGTATCATGCAGTGATGCTAGGATAAGTTAGAATGGTTTATTGATATTTACAGCAAAGAACAGTATAGGATAGTTTATACAGATCAGCAAGCAGTGAGATGTACTCCATTAAATGAATAGAATTGCTGGGAGCCCCATTTTACATAGGATTTTCAGACAAAGGAAGTGGGGGTGGTAGCTGTCTCATCTCCAGCACGGTAATGGGTCAGGGACCAAAGACCAGTAGTAAAAGGAAGGGAGTGTTCTCTAAAAATTAACGCAGAAGGCCTACTCAGCCTAAGGAAGTGACTACAAATGTGCCACATCAGCAAGCTGACTGGAGAGTTTCAGCATCTGGTTCCAACTAGAATTGGATATAGCCAAACTTTAAGGGAGACAGAATTGTGTACCAAGCCTGGGAGTGTGGGGTCATAGACTCCAACAGCTAGTCACATTGCTTGGCATTTGTTGGCTTATTTGTGTTCCTAATACATACAGCATATTAGATGTTTAATGGATACTTATAGAATTGAATTGAATTTGTAATTAGTTATCCCGAGAAAAACTTATTTACAAAAGCAAAAATTAACCAAACTTTCATATGTTAACAATAATTATTACCCATCAAAATCTATTTGTATGTCAAAAGGGAAAGTTGGGAATTTTAAATTAATGATATAACTCAGTGGTTTCAAACTCAAATAAGAACAGGATCCATCAACATAAGGATCCCTGCAGGCCACATACCAACTTAAAAATACATATATTCATATTATCTATGTTTTATTATATTTTCATTTTTGTTAGAAATTTTAAATTTGGCATGGACTACACTAGGGGGTGTTGTAGGTTGCATGTAACCTGTGGTCCATATTTTGGACATCTATGATGTAACTAATAATCATTAGGTACTCTTTAAAAATAGAGAGGGAAAGAGAGAAAGAGAGAGAGAGAGAGAGAGAGAGAGAGAGAGAGAGAGAGAGAGAGAGAGAGAAAGAGAAAGGGATGAATCTTGTTAGTCATATTGTTTTACTTGCTCTAAGACTGGCCAGTCTGGCAGATAAAAAAGCTAGAAAGCAATACCAAGCAACAGATGTTTATTTTACATCCCTTCTGTGAAAGGCAGCATGGTATAATGTGTAGATCTGGTGTCAGAACCAAGAAGATCTAGTTTCATGTCCTGCCTCAGACACATATAACGGTATAACCTTGGGCAAGTCAATTAATCTTTCAATTTCTCAGGCAACTCTCTGACCTACGTTGTTAGAAGCGTTTTCCAGAGAATTTCTTATATCAATAAAATCACATTTCCAATCCCTATCTATGTACTCAGGACAAAGCAAAGTGTTGTGGGGCTATGAGAGAAATGTGGCATACAAAATCTTCTCTCAAGGAATTTATAAGTGGAGAGAAAAGCACAAAGCACTTAAGAGCAATAAAAAAGCACATAATCAAGTGTTTAGTGGAATGCCATGGATTAAAAGTATCATAGTAAGAGATGGCAAGTAGGGATTTCAATGCATTAACACAGACATCTAAAGCATCTGTATATGTAACTGCCAATAGAGTACTCGTGCTGGTGTCAGAAAGATCTGAGTTCAGATCTGTATTCAGACACTAGCTATGTGACCCTGGGCAAGTCACTTAACCCTGTTTGCCTCAGTTTCCTCAACTATAAAATGAGCTAGAGAAGAAAATGGCAAATTACTCTGGTATCATTTCCAAGAAAACCCCAAATGGGATCACATAGAGGCTGACATGATTAAAATAATTGAACAATAACAACTTTACTACCTGGACTTAATGTAGCTTCCCAACCTTATTATATATTATTCTATCTCCTGCATTCTCCATTCCTGTTGCCATGCCTCTGCACTGACTGCATTCTCTTCCACTTCCCCTTACCTGGATGTACTGCATCTTCATTCTCACTCTTCCTTCAAAACACAGACACTACCTTCTACAACAAATTTCCTGATCCTCCAACTGCTAGTGTGCCCTTTTTACTAATTTGTTTTTATCTCTACTGAATTTGTATCATATTAATTCTGTGTATGGTTATATATATGTAAATGTTGGTTCTCTAAGTAGAATGTAAGACTCCTAAAAATAGAATTTCTCCCTCCTTTTGTGTGTGTCCCTCTCTCCGTGTATCTCTCTTTATCTCTGTCTCTTTCTCTCCTTTCTTTTGTACCTGACCCTCTCTCTCTGTCTCTGTCTTTCTCTCTATCTCTCTCCATCTCTCTGCCTCTGTCTCTCTGTCTCTGTCTCTACATCTCTCTGTCTTTCTCTTTGTCTGTCTGTTCTGTCTGTCTGTCTGTCTGTCTCTCTTTCTCTCTCTGGTATTTGTATCTCCAGTGTCTAGCACAGAGTATGACACATACATATATTAGAGTATGACACATAAACATATTAAATATGCTTAAATAAATGCTTATTGATTGAATGGAATATGTTATTTTCTGACACTAGATTCCCCATCATGGTCAGGTTGCCAAAATATGATGTTTGGAACATGCAGATTACTTTGGAATCAAAACTTAAAATAATGCCATATTAATACAAATGGCAGATGGAAATTTCAGGTCAGCCAAACTTAATTGCCTATTATGGCATTTGGTTGGGACAGTTTGCTGAAGGTATGCTTGCATCTAGTCATTAGGCTGAGAAAAGATACTGAGGGAAAGGTCACAGTCAGAACACATTCTCCTAGCAAACCTCCCAAAGATAGTCCTTCCATCTCTGGAGCTTTCTCATTATAGTGCATGTGTGCTCGCTGAAATTGCTCCAATTTAGCTGTTATTCAGATCTCCTCTCTAATCCCTCACCTCAAGGTTTACACATACATAGCTTCTTATTCCCCAAACAGTCCACAGCTTTACAAACGTACACATGTAAGCTGCTCTTGAGATCTGAACCTGGTCACCTTTGCCCCAACACATTCCACAGACCTAGCGGCTGTCCTAGCCCTTGCCTCTCAAACACTGGAACATCTAGGAGAAATGGGAAAAATTCAGTCATGTGGATGTTTTGTCTGTAATGCCAAACACCAGATTTGTATGGCATTTATGTAGACAAGGCCTAAGACTGCCCAGCCACGCTTCATTTACAAAAGCTAACAAGATTATGGCTCCAAGTAGTTTGATCAGGAAATAATGGACAATGACAAGAGATGCTTATAGAGCGGATGGAAGTAAGGGAAAGGCCTGCGGCAGAGACTAGTAATTCAGACTGAAACAGAAAGCAAGAAGCGTGAGGGAAAGATGGAACAAAACACTAACTTCCACATGAGGCTTAAGGGAGAGAGTACATTTTTAAAACTCCAGGGAGCTCCTAGAAACCCAGATAAGAACAAACAAACTGTCAATATTCTGTTTCAGAGGCAGAGGAAAGACAAATGTTAAGTCTACAGTGTGAGGCGAACTTGGCCTCTAGATGCCAAAGGTAATTGTAACACAATATGGGATAAACATTGGGCTGGATCCCAGAAGCAATTTTACATATGCACGGTGGTCATTTTGAATCTCATAGATTGAATGACAAAGACAAACGTCTGCAAGAAATGAGAATATAAAATATCCAGAGAAAGGGAGTTTAGTATTCTCAGATGTTGATGGTTACACATGGTTAAAAAAGCCGTTTTCTTGTTCCGGTTAAAAATGCCTTTCAGATGAAGTGAAATAAAATAAAGACAACAGACATGAATTTTATGGGACCCACAAAGGCAAAACTCCTGGTTCTCTCTGCTGGTTGGGTCTGAGTGCCTTGTTTGTTAATGGAAAATCCATTAAGGCATTTGAGGATAATGCATTTTGTTAAAACAAATGAGCAAGGCCCTCATCTCTCTGACATCACCTCCCAATGTTGCCAGTCCAAGACTTTCATAAAGATGAAATTAAATGAAAAATTAAAAAGCAAAGCTTCTAATAGCATCTCAGATGAAAGACTAGCTAAAGAACTGTGCTCACTGACACATTCTGAACTGGCATGCTATCAGGTCAGAGCCAGAGATAGGTGGATCTTACTATTCTAAAGATTTCTTTTGTATGTTTTTTTCTTAAAGCAATGTTAATCTACTTTCCAAGTGAGATTCTGCTCTTCAGCATCCCCTCTGTACTCTCTTAATGACTTCCTGGTACAATTAGACACAGTTTGGCTGATTTAAATGCATGGAGAGGAAACATTTGAATGGTTTCCCTCTATTGTTTTTATCCAAGTTCCCATACCCCAACTGTGTAATACACCAGACAAAAATAATGAAACGTATTTCACAATAATACCACATTCAAGCACAAAAGCATGTCAGGGAACCTCCACCCTAGTGAAAGTTTGTTTGTTTAGGCAATCTAGTATGAATTAGTTTCTTTAAGAGTTGTGTGGCCATGTGTAATTTAACTGTAAATTATATGTGAATAATACATGCATTATTGCTATTACTTATGTAGTGTTTCTTACTGAATTCCAAGACATATACAGCATTATTAGTATTTACCTGGGACTTAGTCAAAATAATTAGGTGCAGTCTTTTTTTGTAGGAGAGGGTATTCATGGTATGGAACAAATACTAAACTTACCTTTGAATGTACTTTCTGTTTCTCATACTCTGAAAATTCAGGATGCTACAAAGCTAAGGACTTAAGCCTCCTTTCAAAGACTGAGCAGATTGTCCACTTTGTGCTTGGGAAACAGAAGTATAGAGACTAAGCAGGGTTGATTAGCTTCTTTTTCCAAATGGATTGCCTTTCTGTGGCCTATCTATGGTGACTTGGGGACCATTCTCTTCAACCTGCTCTTAATCTATCATTTAGGAAAGATCTGTCACCAGAGGCCCAGTCACTGTGCCATGTTAATACCTTGTGTTCCATGATAGTTGTGTTCTTGAAAAATTTAGCAACAATCTTATTTTTGGTAATCCAAGTCATAGCTTCCCAGGGACTGAAAACACAAGCCACTTTCATTAATGCTTAATTAATTTGGTGACCTATATTGGGAGAATATTCATATCTCCAAGATCACATATTTGCTGGATCTATAGGGTTGGTTGGCAATTATTCCTAATACCTCTTTTTATTTTTATTTTTTTCCTTGTACCACCTTGCAATTAAGTAATTAATAATCTATTGAATATTTATTTTGGTGGAGTTTGTTACTTAAATGTAACACAAATGATTAGCACTAATTTATCTTATTTATAAAAATTATTTTTGTATACCATAGGCCAGCTCATACCAGCTCATAAGAGCCAATTGTTAAATTTTCAGGATGAGCATTTACACCTCAGAAATTGGCAAATGTCACAAATTAAGACTTGTTTGATAGTTTTGTTGATTTCTTAGACTTAAAAAAGTGGAGAAGAGGCGGCTAGGTGGCGCAGTGAATAGAGCACCGGCACTGGAGTCAGGAGTACCTGAGTTCAAATCCGGCCTCAGACACTTAACACACAAAAAACTAGCCATGTGACCTTGGGCAAGTCACTTAATCCCAACTGCCCTCCAAAAAAAAAAAAGCAAAAAAAAAGTGGAGAAAATGTTAATAATGCATATTAAACTTAAGTGTTTCACAGGTATATTTTTTTCTTCAAAGAGCTTGCTGTTAAACATTTACCAGTACAGTCCTGATTTTAGGGCATATCCCCATTTAATGGAAAGAATCTGAAAAGCCAACGATTTGAAAAGCTGCTAAGTATGTAACATCCTTGATAAAAGGCACTGCATGAACATATTTTGGGACTAGATTCTTAGTCTTGGCTCGAGCCCTATGACTTTTGACTTTTGCTTAACTATCCTCAACCACAGCTTCCTCATCATTAAAATAAAGGGTTATCCTTAAGGTCTCTGCACACTGAAGAGCTTGGAATTCTATGTGATTTGCTTTCTGAACTATGAAATCACTGATTGAACCATGTTTGTGGTCTTCACAGAACAGCAGCAAAACAGACACTTCTCACTTTATCTGCCTACCTAATCCAGGACATTATATAGGATTGAGGCTTTAAATCTGGGAGTGCTTTTAAAGATCATTAGTCCCTCCTGACCATTCTACATATAAAGAAACTGAGGACCATAGAGGATAAGTCACTTGATCAAGAAGACACATTGTGCTAAGTTTCAGAACCATGACTGGAATTTGGGTCCTCCAATGACAAATGTATCTCTCTCTCTCTCTCTCTCTCTCTCTCTCTCTCTCTCTCTCTCTCTGTATGTCTCTCTCTCTGTATGTCTCTCTCTGTCTGTCTCTCTGTCTCTCTCTTTCTGTCTCTCTCTCTCTCTGTCTGTCTGTCTCTCTGTCTGTCTGTCTGTCTGTCTCTCTCTCTCTCTCTCTCTCTTTCTCCCTCTCTCTCGGACCATGTTCTAGGACTACTGCCTTTATCCATCAAAAGCCAGCACAGTCGAAGCCAAATTAGGAAACCAGTCAGGTATTAAATCTTAACACATAGTAACATTAGTCATACCTAAGGAATATCAAAACCCTTCTAGCCCTCATGAGCCTACCCATCATTCCTATAATCGTTTTCAGTTTTTATTCTTATTTTTAAGGAATAGCTAATAAAAAAGATATTCTGTTTTTGACACTTAGTTTTCATTTCCTTCAAACCAATGCCAACAATCTGGTATTTCAGCAACTTATTACTCATTAAATACCCATTAGAAACACCTTTCTCACTGTATATTTTGGATGATAGTGAACACTTCTGATCCCTTTTGCCTTTTCATAGCATGTATGGTTTTTTTTTTCAACAAAAAAATCAAACCTTCACCTCTTTCATTTGAAACTGGAATTTTTATTTTGCTTTGTTTTGTTTTATTTGTCAAAATTCCAGGTTGGGTTTTGTTTAAAATTCTTCTTGGAAAATATAAAAGTATTGCAGAAATATGCAAAAAAGTAGGATAATGTTTTATTTCCATAAAAACAGGACTAATATATGTAATATTCCAGAGTATTTTTATTAGTCACTCTAAGTTTGCCAAAAAAAAATGCTGATCCAGTGTTGGCTTGGTTGATGCTAGTTTGAAAGTTAATGATTAATTTAGTATAAACACAATTTTTAATAATGTATTTGATTATCATTCTAAAATAACATACTCAAAAAGAAAAGCTTAACATGTAGTACATTTAAAATATTTTTGATATAAAGTAGTCAACATGTTCTTTTCATTTGGGAAAAGCATTCCAAGAAAACTCTAATACATGGAAAGGTGGGAATCTCTCCCCCAAACCCCTTTAAAAAGAAATAGAGAATCTCAGTTTTGGAATAAAGTACCAGACTGACAAGTCTAAGTGCCAGAATTCTCCACTCAGTAGGATATACATACCCTTATCTCTAGCCCATCTCAATAGAAAAGTGCAACTTTCTTACAACTGCCTCTTCCCTTCACAATGACATTTCTGACCAGAATAATAATAATAATAATAATAATAATAATAATAATAATAATAATAATAATAACTGATGCTTATAAACTAATTTAAATTTCACAAAGGATTTTATATGCATTATCTCATTTAAGCTTTAAATAATTATACAAGGTAGAAAACACGGGTATCACCATATCCTTTTTTCACAAATGAGGAAACTGAGGCTCAGAGACATTATATGACTTGCCCATGGTCACACAGCGAGGACATATGAGAAGCAGGCATTGATTAACCAGTAAACCAGGGTGCCCCCCAATGAAATAGCAACACTCCTGAAGAAATGTAGTTGGCCCACTTGGAAAATCTGAGACTTGGCACAGACTTTAGAAGGCAAAAACATAACTACTATCTACCACATCCCTAAAAAATGTTCATCTAACATTTCTTGAGTCTCTCCACTAATATATAACTCACTTCTTTCAAAGCAATTCTTTCCTAATTTTTTTAGGAAAATTTATTCTGCCATTCTGCCTGCAACTTCCACCAGTTGGTCCTAATTCTCCTTTCTTGGAAAAGTAGAACAAATCTAACAACACCTTCATATGACATCCTATCAAATATTTGTAGACATCTGCCATGTCCCAATCAGAGTCATCTCTCCCCCAGGCAAAATGCTGCTGAGTCTTTGAAACACTTCTCAGATGGGATGATTTGGGGCTTCTATCACACTTATCTATACACACTGCACCTTGTTAACACTCTCCTAAAAATGCTGTATCCAGGTCTGAAAACAAGGTAACATGGCATGCTGTAAACAAACAAACAACCAGAAGTGTTTGAAATCAAAAGACTTTAGTGCATGTCCTGACTCTGGCACTTACTTACTCCCTATGTGATTGTAAGCATATCATTTAATCTCTCTGTGGGCCAGTTTTCTCACCTGTAAAAGAAGGTAGTGGATGACCTTGAGAATTCCCTCCAGCTTTAAAAAAAACTATGTGAAGTGATCCAATACGGTTTGACGAGCAAAAATACAATATAACTATTATCTCCATCATTTTAGAAACTATATTTTAATGTGCATTCTTTGAAAAGCTGTATTACTGAACAGTCAGCAAGGACACCATCTTTACTTATGCCAGTCTAGCATTTGGATGAGCATCAGAGAATGGGGATGATCAGAATTTTCAGATCCATTCCAGCTTGTTGCAACCATATGTATATAGCTTGTTCTAAATCTGCAAAACACATTTTAGCACAAAAAGTTTTTCAGTACCCTCTTGACCCTTAATCATTCAGGCACATGGAAAATTATGCCATGTGGCTAATTATGAATAGGAAATTGCAACTCAAGAAAAGTGAAGAGATGGTAAGAAAACTTTTCTGACGTCAAAGAATTTAGTTCACCAAGCCCAGATGAACTATTTCTCAGAGTAGTAACAACAGTAAGTACAACAATAACAAAATTTTCACATGGGATTGCTCAACCTCTGTTAATGATTTTGAAGCACTGTCAAAAAGGAGGAAATTCCACCCAAGTAGAAGAGGTCAGATGTAGTTCTCATATTCAAAAGAGAGTAAAAGGATATTCTCTTTAAACCATTATCCCATAAGCATGAGTTTAATGTGTAGAAAAATTCAAGGACACATAATTTAATAAGATGATTTCTAAAAAGTTTGCAAGAAAGAAGTGATTACCAAAAGATTCCGTGGATTCATCAAGAACAAGTAATGCCATACTACCTCATTTGCTGAAGGGTTTTGTCTCTTTCACTAGAATGGTAGACCAGGGAAATGATATAAATATGATATACCTTATTTCATCAAGGCATGTGAGTAAGTCTTTAATGATATACTTGTGCACAAGATGGAATGTTATGGGATTTATAATATAATTAGGTGGGCTCAGAACCAGTTTCAAGACCAGATCCAGAAGATAACTTTTAATATAAACAAAAAAACAAATAAATAAATAAATGGAGGGAACATCCACATGATTGGTTAGGTTTTTTTTACCTCAACCAGACCTAATGATTGATTAATGACAAGTCAATATCAACCAGGAGAGACTGCTGTAGTAAAATGCCACCAAAAAGATTTTTGGCCCTATGCTCTTCAATATTTTAAATATTAAATAAAATTATATTTTGCATATTAATCAAATTTTCAAATGATACTAAGCTGAGAGAGTGTAACAGTAATCAGTTTATCAGATACTTAGCACTTAGTAACTTACGGCTAAGTAGCACTTAGTAACTTAGGGTTAAGTAGCACTTAGTAACTTAGGGCTAAGTATTGAAGGTATGAGCTCTGTCTACTATTGAGAAGGTATGAACTCCCCTGTTGACTTGGAAGAAGGCTATTGGTTGAAACAGGAGGCCAGTGCTGTATGTAAAGAAGAATTCGAGAGACAGAGAGACAGAATTGGAATTTGTTCCTCATGAAGGAAGATTGATGGAGACTGAAGTCAGCTGAGGGAGACAGAGAGGGGGAGAGAGACAGAGACAGAGACAGAGACAGTGAGAGGGAGAGAGAGAGAGAAAGAGAGAGAGAGAGAGAGAGAGAGAGAGAGAGAGAGAAAGAGAGAGAGAGAGAGAAAGAGAGAGAGAGAGAGAAAGAGAGAGAGAGAGAGAGAAAGAGAGAGAGAGAGAGAGAGAGTTTCTCTCCCAGAACCTGGCAGCTGTCTCCTTCTGAATCCAGGTGATTGTCTGGCAGATTCAGGAGGGAGCTGGGACCAGGGAAGGGGATCCAGGGAATCAGAAAGACCACCCAGACTCAAGATGAAGAAAAGGCCTCCCCTTGGATGAAACTAAGGTTTGCTGGACACCAAGGGGTAGAAAGTTTGTGTGGTTTTCTAATGACTATATTTAGTGATTAATGATACTGAGTAATTGGGAATCTAGCTTAGTGACTGACTGCTAGATGAGTGACTGATTAAGTTAATGATTGCCCCATGAGTGGAAGATTGATATATTATGAATTGATTGATTGAATGATTAAGTGAGAAGGGTTTACCCCTTAGGGATACCAGGTGATTATATTGTAAATTGATTGATTGAATGATTAAGTGAGAATAGTTTCCCCCTTAGGAAAACCAGGTGATTCTTCTTTTGTTCCTTGTTCTAAATATTGTAGCCACTGTAGTGAAAACTGTGTGACCATTCTAATGTTAAGACTTTATGTGATAAGATGTAATATTGTGAATATTATATTGTGAATATTGTACTGAACCTTGACTTGTAATGGAATAAACAGAGTGTTCACTATTACTGTGGAATCCAAATCTTAAAAGCTGTTCACACTAGCACTTTTTTGGAATCTATTGGTGTTTTGTTTTACAGAGAGTCAGCTAACATGTTAGATAGATTCACCATATAAAAATTCTTGACATGTATAACATATTGGGGCAGCTAGGTGGTATAGTAGATAGAGCACCATGCCTAGAATCAGGAAACTCATCTGTATTTGGAAAAAACTAAATCATCTGGTAGTGCATTATTGGTAGAGCTGTAAATCAGTACAATTATTTTACAAGCAACTTAGAATTAAGCAAATAAAGTAACTAAAATGTCCAGACCCTCTGAACCAGAGATTCCCTTATTGAACTTATTCCCCATGGAGGCCCATGATAAGAAGTAAGTCCTCATATGTAACAAAATATTTGTAACAGTACTTTTTGTGACAGCAAATAATTGGGAAGAAATCATATGCTCATTATTTGGGGAATGGTTAAAAAAATTGTGATATATGAAAGTAGTGGAATATCATTGTACAATGAGAAATAATGGATATGATGAATAGAGGGAAGCATGGAAGGATTAATATGATCTAATACAGAATAAAGTAACCAGGACCAAGGAAAAAAAAATATATATATATATACGTGTGTGTGTATGTACACATATATACACACACATTTACAAAATGTATACTAGATAGAATATAATAATGTGATAGAAAGAATAACCACATACAAAAAAATCAAATGTAAATATTGCAAAATTATAAAGAACAAACATGATGGCTTCAAAAAAGAGATGAGAAGACATAGCTACTTTACTCCTATGCAGAGGTTCATGAATTTGGTACATTACATAGGTTTTTATAATGTTTCAATGTTTGTTCAGTTATAATGATATTTTTTCTATTTTTTTGTTATTTTCTTTATAAACAGAATTTGTTATCTGAGAGGAAAAGAGGAACAGATACTAGGGGGAGTTATAGTTATTAAAAATAACAAAATATATCAATAAAAGCTTTTTAAAGATATTTTTAAAAGACCATTAAAGAGATAGCATATATAGACATTCCATTTGACATACGCTATATTTAAATAGGGAATGTTCATCTGAGTGAAAAGTCCAGAATGTCCTAGAAGTACTGACTATCAACCAAGATAACATATATAAAGGGTTTTGCAAACTTCAAATGCCCTGTAAATGCTAAATATTTGTATTATTAACTATTTTCTCTTAAGATATAATATTCAATTCTCTGGTATCTAAAAACTGTGTGAAGAAGAACTTCCTAACCAGAAAACAGGATTCTGTATGAATTGTTAGCCCAACTATACCATCTCCTTAGTGATGGATTAATTCTGAAGGTTTTCATGGTAAGATTTTCTTAAAATGAACACCCAAACTTTCAAGCATCCATCTGTCATTCAAACTATCACAACTTCATGACTCTACAAACTTTTGACCTGGCAAACTTTCAAAGATATTTTTCCCCAACTTGGTTTGAGGACACCATTCTTCTTCTATCCAAGACAGAAAAGACGGGAATTATCTAATTCTGTGGGGGGGGGGGGGAAGGGGGAGAGGAGGCTTGTTCTGTTTTGGTATGTTTTGTTTCTAATTCTACTTTGCTTAAATAATGAAACCACACACACACACACACACACACACACACACACACAATAAAGATCAAAAGACTAAAAGAGAACCACAAAATGACTTACTCTTAGGTCAGGGATTTTGTTTTGGTTCAAAAAAATTTTACTCACATACTACTTTTTTTCAGAATCACTAAATGCTTGCGTCCTTGAAATTTAAAGTACCCAACAAATAATTTTGGGGGGTCTGGATGGCATATTATTGAGTTCAGTGAAATATTTCTCCAAATTAATTTTTAACAATTAAATTGTATAAACTAACAGCAAATCCGAATTGTCTCGCTTATTCCAAATTGGTTTAAACAAAAAACACTTAATTTCATTTTAAGTGCTAATAATTATAAAATACTAAAGGCTTTCATCTGAAGATAATAATTCCTTATTCTCACAGCCAAAGAGACACGACAATGCAAAAAAGAAGACTTTTTTATTACATCAAAATAAGCAAGCCGAAATAAGCACACATATCAGTCAAAAGTAAAATTGATGGAAAACATCAAGAATGGACTTCTGTTTGCATCTAAGAAAACCTACAGAAAGGTGGAGCACTGAATCAATTAAAATGTGATTTCCTGGTGTCTCAACTGTTAGTGCTTAAACTCATTATAAAAAGTGTCTTAGTCAGTAAACCTCTGCAAACTGATAAGCATGACAGATGCAAATTTTTGCCCTGTAACACATGTTGTTGGTGATTAAAAAATACAGTGGAGTGACTAACGTTAATGAATTCTGCATACCATAAATAGTGAATTACCCTTGCTAGTACAAACAACAGCTAAGGAGATACATAATAGAAAAGAGCAGCAGACACTACTGATTATAATTTCCTATACTAAAAAATTATACAATGGGCTGTTCCTGTCTACTGATCCAGACAGTACTCTAAACCAGTTGTTTAAAAATATAAAAGCACATTTCTTGGTTTCAAGCATATGCCTCCAAATTCACTGTCCCCACTGAAGAGCCTTATCATTATAAAAAAAAACCTTTTCCTCAACCACAGAATGGTCCTTTGTCCTTAAAATGGAGACAGAAGTCAGATAGGAAGGAAGAGTAATGGGAAGAGGTAGCCTTCAACTCCGTTTCCCTTTGGGTGGAGAGATCTAGGTGGTATAGTAGATAGAGTGCCAGGCCTGGAGACAGGAAAACAAACCTTTTTAAATTCACATCCAATCTCAAATACTTACTATGTGACCCTAGATGAGTCACTTAGTCCCATTTGCCTTGGTTTTCTCATCTGTAAAATGAACTGGAGAAGGGTGTGGCAAATTAATCTAGTATCTTTGCCAAGAAATCTCAAATGATGTCATGAAGAGTCAAACAGGATTAAATAACAAAAAAGAGAGATCTAGCAAATATCTGTGATCCTACTTACTAAGAAGAAAATTCGTGAAACCCCCACTAGTTCAATGAAGACTCATTCACAGCGTCTAAGAACCATGTAGAAGCTTTTCAAATCAATTTCCCTAATGAAGAAGGCTCCCATCTTCAAACCAAATACTATTGCTCTACAAAGATTGAAACACGATAGAATTAAGCTTAAACAGATAAAGAAAGCACCTCTTCCATTTAACAGCATAGGTTCAGCTAGTTGGTTTAGTTAGAAATTAAGACTAGAGTTCAGTGTGGTTATTTAATTTACTGGGTTTTAGGACTCCTGATTTGTTCTTTTATTGTTTTTCCAAAATTGCTCAGTGAAACATCATCATATCTTTCAAGAATCCAATAATTTTTTAATTTTTACTTCAGGCAGGAAGAGATGATATACATGTGAACATTGCTTTACAGATTGTGGATTTTTAAAATAATGGTATGGATGGGAAAAGTCTAAGTCAGGGAAATGATACAAAGAGTTTTCAAGAAAATTCTTATATTTGCAAAGTTGCAAAAGTTAAATGATATGCAAGGGAATATTTCCAAGGCTCAGTTTGAGTGTGGAAAAATCTCTAAAGAGGAAATGAAAAATGGTTAAAATGTGGCCTGAATGGGTCACGATTAGAGTTAAAAAGTGTTTGTGCACATGTGTTGCTTTTTTCCTTTATTTCAGCAGAAAAAGCAAATTCAATTCAAAAGTCAAGACGATGACTAAAAAAGGGACCAATTTACTACATGTTTTCCCCCAAGACCATAGTTTAAACCTATGTCTAGAAAAGGTAAGCATCTAAAAATCACACTGACCCCACACAATCCCTCTGTCCCTCCCAGGCCCCATTCATATTGTTTCTCCAGTGAGAGAAAAAAGGTGTTAAAGATAAGCCAGGGTGGAAACCTGGCCCAGTGACAGCCAATCACCAAGTTGTTGATTATGAACCTGACAGGAATGACTCACTAACAGCCAATCAGAGGCTTTTGTCCAGAAAACTCCTCTGGATTCATCAGAAACAAATGCTTGGAAACAAAGACAAAAACAGCGGTGATAAAAAAGGGTGGAACTGGTTCCCACATTAAGCTGCTGCCTCCCACAACCATATGCACATATTTATTCTTCATCCCTCCTGAAATATGATCTTACTCTCCTGTAGACATGGTCTAAAAGATAGAGCAGTCTGAGATCAGGTCAAAATTCCCAAATAGTGTTACCTTTCCATCACAAAGGAAATAACCACCATAAAAACTTGGCGTGAGGGTTGCAGGAGCAAATGTGATGTTCAAGTACTAGATTAAAGTAGACGCTCAAATGAGATCAAGTATTTTTTCCCCTTACAAAACGGGCAGATTTGCAGAAGTAGAGAAAAAATTTTAAAAATCCCCATCTCAATTATTTAGTGACCTACTTAGCTGGAACACCTTTAACTCAAAAATTCCCACCCAAAATAACACTAGGTTTTGTTCAGATAACCGTCTGTTTTTCCAGTAACCAAGTGCTATAACCTTTGCACATGGAAGCAACTGACTCCTGTAATCACCACAAATAACACACGAACCAAGGAACAATGGCAAATTTAGGGAAAATGACAAACTGCTTCCAGTTAGAACTATTTTCACAAAACGGCATGATTGCCAACACAGTATGGCTTGAATATCAAAAAACAATATTGTATTTCTAATGACTTTTGCTAATATTTTTTATTAATATATTCTACATTAAACTAATTTACAGTTTTATTAAGTTATTATAATGAATCTGGGATATAAAAAAGAAAATAAAAAGCAAGCACAAGTTATGAACCATGAAGGAAAATATATCTAAAATGTATACATTCATATAGTCAGTCCTATGATTAGTTACAAGAAAGGTTTCCAAGAGGTCAACCCCAATTTAATTCAACCCCCTCACTTAACAATTAAAGAAGCTAGAACGTAGAGAAATTAAACTCCTTACCCAAGACCCCAGACATGGCAGAGTCAGAATTTGAACTCAGATATTCAAACTCCAAGTCTAGCACTTACATTCCCCCCTGCAAAAAAAGACTCTGATATTTCCCCAATCAAAGAAATATTTTTTTCCATCAAGAAAACCACAGGTGACTAGGTAGCGCAGTGGACAGAGTACAGGAAGACTCATCTTTCTGATTTCATATCTGGCCTCAAGACACTTATTAGCTGTGTAACCCTGGGCAAGTCATTTAACCCTCTTTGCCTTGGTTTCCTCATCTGTAAAATGAGCTGGAGAAGGAGATAGCAAACCACTCCAGTATCTTTTTCCAAGAAACCCCCAAATGGGGTCAGACATGACCGAAAAATGACTGAAAAGAGCCAATATTTAAGTAAAATAATATACTTTTGATCACTTCAAAATTAGTAACAATAGCAGTGGCTATTGTAGAATCCAAAATCCTTAACAGAAAGAGTCTAATCACAACAAGCAGCTGCCCATACTTTCTTAAAAGTATGCAACAACTACCACATGCAGTACAATAAATTATTTTACAAGATACACAGAGATTTAACATGACTTTTTTTTTCTTCTGGGGATCAGTGCTGAGCCCTAATAATATGTTTACTAGAGTGCTGACAAGACACATCATCCAAGTTGAAATCTCTTCTCTGGCTTTTTCCCCCCCAAATCCTATCCACATTTCTTTCATTCCTGTTTGCTATAGGGATTCAATGAAAAAGGTAAAGACCATGTTCAAAAGTCATTCTACTATAAGGGAAAGATAAACTTTTTAAAGTTTTTTATTAGTCCTTTCTCAATTTTGCTTAGCATTTCACAATTCAGGAATAAATAAATTCTCTTGCAGAAAAAGTGGGGGAAAAAAATATGTGGAAAATATTTTATATGTAGTACTTTCTTGCCCCCTACTGGAAAATCTTTGCACAACATGTTGAGATATGTAACCTATATACAATGCAAGGAAGGGGGGGGAGGAAATAATTTAATTTCAATAGTACAGTATTTATGTGTAAAAAAAAAAAAGTAGTAGTTTTGTAAATTCAGAGCATCCATCGCTCTCCCTCCACCCCTCCTAAAAAAAACAATCTGCAGCTAAAAGAGTTGGGTGGAATTTTGGTTCTGCTGCTTTTTAACATTGAGGTTACGCAAATGGCTTAATCTCTCTGTCATTCAGTTTTTTCTTTTGTAATATTAGACATTGGATTGTATTATTTCTAAGGTCTGTTCTGTTTCCAAATTCTAGGATTTTTTGTGAAACTGAGGCTCAAGAAATGAAAATGACATTGTTAATGACCCTGCCAGTAAGGATCAGAATAAGGATTCCTTCCCAAAGATTCTGCCTCTTGATCTGATGCTCTGTCCACAATTAGAACATGTCATTGTTCCAAGTTCATTTGTTCCAAGTGACATACGGAAGTCAAATTCTTTGTCAGGACTGTTTAGCATAAATGCCACATGCGGCTGCTTTTTCAGAAATAGCGCAAAGAAATACTTGGTGGTTTTTGGTTCTTGTAGAATTTTTGTTGTTGTTTTTTAGGTTTTTTTTAGAAAATATTCATGACTTTAGGATATGAAAAAGCATTAATTTAAAACAACAATTTCATGGGGCCATACATTTGGAGCTTGCTTGTTTGTTTGCTTGCTTGTTTTACCAGACCTGTGATTTCATTATAGAAAGGAGCAAATTTCTTGCTGGGATCTCCCTCTACCAATGCAAACTGGCAACTTCTCAGTAACTTTCATAATTATGTATGGTTGGGGTTTTTTTTAATTAGTAAAAGCACATATAATATTTTTGTTTGTATACATATATGACACGTTTCATGCATGTCACTGTATCATATTATGATTAGAGCTCTTCTATTCACATATGGATCTCTCAAATGGGAATAGTTTTTCACAGTTATTCATTGATGGGCACTAGTTAGTGTCTGTGCTTCAAGAACTGTCAACACTTTTCTCAACAGACACAACAGACCTTGAATAATAGTTCCTATCATGAGTTCTATTAGCCATGGTCCAATGTTCTTTTTTTATCTAAGTCCAATTACTGTGAGATCAGTAATAAGTATGACTAGGCTTCACATAAAGAAGAGGTTTTCTTTCATAGAATATGCTGCTGGGAATCTGCCTCTCTAATTTTTTTTATGCCACCTTAGGTCTTTCAGGCTAGCAATAATTCCCTCCTGGGTATCATAGTCCTTTACATAAAACCTGTTATAAATATCCCAAAATCTGGGGGGTTGGTGTTCTTGTTTGTTTGTTTTCTACTCTGTGACCCTAATCTTCAAAATGTTAGGTCACTTTCATGGTAGAGGGAATGTCCTTCCCAGTGTGGAATGTCACATGTCAGCACCCAAGTGCCTCCTACAAAAGAAAAGGAAGTTTTTCATGCTTACCTCCTTTCACACTAAATGCCTTCAAAGGCTAGGTTTTAGTTGTATCAGGAGACTAGCACTATAATCTAACAGGATCCATCCCATAGGCAAGGAAACTTAACTGTGATCTAGATGTTGGAAAGATATTTTCATTGCTGTGGCCTTTTCTTCGTAGTCAGAATTGTCTCTAGCTAACCTCTTAAGAATGAAGCACTGCTAAGATTCCTGTCATTCTTGGTACGGCCCCTCTGTCCAAATTGGGCTCGTGCAAAAGGCAGATCAACTCAGGAGAGACAGAAGGGACATTATTTTCTTTGAATAGCAGCGTTTGAAACCAAAATTACAAACACCTGCTGAATTACAACAAAATCCCTTCCTGGTTAATGACATCTCCCTAGAGTAGGGGAATAATTCAAAGCCTTGGCAACACCGACAGAGTCAGAGGGTTAGGAACACGATCAAACATTTCACCTCTGAGTCACTTAGTTCAGATATAGACCCCACTGATACACTTAGAGAGAAATTCCTGGCTCTGAAAAATAAAGTCGGGGGCGGCTTCTCATACCTTGGACCAGATGAATATCCACAAAGTCATAGGATCAAATACTTAGAATTCAAAGGGACCTTAAAAGTCATCGAGTCAAACCCCATCATTTTTAGATTAGCAATCTGAGACCCTGAGTGATAAAGTGCCTTGGCCAAGGTCATAAGCTAGAAAATATCTAAGCAGGTTTCCAAGTTAGGTCACCCTGACTCCAAGTGCAATGTTCTATCCCCAGCACACTTGAAGCAAGTGGAGGAATTAAGTAAGCTGAGGAAAAAACCTCTAATTATTGACCATTGCAGCAATAGGGACAAATTGAGGAAATGGAGAATATAAATGCTCAGACTAATTTGAATCAAGAATAAATTCAGTTCTATGCAGATCTCGACCAAAGTCTCAAATGCAGTGAAAAATACATTTGAATCTGCTGTGTCAATTTTGAAAATAGAGAAGGAAAAGAATTGATACAAGATACAAAACTTTATCTCATTCAAAATCCATAGCAGACTAGCTATTAGAAATATAAATATAAGCATATATGATATAGTATCTCAATCAGTAATGAAAAAATAACCAAAAAGTCTTACTAATGTTTCTTTTTTATAATTTTCCTATGTGCAATTGACTCCACATTTGGAAAATGGAATAGTAGTAGTAGTGAGTGAGAACATCTATACTATCTTCAATATTTTTAAAAGCATTTCCATTGCTTCAGAGGATTTTAGAGTTAAAAGAGACCTTGCATAGCCTCCATTTTAAAGATGAGCAAACAGCCTCAGAGTTCACATAGCTAGTAAGAGTAGTGTACTGTATTGGATAATTGAGATTGTAACATGCCTGAGGTCGTGTAGCTGGTAAATGAAAGCAGGAGAGTAGAGGGGAGAGATGTTCAGCACATGATCCACATGTAGCCCGCAACATTTTCAATACAACTAGAACCAAACTAAAATATAATTTGGAAATACGAAATAGAGTGGAATAAAGACAAAAATAATATATGGTTTTCTAAGTCAGTATGTGTCAGGCAGGTATCCTTATGTGTGATTTAGTGTTCCCTTTTCTATTGCATTTGACACCACTGGTACAGATGATACAGTGAGGTACAAAGACTCAAGAAGACACATATTCTATTCCTATCTCTGATATTTATTAGTTGTACTGTTGTTCACATCTGACCTTTTGTGGCCCCCTTTGGATTTTTCTTGGAAAAGATACTGAAGGGGTTCTTCTTCTCCAGTGGATCCATTTTGTCAGGTACTCAGAGGTTAAGTGACTCAGCCAGGATCACAGAGCTAGGAAGTACCTGTGGTTGGATTTGAACTCAAATCTTCATAACTCCAGGCCTAGTGCTTTGCCCACTGAGGATGGGGAATTCACTTAATCTCTGTAGGTTGGAAATGATGAAGATACTATATGTAGTTCTTATCTCTCTGTCATTGTGGTGCTAAAATGAGACAACACATGCAAAAACACCTTACAAATCTTAAAGAGGTTTATAACAAGGCAGTTATTATTAAGTAGTAGAAGCTACAAATTTTCTAGTAGCAACGTATGGCTATGAGAGATGGACAATAAGTAAAGTTAAGCACCATAGAATTGATGCCTTCAAATTGTTATGCTGGAGAAGACTTTTAAGACTCCCTTGGAAAGCAAGATCAAATCAATCAATACTTAAAGAAATTAGTTCAGACTACTCATTGGGAGGACAAATAACTGAAGGTGAAGCTTTTTGGCTACATAATGAGAAGATAGGACCCATTGAAAAAGACCCTTTTTAGGGAAAGATTGAAGGCAAAAGGAAAAGAGGAGAGTAGAGGATGAGATAGATAGACAGTGTCATGAAAACAATGAATACAAACTTGGACAGACTACAAGAGATAGTGGAGGATAGAAGAGTTTAGCTGGCTATCATCCAGAGACCCATGAAGAGTCGTACATGATTGAATAACTCTGCAACAGCAGAGCTTCATTCCCAAGCCTTATCATCTAACTCCAAATCCAGTGAACTTTTTTAAAATGAAATTTTTAAGCATTTCATTTTTTCCATTAACAAGCAATACCTTTCTCTCTTCAACTTTTTCATATTAAAGCAAAAGAGAGGGAAAAAAAATAAAATTTGTAATAAATCTAGTGAGCTTTTTTTTTTCATCACATTACCTAAGTTCATGGTTCAGTGGAAAAAGAACCAGATTAGCATCAAAGCCCCTGGATTCAAATCCCACTTCTGACACTTGTTACCTTGGAAGAATAATTTGACCTCTCTGGACCCCCAGTTCCCCATCTTTAAAATGAGAGAGTCTGACTAGATGTCATCTAAGGCCCTTCCTACCCTTTAACATGCTCTCATTATCTTATAAAATAGCTGTCAGACATCCCAAAACAAAGATAAAGAGGATCTTCTAAAGGATGGCCCAGTCATGTGATCTACTCACTATGTAAAAAAATAAAGACAATTTATAACAATCATTCAAGTCTCCCTTAGCCTAAGGGAGGGTCAGAACATGACCTTCAGCAACCTCAGTGGCCACAAAATAGATACCATATCATGTTAGTTTGATTAAGTGGGAAAAAGTCAAGATATAGAATTAGACATTTATTTTTGGACATGGCAAATGTGGAATTTGCTTTGCTTGATTATTTTTGTTACAAGAGTTATTTTTTTCTTTTCTTTTTTAAATGAGGGCAGAGGGTAAACAGAAAGAGAAAATAAATACTTGTTAATTGAAAAAGAAAGAAATTTAATTTTAAAAGAAGAAAAATCTTGGGGTAGAAGGCCTGGATCCAAGTTCCACCATTTCTGCTAAATAGCTATATGACCCTGGACAATTTATTTAACTTCTTTGACCCTCTCTTAATTTCTCTATAAAATAGGACTAATAATGCTTGCATTATCCTACCCGGCAGGGTTGCTATGAAGATTAAAGCGGGGGGGGGGGGGAAGGGTAGGAGTGATGTATACATGCTTTGTAAACTGAAAAGCACCATAAAAACATTAGCTATTAACAGTTAAAGTAAGATATTACTTCTATGAGAGTCAGTATGGGGAAGTGCATAAACCTAGGTTCAAATCCATCTCTTTCAGAGTGGTTGTGTGACCTTGGGCTTAACTTAACCCTTCCTTTCCCTAGATAACCCTCTAAGATTCTAAGTTGGAAAGAATTAGTAGAGGAAATTATACCAGTAAATCATAAGAAAAGTCCCTAACCCTCTCATTATTTTCCTTTAAAACCTCCTAAGAATGACAACTTGCACATAGGCATAGACAAAACACATATAAAATTGATTCAAGGTATGTTTTGATGGTAGGGAAGGCAAGGTACCAGCAATGGAAGGAGCCTCATGTAGACAGAGGGAGCTAGAGCTGAAAGCTGGTGTTAAGGAGGGAAAACTTTTTACAAGTTTGCAACAACTTAGCCTCCATATGAAACCTGCTGCAATGATTGTTTTTGAATCTTTGGGGACTTTGGGTTATCTGCATCTTGGCTTCTCCATAAATACACTCATGTCATTCTACCACTAGCTGCTAATCCCAAGAAAAGAACAAAGTCCTTGGCTTCAGAGACCTAACTAGGGATTCCTTCCCTTGATGCAAAAACAGTAGGAGAGGGAGAGAGGCTGATAGTGTCGTGGAGGACAGTCCAACTGTAGGAGAAAATGCAATGAAAAAAAAGGAACCAATTCATCTTCTAGATCACAGCTCTTAAGGATGAGTATCAGCCCCTAGAAGGAGGGGGAAAGAGCAGTTCTTTGTTAAAACACTATGTTGGTGTCAGGCACTGTGCTACACACTTTACAAATTTCATCTCATTTAATCCTCAGAGCATCCTGAGATATAGGGGCTATTATTGTTCCCATTTTAGAGTTGAGAAAACTGAGCTAGAGGCTAAGTGCTTAGTAAGTGTATGAGCTAGATTTAAACTCAGAGGCAGACACAAGTTAAGTGATTTGCCCTGCCACACAGCTACTTAAATGTCTGAGGCTAAAGCTGGGCTCAGTTTGAGGCAGCTGGGTGACAAAGCAGATAGAGCTCTGGGTCTACAGTCGGGAAGACCTGAGTGCAAATCCAACCTTAGACACTTACTGGAAGTGTGCCCATGGGCAGGACACTTAACCTCTGTTTGTTTCCATTTCCCCAAATGTAAAATGGGGATAATAATGATACCTCCCTCACAGGGTTGTTGTGAGGACCAAGTGATGTCATAATATTTGTAGAGCTTTTGTCACAGTGCTGGCACATAGTAGTCACTGTATAAATGCTTCTTCCTTTCCTCCTTCAAGTCTTTGCTCAGCATTCTGTCTACTGAGTCACCCATCCAGCAATGTGGATCCTGGAATGGTGACTTAAGACCAGCTGAAGAAGCAATATCATGCCACATAGCTTAGACCAATGTAGGATTGGAAGGCATGAGACTAAGGAAGAGAGAACTCCTTATTACCTCAGAGAGGAAATACAACCCAAACCCATATTCTCCCTTAAGAAAAAAAAACTCTCCTTTCCAAGAACTAATTAATATTCTGCCTGGATCCTATTGGATCTACCAATAGAAAGAATCTGCAGATATTGTAGACAAAACCAGGAGTTATTGTGCAATAAATTTAGAAGACCAATCAAAAAGTTAATTCTCCTCCCTAATATTCCCCCACTAACACCATCATGGAATGGTGGTGGTGGTGGTGGTAATAGGAGTAATAGGAGTAGGAGTGGTAGTAGTTGTTGTAAAAGTGGTAGTAGTAATTATTGTAGAAGTAGCAGTAGTAGATTTTGAAATAGTAGTTGTAGAAATAGCAGTGGTAGTTGCAGAAGTAGTAGTAGTGGTAGTAGTTGTAGAAGTGGTAGTAGTAGTTGTTGTAGAAGTTGTAGTTGTAGTAGTAGTAGAAGAAGTAATAGTAATTGTAGTAGAAGTAGTAATTGTTGTTATTGTTGCTGTGGCCGTTATTCCATGGGAACAATACTAATTATTCCTATAAATTATTCACTTCTTAATTTGATTATATAAGGGGAGAAGGAAATATTCAAAAACAAGTAGTGCTCTCACATTATAGACATGTGATAAATGTTGGTAGAGTAAATTGGGAGATGAGATCTTTTTCCTTTAAAATGTTGAGTTCCTCAACAACATATACCCCAGTCGTCATTATGCATATCTTCCACAGTCACCTGCACTTCTCTCTACACTTCCTTACAATCCTCACCACTTCAGTAGTATAACTTATACTCTACTAATGTAAATTAAAAGAGGCATATGTGAATTAGAAGGCAAATGATCCAATACCTAATTTATAAGGTCTTATTCCCTAATGTCATGACAAAGAAATCACTCTAAGAATTACATATTTTTCACTTTCTTCTTGAGAGATTGATTTTTTAAGCTATACTACAATGATCTGCTGCTTTAAAACACAGAGCAACTGTTGCTTATTTTCAAAATAAAATATGAATGATTGAAGTCAATTTTGATTTCTTTTGACTGCACAAATTATTTTTAAAGCTAACAGCCCAGCACGTTTTAGGATAGATCTAATCATTCAAACCAAATCACAAATTCCCTATACCATAGTAATTTCTAATCATTTCACAGTGCACATACCCAACATCTAAATGCCATCTTCCACATGTCAAAATGAAATTAATGTCTATTACCACACCTCTGAACCATCATATCCTTTTTTCTAAAAAGATCATAAAAAGAAGAACTATGGAAATGGCATCTAATTCCACAGTAGATTGTATCCTATTATGTTTTAGCATTATCAACTTTAGTATCACATTTCCTAAATTTAACATTACTTTACTCTTTAGAATTATTCATTTTCAACTTTCTATATAGAGACTAAGAGTTTTGACAAAAGAAATAACTTTTTTAATGGAAAAAGCTGCTAAAAAGTTTTTTTGTTGTTTTTTTTTATTTTTTCCCCCTGAAGAATCAGAACTGACAATTTTACCTCCTTTGCTCAAGAAACCTCAGTGGCTCCCTGTCGTTTCTAGTAAAATGCCTAAACTCCTTCCCTTAATATTTAAAACTTCTTCATCATCCAGTTCCTTCCTGTCTTTCAAGGCTTATTGAATATTACTCCCGTCTCCTAACCTTGTGTTCCAGTCAAATTCCTTGTACACCTCTGTCTCACATCTAATTCACTTGCAAGTTAAGATACCACTCTTCTGATGTCATAGGTCCTCTTTGAGAACAAAGCTGAACAATAATCTGTGAGTAGAAGTAGCTTCCCCCTGGGGATCCAACTGGCCAGTCTGAGTTGGGCAATTCTCCTTCTTGTTCTTTCTTCTCCTCCTCTTCTTCTCCATCTGTCCATGTGGGAAGCTCTCTCCCTAGCCTTACATGGTGTTCTCTCCAAAGAAATATAATTTTTGATCACTTATACTTCACAAAGTATCTTGGGGTTTGGAGACTAGATGTTTTCTGCCCTATTTATTTATTCTATCATTATTTTTTCCAAAAGCTGGGACAATTAACTCTTTGGTGTCATATATGCATGTGTGTGTGTGTGTGTGTGTGTGTAAAATTATATAATATATAATATATTCTTATATATTTATATATTATTTTATATATTATATATTATATATCATATATCATATATCATATATAATTATATATCATATCATATTATATTATATATATGTTATATATAATTGTATATTATATATCAAATATATATAATATATATATTTAAGATTTCATGAACTACAACTCCAAAAAAACAGACTTTGAAAAAGCCCACTCTTATTCAAATGGAGCCAAATCACTCTGGCTCTCACTGAATGATCAATATTGAGTCCCAGCCCAAGCTTCACTTGTTCGTTGTTTGTCTGGGTTTTGATGGCTCAGAATGAGTGCAAATAGCAATTGGTTCTGTTCTGGCCAGAAACTCAGAGGGTCTTCCCCTCCCAGCTTAATTCTTCTGTAAAGGAAAAGGAGGTCATCTTTTGTCTCAGCTCTTACCTAGTCTTTAATCACTGAATGGGTGTTGCTTCAGACAAACTAACACCTGGGCCAAGGTCTCCCAGTGTATCCTGGGGAATCTGCAGTAGTCTTGATTTATGTCTTGCCACTGGGCCCTGATGACTCTAGAGGAGACAATAAAGCTAATGATCTTGCACAGATCTACCTCACTTAAATCCAGTTCACTTACAAGCCTTCCTGATGTCATTGGTCCTCTTAAAGAGCAAAGGATGAAAAAACAATCTGATAAATTAACCTACTGGTTCTTTCTAGGACTTGATATTCCATCTTTAACTTGGTGTATTCATACTGATACATGCTTCACCTCTTCATCTCTTGAGCTTTTATTAGGTTCATTTGAGATCCTGTCTCCTACTTGAAACTTTTCTTGATTCTTGGAGTTATTAGCTCTATGTCCCTTACCAAATTAGGGTTGTATTTATCTGTGTGAAGCTTCTCTTTGTGTTGCAAGAGCTCAATATAGGCTCATAGTTTTTTTTTTCTTTTAAATCCAGGGAAATTGGTCATCTGGGTTTACTTTCATACTTTCTCAATTATGCTTCTCCTGTGTTTCCTCCTTACCCACTACTCCACAGCAAACACCCCTTAAAAGGCAATTAAAAAGTCAGCTTATCTTTATCTGGAACCAAAACCCATTATAATAGCAAATAAACAAAGTTTTTAAAGGAATAAGGAAACTCCAAAGGGTAAATGATGCTGACCAGAAAAGAAAAGAAGTAGGAAGTGACTAAATTCACCAGATCCCAAGAGAGCTATGACAAAGATACAGACATGCAAACAGCAAGGTCTATCCAGTCAAGTCACTCTTTAAGTGGATCAGTAAGTCCAATAAAGATCTGACTGATGATACTGACATTCAGTGCAAGGTAGCAACACCACATTTTCAGTCAAACTCCCATTACTGGCACTTGTCTATATCCTCAGAATGGAGAACTTCAAAGTTCCTGGGCCTTATGATCCTTCAAGGTTCCTGTCTATTGCAGTCTTTCAGACTCTTCTACTTGGGAAAGTTGTAATTCTCAGCAGGCTATGCTTCCAATACAATGCTATATGGCTATTCATAAGCAGATTCTAAGCTCTAAAGGGCAAAAAAATGCTGTTGGTTTTTTTTCTATATATACCTAACCCCTAGCACAATACTTTGTTAATTTTATCATTGGTGCAAGGGCTTTTGATTTCATTGGTATATTGAGTGCTTCCAACAAGTAAATTCCATCTCCCAAGCCAATCAGTATCTATTAAGGTTAAAGGGTTGCTTTCAGCAATGAGAGATTAAATGGCTTGCCTAACGTCACACAGTCTGACACATACTAATGTGTCATAGGAAAGACTTCAACCCAGGTCCTTTGAATCCCAGGTGTATGGTCCATTCACTACATAGCATGGCCTCTCACCTTGTACATAGCAGTTGCTAAATAAATGCTTGTGAAATTTAATTGAATTTGTATTGTAGACACTTCCCTTTGTAGATTCCACTCCACAGTAAGCTCTCCTTTCATTGTTGCTAGTCTACCTGCATGGCAGCAATGACTTCCCCCTTGGAAATCCCTATGATTCCACTTAGAACAGGATATAAATAAACAGTTTATACAAATATCCAGCCCTGTGGAAGTCAGAAAACAATTATCAATTATAAACTAGAACTATAACTTACAGAGAAAAATAGATACAAACTAACTAGAAAGCTCAGTAATTCTGAATTTCTTGCTCAAGTCTCTTTCCCACATATTCCTAGACCTCTCCCCCCAGCCGCAGTTAGGGGCAGACAGAACCTGTTTGTCACAGGGAGGGTAATATAACATGGAAGCTTTAAGTATTTATAGTTTTTTCCTGACAATGCAATATTTAACGAAAACATGGTCAGGGCATATTAAGGGCACCATCAGCCCATATACAAGGCCTATTCTGTTTCTCATTGATGTCCTAGCAAGCAAAGTTTTTATTACCTTGACTTTGAAATGCTATAACAAAGACCTTTCCCTGGCTAGGCATTTCTCCCACTCTGAGTGAAATAACAATGCACCACCTCAAGAGACGTCATAAGACAATAATGAATTGAAAAATGAACAGTAGGGAAAATCACTTTTATTATTCCAAAGAAATGAAAGCTCACTAAGGGACTGGAGTGACTGAGGAAGGTGTTGTGAATAATAGCTAACATTTATATAATAACTTAAGGTTTACAAAGGGCTTTCCTTAGAACAACACTGTGAAATTGGTAGAGCAAATACTCTTATCACTGTTTAACAAGTGTAGAAACTGAGGCTCAGATGGGTAAAGTGATTTGTCACCCATCACATAGCTAATAACTGTTAAACTCAGGATTAGAGTTCAGTTCTCCTGATTAGAAATCCAGTCCTCTTCTCATTGTAACGAATTTTGACATATAAGATAAAGCACCATTACAGATGGAATTTTTTTTAAAAATTTTAAATAATTTCAAACAAAAAGTATGAGGAAGAACATAGAGAAGGGAAATCATGAGATATAAATAGTCCATTTGGACTAATAGTGTGGAAAGCAATACTAACAACTAAACTTTATATAGAGCTTACTATGTGCCAGACACCATGTTAAACACTTTTCCATTTAATCCTCAAAACAACTCTTAGATCAGTGGTTCTCAACCTTCCTAATGCCGCGACCCTTTAATACTCGTATCTGCATGTGGACAGATCTACCTGGAGACAGATAGAGGAACAGTGTCTCTGTTCCTAAGACCATCGGAAATATGTGTCTTCTGATGGTCTTAGGCGACTCCTGTGACCCCTGTGAAAGGGTTGTTCAAAGGGGTCGCAACACACAGGTTGAGAACTGCTGCCTTAGAGGTAGGTGCTATTATTATCTTCATTTTACAGAACAGGAAACAGAGGCAAACCAAAGTTAAGTGATTTTCCCTCAACTAGTGAGTATCTGAAGACAGACCTGAACACAGATCTTCCTGACTCCAGCCTTTGCACCATTAGCTCTCTATAGTAATAGAACTGAAAAGATATGATGGGAATAGATCATGAAGGGAATTTTACGTCATGCTAAGTAATCTAGACTTTTTAATATAGCATTACTGCAAAAATGAAGTCACTGAAGATTTTTTAATCAGTGGAGTTCTAGACTTCCTCTACAATGTCCCAAATCTTCATTCTGCATGGATCATTTCTTCTTTACTCCATGATCAGGAAAACCTTTGAAGTTACAGACCCCCTGCTTGTAAGAAAAGAGAATTTAGTCTATTGAGCCTCATTTTCTCGCTACAGAAAGTAACTCTTGAAGAAAAAAATGTGACATTTGGGGAAGATATCTTAATTCTTTGAGGCCACTGATGTACTATTTACTTAGCAATGAGGACCTGTGTTGTTTTGTAATAGAATACAAACAAAACACCAAAATTTGTGGAAATCCCTCCTTTCTTGCTATCTTTAAATTATTCTGTATCACTTTGAATCTGTAAATAAGGTAGTATGGTAAAAGATATTGGTCATTCCAGGGCACCTTTCATGCAGGTGGCCCTTTCCTTCCCACCTCTTCCAGTAGGACTGTAATTTATAATCTGCATCTTCAGCTCTTTGCATTGCCACCTTGGGCAGGGGGATAAGGGGAGGGAGGATAGTTTCTTTTCTGACCTGCCATAAGAAGTATCTTTCTAAGCCAAAGTCATCCACTGCATGCCAGGTCATCACCAGTCACCTTGACTTTGGTCTTGTCACTGGACTTCAATGACTCAGGAAGAGTGAGATGGATGACTTTGAGTAACTCCACCTCACCTGAATCCTAATTCATGCCCAAGTGCAAGACATGATCCTATGATGTCCTTGGTCCTCTTTGAGAACCAAGGATGAACAACAAGATGAGAAAGAACTGAGGGGAAAGGAGAAACATGACTGAAGGAAACTGCCTCAGAAATCCTATTCCAGATAATTTAGAAACTCTTTCCCCCAAGACTGCCTCAGACTCATTGGATCTAGATATTTATCTAGATTCATTTGTTTTCTCTGCTTTCGGGATGCTATAAAATTTACACTAATAAAATGTCTTTTGTTGCATTGAGCTCCAAATTTTGTGCCAAGGAATTCCTCCTAAGCACAAATACAGTCTATCATTCTCTGTCTCTTCTAACTTCACTGGCTAGATCCTGCTTCTCAGTTACATTTATACCCCAAGAATACAAACAAATCAAGTAATTCCAAGAATGACTATGCTGTTTGATGTGAATTTATGTCTTTCAAAATAAATAGCAAACTGTAGAAACATGTTTTGCATGATTACACATGTATAACCTATTTCAAATTGTTTACCATCTCAGGGAGGAAAGTGCAGGAGGAAGAGAAGAGGAAGGGAGACAATTTGGAACTCAAATTTTTTTCAAATGAATACTAAAAATTGTTTTTACATGTAATTAGGGGAAAAAATAAAATAACATCCAAAACAAAACAGAACCAAAAGCAAATCAACTTTTAAAGAACAAAGATTAGAGAAAAATTCAATATCAGTATCCTCCCAGGAAGAGTACAAGCACCTAAGTGATTCCAATTATCAGAAAATTGTTCTGTGTTTTCAGGATCATTAATGGCCCCAAACACTCTGTACCTATTCAATATGACTTCTGCATAGCTCAGCTGCAGTCTTTATGTTAATGCCTCAGCATTCTCTTTCCTGCCAGTTCATTAACAGTTGCAGCCACAGTAGTACTAACTACACAGGGCACCCTTGCCCCATTTTCCTTGCAGTCATTCTCCCATCCTCCTACCTTCCTTCTTTTAGGAATGGGAGGGATTCATCTTCTTATCAATATATCCAAACTCTATAAAGTTTCAAGGTAATAAACACTGGGTAAGTTATGTCCAGCAGCAGATATTAGTCTCTTATTATATATACATTTTGTATTTAAATACTTTCCAATATATTATATATTCCTAGTAGAACACAAGCTTCTTGAGACCAGGAACTGTTTTGGTTTTGTCTTTGCAACTCGGGTGTCCAGTATAGTTCTGGCACTTAGTGGGTACTTAAAAATGTTTCTCTAATTGAATCCAGTCAATCAATAAACATTTGCTAAATACCTCCTACGTGCCAGTCAATGTGCTAAGTTCTGGGAATACAAAGAGAGTTGAAAGACAGTCCCCGTTCTTAAAGGAAACTTAAAGGAAGTTTCTAGTCTGAATTATTCACCATACATTGGACACATTCTACTCAATTACTAGTTATGAGAGATTGGTTCCATAAAGCATATAAAAAAACTGAATGAACTCACACATGAGTAGAAATTTTCCAAAGAGTGAAAATCCAGGAATAGGCATATTTTCTCTTCTATATACCTTTGTTACAGACAGCTCTGCAGTATGGTTTCTATAACTACCATCCAAGAACCAAAGCTTTGACCTTTCAGCTCCATTTTCCTGCACAATCATGTGAGGCAGTGATTGGAATTTACACAGAAAGGCAGGAGAAATTTAGGTTAAAATTCTTCCTCTGACATTTATGAGCTGTGTGAACAAAAGCAAATCACTTAACTGCTCTGAGCCTTTTTTCTGAGGATGAATGTAAAATATTTTTGTTATAGTGCTATGTCAGCTAATATTTTCTTTCTATTTCCTATACAAAGAGGCATTACAAAGAGGTAGCTAGAGAGCCAGTCTCAGAAGTCAAGAAAACTGGGTTCAAATTCTACCTCTCCTTCTGTTTCTGTAACCCTGAACAAATGTCCTAGTCAGTCCTCTCAAACTATACGTTAGAGAGCTGGTGCCAATCTACATCAATAGAGAGAATTTCCTCCCTGGGAATTATTTCTACCCATGAAATTCCAGGTCCTGTTTTGTTTTGCTTAATTGCCTATACATTATTGTACTCCCATAACTCTACAAAACCAATGTCCATGCTCATATGACTTTCTTTAATCTTAAAATCCCTGCTTAGGTTTCCTTAATTCTAGATATTTTCTCAAGTAAGAATCTTCCCATTTTCACCATCTCAAAATGCCTTTGGGCTCCACAAACTACCATTAAGTTAATATTATCTGAATTAATACAAGTTCCCCAAGTATGTCATTGGCCCCCTGCTGCAAGCTTCCCTTTCCCAAGCGTTCGGCATAATGCAGTTTGATGAACCATTTGGGTTACTGGTGAATTGAACCCTGTTTCTGATTTATTTGTTCAAATGGCTTAATCTTCTCCTAGTTCTTACTCTTTCCCCAGGCCCCCCAAGAGGACTTAATATTGTACACACTGTGTTGTATTCTTTAATCCAGAGTGTATAGCCTGCTCCATTCCCATAGAAACAGTGAGAAAAGAAAGCATTTCTCTATGTTTTCATGATGGCATTGGGGAAACAGCACGAAATCACAAAGTCCACTGTAAGAGCACTATTTTCCCTTCCTGGCATTTTTTCCTGAGGAAATTGCAGTCTCTTCATTTAACAATCATGTGGGATCAGTTTCTGTTGAACCAGAGAAGTTTATAAGCAAAAAAGAAAGGCAAGGAAGGGAAAGGAAAAAGAAAGTCTAATAAGCAAACATGCAGCATTACAGAATTACAACCAGCATATTTACCTTTTGGCTTTATCGTCTGAAATTACTTTTAAAAATAATAAACCTCATGGCTTGCAAGAGTGCTTGATATAATAGAACTCTGACTTGAGATACTATAGTTTACCTTTCCAGACAGTATTTTTAGCAAATAACTTACTCTCACACAAAGTTTTTGAGAAATAACCATTGGGTCTTAGGGCCCTCAAAATTTAAATCCAACACCATTATAGTCGGCCTTTGGAGATTATTTTTTTTTCCCAGCTTCTTTTGATGCAACCAAATAAGGGTCACAGTTGCTAGGATTATAATAGGTTTAGAGCTGGCTGGTACCTCACATTCAGGACAAGCTACTATATTCAAATCATATCATCAGTCAGTAATTTCTACCAAGCATGCTATATTTTAGAATGAATGTTCAGACATTATGGTTGTGACTATGGATACACAACTGGAGGATAATAGCTCATAAGACCGTTGAATAAAAGCCGGAAAGGAATGTTAACTGCTTCATTTTACAGATGAGACCCAAAAAAGTCAAGTGATTTGCCCAAGGTCACACAACTAGTAAGTGTCCTAAGTAGGATTTGTTCAGATCTTCTTGACTTAAAATTCAACATGTTATTATTACCCTTGTTATCACCCATGCATCTGTCATGGCAAAGGAAGGTTGGGAGGGGAGCTTAGAGCAGGAAGGATGGGATGCTGGGTCTATTGTCTTTAACCCTTATTTCTGTAAACCATTGCCACACATCTTTGCTTTTAGAAATCATTGTAGGAAATAAAAGGAACAAGTCACCACAAGTACTTCAACTCAATCTTTCCCAATCCTTTTACCATTGGAGAGAAGAGGAAAAAACTTTATTTGATACTTTAAATGACCATACTGTAAGGTGTTAAAAATAGCATTTTGAGAGCAACACTGACAAAATGGAGCTACCTAGGATAGAAGGAGGTCTAGAAGTTATACCATATGTCAACAATTAAGGAAATTGATAATGAGTGTCTGAAGAAAAGAAAGCTGAAATGCGGTCACCCCATTCTCAAATATTTACAAGAGTATTCTATGAAAAAGGCATTGAACTAATTCTGTACTACTCTGGAGGGATTGCAGGACTATATATTTAGACATGGAAAAGATCATAGTAATCACTGAGGCCAATCCCATAATTTTGCAGATAGGGAAACTGAGAACTATAGAGGTAAAGTAACTTTCCCAGGGTCCCATAGTGAGTGTCTCTGTTCTAACCCAGGGCTCTCTGACTTCAGGTCTAACACTTGATAAACCAGACCACGGGTGATCTGAATTGAAGTGAAAGTGAAGTGAATTGAAGCCAAATTTAAGAAAAAAAAACTTTTCTCGATTAAAATTAGACAGTTAAATGAGTTGTGTTGAACCATATCATCTGTGCATCAAGCACAGAAATGGAAGGGGAACCAAAAGAAGAATTGACATCTAGTTCTTTACCCATACTTGGGCAGTCTCATTCCATATCCCTCCTCCCAAGAAATCCTCAGTTTCCTGCTCCTCTAAATCATTGAAGCAGGGAAGTTAGGGAGAATGAATGCCAAAAGGGAAGCTCCTCAGAACACTGGAGGCTTTAAGTCTACCTTCTTTTTAAGTGTCTGTTAGGTCATGTGCTAGATTCTTCATGCCTCTTCTCAGCTCCTTCCCCTAAAGGCAACATTACACCTTCTGCCGTTAGATATAAAGGTGAGTAAAATTGTACCCTCTTTCTGAAGGATGTCAATTGTGAATCAAGGAGGCAAGCATGAGAAGAACAAATTATTATGCCTCCATTCCAAATATCTAAGCTATAGTTCAAAGCCAATAGTATTTACTGTGCGACAATGCCAGTGGTAGCTAAGAAAGTAGGCTTCCAGACTTGGATGGCAGTAGTGATTCTCTAATAGCTGAACAATAGGTGTGTAAGAGTGAGATAGAAGGCACTAGTGGACATGTTGTTGGTTATTCACACATACCATACTTGTTTGCATAATTTCCCACTCTTGAGAAAGAGGCTTTACTACTTAGATAACCGGTGAGAAATAAGAAGAACACTGGCAGCAGTCATTCTACAATGGAGATTAAGATTAGCAAACAGTCAAGAGGATAAATTCCTACTTGGTGGGCTGCTTTGCTTAACAGAAAAGCAGCAGTCTGTTGTCAGAGTAGGGCCTCAGAAAGCTTGATAAGAGGAGTTGAAGAGATGATACAAAAATAGATTCAACTTTCTTTAATTTACTTTCAACAGAAAAGTTTTCATTCAACACATTTCACACATCAGTTGCTCATATTAACTCTTCAGAAGACCAGGACTTCTGCAACTGACAATCACAAGAGCTGTCAGAGGAAAATTATGCAGGGGAAAAAAAAGTTTATATATAGTCATCAAAATTTAGGGAGCTGGCAGAAATTCACAAAAAAGGAAAATGTAAGAGTGAATATAGTACTGCCATACATATAATATAACATTTCTAGGTTTCTAGACCCTTCCAAGCAAATGACACATTTGAATTTTGAAACATGGACCATTTCAGATCTAATATTACCTTTCATCCATGAAACATGGACCATTTCAGATCTAATATTACCTTTCATCCAATATCTACAATGCATCATAAGCATTGTTTCAATATTCAACATTCATTATTCAACAAAAAAATTGTTTCAAACACTCAGGACACTAAGTTAAGGTGATTATGTATGCAATTTGCCCACTGAAAGTCTCTCACGTCTAGAATGCACTTTCCCTTTACTTCTGGCTCTTAAAATCCCTACCCTATTCCAAAATACTGCCAGGTGTCACCTCCTATAAGAGGTCTTTCACAATCCAACAGTTGTTACTGCTCTCTACTGCCTCCGGAAACTATTTTGTATTATCTTACAGAAAGTTTGTATTTTCTTAACTGTAGAAGTCACATGTAAATTTCTTGAAGGCAGGGGCTTCTTTTGTTTTTAATTTGTATACCTAGTACCTTGCACATGTTCAGATGACTCTATGATTTCACAAATGTGGATGTACCCTCCAATGTTATAGACCATAATTCATCAAAACCTTTTAATTCTCCAAAATTTTCCTCCATACCCTCTTCTTTTTCTCTTGAGCCAAATCTATATTTTGTGGAAGGTGAAAATTTTCTGTTATTAAATATGTTAACTCTAATAAGATAGCAAAGGAATTTCACTTTTTTTGAGTTCTCAAGTCCACAATTCATTTTGGAACTTATTTATTCCTCTTGTCCCCTCACCTCTTTTAATAGAGCATCGCTCAGAAAATTTTAGAGTGACCCAAAACCCTGCCAATCTCACACAACTCTCACTACATGAGGAAAACGCCATAGGTTTGAATATGAATTATGATGGTTAATATTTGCATATTTTTTCATAAAATTTTATTGGCTAAAAAGTATAAAGTAAGGCTTCTATGAATAATTCCAAAGTAGTACTATGGTCCTTAGACACAGTTTGAATATTCCACTCATCTATATTTGAAAATTATACTGGAGAAAATAAACTTTTGATATAACCATAGAATTTATCATCAAAAATATCCATTTTGAACAGAAAGCTGAATTTTCTAACATTAGATGTTATTTCATGAAAAAAAATATTTTAAATTGTCATTGGTTTTATTCCTTTAAAAAAATTGGGAAGCCTATTGTCTCAAATATTGACATAAGATTTCATGTAATTCATAGAACCGAAGATTAGACCATCCACCTACCCCTAGATATCCTTGCTTGGTTCCCAGAATTCTGAAATTGTTCTATTTCTATTCATTTTGCCTTGATTAAATTTCCATTCCCACTGCCACCACCCTTATAAAGAACCTTTTTTGTGGACTACTGCAATAGTCTCCTCACTGGAGTTCTTACTTTTAGCCTTTTCCCCATTCTTAACTCAGTACCTGTAGACTTCTTAGTAAAACAAAACTTTGATCATGCCACTACCCAGTTTAAAAACATACAATGATTCCATATTTTCTGCTTGAAAAAAATCCAACATTCTTTAAGCCATCTTTCAAAGTCCCAACACATTCTGGCTCCAACCAAGTGTAACCACACATTATCCTGTAACTTTGGTTTCTTGCTATGAAGCAGATCTATAAAACATGTCCCACATTCAGAGTTCTGCATTTAGAAGGGTGGTTATCAAATGGCTTGTTCTTATGCCCCTAGTTAGAGAGCACAGTTTGAACATGAATGGACTAGGACTCAAACCCCCAGTTCTGTAGTCATAAATATTATTCTGTGTGGCACCCATTGCACTCTCATCCCGTAAACAAAGGGACATCTGGCAACACATGGATAGGGTCAGCCACAGGTGTTTATGAGAAATAATATAAAAGTTAGCAAATACATTCTTTAACAGAATTTTTAAACACAAGTAAGTGGAAATAAGGCCAGGTGGGTCTCTCAGCACTCCTGCTACCAAAGTGAATGCCTAAGATAAAAACCCACAATCATGCATATACCTCCACACTGGCCCATTTAGAAGACCATCCCTTATGGTTTTAAAGACAAGTATTGCAGATACAGCTGGTAACAGTTGCTGTCATGATCACTCTGCTACTATGGGATCCATGCCATATCTCCTTTCTCTCCTCCTGGAGAGTCCCCAAACTGGCAAGTAAAAAGTTCCACTATCCTGCTAGAGGCCTTTACTTTTGTTAGTTTCTTCTCTGCCCACACAGGGAAGAATTAAAGTCCAATGGGTTTTTATGGCTGACCAGCCCCTTGCCAAAAGTTGTTACACTCTTTTATACAAATTGGTCTATTCATTGTTCCCTGAGCACACCTTGCAGCTTCCTATCTCCATGCATTTATGTCCTGGGATACCTTCTCCCACTTTTTAAAAATTTCTTTAAATTTTACCCATCCTTTAATGTTTAATTTGGATGATGCTATGTCCGAGAAAGCTTTCTGCTCTGACTGGAAGTGCTCTCTCTGTCTCTCTCTCTGTCTCTGTCTCTCTCTCTCTGTCTCTCTTTCTCTCTCCTTCCCTCCCTTTCTCTCTCTCTCTGACTCTGTCTCTTTCTCTCTCTCTCTGTCTCTATCTCTGTCTCTCTCTGTCTCTCTCTGTCCTATCTCTCTGTCTCTCTCTGTCCTGTCTCTCTGTCTCTCTCTGTCTCTCCATCTGTCTGTCTCTGTCTGTCTGTCTCTGTCTGTCTCTTTCTCTCTCTCCTGAACTTTGTAGCATGCATATAACATGTATACAGTCTCAAATTACAGTTATCTATGTGCAGGGCTCATATTCCCTACTTACACTAGTATGTATGTGCCTTAGGATCAAACACCATATGTTAGATGTCTTTATGTCTCTTCTAGAGGCAAAGGGAGAAAACATGATGTAGACAAAAAAGTATTAAATTTGTCATCAGAGGACTTTGTTTTGAATCCCAGCTCTGTTCATCAGTTGAGTGAACTTGGTTAACTCCTTTGACCATTCTGAGCCTCAGTTTCCTTACCTATAAAACAAAGGAGTTGAAATAAATTATCTCTAAAGTTCCTTTCAACTCTAAATTCCTTTAAGCCTAACTCAGTGTCTTATAGACAATAGACTATATTTATCAAACAATTGAAAAATTCTCTACCTTCTAGAAAAACCATTTCTTTTTTACATTTTCTTGTCTTGGAACATAAGAAAGCACTACAGAATACTGCCTGCTGCACATAGCCTAAGGCTAGTTCATCACAACTAGGTTATAAATCAATACCATCTGTTATCTCTCTCTGCTGGGTCCCTTTCGTCATTCCCTCTAGGTTAATTGGTCACCCTTTCTTCTCCCCTTCACTTCTTCTTGCTTCTGCCTCATGGGGAAATTTTAACTGATCTGGAGTTTTCTCTAAGTTGCTGCTTTCTATGTTATGTGCTCGATACCATATGGTTTTTGCTTCTTTAGGTTCCTAATAATTACTGCCTTGCCAGTAAGCTTTTGTTTCTTTCTTCCTCCCATTTCTCTAGGATACCCCCAGAAGGCAGAACTATACTCAGTAGATGGAAGCTAGAGGGAGGTGTGTTTAATCTTTATGTAAGGAAAATGTCTTAGTAATCAGACGTATCCCAATGTGGAATGAACTACATGCAGAAGTAATAATCTTCAAACAAAAGTTGGATGACTGTTGGTCAGGTATGTTGTAAAGTGAAACTTTGTTCAGGTATGAGTTGGATCAGATGGCCTCTAAGGTTTCAAATTGTCTGGTTCTATAAAATGCTCTGTCCTGATATCCTCCTCCCTAGGTCCTCCAGATGTTAGTCCTTTCAACCATCTATACAAGGATATGTAGATGATAAAGCAACAGCATCAGTTCATTCAATCTGTCCCATTGGACGTGACTCTGCCAGGAAGGTCAAGGGTGAGACTGAAGGCATATGATTATAAGAGTTTTCCACGGCATTGACTCCAGTCTCATTGGTCATAAAACTATAGATCTAGCACTGTCTGCCCAGCAGTGGGTAAAGAATAGACTTGGCACTCCAGGGCCTGTAGTAGCAAGGTGTTTGGCAGCAGCAAAGATAACACCATATCCTTCATGGTCCAGAAGCAAGACCCACATGACATTGGGAATCAGTCAAGGGCCAAAGACCTGAGAGCATAATAGCTAGCATTCATAGAGCATTTTAGGGTTTGCAAAGCATTGTACAGAACTTCATTTAATCCTCATCCTCACATTAACTCTGTGACTCAAATACTATCATTACTCCAATTTTACAGATGAGGAAACTGAGGCAGATAGCTGTTAAGTAACTTACCCAGGGTCACACAATGACAAAGTATCTGAGGCTGAATTTGAATTCAAATCTTCTTGACTCTAGGTCCAATATTTTATCTGCTGTGCCACTTAGTTGTCTGGTAGAATAGAAACAGACTTGCCATCTCAAAACCAAAGCAAAGGTTGGAAAAGAAAGAACAGTAAAAGATAATGCCAGAAGTAGAGTCAAAGTGGACTGAAGAACTTACTACTATTTATTGTAATCAATGAGTTTTTAAAGCAGAGTAAAGTCACTAAACTGATACACCAAGCTGTAGGCAAGTCAGACTTGGCTCTACATCTTCCTATGTGGGAGGCATCAGTGGAGGCCAGTGGTAGCTATCCCACCCCCACTCCCACAAGGGATCCTTGCCTATGCATAAATCAGGCAATTTTAGCTAATGTGAAAGTTTTGATAGAATTCCACAGGTATTTGGGACATAGAAACTTACCATTCTGTGTTCTATAAGATCCATTTGTCTTGACATTATTCCAAAAAAACAAGCTGCTTTTCTTTATTGAGAGAGGAATCAGAGTATACTAGGAGCTAAAATTAATTCTTTGCTTCCGTTTTCAAGAGAAATCTCAGGGAGGATTCTTAGCCTAAAAACATACATTGGATGGGGAGAAGGTAGGCAGAATGCATTTCCTTACAATTTTCAAGATAATCAGAAGATCCATTTAAGTAAATGAGCCACTAAAAGGTCCGAAGGCTCCTATGAAATGGGATAACTCTTTTAATTCATAACCACTGTGGTGTCTACACTGATCACTTCCACAGCACCTGCCTCATAAGGAGCTGACGGTTTCGGCACGCCTAATTGCAATCATGAATGCTGCTTTAGCAAGACCAGTCTTCCAGTAAAGGGACTTTGATCAACAACAGGTGTTTGTTTTAATGGCAATCTTTGATATGCATTGTTCATCAATGCATAAATTAATTGTGCTCTTTAGGAAAACAGATGCCCTCTCCTTGAATTCTAGCCTAAACCAAACTGACAAAAACCCCTAGAGCAGAACAGAGAACCTTGCCTATAGATTCACTGGTTTTTAGCCTAAGCCATCCCATGATCTGCTGCAGTACCCATTTGACAGCAAGATTAACGGGTCTACTCTCTGTCCTACTGTATGTCATCGGAAGAAAAAAATGGCTAAAGGTCACTCAATTGGAGTTCATATAAGAGACAGAGAATCAGCAAGAAACAATTTTACACTCTTTTCATTTCAGGACCCTGGGCCAATTACCACCAATACACTGTGCTTCTGTTACTTTCTCCCTCTTTCATCTGATGTAATAGTTTGCTATTCCAAAGAATGCAATGTATCTATTGTGCTCATTAAAAATGAGGCCCCCATTTTCAGATGCATGCTCCCAACAAAACCAAGACAGTTATTTCACTTAGTATATACTAAAGAGGTTGAATTGCACATAGAAAAAGCGTTTTTACCCATTGGTGTGATGTCTTCTCTCTTTTCCCTTTCTGCCAGAAATAGAAAAGTGGTCTAGCAGAGAAAGCTTTGGTTTCAGAAGGCCAAGGTCTAACCTTGTCACCCCTGGTGATCTGTGACACATGATCAATAGTCAGTGATAACATCTGTAGGTGTTCATGTGATCTGAGTCATTCATTATATTCTTTATTCTTTTTTTGTTTGTTCTTCATCTAACTGAGCAGCATCTACTTTCCATATCATTGTCCATTAGCTCCTGAAATAATTAGCTCTTTTTTTTTCTTTTTGGAGGGGGAAGGTAGGGTAGTTGGGGTTAAGTGACTTGCCAAGGACACATGACTAGTTTGTGTGTGTGTGTGTGTGTGTGTGTGTGTGTGAAGTGTCTGAGGCTGGATTTGAACTCAGATCCTCCTGGCTCCAGAGCCCATGCTCTATTTACTGTGTCACCTAACTGCCCCAACACAATTAGCTCTTTAACTTAATGAAATCCATCTAACCTATGTCAAACTTATACAAAAATAATGAATAAATGTGCATTGCTTTTTCGCAGTTGACCTTGTTAACTAAAAGAATTTATAAAATTTCCCATGTCAAGAAGCCACTTTGTATAATGTATAGAATGTTGTTCTCAAAGTCAGAAAGACTTTAGTTCAAATCTCACCCTTGATAATTATTAAGAGATCACAGGCAAGTCATTTTCCTTGTCTATAAAATGAGAATAACAATTATGCTTCCTATGGTTGTCAAAAATACAAATACATAAATATTTTGCAATCTTTAAATCCTTTATGAATATCAGTTGTGATAACTCAATGGATCTGTGGTCTTATTGAAGTTAGTAATCCTTTCAGTAGAGTAGATCATAAACCACCAAGAGCTTCCTAGCCCAGGAGACATTCATTCATGTCTACCTATGCAGATCAATATCTTCTTTTTCATTTATGTTTTTACTAAATTGCCTTAGACACTGAAATGCTAAATGACTGTCCCAGGGTCACACAACCATTAGATGGGATTTGAACCCAGACCTTTCTGATCAAGAGAACAGCTCTCTCCCTTTACTTATACTTCCTTTCTCATTTCAGTTTTTGATAATAATGTTAAATGACATCATCCCATTAATTGCTTCTCTTTGAATTTGTTTCTTCAAGTTTCTAATCTTCCTATATTTACTATCATTTATTGAACATTTTGACATTATGTACACAAAGAATATTTGGAAAATTTTGTCAAATACTTTCCTCGTATCAACCTGTATCATATTTTGAGCAGTCCCAGCTTCTGTTAGTAATCCTGTTTAAAAGTCTTGCAATCCTGTTTAAAACAATAATAACAAATAGCAATACAGTTAGTCTGGTAAGATCTTGTAGTAGGAGCTTCATCCTAATTCCTGCTCACATGCAAGTTGGTGTGTTTTTTTCCTTAAAAGTATATAGAGAACATATTTGTGACTTGTTTGGATTAGGCGACTGTAGTAGAAAGCACCCTAGCATGCCCAGGATGGCTGCTAGCAAAGGTTTTTAGATCTGCTTTTCTAAAGGAAAGCAACTCAAAATGGGTTAACAATCTTACTTTAATCAATCAAACATATATCATTTACCTAGTTCAGGGAAAAAGTCAGCACCCTGAACTTCAGAGAATATAAACAGAAGTTACAAGCAGAAGTTACAAGCAGACAAAGAAACAGATCAGCAGATGGGCTTCCAGCCGTCTGACCATTACAACCATACCTAGTTAGTTACCTGAGAGGGAAGCACCAACATCTGGGTTTTTAAAGCCAAGGGTCTCAATGGCTACCCAGAATCTCATCTAGTCAAATCACACAACTCTTTCCAAAATGGGCCCCAAAGCAAAACCTCACATCAGGGTATATCTAGCCTTTTCCTGGATCAGATAATGTCACAACCTTGTCTTGACCAACTGCCCAATCAAAAAGTAATAGGGTGTGGGCATTCCTGAAAACCAAGCTTCTAGCCCCAGGCTCCATGTGACCACATTCAGCCTATTAGGGGGCAGAGTAATTTTTCAAATCAGGGAAGGTTCACAGAGTCACTTAAGCCTATCAAAGGGCCTAGGGGCAGGGAAGATCTACAAATTCCCATAACAGGGACTAAAGGCTCAGGTTGTTGACATCAGTCCCTGATCACCTGAGTAGGACAGAGCAATAAGTGATTCACGGTATTCTCTCTAATGTTTGTCTGGTGGAGCACAATGGACATTTGAGTCGTAGAAATTTCACTCAGCTCAGTCTGAGGTCTTCAAGGCCTACCCTTCTTAAATATCCTTCCCTTAACTAAGGAAATTTTTTCTTAACCAATAAATGACCTATAAGTGTTTCATTTTGTTCCAATATTGAACCTAATCTACAAGAGAGCGATCTAAGTCATGCCCTGTCCCTAAGAGACCTATTTCTGATGAAATCATGCTGATTTTTAATTATCATTGTACCTCTTTCTATATATTTGATAATTCATTCTAGAATTTTTCTAAGTATTTAGTTCATAAACTCCATAGAGTTTATAAGCAAAAACCACTTCCCATTTTCAAAACCCCTGCATACTTACCTATCTCAAGCCCTGTGGTGCCTCTCCCATGCCCCAGTAATCTTTTAAAAATCATTGATAGCTTTAAATAATGCTATTCTCCAGTTCTCCTTGGAATATAACACTTTAGACCAGTCCGTTGAGTTCACTGAAGGCAACTATACACTGTCTTATCATCTGTTAAACTGTCTTAAGTCTCAATTTGTTGTTAACCATTTTTTAATATCTTAGTCAAAAAATGATTTTATTGGGAAAGAAAAGTAAAATAAGGATTGAAAGATTCTTTCTGCAATCTGTCATGTGTTATATCTTTCCTTTGATCCTTTATAGCTTAGGAAATATTTGTCTCAAAATGTTCACAGCAAGATTTGACGTCAAGAAGAAACAAATCAAACTGGTCATAATAGCTATCATTTCTCTAATTAAAGTTAACTTTTCCCTCAGTTCATTGCCACAATAATTAGAAAACCTTCCTTAATATTCTAATAAATTTCATTTACAGAAAGGGCTGGTAGATATTGGGGTAGAAGGTTAGAGGAAAATAAAACTGAAGAAATATGAAAGAACAAGATTATAAGAGAGAAGCAAGGCCCCCACATCGGAATTAATGAAAGGCAATTACACTCCCATCTTCTCATGAAACAAAAATAAAAATATCTACCAAAACATTAGCATTCATGTTGAGAAGATGATAATCATGGCAGCAGCCTCAACATTCCAAGGCCCTTCCTCCCGAATCTCTCAAAATAAAAAATAAAAGCATAGAAATAAAATGTGACATAATTAAGAATCCTTGTCTTTTTTTTAGAAGTATGTTAAACCCTCCTTCCATAAAAATGTTTTGATGCATCTGAAAGTAAAGATAGCCTCAGACTTTCCTTTTTATTTCATTCCTATTTTTAATCTCTTAGTTCTCCAAAGTTGTCTTTTAATAAATGCTTAATGAACAAATGAATAATATGTTTTTAAAGATCTGTGATTTCATTGGTACAGGGGAGTCCTAGTAGAAAACTCCTTCTAACAATTCAGATCAGACCCTGTTCTACAACATAGAGTGTCAGGGAGTTTTTTGTTTTGTTTTGTTTTGTTTTATGACACTGACAAATTAACCACTAACTTACATAGGGTCACCTAACAAATTCTCATCAAAGGCCAGATCTTCCTGTATCCAGGGCTGGCTCATTATCCTCTACTCCCTGCTGTGTCTTTCCCTAAAATTCCTTTCATTTAACCAGCCAAGCCTGCCCCCTTTGCTGTCTTTCCCTTATTTCCTCCCCCAATCCTTTACACATTGGGTAGTAAATAAGTTGGGATAAGCATAGCATAAAGCCATGGAGCTTGAATCCCAGATAATGGAATATATATTTAAAACTCCCAATGCCAAATTCACTAATTGAATTTTGGTTGGATAGAGAAAAAAAAAGTTGCCTCAGAAGTTTTTGTTGTTGGTATTTTCATAAAAGATGACTCGTAATATGAATTTATATTCCTGATATTTGTCAAATCGTTTTTGTTTGTTTGTTTTGGTTTGGTGTTTTGACACTGAGTTTTCCTCTCTTGCCCAAGCTAAGTGTTGTCTCCATTGATTCAGTTATTTTAAGTCTCCAGTCCCATTGCTGATGACCAGGGAATCTTTGACTTATTCCATTTCCTCCTTGACTGATTCATTCCTCAATGGGCTGCCTGGTAGTCCCTACCCTCTGGAGTTCACCATATTGATACCAGATTTCATGCAGACACACAATCAGCATTAGCCTTTTGCGCCTTAAAACTCCCAAGTTCAAATGATTCACCAATTTCAGTTTTTTCAGGTAGCAGGTACTTAGAGATGTGAACTATAAAGCTGCACACCGAATCTTCTACTTATATAGATGTGAAGATACCCATTTCAGATGCTACTCAACTATAAAATCTTTGAGGGAAAAGACTGTATCTTTTTTATCTTTACATCATCTGTGGTATCTATTAGACAACTCTATATTTAATAAATATAGGTGAAAGAATAACACTTTTATTGATAGTAAAAAGGGTATCTTCAAGAAGCATTCACTTTATAATTCAGATTGACTGGATAAATCAAACATAGATTTTTCAAAGGATGGGAAAAATAGCCAATGATACTTATCAAGAGGACAAGTTTGGGGGTCAAGGATGATCACTGATTCCTATAGCAATAAGAGTGTTGCATACGGGGTGGTGATGCGGCACAATAAATAGAGCACCAGCCCTGGAATCAGAAGTACATGAGTTAAAATCCAGCCTCAGACACTTAATATTTACTAGCCATGTGACAAGTCACTCAACCCCAATTGCCCTGTCTTCCCCCAACCAAAAAAAGAAGTATTGCATAGATCCACTAAATAGGCATGAAGACATGATTCCTTTCCTTTTACTTTCTGGCAAGGGTAATGGCATAGCTCAAGAGCTGGGAAATCTAGGTTCTATACCCATCTATGTTGTTAACTTACAATATCGATCGAAAGAAATTATTTCACCTTTGGGTATCTCAATTTTCTCCATAGCATATGGAGATTAAACATTTTACCTACATTATTCTGGGTTATTCTGGGACTTAGGAGAGATTCTAATGTGAAGGAACTTGGAAAACTACAAAAGTATTCTTATAATGAAAAATATATCCTTTAAATTACACTATGGGGGAGGTCCTCAAAATGGCCAGACACAAAGATTCTGCCAAATACATGTATGTGTATGTATATATATGTGTGTGTGTGTGTGTGTGTGCGCGTGTGTCTGTGTCTCTGTGTCTGTGTGTGTGCATATATGCGTGTGTAATATATGTGTGTGCACATATGTGTGTATTTTATACATATATATTAATTACATTTACTATAAATATGTATTTGACCATTGGTGTCTGAAACATGGAGGCTCCATGATGTCTCTCAGTATAAGAACTCCATCCGCTGCCATGGATCACATTACATCTATAACTTAGTAGATAAGTCTAGGAAGATGCATAAAGAAGCTAAATAACATAACAAACAAAGTTCAGAGGTAGAACTTAAACTCATGGTTTCAAGCTTGGCACTCTATCCATTCTGTCCCAAAACCACCCAAGACCTTCTTCTTATCTGAACTGGATCCAGAACTCCACCTGACTTCTGGGCCATCTCCGTACCAAATCATGCCCTTGTCATCTCTACGCATATAAATAAAAATGATCAAACAAAAAGCATACCACTGATAAAGTACTCAGCAAAATAAACAGAGAAATATAATGAGGGGCGGCTAGGTGGCGCAGTGAGTAGAGCACCGACCCTGGAGTCAGGAGTACCTGAGTTCAAATCCGGCCTCAGACACTTAACACAAAAACTAGTCATGTGACCTTGGGCAAGTCACTTAACCCCAACTGCCCTCCAAAAAGCAAAATAAATAAATAAATATAATGAAAGATTATTACAACAAATCAAAAGATCAGGAGCAATATTCTGTTTTCTATAGATATTATTTTCATACTTACCAGACAGTAAGCAGGTAAAAAAATTCTTTAAAAGTCATAAATAGAAGATATACTTCTCTGATGTCAGTATTTGAGGTGTTTATGACAATGAGCTGAGCTTCAGAAAGAATGCACATTTTAAACATTAACTTAATTAAAAATCCCTGGGTAAAGATCTCAACAATTACACCTAAAAACAACAGATCTTAGAGAAATCCTCAGATGGTCCTCAATCTTTGCAGCCTCTAGGTTTCTTTTTTGAATCATAGTCCCAAGAGCTAAGTGCATAAGGGAGAGACTATGGCTGCACTGAGCAATAAGTTAATAATTAGATGATAAAAATTCATATCATAAAGAGCTATAATGAGGTGGCAACCAGCAAGATCAATAAAGAAGGTATCCAGTTGGTCTCTCATGATCCTGATGCCCCTCTCTCTACAATCAGTGAGAGAACTTAATACAAACTTAGTTAAGTGTAAGGCAGTTGGTCTCTGGTTCCCTGTTTACCTTCCCTTGCATGTGTATAGGAAACACTCAGAATGTAACAAAAATCAGTTAATTTCTATGTGAGGGATAAAAGAACTCTTTTGAAAAGGGCTAAGAGCAAACAAACAAGGTTTAAACAGAGCAGAAAACTGTCATTTAACCAGCTAGCCATGAGGCAGTTACTATTCAGTCATTTTTCAGCTGTCTGGTTCTTTATGACTCTATTTGGGGTTTTCTTGGCAAAAATATTGGAGTAGTTTACCATTTCCTTCTCCAACTCATTTTACAGATGAGAAAACCTAGACAAACAGGCCTAAGTGACTTGCCCAGTGTGACATAATTGTCTTTAGCCAAATTTGAACTCAGGAAGATGAGTCTTCCAGAATCCAAACCCAGTACTCTACCCTGTTCCCCTAGCTGCCCACAATGAGGCAGAGTTAATTGGCAATTAAGTTCACCTTGTCTCAGAGACTAGTGAATAGGTATATCCAGCCAAACCATAAATTCTGTGTATGCAGCTCACTCCACAAATTTTGTATGTGCATATTACTAAATGGCTTGTTGCTAATTTGCTTCACCTGTCTGAAGAAAGCAAAGGTTCTCAAACTTCCCTATAAACTTCTTGACTGACTATCACCCATGGTTTCTGTCCTCCATGATTTCCCTTGTAACTCAGTTAATAAAGGCAAAGTCATAAACACAATGAAAAAGGTGTCAATGTACTAACAAGGCCCTAAGATCTAATGACTTTTTTTCTTATGTGAATGGAATAGGTATTATTGTGCAGCAATCAAAACAAGTGATATATATGAAGAATTCAGAGACATTTACGAACTATTATTCAGGACAGTAATCAGAATCAGGAAAACAATTGATGTCCATTGTAATGTAAGTGAGAACAGGCCTCATACAAACTGAGACCTAGGAAAGACTTTAGCTTCAAAAAGTCAAAGTCCTCCATTGCACCGTGAGCCATCACCAGTCCTGACCTGTTCCTTGCCACTGGACTCAGATGACTCTGAAGGACCTAGTGAAGCTATTGACTTTGCACAGCTCTGCCTCACTTAAATCCAATTCATTTACAAGTCAAGACATCACCTTCCTGATGTTATTGGTCCTATTTGAGAGTGAAGGATGAACAACAAAAAAGAAATAACAACATTGAAAGACTTCAGAACACTGATCCCATCCAATGACCCATTGTGGCTTTAGAGGATCTGTGGTGACACACAGCTCCTCAACCTCTTGGGAAAGATATCTGTACATAATGAGACATTTTCAAATACAAAGTGCTGATTCGTTGTTTGTTTTTTTAAATGTACCTACCTGTTTGTTATGAGGGAGGTTTCTACTGGGGGTCATTTGGAAGGAACAATGATTTAATGAAGAATGTAGAAAGGAAAAAAAAAGTTTAAAAAACACAGTAAGGTAGAACTATCACAAGAATGTGAATTGGGATATCTGGATTCTACTCTCATCTCCACTATTAATTTTCTGTGTCACCTTCAGCAAGGTGACACATTTCTGGGTGTCAGTTTCCTCAACTAAGCGATAAAGCTATTGGATTAGATAACCTTTCATATCTCTTCTAGACCTAACATTCTATGCTTCTCTTCTGGCTCACAGAATTTGTAACATATTCAATATCATAGATTGGTATCTTTATGGTCCCTAAAGAAAATGCACACCAAGAATAGATTTTCCTGTAATGAATCTATTGAGAAACAAAGAAGGATTTGAGGTCAGACATTCTGCTCCTTAGTAAGAAGTTACAAATATTGCACTGGCATAGTTTTCAGCTCTACAGTTCACAGACCTCATCTATAGATGGGCCTACATAGCCCAAAATGTATTAGAAAATCAGTTTCCCTGTGACCAGACATCCATATTCTAGGCAGCTTTCCTCTCTGGGCTCATTAGAAGTCTGGAACTATGAACACTGAATTATACCAGTGTCTTTCTTTCCATTAACTGAGAGTTCACATCAAAGCCCAGTTTGCAGAAGTTTTAAAAATAAATACAAGCATTTTATATATGTTGATGAATTATGACTATCATTAATACAACCCCACATTGCCACCATCAGCTTTCTAGGATCACGGGCCCTTCATTTATTAAAGACTATGTGATTTAGAACGAAATTATAATAATAAAAAAATCATTTCCTAGCTATGGTTTTGCTTATGCAGATTGGCTTTTCCTATGAAAAAAATAAAAAGACTCAACCTCAGTATTGCTTGAATTTCTAACTTAATTTACAATGTTACCATGATAGGACAACTTATTATTTGGTGCCCAAGGTTGATGAATTCTCCCAGGACTGTCAGTAATTATTCTCAAGTACCTATTAAGAGAACACTGAAAATTGCTATTATATGCTGACTCAGTAGAGTGTACAACATTGCTTCTCTCTACCTTCTCCCAGCTCCCAGATGTCACTGTGATATGTCTTAGTTGATTTGCACAGGAAAGTTATATTAAATTTTCAAATTATCTAATTATATTGCTGATCTTATGTTAAGATATAAATAAAACAGAAAGACTAGCCTGATTTATTGGTATGAGATTCTTCAGTAAAAATTGGAGAAAGTACAGTGACTAAGTATCAGAATGACCTAAGCAACCAAAAAAAAAATAAAAATTATTGCAGAAAGTCCTGCCTAAAAAATGCCCATGAAACTTTAAAAATTAAGAAAAGTTTAAGTAACAAAGAAACATTAATTGCTTATAGTTATAATCTTCCAATGTGATAAACATGACCATATGATCAAAACTTACATGTAGCTTTAATATTCTGAGTCAAAATACTGAGTTTCATTAAAGAACTAGAGAAAATAATAATAAAATTTATTTGACCCAGAATCTCAGGGAAATTTTTTAAAGATATGAATGAAGGAAAACTGGCACTATGAGGTATCAAACAACATTATAAAGTAACAATCACCATGCTTATTTGTTACTAGTTAAAAACAGAGAAATAAAACCATAGACACCAAGTAGATAAGCTGAACCTACAAGCAAATGAACAAAGGAGTTCAGTGTTTGATAAATTGGGGGTTTTACAGAAGTTATGCTTTTGAAGAAGTGGAATAGTGATAACTTCTCAGCTTGTCTCAATGATAGTTGCATTCTTTGCATACTGGAGGATTCAATGAGAGGAATTGTCATTATGGACCTGATTCTAACTAGATGTAATAGTAATGTAATTTGATCCCTTTGTATTGGCAAATCTAACATGTCCTTAGCTCTTAGTAACTAATCAAGCTTCTGTTAAAGAAATAGAAGGTATGAACTCCTGTTGCTGACATAACAGCAAGGGGTTGAAACAGAAAATGGTTAATGTAACAGGGAGGAGCTAATGCTGTGTGTATATAAGAAGCCCCTGCTGGGTCAGACAGATCTTCTTGGAGCCAGGTTGTGGAGGCTGAGGAAGAGAAGCCCAGGCTGGAGAGAATGACTTTTACTTTGAGAACCTGGGTGAAGTGATTTTGTTTCTGGGAACCAGTTGGAACTTGTTCAGAGTTAGAGGGCCAGCCAGAGCTGCTGAGTAGCTGCTGAGTGTGAGGGCCAGCCAAGCTGCTAAGGATTTCTGAAGACCAGCCAGAGCAGCAGAAGACTGAGGAAGCATGACTGTGGTGTTCCTGTTTTGTCTGTTCCTGGCTTTGTTAAGCCTTGACTTCCTGGGAACAGAGACTGAAATATTTAAGGTTGAGTGGACACTGTGAACTCCAGTATGGAACAAGGACTGCATGGAGAGCTGGACAAGGAGCTGGGAGCTATCTGCCTTTGAACCCAGGTGACAGTTTGGTGAATCCAGGTAGGAGCTGGGACCATAGAAGGGGATCCAGGGAATCTGATGGCTTACCTTGGGTCAAGATGAAGAGATCTCTCTGTGGATATTGAGTAGTGACTGGGTGAAGTTGTAACTTACTTATAACCTTGAAATTGTAACTTCTTTGTGACTGAGAGGTCAATGGTCTGTGTATTTTATACTACCCCTTATGAGAGTACTAAGTAGTGACTGATATTGTAACTTAGTGTGCCCCATGAGTGGAGAACTTTGAATTTAGTATTTTGTGACCCTTAAAGGGGCAAGCCTCCTTAAGGATTATTGAATGATTAAATTGATTGAATGATTGAATTACTAAGTGATTGATTGACTAAAGCACTGTACTTTGTTCAAAACCATGTGACCACTGTGGGGAAAAATATGTGGCCATTTCTGTGACAAGTTGCTGCAAATGCTGTATTTTGTTTTTCTGTGACTGTTTTGCTCTGATTTCTTATTGAATAAATAGAGTGTTCACTATACTGTGTAATCAGAACCTTGGAAGCTTTTCACAGTTGCATTCTACTGGAAAGCTGCTTACACTAGACAGAAGGAATTATATGCTAAAGAAGCAGGAAAATGGGAAACTTGTGGGTAAGTTACCATTCCGCCTTAAAATTTCTACAGGAGAAGCTAGTCCAAGAGTAATAAGTAGCTCTCAAGAATGAAATTCTAAAGAAGCAATTATGAATAGAAAAAGGCGGGGGGGGGAAGTTTAAGGGAATCAATTGTTGAGCTTATCAATAACCTTACATTTTAGAAAAACAAACAGAAAATAGAAGAAAGGGCAAGTAACAAAGGAGAAGTACAAAAGCATGTCATGGTTCAGCAAGGATGGTACAAGGAAGGGTAAAGATTGTAATGACCTGAGTTTGGAGTGATATGTTAGAACAAAGAAGGCTAGGGACCATTAGGAGAAAAAAAAGATAACTATCACTGGGGAGAGGGGAGAAGAGAAAGGGGTGGAACAAAGACAACAGAGTATGGAGAGAAAGAAGAACTACTCAACTCTTGTTTTTCTTCTGTTTTCTCTTCTAAGTACAATAATATTATTAATGGAAAGGAAAAAATTAAATGGCTAATAGGGCATTGGTACCAAAAGTAACTAAGGCCATAGTAACAGGATCTGGTTGCCTACCAGATTTTTGACTACCAAATCCAGAGGAACTGTCTACAAAGCAGACCAAAAATAAAAAGTTAGTTATGTGTGTTGTCTTATAGCTTCTTCAGTATATATACTCTTACTCATGGACTTTACCAGTTCCTCTGGAGCTCTCATTATTCCACGGATTTGGGTTTGTGATAGAGAAGGTAAAAGTAGGGTCCTCCCATAAATAATCCTTTGTCTCTCATAATCATCAACTTCTAATTTCTAGGGATTCTGCAACATATGCCTCTGATTCCAAGTTTAGATCTAATCTCTTTAAGATTTCCTAAATTCCAAATTCAATTTTTAGTTAGATGGAGAGTCAAGAAGTGGAAATAATAAATAGCATATTTCACTTCTGGATCCCATTCTTTCCTGTCTCTTCGATGACTTTGTCCCATCCAAATATAACTATGTACCCAAATATGTGTAATGTGTCCCAAATCCCTCTTTTCCTCCTCACCTACCTATGTCTTAAAAAGGCATAATAAGTAGTATACTAGTCAGCCATTGCCAAAAACCCCATTATTATGTTCTTCCTCCACCTTAATCCCTATATTGAAGCAGTTTCTAAGCCCAAAGTCCACCCACCTAGAGATGTACTAACAAATTTCTCTTAAATAAACTCTTTTGACTCTACATTTCTTATCACATTCCATTTCTGAAATGTCTACATAGATTTTGCTCTAACATCTTGATCTTTATATTGTCAGTCTCACATGTGGATGGTAGGAAACTAGATGGCTCAGTGAATAATCTGGGCCTAGAGTCAGAAAGACTTGGATTTAAATCCAGCCTCAGACACTTACTGGCTGTGTGACTTTGGGCAAGTCACTTAATCTCTGTTTGCCTTGGAAACATTTAAGTGAAGACTTGAGTCTTCTATTCTGAGTGCAAAAAAGAAAGGAAAGATATGGGCTAGAAAACAGTACATTTAAATGTATTTAAATAAGATTGAATGCCTAACCCAGAAAAGTACCTAGCAATATTGCCATGTCAACTTGTAAGGATATTTCCAGAAGAGTGCCCCAGGAATTTGTGCTTGATCCTGTGATTTCTGACATTCCATTCTATGGTTTGGATATCATCATAGAGAGCATTCTCTTTTTTTTTCCCCAAGTTTTCAAATGATACGAAGTTCAAAGGAAAAAACAGCATTTATTGAGAAGCCAAAAAGATTTTGATAGGTTAGAACTCTGGAATGAATTTAATGAGATAAGATTTAATAAGAATAAATATAAAATTTTTCACTGGGATTTTCTTTTAAAAATGACCTACACAAGTACAAGGTAGAAGAAGGCATGGCAAGAAACCAGTTTGCCTGAAAAACAACTGGGTGTTATACTGGACTGCAGATTTAATTTGCATCAACATGGTAACTAAAAATGCTAGCATAATCTTGGGGTGCATAGTAATGGTAATAGAATTTGAACCCCACAATGGGATGGACTTGTTGACATGACAAGAAGGAGCTGAACTGGGAGGAGCTGGTGCCTTGGATAAAGAGAGAGGCCCAAGCAGAGAAAGACTGGAAGAACTTCTGGGAGCCAGCATCTGTAGCCTGCTGCTACTGCTGGAGAGGAAGAAATGAGACCTGAGGACTGAACTTGGAGGAACCATGACTGTGGTGCTGATATTTGGTCTGTCTTGATGTTACTTTGTCAGATTCATCTGCTGATGGATGACATTGCTATTGTTGCAGAAGTCCTGGGACCTTGTTGTTGGTTCAGAAGCTCTGAAAGAGGATTCCTTGTTGTATGCTTACAGAAATCCTGGAGTAGGGTACTGTTGATGTTTTCAGTGGTTCTGGGACTGTACTGATTATTTGTGCTAATTCCTCAGACATTGTTGTTGGGTCTAGGTTAATTTCACAGGCAGAGAGTGAATTGATGTGGATGCTGTCGTGTCTTTGTTAAGCTTTGTCTTTCCAAGAACAGAAACTGCTGAGAACTTGCCTCCAGTCAAGATGAAGGAAAGACCTCTCCTTGGGTATTGAATGCTGTGATGATATTGTTGTGACCTAGGGGTGGACGGCCTTTATGTTTTACACTGCCTCTTGAGAGGGTGTTTGGTGGTGATGGATGGTATTGTAATTCAGTTGTGATCCAGGGGTGGAAAACTGTTGGCCTTTGTACTTTGTGATTGACCAAATGAATGTACTACCCAGGGGTGGAGTACTTTGATTTTTGTACTTTGTGACTGAACTGAGAACTTACTAAATCATTGAGTTATTCTGTATTTTGATTTTCTCTTTTCTGTGAATATTTTGCCCTAATTTGTTACTGAATATATGGAAAGTTACTATGCTTGTAATCAGAACCTGGAAGTTGCTTTTGCTTGGCGTTATATGCATAAAGAGAGGCATAATATACAGGAATAAAGAGATGCAATACCAGAACCATATTGCTAATATGTTGGTCAATTCCTAGCCCCACATTTTAGGAAATGCTTCAAAAAAGCAGAAAGTATTCAGAGAAGTTCAACTACGATGACAAAGACACTTGGGTTCATGGCTTGTCCAATCCAATCCAAACCAAGGAGCATTTAAATTCCTCTATTATCTGCAAGGCACTGTGCCAAAACCAGAAATACAAAGAAAAAGGGGGCAGGTGTATCTCTGCCCTTAAGAAGTCTGTATTCTGACATATAATATGCACTTTAGTTATTTGATGAAATATAGTTAGGAGAATGCAAAGAGATAAACATACAGAAGGAGAGAGTTCTAACACCTAAGGGAATCAGGGAATTTTTTCCCCTGTTGGAAGTGGAAGAAAAACTGAAATTTAAAGGAAATCAGGAAAGGAAAACGTAATGAAGGATTATATCCAGGTATGCCCCCTTTTATTGCACTTCATACTTACTCCATTTTTTACCAATTGAAGGTTTACAGCAAGCCTACATTGCGTAAACGTAACAGTGTCATTTTTCCAACAGCACATGTTCACATTTTTTCTCTGTGTCACATCTTGGTAATCCTCACAATATTTCAGACTTTTTCATTATGATTATATGTGTTATGGTGATCTCTGATCAGTGATCTTCAATGTTACTGTCGTAATTGTTTTGGGGCATCACAGCCCACTCTCATTTAAGATGGCAAACTTAATTGATAACTGCTATGTGTGTTCTGACTGCTCCACTGAACTACCATTCTGTCTTGCTCCCTCTCCTTGGGTCTTTCTTTTCCCTGTGACATGACAATATTGAAATTAGGTCAATCAATAGCCCTACAATGGCCTCTAAATGTTCAAGCTAAAGGAAGGGTCAATCAATGTGACAAACTTTATTGTTGCTGTATTTTAAGAAATTGCCATAGTCACCTCAGCCATCTATCTGTATGAGACAAGAACCTCTACCAAAAAAATGATTATAAGTAGCTGAAGGTTCAAATAATAGCATTTTTAGCAATTAATAATACTAATAAAATAAGTTATTTATGATTTTAGACAATACTATTGCACACGTAATAGACTACACTATAGTGTAAACACAACTTTTATATGCACTGCAGAATCAAAAAACTGGCGTTATTTGCTTTATTGCAATATTTGCTTTATTGCCATGGTCTGGAACTGAACCTATGCTATTTCCAAGGTAGGCCTGTACTAGGCAAGTGGAACTGCCTGTGCAAAAATACAGAGGTAGGAAATGGAATTTGGGGATGCCAAGTAATCCAGATTGACCAGGGGTTGAAAGGGGATAATTTAAAACAAATCTTTAAATGTATGCTGGACCCATGTTGCTGAGGGTTTTAAGTGCCCAGGCAAGGAGTTCATTATTTATCCTAGAGGTAAAAGGAAGGCACTGAAGGTTCCCAGGCAGGAAGTGATAAAGTCATACTTTTGTCAAAGATTGTTTTGGCAGCTGGAGAGGGAATTCGAAAGAAAGGTGATTGAAAACCAGGAATACAATTAGAAAAATATAGGAATAATCTACCCAACATAATGAGGTCCTGAAATAGAGTGATGGCTAGGTAAGAAAAAAAAGGGACTGATGCAAATGATACTATGATCATAAAGTCAACAACATTTGGCATTTGTTTGTCTATAGGAAGGTAAGGGAAAGGGAAGAGCCAAGGAAAGCGCTGAATTGATTAACCTATGTGGCTGAAAGCTGGTAGTACCTTCAATAGACATAGGGGAATTCAGAAGAAAGGAAATTTGGGGGGAAATACACTTTTTTGGACATGATAAATTTGAACTATCTACAAAACTATAAAGTTAAAGATGTCCAATAGTGAGTTATTGATAAAGGACGAGAGCTCATTGGAAAATTGAGTATTTATCTAAAGATACATAAATTTAGATCTATAGATTAGATATATGCATAATTCTTGTCATCTACAGCAAAATGAAAATTGGGCCCTTTGAGATTAGTAAGATCCTTCTGAAAGAATTGGAAATATTTAGCCTAAAGAAAGGAAGGTTGAGTGAATGGGGTTGGGAGCAAAAACAAAAACAGTTTTCTCCAAACATTCAAAAGTCCGTTATGGGCAAGGACAACTAGACCAGTCCTATTTGGACCTAAATGGATACACTATGAACAGTGGTTAATAGATGAAAATAGTCAGAATTAGGCTTTTTGTCAAGAAAAACTGATTAACAATTACCACTCTCAGAAAGTGGAAAAGGCTACTGCCGGAGGTACTAGATTCCCTTGTTGGAACACTTCCCAAAACTGTATATGATCACTTCTTTGGTATGATAAAGGGATTCATTTGTTTGTTTGCTTGGGATTTGTTATTATTGCATTAGGTACCACTTCAGCTAGTTTGTAAGGCTCCTTACAAATGAGCAATTCTGTACATCTGTGATTTCATAGTGTATGTGAGTATTTAGAGACCCAAAGTTCACCTAGTCCCACTCTCTTTTTATTGCTGAGACCTCAAAGACAAAGAGATATGATATGATAGGTCCAAAGTCACAAAGATGACAATCCAGAATTTCAAACCAGAACTTCAGATTCCAGATACAGTGTGGTGCTCTCTAGTAGAGAGCTTTCTTTCATAAAGTGGTCATACCCTTTGGAGACATCATTAGTTCCATGTCAATGTACATGAACAAATTTGTTCTAAGTCTTTGTTCCCAGTGATCTTTTGAAAAGTGTTCCCAAGAAACATAAGCTGAAGCACCTCAGATGTCCCAACAGGCCCAAGAAGAGATTGTTTCTGTAATCTAAAGAAGTTTTTAATTTCAATCAAGAGAAAAAATTAACACCCAACAGAGTAAAGGAAAAGGTACATTAAGTAAAGGTGCATATTGCATATTGTCTATTTAATATTCAATTACATATTTGCATATTTTGCAAGTAATTGGCAACCCAACAACTAACAAGCATCCTGAGCAACACTTAAAACCGAGTTCACAGTTTTATATAGAGCTATTACCATATCATTAAGATGTTAACATTAACACAGAGACTCATGTGAAAACACCTTACAGTAAATATATAGTAGCATTTATACTCATCAAGAGTATGATTGGTAATATGGAAGAATTAAAATATTTGCTATTTTAATCACATTAACATAAATGCTTTTGAAAGGTCTGTAGTCCAATGGGAGGCAGAATCTGTTTTCGATTATAGTGTGTGTAAATTTAACACAGCACTAGAAACACAGGCAATGTGATATGTCAAAGATGTTTCTCACAAAGGCCTCTGAGGGGTCCTGCAAAGTTTGTCTCATGGCTCCCTTTCTGGCCATTGTCCTCTACTCCCCACCCTGAGGACTTCCATGATGCCTAGGCTATTCTATCCAGAAGAAAGTGTGATGGGCCTGATAAAATAGCTCCCATTAAGAAGTGACTTCATGAACTATTCTTCCCAGGAGAATTTACATTTTTAAGAAAAGAAGGCATCACTTAGTCCAGTGGAATTACTAGTTGTAATGTTTTAGGCATTGACTTGAGAATTGACGCAGCATATTTCTGATCAGGCTAGTCTTTTTGGTGTCCCACAAATCACACCACTACAGTGATTTCCCACTCCATATTGGGTTAAGATCTTGGAATATTTTACTTAAACTCATTTCTGACTCATTTGCTCTATTACTAAAACATGAACCACATTGCAAAGAGTTTTAGACTTAAAGTTAGGAGGACCTAAGTTCGAGCCTGAGTACTACCACATACTTATTGTGTGACAAATCAATTTCAAATCAATTTGAAATTAGGCAAATCAATTTCAAATCCCTAAGTTCAAATTCCACTTCTATAAAAGGAGGAGGTTAGATGGGGCGATTTCTGAGATCTCTTCTATCTCTAACATTCTATGATCCTGTGAGTCATAACACATTAAAGTTCTTATTTCCTACAGGGAAACAATGGAAGAACTGATGAGTTGCTTTGTAAAGCACATTCATATATTAATGTGGAAGCTGTAGGATAATAGGACATCTAAGAACCAAATACTAACTCCACCCTGTTCAGTCCATGGCCTGAGCCTGTCTGGTAAACCTATTGATTTTACTTAAAGTGTAGGTTTTCACAAAAAGGCATTTACAACAAGTATTCCATTTACTAAATTGAAACCATATTATACAAAAATAGGTATTTTTGATTAAATCAGGAAAAACTTAAAAGTATGTATTTGATTATGGGTTTGCTAAAGTATAGCATCATTGCCATAATTCCCATATTTGAACATGAAGCAAATGCACATTTTGACTTGTTAAAATGAACATCAGGAAACCCAAAGCAATTTAAATACAGACATTCTCCTGCTCCCTTGCTATAACTTTGTCATTGAAAGGTCAGGGCAACAAGCATGAATACATTTCAAATCTAATATAAACATACAATATTATGTATGTCTTTTTTTTTCTTAGCATCATCTTGGAGAATGCACTCTTTGTATTCAATTATTGCATTGAAAAACCCAAGTTAGTACTTTGCAAACTATATGCAGTCTCGACTTTCTAAGCATTCATTTATTTGTCAGAATCAACAGTGCTAAGACTCAAGCAGACTTAATATGATTGTTCAGTTGACCAGAATGTATATGTTAAGGACTTACAATTTGCCCTGATCTTTATTAGGCACACACAATATCAGTAAGACATCATACCTGCTTTCCAAAATATGTTCTGAGATCAGAAGGGAAGCAGAATATTCATACATGAAATCATTAACAAACAAGGCCATTCTTGTCATCATACTATTAAAGGACAAATTTTTCACAAATTAAAAATAATGCAAGAATCCAGACAAATATTTAATCAAATTGGTCGCAATTCATACATGTGGAAGAGGTGGCACTTTAGCTGCACCTTGAAAGATGGTTAGGGGTGGGATTATTGTTCTTTGTCATTTGTTCTTGAAGAGTACTGTGACATCAGGGAGGTAATGCCATGACTTACAAGTGAACTGGATTTAAGTGAGAGAGGATGATGCAAGGTCATCAGTCTGACTTTCTTCTCTGATGCCATGCTGGGTCCAGTGTCCAGCAATAGATCAGTATGACTGGAGATTTCCCTCTAGGGTTGGGAAAGAGATAGACTGAGGGAAAAGGGAGATCTCATTTGAATTTGGTTTTCCATCTGGCTCTTTTAATTCTATTTACCTCTGAGGAAAGGACTAATGGAAGGAGAGCAGGCCTCAAAACTGGAGAGACCTGGGTTTGAGTGCCACCTCTGATACATACTGACTGTGGTCAATGTAGGACTATACCTTCCAGAAAGGAGTGTTTACCTGAATTGATCAAGAGATCAAAAATCAAGAGAATTTTCTCACCTAGGAGATCCCTATACCAGTGAAATCACAATTTTGGTTTCTCTTCCTATCTTCTTAACATTTAATACAATGCATACAGTTCCTAATAATTGTAGGGTGCTTGACTATGTCCTTACACTTGTTAAACCAGGTGGCATAGTTTAGTCAATATCTAGACTTTCTCCATTAACGATTTAAGACATCGCATCTTGTTCTAGGAATAGCTGAAGAACAATTTTAATCACAGTATCCATGCATGAGAACAGGAGACTTTTGCAAGGAGTTAGAAAAGATCAGAAAAACAAGAATAGCAAGCAAATACCACAAAATCCATCTATCATGGCCTTAGTAGCATCAGAAAGTGGAGAAATGTAGGGAGTTAAATTTGCAGACATCTGTCTAGTGGAAATGTTCAAGCATATCTTGGAAAAGAGGCGAGAACTAATAAGCCACCAAGCTGATCTCATCCTAAATATACATTAACTTATGAGGTGTTAACAACATGGGAATTAACCTATGAAATAGCTGTTCATTTTATTAAGCTAAAAGCGGCAATATGTGTGAGTTGTTATTAACAGAAATATGAAGTTTCAGATGCCAAAGGACGATTAAATAACTACTGAAATTAGTTTTATAAAGAGGGCATGGCCTACTTAATGGCATAACCCCTTTAAAGTTCAAAATCCTGGGTCAAGAACACACATTTCAATCTAGACTCTTCCATTGCCTTATTTGGTAGCTGCCTACAAGCTTAAATTTTGAAAATTATCAAATGGAGAATACTGAATTTCCTTCTTGCTAAGAAGCATCTTCTATAATTATTTATCTTTTCTAAATGCCAATTATAACACTTTTTCTAGAGGGCTGTTAGGATTTAGAGTCTTCATTCATCTCCTGAGGGTAAAGCAATGTGGTGTTTCTTGAGGACATGGGATGGGCTGGAAAAAAAAAGAAAGACACTGAGAGGAGTTAGAATGCAGTGTTTCCCCTACCCTCATTCTGTGGTTGCTGGGAATACTCCTAGGTTGAGACCTCTGAGTTCCCTCTACTCATCCATAGTGCCACCCAGGGTTACATAGTTATTATAGTTTGGTTTTGGTTTCTCTCTAAGATGTGTTCTTTTTCAAAAGAAGATTTTATTGTCATTTTTTATACTATGGTCATTTCCTCTTATTCCCTGTATTTCTGCCTCCTGCCCCAACCTTGAAGCCTTTCTGTTCAGCTTTTCATGAGGAAAAGCATTTAAACAGAGACTTTCTATATAAATACAGCGTCTGACCAAGTATCACACATTCTACATTCTTAAGTTCCACCACCTTGCTAAAAAGGTAAAAAGTGTGTTTATCAGTTTTCTGATAGATAGATAGATAGAGAGATAGATAGATAGATAGATAGACAGACAGACAGACAGACAGACAGACAGACAGACAGACAGATAGATAGATAGATAGATAGATAGATAGATAGATAGATAGATAGATAGATAGATAGATAGATTCATCATAACAATTGAAGGTAACTTCTTTTTAGTGGTGCTTTTATTTACATCATTGTTTTGTATTGTTCAGTCATTTTTCAGTCATGTCTGACTCTTCATGACCCCATTTGAGGTTTTCTTGCCCAAGATACTGCAGTAATTTACCATTTCCTTCTCCAGCCCTCTCTACAGATGAGGAAACTAAGGCAAACAGGGTTAAGTGACTTACCCAGGGTCACACACTTTTTAAGTGTCTTCAGTCAGATTTGAACTCAGGAAAATGAGTCTTCCTGACTCCAATCTCAGACTTCTATCCATTGAGCTACCTAGCTGCTCATACATTTTTGCATTTACTGTGTTCATTCTTCTCTTAGTTCTATTTTCTTTCTATCCGTCATTTCATGAAAGTCTTCTCCTCTTTCTCTGTTCCTCACATTTGTCATTTCCTATGGCATAATCATATTCTATAAAATTAATATACCACAATTTCATCTGACATTCCCCAAATGATGGGCATTCATTTTATCTCCAGATTTTAATTGTTGCAATGACTTTTGTTAAGTACATGTGATGTTTATGTCATTAAGCCATTTGGGATATGGACCTACTACTGAAGTTACTAGGTCGAAGGACTTCTTATGTAAGTACACATTGATTTCTATTTTGGTTGAACTAACTCACAGTTCCACAGTGAGTTTATACCTATCTTCCCACAGCCACTCCAACAATGACTGTGTGACTTTTGCATAATTTTTGCCAATTTGATTGGCATGAGATGAAACACCAAAGTTGTTTTAATTTTCATATTTCACATTAGTGATTTAGAACAATTTTTCATATTTTTGATCATTTGCATTCTGAAAACTGTTAATATCTGTTTACCACATAGCTACTAAAAATAATCACAAATTCCATAGAGTGTTTATCATCATCAATCCATTTCAAAAGATCCAGTTAATGGCCTCTTTGCCATTTCATTTACAATATGATCCTTCTCTGGGTTCCCAATATTTTCTTTGGATGTCCCCCATATCTGGAATGATCTCCCTCCAAAGTTCTGCCTCCTGACATTTATTTTCCTTCCAGTCCCAACTAAAATGTGCCTTTTGCTGGAAGCCTTTCCCAATCAATCCCTCTTAAATCTAGTGCCTTTCTTCCAATATTTCTTATATATCTTGTATATAGCTTATTTGTACATGCATGTTTACTTGTTGTCTCTACCATTTAGATTTTGAGCTCCTCAAATGAAGATACTGTCTTTTGCTTCTATATTCTCAGCTCTTAGTGAACATGGTAGTCACTTAATAAATGATAATAAATAAATAAGTGCTTATTTACTTATTGATTCCTTTGTCTATTTTTCTTTTTTTTCTTTTTGGAGGGGAGAAGACAGGGCAATTAGGGTTAAGTGACTTGCCTAAGGCCACAAAGCTAGTAAGTGTTAAGTGTCTGAGGCCAGATTTGAACTCAGGTACTCCTGACTCCTGGGCTGGAGCTCTATTCACTGCACCACCTAAAGTATCACCTTTGTTTATTTTTCAATGAGCTGTTTGGCTATGGGGCAAACACAGGTACAATTCAGATACTTTGGGAGGAAAGATTTTTAAGGCTTAACATTGATCATAACTTTCAAACTCTTAAAGTTACATATGGGGGTAGAATTCCAATAGTACCCACTTCTCCCTTTATCAGTCAATAGAACAAGCAAAGCCCTGTTGTTAGCCCCGATAGAATTTCAATAGGAAAATAACAATTCAAAAAAAAAAAGCTGAGAATTTCATCTTAGCTGTTTCACTACATGAATCCTCTTAACTGCCTGGATACATAATTCTTGTACCTAAGGAAATCTCTCCCAAGAGTAACATGGGTTAAACATTTGACCTAGGCTTCCTATTTCACAAAGGTATACTCTTGCACCTGGTCTAAAAAATAGAATCAAATAAAATAGAATAAGAACAAGAAACAAAACCACACATTAACTTTCAAAATTATGAGCAAACCATTTATTCAATACATTTTTAGGAAAACGCTGATCTTAATGACTTCACTTTTTAAAATCTGGATATGATTTTAGGTAACATTTCTGCGGCAAAGTGCCAAATGTACAGAACTCTTAAAGATACTGTAAATGTTTGAAAAGAATGGAAAATGCAATTGGTTATACAAAATGGAAAAGTCATCAACATGAAATATCCAACAATTAACTCTTATATTTCCTTGGCCTGTGGACTTAATAATAATTCTTCAATATATCTTGTTTACCTTTAGTATAAAATTTTGCAGACTATTTGAAACTGGTCATCGCTGCATCATCTTAAAAAAAAAAGTATTGCGCTTAAAGGTGTGGGGTGTCTAGAACTGTGATTTTGTATATCTAGATAATTCTCAGTGTGAAAAGTCCTTCTACCAATGAAGACCAGCAACTATTTTGAAGTTTACCATCCTAGAGAGTTGCCTAGGGCACACTGAGATGTCAATTGCCCTGTCTGGTATCTGTTACTTGTCAGAGGTAAGACAGATATTCCTAACTCTGAAACCTGCTATTTATCCACTTAAGGCTATGCTCTATATGTGCTCAAATATTCTATATAAATACTCCTTTAAAATACGTGTTGATCTTTATGTGTTTAGAAATATAGTTTTTTTGCTATTTGCCATCTAATATGTGACTCATTTAGAAACTTTGCTGCCCTTATTTCACTCACCTATCCACCTTTAGGGTACCTGGTGCTTCACAAATACCACCATTAGAGAATGAGTAAGGCAAAAAAAAAAATCAAACACATCTATCCATTTTGCCAGCTACTAGGACACCTTTGGCTAAAATTTTGATAAAATATGAGGTAGATTTTATTTCTCAATGTAAAATTCAGAAATTCTTTGAATTTTAATCATCCATTTGATCTCACCCAGGGTCACTCAGCTAGTAAGTGTCTGAGGCCCAATCTGAGTTCATGTCTTCTTGATACCAGGCTTGACATTCTACCCACTAGTTACCCTGTCATTATTTGGCTTCCACTTGATTTTAAAACTTTTTAATGATGCTTTAATTAATGTAATTTAATTGCACTGTGATCAGTGAAAGATGCAGATAATATTTCTATTTTCCACATTTGCTCATGAGGTTATCATGTCCTAAGACATGATCAATTTCTGCAAAGAAACTATAAACAGCTAAGAAATATGTATGCTCCTTTCTATTTCTATGTAATAATCACCAGAGGTATACTATATCTAACTTTTTTTCTGAAATCCTATTAAGGTCACTATCTTCTTTCTTTATTTTTTTTCCTAGGACTGATAGGGATAAATAGTCTCCTACTATTATAATTTTATTATCTAGAATATATATGTTAATTTTTATATATGCATATGTATTTGTTAATTTATACGTAAGTATGTAATTTAAAACCAATTTAACAAACTTGATGTGTGTGTGTATGAGTTTGTTTCTTTTTCTTTTTTCTTTTGCAATAGGTAGAGGGTGTGAGAGAGAAAAAAAAGGATATTAGTACAAATTGGGCAGCTAAGTGGTACAGTGGATAGAGTTCTGACCCTAGAGTTAGGAAGACCTAAGTTGAAATCCAGCTTCTGACACTTAATAATTATGTGACCAGGGACAAGTCAGTTAATCCCGTTTGCCTCAGTTTCCTCATCTATAAAATGAACTGGAGAAGAAAATGGCAAACCAGTGCAGAGGTTTTTGCCAAAAAAATTCCCCCAAAATAGGGTCATGAAGATTTAGCCACAACTAATCCCCTAATGACAGCAAAAGAGAGTGAGAAGTGAGAGGGGAACGGTTATGAAATGCTGCCTGAATTTTCAGATGAGAGCACTGTATTAACAGTTTCAACTGTTGTACTTTGTTGCAATAGACACTTCTCATTAAGCAAGGGTAATCTAAATTTTTGTAACATGAACGAAAAACATCAATTAAACTTCTAAAAAATAAAAAAAACTACGGTGAGTTTATTTTATCATGCTATATTATGTCTTATTGTTTCATATCATGTTATGTCATGGTAAGCCATTTTGTTATGTATGATCTGAGATAAAATGTATTTCTCAGTGTGGCTTTAAGCATATTTATTCATATTAAGCATCCACTTTATTCCCTGTCACTTATTTCCAAGTTTGAAAGTTAGAAATAAATGACACGAGAATTTTAATAGCTATATATCTATCTATTTACATCTAGAAATATAAATATCTATTGATATAGATAGATATATCTGTGTATATATACACACACACGTGCCGTTTTCAAATAATAGTCTCCCTGTAAACTAGAATAATAAAATCGCCAAAGAAACATCTCTTCCTTCCTAAAGATGTCAACACTAACGTAATTTGAAATTTTCAGTGAAGGGCAAGAGGGTGACTTCAGAGTTTGAAACGCTTAATAAAAGCATTCAATAGGAATGTTTGGGGGCCTAAATGACCAAGTTATGGTTCAGATTTCCTATCTCATACACCAAACTCCCAGGGTCATTGTTAACCTTCCACTTCTCAATGTGCTTGAAGGACTTAGCATGAAATGTGCTCTTTGGGTTTGCTTTTATTAAATGAAATTTACACTTTACAATCTTCATTTTCCATCTTCTTTTTGTCCCTCAGAGTATTTGTTAACATAAAGATTACATATGCGTGTATATGCACATACACAAATACATATGTACAGGTGTATAAATATGCATGCATGCATGTTGAATTGTGATGAATTACTTGTCAATTTTGCAGGTGACTACCAAGCTGAGCATCAGGACTTGTCAACAACAAAAAAAGCTTTTTGCATGCATGATTAATAACAAAAAGGGTGATATTTTGTGACTTAATTTTTCACCTAGCTTCTCAGTGTTAAACTATAATATCTGTATCACAAAAATGATCGATATTCTTAAGCAGAAGTACTAGGGTTCTCATTAAGTTCTCATTAAACTTCTACACCTTAGGTATAACCTTGAGAAGTACATTAGACACTAATGAGTATATTCTCTCATTGCACGCATATAACTCTTATTAATGATAATGGACCCTGCATGCATGCAAGTAAGCAGAAAATACACAGATTAACTATCAACGCAATGCTGAGAAATAATTTTAGCCCAATCTAAATTTAAAATGGTTTTGATAAGACAACTAAATAAAGTTACGTCTAAAAATAGAAAAATACTGTAAAGAAAAAAATCTAGAGATTTCAAAGCATTGGGTTTTATGAAGTGTACACTCGAAAGCCATTTTGCCAAGAAATGGGTGTGCTAATATTTACATTAAGAATTATTCACTTAACAGGAATTCTGTAAAAAATTGATTCTAAGTTTTTAACCAGTAATATTATTGGAAAATGGATTGCTCTCTTATCAATTTTGTTTATTTGTTTGTTTTAGTGGTTCTTAGTCTGGGTTGTTTTGTTGTTGTTTTGTTTTGGGGGGGGTTCTAGACTCAGAGATTATTCATTGTGTTGGTTTTATGGGTCAAAAAGGAAATATGCTATTCTAGAGAAGGCAATAGATTTAGTCAAAAGACCTGAGTTCTAATCTTTGTTCTGTTACATCTTGTTGGAACTTGACAAGTCCCTTTAATTCTCTGGACTTCAGTTTCCTCTTCTGTGATAGGAGATATTTGGGCCAGATGAAATCTGGGATTCTTTCTGGTTAATAAGAATTACTTGGTCCTATAAGTAAAACTGTAGGGTTTTGTTTGTTAAAAGGCCCTCTATTCCTTTTCTTGGGGTTTCAAACATGATAATACACATTAGATAAGCAAATTATCTTTGTGTGGTAGAAGAATTAAATATGTTCTGCTTAGCCTTAGAAAATCCTATGAAGACTAATCTAATTCTGCTAAGAGATAAAGAAATGAAGGTTTAAGATTAACATCCAATAGAATGAAAAAAACTTTCTGAGTAGTAGAGGCAAAAGTTAAAATTAGTTGCCTCCATAGAAAGCAAGTCTTCAAAGAGGGAAAAGATTAATTCAGTGGAACATAAGTTCCTTGAGGCCAGAGCCTGTGCACCCTGGGTTTTTTTTTTATCTCTATACCTATAGGACATAACATAGTACCTTGAGCAAAACAGCACATAAATAGATTTTTGTGGATTTGTTGAAAAGTTCTATTCATTCTCCAGGGAGGGATTGCATAAAATAATTTTTGACATTCTCTCCAACTCTAAGATTATATTATTTCAAGATTCCATGAAATCAATATCAAGCCTATTTTTTTTAAACTGAAATGTAATAAAGATTTCACGGGGGCTGGCTAGGTGGTGCACTGAATAGAGTACCAGCCCTGGAGTCAGGAGGACCTGAGTTCAAATCCAGCCTCATACACTTAACACTTACTGGTCGTGTGACCTTGGGCACATCATTTAACCCCCATTGCCCTACCTTCCCCTCTCCAAAAAGGAAAAAAAAAAAGATTTCATGTGTCCTCTGGATGATCACTCCTAGAAATCAACAACCTATCAAGAGCTTTTACCACTTACATTTTAAGTCACTTCTTGTATCTTCTTTGAATATGAAAAACAGAGGGTCACTATCCTTTTAACAATTCTCCTATGTGAATAGAGTTTTAAAATGAGAAAAGAATTATAAGAGATTATGTAAGCCATCCTTCTAGTCCAGATTATAAAACTGATTTCTCACCTTTAAAGAAAGCTATTTTTATCAGTCCTACATTGTCTTTATTGTAATTGACAAGTACAAAAGAGACTTTATGAAGTGCACATGACAATAGAATGTGAGCGATAGCAATGGACATCTTACTGAAAATGAACTAGTTTCTAATTTTGATAACAATTTCAAAGAACTTATTTAATTGTTTAATTTAATTTAATTGTTTAATTCAATAGAATTGCATTGTTATATTTTCATCAGCAAAGGAATGACTTGGCCTTCTTTGGCCCCGTCCAAAAATGCAAAGTGTTTGGGAAAGTTGAAAGCTAACAAGGCTCTTCCTTCCCTCCAGTGCATCTACAGAAATTAACAAGAAAAGAAATCTTTATGAGATTTCGTTTTGAAAGAAGATATTTCTCATTTCACATTTCTGCCCATGAAATCTGCCCAAATCATTGAAAGGCAGTGGTACCAGTTAATAGAGGAAGGAGAAAATGTTTCATTGACTTAAAGAAGAATTTCAGCCAGGTATGCAATATACAGAAGAGAGACTGTCCTTTCTTTGGGCCAACATTAAGAAATTCATGGCCCAGGCCATTGCTACACTTGCCAGAAGATAGATTTAAGACTTCTGACTACTGATACTCTAGATGTTTTGATGCACTCTCAGTGTGTGTTCAATCTGTGAAGGTTGGCCACGGAGAGGAATGTTAAGACTTTGAATGATTAGAAAAGAGCTCGTAGCTACACTTGGCACACAAGTAGACGTCTGGCTCAATGGGAAGCCCAGAGGAGATGCAAAAGGATATGACAAGAGCAACTGTGTTGACTCTGGCTCCAAAAGTGCAGAAGTTACAGCATTAACCAGGCCAACGTTTTCTTTAAAACATCATCATTTTATACCACTAAAGTCCGGTAAGTCACATATTCCTTGAAGTCTACAATAAATGGATTATAACAAAATTGTCTATAAATTGAATTTCTGTAAAATAAATATGATTTTCTCACAGGCCTTTATTGCAAAATTTGTGATTAATTCCTATGGAATAAAAACCTTCCAAGAACTGAGTCAATGGGATGATCAGCCTCAGGCATATTAGGAAACTAGAATATAAAAACAATGTTATCCCTGCTAGGAGTTATACTCTTTACTTAAAAGGTCATCTTTCTTTGTAGAATTTTCCCAACTCTCTGGTCTCCTGTAAGCCTCCTTCAGGCCCTGGGATTACTTCCTTGACTAAAAATAATAATAATAATACTTTACATTTAAAGTTTTACAAAGTATTTTTTCCCCTGATGCATCATCATGCCCCTTTCTTTTATAGATATAAGAACTGAGGTTCCAGGAAATAAGGTCACACAACTCATCCCTATAGGTGTTAGGACTCAAACCCATGTTTGCCAAGCCCAACATTCTTTCAGTTATCTTATACTTCTGCTAACAGATGCCATGTTCATACTACCTGATGCCATGCTCACACTCTGCAGAACTATGTTCCCCACCTTCTTAGTGATAGGGAATAGAGTCTGAGAGTATTGGACTACAATGTGAAATATTACCAGTAGATGCTGCTGTCTGACAATGTACCATAAAACCTTTGGCTATCTGGGAATCTTGGTGAATTAGCCATACTGGATAGTGATGGTTTCCAGACAGTTGAATGTTTGGTCCTTTGAGCACTATGTTTTTAATGAGATATCATTAAAAAAAAAAATGACAAGCCTGTAAAGAATGCTGAATTTTTTAGACCTTTTCTTGGTGACTCAGGATCATCCTTCTGTATATCAATTCTAAAGTGATTTGCTTAGAAACAATTAAAGGGAGCAAGGTTTTTTAACTAACACCAAATAAACCCTGACTTTAATGTTTTCAGTCCCTACATTGTATATCTGTATTTCTGTATATTTGGCCACAGATGCTCCTCTCAGTCTAGTGTATTCTAATTTGCTGTCTCTATTCTTATACAGGCATAAAACAAGATGATCCAATTTGTTAGAATTGAGTCTAAACTTAAGTGAGTGTCCTAGAGGTATTTCTATGAAGAAAGAACATGGACTTACTCACACATATTTTGACTGGTCAGAAGTCTTCCTGGTTTTTTTCCTAAGCTCGACTTTATATTCTCTGTAGGTGAAGTTAACATTAACCTGACCTATTTGTAGATCAGCTCTTACTCTGTTTCCCATCAAAGACTCCTACTCTAAGAGTAGTGGATATCACCTCAGGACTACATTTTCCATAGTAGCCCTATGACCAGCACTCATAGCTTATTGGGAGAAATTTCCTGGACTATTTATGGTTCCAATGAAGCTTTAACTCAGCAGTTCTCAAACTGTGGGTCACAACCCCTTTGGGGACCAAATGACCCTTCCACAGCAGTCACCTAAGACCATCAGAAAACACATATTTCCACTGGTCTTAGGAACTGGGACACTGCTCCTCTGTCTGTCTCCAGGCAGGTCCACCCACATGCAAATATGCCCACATACAAGTATGAAAGGGTTGTGGCATTAGGAAGGTTGAGAACCACTGCTTTAACTGGTCATACTGTGTGTTATTATCCCCAGGAGAGGACTCTGATTAGAAGAAAACATACCTGGAGGAAAGGGTATAAAAAGAGGGCTTACAAAATAGAGAAAGGGGGCACAGAAGAGGAATGATTCAGGCTTAATTTGGGTATAAAAATAAAAGAAAAAGACCACATGGGGCAAGATGGACAGGATATGTCAAAACCCATAAGTCTTGAATGGATTCAGATAATTCTAGAACTCAGGTGAGAAACTTTAGCAAGATCCAACTTACCACAAAACATGATCTTTCTTCAGTCTGCTCCAAGAGATTTCAGGGCAAGGCATGACAAGAGGAAAATAGCACTACAACCTGATTATTTAGTACTGTGGCCATAAGATCTGAAGTGGCTATCTCTTACCACTATACCAGAGAATCAGATGAATTTTAGGGAATTATCATAGAATCATAGATTTAGAAGCAATAGATTAACCTCTGAGCTATCTGATGGACATAATAGGAACATATTTTAGACTAACTTACTATAGATTAATGTGCATTTATAGTGGTAGATAAGTGGAAGTCATGAATAGAGCATCGGGCCTGAAGTCAAGAAAGAAGACCCAAGTTCAAATTTGACATCACACACTAGCTGTGTGACCCTGGGCAAGTCACTCAACACTGTTTGCCTCATTTTCTTCATCGGTAAAATGAGTTGGAGAAGGAAATGGCAAACCATTCTGGTATCTTTGCCAAGAAAAACCCATACCAAGAGAGCAAAGACACACCTGAAATGACTTAAAAATAACAATATAGCTTTAGGTAACAAAGTGGGTAATAACTTCAACAATGCTGTCAGATTATCAGATGTCATTTTATGTATATACATGTATGCACGGGCACACACACACACACACACACACACATACACACACACCAGTTCTTTGAATTTCTAATATCAAATTCCTAACTTCAAAAACATTATCTTTTCAAAGTAGTCGCTATCCGGCATAACAACTATAAGCCCAGTAGCATATGATGGTGGAAGATTATTCTCCTGTGGATGCTCTAGAAATGATAGATGAAACAAAATTGGAGGTGCATATGGGTCTGGCTAAATGGGCATTGAGATCCTTTCCAACTCTCAAGTTCTCTGATTCTATGACACCATCTAATCAACTTCACTTATCATCACAAATGGAAATGGTGGTTCTGGGATTCATCTACACATAGATTTTAACTAAGAAGTCTGCATTTTTAATAGTTAATATTTGGTTTTTTATTGCTTAAGTCCACTCCAACAATATATTTCTTTCATCATAATGAAACATATAGCTCCCTTAGGATGGACACAAAGTATAGCCAGCCCCATTCTAAAAGACAAGGAATACCCAATAAATATTAAATTATAGACCAATTAACCTGTGAGACATGTCATCTTAAATTTTTATTAACTTCTTCCTCATTGAAAATAGAACTGGGATTCCCAAAATATTATCTGTACCAAACAAGTCAAATCAAAGAAGTCTTTCATACCTACTGACTGTTATAGCATCTCATCAGGAAAATGATTAAGAACAATTTTTAACTATTTGCAGGATTCATCAATCCACCGTCTTTTCCCTCATTGGACATAAACTATTGATGGTCCGATCTCAATTTAGATCCTAAACCATAAATAGTTTTCTCAGAGCCTGCTGTCAAATCACTACTGAAAAATCCAAATATACAGGAAGAGTCTCACAACAGAAGTGATGCCAAAACAATAGCCCACTAATGCTTCCCAATGCAATAATTCTTCCTGCCTCAAATCCCTCCTCACTGAAATCTGTCTTCCATATAGCTGTGAAAGTATCTTCCTACAGCACAGGACTGACCTTTTTAATAAACTCCAATAGTTCCCTTCACTGCTATAATAAAATGCAGATTCTTCTGTTTGGCACATAAATATCTTCACAGCCTGCACCCAACTTACCTTTCCAGCTTCATTTATATCCCCCTCCCTTCATGTACTCTACTGTCCAGCCAATTGATCTTATTATTCCTTATGCATGATAATCCTGCCTTCCATCTTTGTGATTTCAATCTGGCTGTACCCCAAGCTAAGATTGTACTTCCTACACCCCATTGCTTCTTTAGAATCCTGAGTTTCGTTCAAAGCTTAGCCCAAGTTCAGACTCTATCCTGAAAACTCTCCTGATCTCCCCAATTGCCACTACCATCCAATAAACAAAAGCATGCTGCTTTTTTACATATAGTTTATGTATACTGTTAATAATAATAATAAAACCTAGACTTTTATTGTTCTTTAAAATTTGTGAGTCACTTTATAATGTTATCTTTTTTTGATTCTCACAACAATCCTTTGAAGTGGGTATTATTATTATTATTATTATTATTATTATTATTATTACCATTTTGTAATTGAGGAAATTAAGTCTGAGAAAGGTTAAGTGGTGTATTCTAAGTCCTACAGATACTAAGTACCTGAGTAAGAATTTGAACTCAGGTTTCACTGACTCTGAGTCCATCATTCTAGTCACTACATCACTTCCTCTGATAGATTGTAAAGACCTTGAGGCCAAAGATCATCTTATTTTACACTTTGTTTTCCAACTGCCTAGAACTGTGCTAGGAACACTGTGGATGCTGAATAAATGTTTGCTGATTGACTGATGTGAAAAGAAATAGGCTGGCATCAACTAAACCATAATTAAAATAATTTCATTTGGTTGGTTTTTACCAAAATTCCAATGATCAACCTCAATTAACCCTACCCCACTGAGTGATTCATTGGCAACTTCAGGTGTGTATTCTGCAGTCAATTCATCCTTGCATGCCCAGCAGGAAGCAGCTCTTCTGAATTTTGTTAACCATCCATCCACTAAAGTTCTTTCATGAAAAAGGTAACCCACATGCTTATGTCTGCTCCAAATGTAAATTCATTCTTTTCCATGTGTTATGAGATATTAGGGTCTCAAATAAAGACTGATACAATTGTACAAGAATATAATTGGCAATTGCAGAGGGAAAATATTAACTCTATCATAGGTATTCCTGTTGTACATGCATATGCTATCATCTATTGACCTGTCTGATTGAGAATACTAGTCCAACTCATATTCTTATCACAAAAAAAAACAATTTCTCCATTACATCTAGTTGTTAAAGAAAAAAACAACTCTATCCTTAATTAACCTAGAGTATACCATGAAATTGATCTTTTTGTTCCTTACACTTGACCATCTACCTACTATACCTTTACAACAGCTATCTTCCAGATCTGAAATTAACTTTTTTCTTAACCTCATGAAATCCCTTACTTAACATGATAGTTCAAACCTTACCTTCTGTAAGAAGTCTTTTCTGATACCTAGAGTTGCTAAGGCCCTCTCCCACAAAAGCACATGAGGTAGCACCCACTCTAAGCTATTTTTCCAATTGGATGACTGCCATGTTGACCCAGATTGTGGATGACTGCGAGTCTCTTCTAAATTACTAGGTTAACCTTAAGGAATTGAAGTTTCTAAGATGGTAGATCCTGAATCCTCACCAGTATGCTCTCTATTGTCTTTTTTAAATAAATTTTACTGATATTTTTCTTTTATATTGCCAAAATTTTCTCCTCATTCCAATCACAATCAGATGAATATCAATAACTTTTAGAAAAAGGATTTTTTTGAGAAAACTTGGCAAATAACAGAAATTATTTTAAAATCTCCCCAAACTAGATGCACACATTCTCCTTTTATACATAAGATCTTGGGAAAACAAGTTCAAATGCAAAAAAACGAATGTGAGAAACATTTGTGGCCAAAGAGTAACTTCCTGCTCTTGGATCAAAAGTTCTTTTCTCTTTGAAGGATTCCTCACAGAGTTCCCCATAGGTATAGTTCTCTCTTAAGCTCTAAGTATTGGAGGCTTTATGCATCCATAGCCAGCAGTTCTCTCCATCATGAAAAATCATGATTCCTGAAGCTTGAGTGATTATATCTATGATCATTCACAAGTTATTCACCTGTTGACAGTTTCTACCTGTGCTAACACTGGAGGCCTCTGCTCCTAATACAGGCTTCTGGTGTGAACTTCCAAATTCAAACAGTTGCCTAGGAGCTCCCTTCTCATAATACTCATTCCTCTATGATCAGAAATGATTGAAGAATAAAAGAAGCAAAGACACAGCAAGTATTCATGCACATGTGTTCCCTACTGGTCAAAAAGGGAGTCTGCCTTCCCTCTACCCAACACCTCACAGTAGTTCTTGTCTCCCTCTACTCCAAGAAGAAAAAGAGAGTTGAGAATAGCAGGTTGCCCCTTTTTTGTGTGAACTCAGTTCTAGAAAATTTTAAATCATCACAAAGTACCAGCCCCTTAGTTATATACATGACTGGGAATAGGGGCCTAAAGAACTATATATCACATTGTAATGAGATGGCAACTATCTTCATATTCTCTGTATAACCTACCAGGAAAGACAAACTTGAGTATGTTCTAAGACAGGGATGGGGAATTTGCAGTGGCCTCAAGGCCATACGTGGCCCTCTAAATCCTCAGATGCTGCCCTTTGAACCAAACTTCACAGAACAAATCCCCTTAATAAAAGGATTTGTTCTATAAAACTTGGACTCAATCAAAAGAGGGTACCCAAGGACCTAGAAGGATATATGTAACCTCAAGGCAGCAGGTTTCTACCCCTGCAAGAATTGTGTACTTATTGGTGAATCCCCCATTCCATTTATATTTCTTTTGTAGTTATTCAACACTTTATTAACTATGCACATGTTGTCTCCTGCCATAGTAAGGTCCTTAAGAGTAAGAGCTGTTTAGAGAGCAATCTGGAATTATAGCCAGAGACTTATTAAATGACCTTTTGACCCAACAATACTACTACTAGATCTGTTTCCAAAGATGATTAGGGAAAAAGGAAAAGAACCTATGTGTTCTCAAATATTTATAGCCGCTCTCTTTGTGGTGGCAAAGACCTGGAAATTGTAGGGATATTCATCAATTAGGCAATGGCTAAATACGTTATGGTATACTGTTTTGATGGAATACTACTGTGCTATAAGAAATTATTATCTCAATGACCCTAAAAACCATGGGAAGATTGGCATGAAATAATGAAGAGCAAAATGAGCAGAATGAAGAGAATATTGTATACAATAATAGCAATACTGTTTCAATAATGACTTTGCATGAATAAGTTATTTCAACTATTATAAATACAGAAATTAGCTGTAAAGTATATATGAAGAAAGATACTATTTGCAACCAGAGAAAGAGCTGAAAATTGATGTATAGACTACTTTTGCACATACACACACACACTCACATACCTATTTGTGTCTACTGGTAGCTGTCTGTAGGGAGGGGAGGGAGAAAGGGAAGGAATAAGAAAATAGAAATTTGTATGATAGCCTGGATGTATATTTAAAAGGAATGTCAAGTTATACATAATAAATTTGCAGTTTCAAGTACAATCATCTTTTTATTACATCATATTATGGAAAAGCTTGTTTTATTACATAAATGAAAAATAACTTTTTAAAAGTAAGGACTTGTTCGTTGTTATTTTTGCTATACCAAACTCTTAGCACACTGCCTAGAACTTAGTAGAAGTTTAATAAATGCTTATTGTTTGAATTATTGATTAACTGCCAGGAGAGAGGATTAAATTCAATACATAGTTTTAGGTATTAGTTCATTGTTAGTGCCTGATGAAAGTTCTTATCTCTTCTTCTTTTAAATATTCTTTATTCCACGTTAATGAAAAAAAATCTCTATTTGTGTTCATTTTCAGAAGACTCAATTTTGAAAGTTACCTCAAACCCTTTTGGAATTCAATTCAACAAGCACTTCTGGTACGAGGGCTTGACATGCCCTTTTCAGGGCAACTTATCCATCTTTTGTGTCTACCCATCACCCAACTCCCACCTCTGGCTCCAAGAAGCTGTAGTGTGGGCAGCAGCCATAGCCTGGTAAAACTGTCTCAACAGATGGGCTAAATCAGGTTGGGGGGTAAACAAACAGACCTCAAATCCACTGGTGAATTAGGGGGGTATCTACCCCAAGCATGGGAAGACTGTCCCCAGAAGAATGGGTAGATGAGAATAATTTGTTCCAATGACCAGGAAGGCAGCTGAAGCAAGCAATTCCTTAGAGCTTGGTCAGACTTCAAAGATGCCAAGGTTATCCACTGCATTCCTAGGCCATCTCCACTCAACCTGAATTTTGTCTTACCACTGGACTTTGATGACTCTGGAAGTGAGAGTAAGGCTGACAACTTTGTACAACTCTGCTTCCCTTCAATTCAATTCACAGGCAAGTCAAGATATCACTCCATTGTATCTTTAATCATCTTTGAAAACTAAGGAGGAACAATAACTACATAATAAGCACTGTGACAAAAGACTAAAAAAAAAAAGATAGTCCCCGCCCTCTAAGATCTTGTATTCTACTGAAGGGAAACAACGGAGGGGGCGGCAAATATGTGCAAACTAATTTTCTTTAGGGGAAAGAGAAAACTTGGAAGCTGCTAAATGATAAATTCTAAATAAATTGGCACTATATTTTATTACAGAAGTGTTGTTATTTTGATCATGCATTTGTTTTAAATATTTTATTGCCTTCTTTCTGATATCACTTTTAACATCATATTCATGTCTGCAAATATTATTGCTCCACTTCATCCATCTTAGAATACAGTTCTCCCCACGTTCTATTAAATATATATATATATATACATGAAGTTTGAAAAGAGAAAAAAAGGAAGAAAAACAATCTATCAAAACTACTCCATGCATGTAATGCATCTGACAACATCCTGCCTTAGTAATCCTGCTAAGAAGGAATGTTATATGTATCATTATCTATTCTACTGGCTTTTCAATTACTCGGAGTTTCTTTTTGTCTTTTAGTGGACTTTTCATTGACATTGTTATAATAATTTTGTATATTGTTCTCTTGGCTCTGCTTATTTCATTCAGTATCAATTCATGTAAGTTTTTCCATGTTTCTCTGAAGTTTTCATATTTATCATTTGTTATTATATAAGGATATCAAATTACATTCATATATCACAGTTTACTTAGTCATTCTCCAATCATTCCACTCCCAATTTATTTTGAATTCCTAGTCACAGTTGTATGAGTTTGTCCAGTCCTCATACAGAATTGGTTTTCCTCTATTTTACAAATGGCCTGACTCTAGCCATCATAAAGTTTGTGGGTTACACAGGTAAATTACTGTGATTCCTTGCATATGTCAAAAAGCTTGTGTACATCCAACTAGCCTTAAAATATGGAACTAGACAGCTTTTTTGGTAGAATATTTTTCTTTAGTCTCCTAACTATTATGTATACCCCAGTGGAATGCTGTGATTTATAGGTTTATGATAGCCCTATGACACAATAAGAACTAACCCATTTGGGGTTAATGAGAGATTGACTAGAACATTATCAAAGAAAATGCTATAGGCTCTGCAGACTTTCCATATGTCCAAATAAACTTGTGCATGAAGAGTATAATCTGTAACAGGACTTTCTCTATATATTCCAGTGATCTTTGCCATTTGGCATTTTCACATTTTCTAGATCTCTTTTCAAAATACATCCAGATGAGCATGTTCCAAAGTTATTAGCATCTTTAACTCTTAATAATTTACTGATTGAATTATAGCTATGTTCTGCTGTAAAATTACTACCCATAGCCAATGGCAAATGACAAATGTGAATAATATAAGTTAATGTCAGGACTTCGAACATTCCCCCATCTGGGCAAAACATCAGGTTTAGTTTATGAAACATGCACTAGGAGATGGAAGGATGAGGTGATCTATATTTAATGGCCATGGTTAGTACTGAAAAATTAAAACTTTTTTGGAATTCATTTAAGGATAATTTCATTGGAATTTGAACTCAATAATTTCTCCTCAAATGCAAATTAATTTATGCTATAATCATTTCATCTAATTTTATTATGAAAAATACATCACAATATTCATAACATCAAGTAGCAGCTTACTGGTTAATGAGTGAAAGGAATCAAATGGGCTTGCAAAAAATAATAATAATAATAATAATAATAATAATAATAACAAAACATGGACTAAATCATTAGTGGACCAAAATGAACTAACATGGATTAATGGTGTGGAATGTATTCAGCAGAGTGTCATAGAACATTAGGATTAAAAGAGGTTTTAGAGGTCACTAAGTCCCAACTTTAAAGCAAAGAGGAATCTTTTCTACACTCTTCTGGACAGATGATTAACTAGCCTTTGACTGAACACTTACACTGATAGGACACTTCTTATTACTCAAGGTAGTAACTCATATTGCCAAAATGTTCTCCCTTATCTATGTCTCTATAACTTCTACCTTTTCCACTTGGTTAAACTTTCTGTAACTATTCCGACTAAATTTAACTCTTTTTTCCCCATGATGGAATATTATGTATTTGAAGACAGTTAACATGTCTCAGAAACGGGTAAGTTGTTGTAACAGAACACTGGGTTAGGATTTGAGTAATGGTTCTTCCATTACTTAGCAGTGTCACTTTGGAAAAGTCAGTTAAATGCTTGAAACTTTGCTTTTCCTGTCTGTAAGATGAGGGCCTTGAAGAGGTCCCTTATAACTCCAAAATGCTGTTCTAATATCACACCCCCCCCCATCTCTTATCCAAGCTAATCAGCTTTGGCTCCTCCAACCATTCTTCACGTGATGTGGTCTCCAAAGCTTTCATCATCTTTGTCACTCACTAATTTGCCACTGTTCCTGTAAAATGTTCCTCCCAAAGTTCCTCCAAACTTTCATGTTGATGAAAATTTCTATAATTTTGCAAAGAGAAATTAGCTTTTATATTTTCCTCATCACACTATCATTGGGTATTAGCTTGTAATTGGTGATTTAATACTATATTCTTTTCAATCAATTTAACACCTCTTTTAAGACATTCTAAATGAATTTTGGACATAAAGAAGGACATAAGGATATGGGCTGTATGTTACTAGCTCACATTTATAAATTATTCTAATGAGTACAAATCATTTTCCTCATAGAACTCAGTGTTCAAGCCCATTTGAATAAGACTAGGGCGTAAAATATCATTCTCCATTTTTGAAAAGACTCTTATTCAAATCAACTTGATCCCTAAGTAATGTCCACAATATCTCTGAAGGATAGATGGTAAAAGCCTTACAATTCCCATTTTAGACATAAGGAAAATGAGCATTGGAGATAGTAAGTGATTTTTAATATTTTCATAGGATTCAAAGAATTAGCATCACAACGAAGGAAGGAAACAAATATCTACTATGTGCCAGGGACTATGCTATGTGCTTTATAAATATTTTCTTATCTGATCCCCTCAACAGACCTGGGATGTAGATGCTATTACTGTCCCCATGTTACAATTGAGGAAAGTGAGTCATACAAAGGGTATGTGTCTAGCCCAGAGTCACACAATTAGTTAAGTGTCTGATACTATCTGCTGCATCAGCTAGATGCCTTTAAGGAACAAATAACTTTGAAGGTTGTAGCAGAACTGATATTTCATAAGATCCTGCCACACCAGCCATCCTTGTCTACAGTATAGCATTTTCTTTCTTGAGACACTATCCCAAACTTTTCCTTAACTGGTATGAAAACTGTCCTCAAAATTTGATTATTTAAAAAAGGAAAAGTAACTGAGCAAAATTATTTATAGCAGCTCTTTTGTGGTGGCAGAAATTGAATGGATGTTCATCAACTGGGGAACGACTAAACAAAGTGTGGTATACAGTCACAATGGAATAATATTGTGCTATAAGAAATGATGAACAGGAAGATTTCAGAAAAACCTGGAAAGATTTACATGAACTAATGCAGAGTGGAGTGAACAGAACCAGGAGAAGATTGTACATGGTAATAGCAATATTGTATGATAACCAACTGTGAATGATTCTGTTATTCTCAGAAATACAGTGATGCAATACAGTCCCAAAGAACTCATAATGAAAAATGCTATCCACATCCAAAGAAGAAACTGGTGGAGTCTGAGTGCAGGTCAAAGCATATTATTTTTTACTTTATTTTTTTCATGGGTTGTTTGCTTGTTTTTAGTCTTTTTTTCCTTTTACAACATGACTAATGGGGAAATAAGTTTTGCATGATCACAGATTTATAATCTATGTCAAATTGCTTACCATATCAGGGAAGCAAGAGGGGAAAGAGAGGAGAAAATTTGGAACTCAATCTAAAAAATATGTTTAAAATAGTTTTTACATGAAATTGGGAAAAATATTAATTTTTTTCAAAGATTTGATTGTCTCAGGATAACAAGGCTTATGCCGCTGAAATAGTTTTCTGACAACCAGCACAAAAACAAATAGTACATAAGGGGCTAGACCTCCTCCCTCTGGCTTCTAACTGCAGACTGACAGTGTGGCAAACACTAGTGGGGAACTCTTCTTGGATCAATCAAAGCTACAAGTTGATTATACATCTCTTCCCTGCTCTGAATGTCCTCCATCTGCTATGATTAAGTCACTTACTTCTTATTACTTTCTAGATGGACTGGGAGTGTCTTATTTCATCTCAATTCCAAACTTGAGTTAGCAACCTGGCTTGGTCAGACCTGGACTTCCACTGAAGCCAGTTAGTCCAACTTTCTCTTTTTATAGTTGGGGAGAATGAAGTTCATATAAATTACATGATTTGCCCAAGTTCAAATAGGTCACTAAATGATAGAAAAAAATTGGAGCCAAGAGCCTCAGAGTCTACATCCAATACTCTTTACATGGTCCCATTGACAGTAAATGTTGGAGCATGCATTTGGAGATAGGCTTCCTGTCTGCAACTCTAGTATTCTTTCCAGTGTTACACTCTACCTCTATATAAATATGTATGTATATATATTTTATACAAATATTTAAGTGAAAGAAACACATCATTATTTTGAGTCATAACGCTTGGTGATTCAAAGAATTGGTTGGGACTGCATCAAACTGTTTTACATTAGGCAACAGATTCAGGTCTGGATCAGATTGCCACTGATTTAAAAATGTTGCCAGTTTCCTGCCTGCTAGTTGGATTGTCTACATTCACATTGGCAGCAGCTGCATAATTCTTAGGAGATGAAGTCTATGATGTAAAAATCACCACATTTATTAGTGGTCTCAGATCATAAACCATGGGCTCAGTGGGTATTATAATGAATAACCTCTCATCTCATTTGCAGGTCAAAGGTAAACATCCAAAAGGGAACATTTGATAAGCTGTTCAAGTATAAGTCCTTACTTCTCGAGGCAAGAGGTCATGAAGCCTGGACTCCGTGGTTCACCCAAACATCAATATACTCTACGACTTTGGGAGATCACTTCCCAAACAATGACGGAATATTTCAAGACTAAACTCAGACTTAATAGACCAACTCAAGGTTAATTTCTAAAGGGTTATAATGAAAATTAATCCACTAAACTTTTAATTGTCCTCCACCAGTGGCAGAGAATAAGCAGGAAAAGAAAGTCTACCCCTTTTCTTTGTAAGGTTATGTAATGCAGTGGAGAACAAAATGAACTTGTAATATTAGGATTCAAGTTTAAACCTTGGCTCTGCCACTAATTATCTGTATGACCTTGAAAAACTCACTTAACTTTCCTGGGTTTCAACGTCCTCTTCTGTATAATTAGGAGGTTGGAGTGTTCACAGTTAAGACAGTAATGTGAAGGCCCTAGCCAAGTGCAACATCTCTAACAACACCTTATCAAAGCTTGAAAGGGCTGCCAGATGAGGCAATGATCAATAAAAGCAAAAGGGAAGAGCAATAAGCTTCTTCATTTGTTCCAAGTCTATTGTGAAGATGGCTAAAAGCCTGAAGGCTCTCTGAGAAGGGAGTTTGAAACACTGTTGCCCACTGGAAAAGAATGGGGAGAAGACAGTTGGGACCATTTGGATCTCACCCAGGGTCCCCTGGGGTTACCCATCCTGCCTCAGGTCTGACCTTCCCTCTACTTCTTCCCTCTGCTCTAGAGGCTTGAACAATGGGTTTTTGAACTCTGATTTTAGCTAAAATTCTGAAGCCAGCAGGATCTCCTCCATGGAGTGCTGGACCCAGAGCAAGGAATAAGATCAGATTCAGAGTAGGTCATTGCCAGTACAGAGCAGGAGGGCACATTTTTAGGGCCTTCTAAAAGCCTAAAATCATGCCACTTGCACTATCCCATCAGAGTCATAGAAGAGAATACTCATACCCAACTGAAGACTGCTTAAGAAGCAAGAGAGGAAGATGGGGCTGAGATGTGTATGCATGTTAGAACACCAGAAAATAGAATGTAAAAAATAGTGAAAAGGGTAGTTTGGTCCAATATATGCTACCTAGAACTGTATATAAATTGTTGTTTTTGTTCATCCTTCATTTCTTGAAGGTGACCAATGACATCATTTTATGGGTTATATCTTAAATGGCATGTGAATTGGATTTAAGTGAAGCAGATTTGCACAAAGGTGTCAGCCTCACTATCTCTTCCAGAAACATTTAAGTCCAATGGCAAGACAAAAATCAAGATGACTGGGCCATTCCAGTATGCGGTGGATAAATTTAGCATCTTCAAACTCTAAGCACTTCACCGCGCCTGCTTCAGTCACCCGCATGACTGTTTAAACAAATTGTTCTCCTCTATCAATTCTGTTAGAAGTCTTTCTGTATTTGGGGTAGACTCATAGAAAGGTTTGAGACCTGTTCAGTTACCCATAACCTGGTTTAGACAGTTTCACCATGGTGTGATCATTGGGCATATTACAGCTTCTTAGAACCACAAGTGAGAATTGTGTGACAGGTAGACAGCAAAGGTGGATGAGTAGTCCTAAAAAGGGTTTGGCAAACCTTCACAACAGAGGTGCTAATCCTCTGTGAACACCTCATACACCCCATAGATACATTGAGAGATACAGATATGGATGAATATAATATATATATATAAATTTCTTTATAATCTTCAACAAAAATATGGTTAATCAATAAAAACTGCCTATGTATTTATATGTAATATCAGTATTATATATGTAAATATCAATAATCTATAAACATCAACACATATATTCATGTATTTATGTATAAACATCAATAAGTGAAAAAACAAATCAATGCATCATTTTAAAAAGCTAGAAAATTAATTTTTAAAATCCCAACCTAATTTTTTAAAATAGAAATTCTGAAAATTGGAAAAGTATTTTTGTTAACTAACAAAATCGACAAATGGCTAGCTAATGCGATGACAAAAATAGAGTAAAACTAAATTATAATTAAGTTTAAAATGAAAATTCACAACAGATGAAGAAATAAAAAGTTACTAGAAGCTCACTTGGCAAAGCATCAAACAGCAGAACTTACAACTTAAATGAAACAGAATAATATTTACAAAAATACAAAATGCCTAGATTAATAGCACAAGAAATAGAGATCTTAAATAAATCAATCTCAACAATAAAAGTAATTGAACAAGTCACAAATGAACGCAAAAAAAAAAAGAAATACAATCGAATGGGTTTATAAGTAAATTCTATCAAAGAACTTTTAATTTCAATATTACATTTACTGTTTATAGACTAGAGATAAAAGGTACTATCTAATTCTTTCTATGAGACAAATATAATCCTATCATTTAAACCAGGGAAAAATTAAAGCATGAAAAGAAGGCTATAGGCCAATATCACTGATAAATTTCAATACAAAATAGTGAATTAAATATTATCAAAGAAGACCATACCAATATATTGATAAAGATTATTTGAGGTGGGGAGAATAAACATTTATATTATATTAATATGTTATATAAATATATATGTTATATTAATATATTATAATGCTTACTATGTTCCAGTTACTGTGCGAAGCACTTTTACAGATAGCATTTTAGTTGATGCTCACGACAAGGTACATACTCTTAGTATTTCCATTTTAAAGCTGAGGGAACTAAGGCAAACAGAGGTTAAAGGACTTGCCCAGAATCACACATCTACTAAAGTATCTGAAGCCAGATATGAATTCAGGTCTTCCTGACTCTAGGTCCAGCACCCTATCTACCACTCCACCAGCTACTCATATAGTACAACCAGTTTGGATCCATATCAGGAATACAGGATTGATTCATTATTAGGGAAACCATATATAAAATAAACTATATTAATAAAAAAGTAAGACAAATAATATGATTAGAACAACTTGCATAAAAAGATTTTGACAACATACACTTTATATTACCAAAAATAAATAAAGGTGGGCCTTTCTTTAATATTGTAAAATGTATCTATTTAAAACCAAGAACTAGAATTACATATGATCAATACAAAAACCAGTAAAAAAAAAAAGGACAGAAAAGAAATTCCATTCAAGATAACTGGGGAATATCTAAAATATCTCAGTCAATCTTCCACAATACACACAGAAATTATGTGAATACAAGTACCAAATATTTGAAGGAATAAATGAAGACTTGATGAATATATTAACCACTCACTTTGAGGTTCTGTCTCAGACCAGTCACACTGGCAAAATTAACAACAAAGAAAAATGATGGACGTTGAAGAGCAAGGGGAAAATAGGATAAGTAATGCATTGTTGGTGGAGCTGTGAATTGATCCAGCAGTTATTCTGGAAGGCAATTTGGAACCAGCACCAAATGTTACTGACTATATACCTTTTGACCCAAAGATATTAGCTTTATGCTCCAAAAAGTATAAATATTTTGGCCATGTAATTTTATGTTAAACTGAGGCACATTTCTGAGACTGAATGCAGACTGAAGCAAACTGCTTGCTCTCTCTCTTTCATTGTTTTGTTTTGTTTCTTCTTACTTTTTATTCATTCCATTGGTTATAATTCTTCTTTACAACTTGACTAGTGTTTAATGTGAAGGTCAATGTAGAACCTATATCAGACTGCATGCTGCCATGTAAGAGAAGGGGTGGAAAATTTGGAACTCAAAAACTTGTGGAACTGAATGTTGTAAACTAATAGTAATTTTTTTAATGAGCAATTTTAAACAATTTGAGGATTTTGATTAACACAATGAACTACAATTTCAGAACTGATAACGAAGTGTTATACCCACCTCTTGACTGAAGTATGACTGGCTAAATATGCATAGGGAACATACATTTTTGGATGTGAATAATGCTAGAATTGTTTTGCTAGTCTTTGCATATTTGTTAGAAGGTTTTTTTTCTTTTTCTTTTTTCTATTAAACTCCTTCCCACAAAAGATAGCTATGATATTTCCATGAATCTAGAACAATATGCAAAGCTTCCAGAAGGGACCAAAAAGTCTTTGTAATTGGGCTAACTGTGGAACTTTTGGAAGGTATGATTGTCCGACCCTAACTTTAGTTTCTATTTAGAAATACCAGATTTTTCTGCTTTTACTTCTTCCTCAGAGATTGTAACTTTCCTCAGAAAAATCTTCTCCTCAGATTTCTAATACCTGCACACAGCTTGGTCTGCTAGCTACTATGATATCCCTATGGTCTTCTAAAAAGCAGAAAGACTTTTGATCTTATTAGAATATCCTTGAACCTTACTTTACACCCCACTGGCTTATAGTAACCTCATTTCAGCATTTTAGGTATCTTCTGAACATTCCCTGTTTAGCAGTAATTGATTTATCAATCAATAATCAACAGGTATTTTCTGAGCACTGAACTAGCTACTATCTATTACAAAAGAAGATACCCTCTGTGCCCCAAAAGAATTTTAAAAATGATTAAGGAAAAGTGGTAGACCTAAACTATCTGGTGAGAAGAGACTAAGAGGCAATGAATCTCCCTACTTATCTCCTTGACACCCACACCTTTGTATAAACATCCTAAATTAAGGCAGCCATTAATTATATGGTGACAGAGTGTCACAAGGCAATGAGACCTCCTATATACTTCATTGATTCTTTTTCTCTTGGGTAAACATCCTCCAAATTACATTTTTATGGCCACCAGTAACTGAGTCTATTGCAATCTATTCCCCAGTCCCAGATGGGGATCAGATATTTATAGGTCCCTGGCTAGTTCCCTGGTTGAGGATACATGAACCAAGATGGGCACCAGGATTAGTCTCTAATATCTATAAAACTCATGTCCTTTCAGCTGCAGTGATTTATATGTGATAAAGTACTCAAGTATTCTTACTAATTGACTAGGAAAAGAGAGAAAAGCTTGACATAGCCTGGTTGTACAAAGTTTGAGGCAGCTTCTCTCAGGGCCATGACTGTTTTTTTTTCCCCTTCCTGCAATGACCTTAACACAGACTAATGGTCCAGGTGTGGGAAACCTGTGGTCTCAAAGCCACGTGTGGTTCCTCAAGTGTGGTCCTTTGACTAAAGCCAAACTTCAGAGAACAAGTCCTTTTATTAAGGGAATTTGTTTTGTAAAGCTTGAATTCAGCCAAAGGGCTGTGCTTGAGGACTTAAAGGATCACACGTGGCAGGTTCCCCACTCTTGGCTCTAATGCAAGGTTCATTGACATCCTTACAGCAAGCAGGGCCCGGTGACATCTTCCTCCCTTTGATTGCTGAGACTCAGTAGAATTTTTTGCTCTTGGTTTGTCTCCCCTTGTCCTTGATACTTCCATGCTCTGTTCCCCAGGTAGTTCTAGTTTTTCTTTCTTGTTTCTATTTTCTTAATTTCTAGCACTGCATTTATATTGTGTGTTAAGGTTTGAAAATCACTTTGCAAATGTTATTTCACTTGATTCCTACAACTTTTGAAGTCAGTGTTATTATGACCCCAATTTTATAAATGAGAAAACTAAGGAAGACAGTAAATGACATGTCCAGAGACACAGAGCTAGTAAATGTCTGAGGCAGGATTTGAACTGAGGTATCTACAGTCCAAGTTGTGCACTTTATCCACTGGGCCATCTAGCTGTCTCAAAGCTTAGGCAAGAAGACAGACATTTATGAAACAATTAATGAATAACCAGTTCTACTGAGCAGCAAAAGAAGCATATATAAAATACAGCTTCCTACTTTAGGTGGAGATGTGTGGGCTAAAGAAGTTATATACTCTCTCACTCAGTCTCTCTCTCTCTCTGTCGTTCTTTCTCAGTCTCTCAGTCTCTCTCTCTCTCTCTTTCTCTCTCTCTGTCCTCCTCTTCCTCCTCCTCCTCCTCTTTTCCTCCTCCTCCTCCTCCTCTCCCTCTCCCTCTCCCTCTCTTTTTCTTTCTCTCTCTCCCTTCCCTACTTCTCTTCTCTCTGGATGATCAATAATTCTAAGAATTTAAATTTCTAATAACTGCAAGTAACTATTAACTCCCCAAATTGTCCAGACTTCACACTGTACACCAAATCCCCTCCAGAGCAGGTTCTGGACTCCTAATAATGAATAACATAAGCACTACTTCTCTGTAGTGTACTAATCCATCCTCTATTCACAGTCTATCTGATTAGGAGAACTGTACAGGACAAGAGGAGCTTTGCTCAGGGTGCCAACATCTCAGAATAGGACACATTCCCTCCTCTGGGATATGATTTCTCCCCAGTAGCTCACAATCCCCTTACACTTATAGCAACTTCAATGCCTGTACTGGTCCTCTTTTTTCTCTCTCTGTGCCACCCAATAGCATAACCACCACCCCAGGATGCTCTCACTATATTGCCTGTCTCCAAGGGCCTTCTTTCTCCTCCTCTTTACCCCTCCCCCCCCTAAAAAAAAAGAAAAACCTACAGGAGCAAAGTCCAAGTGTCAGCTTCCCTTTCCCCAGACATCTCTGAAGACAGTCTCCCCCCCTGCTACTTTGGCCAAAGGGAGAAAATGTTCTAGTTACAGTCCTAAAAATGAGTAAAATAAGGCAAAGAAATATCATCCAATAGAAAAGAACAGCAAGAAGTAAGAGTGAGCATGGTATGTGGCAGACAGGAAGGATCAAAAAGATGTATGTTGGGTGGTAGTGGAGGGCAAGTTAATAGCACGACTTGGAAACTAGACTGAGTTTGAACTTGGTTTTAAGTCATTTAAAACTATCATGAGGTCTGGAGCAGAGGAATGACATGATAAAAGGGGTATCTGAGGAAGACTAATTTGGCAGTGGTAGGAAGGGTGAGTAACGACGGAAGAAAGCTCAGAACCAGGCAGGCATGCAGCAAAGAAAGCTTGAACTACAGAATGAATAAAGAAGACAGGCATTGCCTTCAGCATCTCTTCTTTGCTGGAGATAGATACATTCTAGATGAGGATTTCTTTTCTTAACTTTTTGCATGATGGACTCCATGGACAATCTGAAGAAAACTATGGACCCCTTCTCAGAATAATGATTTTAAATGGATAAAATAAAATATATATGGTTACAAAAGAAACCTATTATACTAAAATATAGATATCAAAAAAAATTTTTAAGTTTAAAGATCCTAGGTTAAGAACCCCTGACCTTGATCTTTCCAATAGTGGCTTCCTCTTGCCAAATAACATTAAACTTGTTCAGGCCTATGGACTTCACTGTCTCTAACTATCTCAACATATAATATGGTTGCAGGGCTGGGGGGGAGGACTGAGCTGGGCCTTTTTTGCCATTTGAACACAGTTTTAGTACTGATATCAAAATCTGTCAGGTTGTTGGAGGAAAAAAATGCATGCAAGTGTCTTCAGTCAATAGCTTAGCACACCTATTGATCTGACACTGCCTACCGCGGCTCACTTCCCTTTGATTTAGTGAACTGCTGTATGTGCTTTTTAAGTGAGAACACAACTGAGGAATAACTGCAAGAAATGCCTGGAAAAAAGTAACTCCTTCCAAATATTTTTTGACAGCCTGAATTTATCTCTGGATGGCAAAGGAAATAAAAAAGCCAGATGGGTTTTTTTAAAAGGTCTTTGTACCCACAAGATAGAAGGATAAAGGGGTCTTTTCAGGCCTTCAGTACAGGAAATGAGTTTCCTATAAGTGGAAGGAAAAAATTAAGGTGTGTGGGGGAAAAATGGGTGTGTGAGGGGAAACATAAGCATTAACTAAATGTCCTAATTTCCTTTAAAAACAAAAAACAGCTTCTCAGTGAAGTTTGCTTTAAACACCATAATTTGTTCAAAGTCTTCTCAGCCCTAATTGAATAATGATAGCTACTATGAGCATTAAGATGCTGCATAATTTTAAAGCAGACAGTGTCTTTATGGATGTTTAAAATGAAATAATAAAAAAGGGGGGAGCTGATGGAAAAAGGCTGTAGATATTTAAATGAAGTATTTTTCCTGGCATAAAAAGTTGGTGCACACATGATTTCGCGTTGAGTTTACATAAAGCACCCATTCTGGAAAAGGGTGATAAAAAACATTTTTTTAAAGCAGTTTGTCAGATACCCTCCAGGACTGCTAAATTGCCTTTCTATTCTCAATAACGTGCCTCAAAGACCTCAAAGCCTGCATAAAAACGTGGAACAATTCATCTAAGGAGCAACACCTGATAGGAGAAAACAGGATTTCCAAATCAATTTGTCATGATCTAATATGGATTAAGCAGTTTATTTGCTTTGACATTTCTCATTTGCTAAGTGCCAGTACACCAAAGCAATCCTTCTGTGATACATATACAGATGAGAACATTTACTATTATTTACGTGGTGGTAAAAGGGGAAGGGGAGATTTTACAGCGGAACTCATTTGAAAGGAGAAACATTTTGGAACTGGTGCTGCATGTGGTTTTACCTGATAATAATTTAATCCCATTATTTCACAGCCATTGCTGAAAAGTCCTCTTCTAGATTTCCTTTGAAGACAGGAGAAAAAGTCCTCCCAAGATCATGTACAAACCACAGCCACCCCAGAATTAGATGGGACAACACCAAGGCTTGCAAAGATTTCATTTCCTGACATTAAGTTGAAAAGGGGAGGAGAGGGGAACAAATAAGAAAGCAAAGTATTTGGGAGTATTTTCTGATTCCAGTTTTTAATTCTTTCTGATTCTCTCCATGGTCAAATCTGTATGAGGATGGTAAGCAGTTTTATTCAAAAGTATATTGAGTTTCATTGTCTCTTCTACTTCCCTAGAGTCTCAGTTAAATCTGTTTCTCATGACTTTTGTTAATATAAAATTTTTTTAACATAATAAGATTTATCTACTCTCCTGAACACCCCCATCATCTTACTTTAGGTCAGCGTTGCAGGTTCCAACAAAGATGAAAAGAATGATGTAGTCAGGGGACATGGGCTCAAATTCTATTTCTAACAGCTCCTTTTCCTCATCTGTAAAGTAGGGCGTTGGATTTGTCAAGATATTAGGAGACAAGGGGCAGCTAGGTTGCTCAGTGAATAGAACACTGGCCCTGGAGTCAGGAGGACCTGAGTTCAAATTCAGCCTCAGGCACTTAACACTTACAAGCTGTGTGACCTTGGGCAAGTCACTTAATCCCAATTACTCTCAAAAAATAAAAAAAGATATTAGGAGGCACCCTGTTTTCTAGAGCAAAGGTCCAGTAAGCAGACTATTCCCTGAGCTTGACATAATAATGATCCTTCATACTCATTCTCTGGATGATCTCAGCCACAGCAAAGCCCCAGAATTTAGACTTATCATTTCTCTATTTTCCAGGCCATCTATAGCTAGGGCTATAGATGAACTATTTTAGCAGAAAGTTATGAGTCACATGTCCTTACACTCTGAATAGTCCCTGTGCCCGTAACTGCTAAGTAAACCAAACCAGGTGCTGCACTCCTGTTCCTACAATGATAACTCTGCTTCTGTACCTCACTGAACAATCACAAGGCTCAATGACAGAAGACTTGAGAACATCACAAAGTTCAACAATTCTAATAACTTAGATAGAGACTATTTCCACAGGACCCAAAAATTGTTCCAAAAAATTGTATTGTCCCCCAAAATGCCACCCTTGGAAACTGCTTATTCAAGACCTAAGAATGATTGTATTAGGTCCTACCTTCCCCTGCCATAAGCCATATGCCCTCCTTCTCAGGAGGATTTCTGTATACAAATATTTCCCTCATTTTGAAATTAAACTTCTCCTTGATTCCCGACTTTCCTGTCTCTAGCTTGCTTTGTTCAGCTCCAGCCACCCATAGGTTAGAGGCTGCTTCCATCCAGTTGACAGGCTAGATGTCTTACGATATTCATTCTAGCTCTAAGTCTAGGGTCCTATGACGACACCAACTCCCTGCATCTTGAAGTATGAAAGGTAAAGGGAAGTAAGAAACAAATTCAAATGATATCTAGGAGAAATGGAATTTAGAGGGCCAAATGTCTACTTCAGTTCAGAGATAACGTGTTTGTGTGCATGTGCGTGTGTGTGTGTGTGGCAGCATCAGAACATTAGCCAAGAATGACAGGCCTATCACTATCAAACAAATATTTCTAATGTTTCCTCTTCTTATTTTTCTTTTTTTTTCTTTTCTTTCTTTATTTTTTACATTGAGAAAATCCATAGTCCCAGTTTGAGGTGCTTATTTTGCTAGAAGTATTGTCTTTTTATTTCTATGCATTTGGCTCTTTTTGTGTTGGTTGTGGTTTTTTGTGGGGGAGTTCGGGGGGTTGTATTTAATATTAGAATTAGCAACCATATTTTGGTTGTCAAGGTCTTAAGCATGCTGTGGAATTTTTATTTACAATGTGCCACCAAAGGAGATTAAATGTCTGGCAAATCCCACTAGCTGGAGTGGGCCTGCCTTTTAAAAAGAGGACACATTACAAAGTCAATTTGTTTCCAGTTTCGAAAAATCAATTAGGCACATACCCATGGGTGAATGCCATTTTCAGCCTGGTGATCCAACTGAGGGATGGAATTAGGCATTCTCACAAATCCAAAACAACTTCTCTGTCCTACCAACCAAATGATGGGCCTGTTTAATGGATCAGACTAATGTGTCAGTCCTGTGCCTGAGTTTCTGGGTAGTCTGGAAGGCCTCCCAGCACAGGAAATGGGCAAGGGTATAATGCCTGGCACTTTACTAATAGTAAGTGCTTAATAAATGAATGTTGACTGAATGAGTAGAAAGGAGACAGTTTGACTTTAAAAAAACAAAAACAAAAACCCTGGAAGAGGAAATTTAGTCACTACTCCTCAGAAACCAAAGCTAAGTATTAGAAATGAGACAATGGAATGACAGGACTTAGGGCTCAGCAAAATGGCTGTAAGCAGGAGAGCGTAGTCAGGAGCCAAAACCAGGATGACAAAAACAGGTGGAATTAGTAAAGAAACAAGTTTGAGGAAACAACCATAAGTTGGGAGCAAAACTAATTAAATAACAAGAATCAGAATTGAAAGCAGAGAGTGAAATTACAAGCCAAGAAAGGTAAGCAATAAAGGTCAGAACTACAGAACAACAAAAGCCAATATTTAATGAACAAAGTCTACTAGGTTTCTTTATTTTCTTTCAACTATAAGATCCTTGTGAGCAAAGACTATTTCAATTTTGTTCTTGTATTGCCACTTCCTAGAACATTGCTGGGCCCACTGTAGACATGTAATAATTGTCTGTCAATTGATTGGTTGGTTGATTGATTTGCCTAAAAAAGGTTTATTCTTTTGTGGTTTAGAAAATGCAGTCATCTCTGATGCTGATATGAGTACAGGTTAAACCATTCAACTGTGTGTGTGTGTGTGTGTGTGTGTGTTTTCCATAAAAAATAAATGAGCAAACAAAATATTCCTTCATTTGCCTGGAAAGGAAAGGTGAATACAAGATTCTGTGGTTCACATTTGGCCAGATTGGCAAGGGTTCACAGAGTAACAGCTTTTGAGAAGTGAGTTATTCCTTTTCTCAGGGCACCCTCCCCCCCCCAATGTCTCTATGCTGCATTAGATTGCAGGAAATTGGAGGCCAATATATTAAGGTTATTTTGGCAGTGTTTTCTGAAGTTGTTTGTTTAGTGCATTTTTTTAACCTTGTTTGAAATACCCCCATCCTGCTCTTTTTAGCTGAAGCATAGTATACGTTTTGTTATTAGTGGTGCTAGAGAAACTACATGGTATGGGGGCTTAATCCAGGCTGGTGTTTATGAGAAAGTACTGTGTTCCAGACCTTGTCCTGAGAGGCGGAGTTTGGGTGATCCTGAAAAAGACAGGTTAACTTCTAAGTTTCCCCAGGCTGTTTTCTAAGACTGTGAGTTACAGAAGTGTTGTTGACCTTCATAGATAAAAGGTGTTTCCAAAAAGAGAGTTTCCTACACTGATGAAATCACAAGCCCAGACCCCTACCACTCCAAAAACATGTTTTACAGATGATCTAACTAAAATTTTAACTGTCTTCTTAAGTGGTTGTGCCATACATCTCTATTAACAATAAAAAATCATTTTTCCCATATAAACCAGTTTGAACTCTTCTTTAAAATCATTTTGGGTGTTTGGTTTTCTTTGGGAATAAATTTAGCCCAAATTTAGTCTGAAATTTAGGATTTCATTCATCTAAACTCCTGGTAAGGAACTTCCTCTACCAATTAAAAATTACAAGGTGCGAAACACCTCTTCTGCGCTTTATAAACTTAGAGGTCTGCTTGAAGTGACTTGTCCAGGCTACATAACCAAAATGTGCCAGAGGCAAGACTTGAACCCAGATCTTTGGGTTCCTTGCTGCACGGACTCTACCATTACTGCCCTTAGAATTAGTAATTTCCCATTTACAGAGTAATTTGGTCACAGCAACTTTATGAATTACCTAATGTAAGATTTATTCTCCTTCCCCTTCCCCCCATTTTAAAAATGTAGACATAAAGGCTCAGAGAGGTCATGATTTACAACTAATAGACAGTGGAGCTGAGACTTGAATTCAGGACTTTATACTCAGAGCATTTCTTTTTCTGAGGCAATCAGGGTTAATTTATTTGCCCAGGTTCACACAGCTAGTCTGAGGTCATATTTGAACTCAGGTTCTCCTGACTCCAGGGTCAGTGTTCTACCTACTGTGCCACCTAGCTGCCCCAGAGGGTATTTCTCTAATACACTCTGACTACCCAAGTGGATCTACAGAGAAAACACATACAAAAGTTGAGAAATATCTGGGTTATTCAGTCCAAAATGCATACTATTTATGGAAATATGGAATCCAACACAACGTAAGCTCCTCAAAGGCAGGGGTTATTTTTCTTTTTTTTTTCTTTTTCTTTTTTTTCTTTTTTTTTTTTTTTTTGCTTTTTGGAGGGCTATTGGGGTTAAGTGACTTGCCCAAGGTCACAAGGCTAGCTTTTGTGTTGTCTCTGAGGTCAAATTTGAACTCACGTCCTCCTGACTCCAGGGCCAGTGCTCTATTCACTGCACCACCTAGCCATTTCTATAAACCATCACAAAGTCCTACTCTAATGCCTTGTAGTGCCATAGTGGTGACTCCTAATTTCTTTTTTTTTTTTTTTGAAGGAGGGAAGGCAAGGCAGTTGGGGTTAAGTTATTTGCCCAAGGTCACACAACTAGTTAAGTGTCAAGTGTCTGAGGCTGAATTTGAACTCACGTCCTCCTGACTCCAGGGCCAGTGCTCTACTCACTGTGCCACCTAGCTGCCCCTGTTTTCATTTTAAATAT
>CM053600.1:85691353-85739510 GCA_028646575.1 Pseudocheirus occidentalis
ATCTATGGTGTTAAAACTTTAAGTCACTTAACCTCTCAATTCCTAAGCTAAGATTTGAGAAATTTCTCTTTGTGTCAAAGGATGAAGTTTATGTACAGGAAAATCCTTGAACTAATGAAATCACAAATCTGAACTACAAATATATTTGTGTGTGTGTGTCTGTATATGTGTATCATTGGTTATCCACATGGATAAAATAATCACCAGAGAGTTACTCATCATTTTAATTCACATATCTTGAAAGATTCAGTCATTGACTTTCAATGAAAATAAAAATCAAGTTGTTTTATGCCGTATATGCTGTGCTTATACAGGAAAATTGGACTGCAAAGCTGAGAAATTATAAAATAGAACAGATCAGTGTAGAAAGCAAAACAGGCAAAGTTGTAGCCTGAGTCTTCTAGCTCAATAACAGAATTCAAGACCACATTTTGTAAATAATTTTCTTAATTTTTTTGCTTCACTTTGCCTGGGTAGACATAGGCAAAAAAAAAAGGGTTTTCCTTTTTTTCATTAAGGTCAAAAGGTCTGAGAACTTGATGGTGAGGCTGAAATTCATCTCTAGCCTATTTGTATCATCTTTTCTTATTTGAGAAATTTTAATCTGAAATTTCCTCTTTTTTGTGTGAGTTCATTATACATTGGGGAATCTGGATGAAATAGATTCAACATTTGCTTACCTAGTCCCAGGAATGCAAAGATTGCTTCTGGGAGAGAGTATCTCAGAATAGAAACTCCATTATTTTCCTTCTATCACCAAGATAAGCATATACTGCAGAGACAAATTCCCAATCTAATTAGTCATTATTCTGACATTCTGTACCTTAAACATAGATGGATTTCATGGCATGTTGGATATTTGCTAAAACTGGGCTAAGCCCCTTCTTTCTTTTATTCATTTCTTCATACTCCAAAACTAGAAAGGTATTTCAGAGAAAATCTTTCTGCTTTCTCCTAACTATTCCTGAAATAATACACATTGTTTCTTTGAACCATTAGAGTGAGAGAAGCTGGCCAGATGTTTCAAGTAATAATTTTTATAAATATCAAAGTTCAAACTCTTTAGCTATAATTAGATTCAATATAAAATTTCTTTCTCAACTTTCATTTTCTTCCTCCTAGACTTCTTTCTCCCTCCCTCAAATAATTTATTGGAGGGACTCCTCCTATTCTTCGTTTTATAACTATTGATCTTATCCATTGAGTATAACTTCCTGAACCCTCCCCTTTTTTATTCCCTTTCTCCTATTCTCTCATGCATGACATCCCAGCATATCGGAAGTAGCCAAGAATTTCAATTAGAGAATCCTAAAATTGGAAGAACTTAACAAGCTTAGCTATCTCTTGCTTCTGTCCAGGTTAAAACCTAGTATATTAGACAAAATATCGTTGACCTTCTTTCTTAAAAGGCTTTTCACTGTCACAGTTTAGCTTAGAGATCTATTCCAATTTCTGGTCAAGAAATTCTTTACATCCAGCTCTCTCTACTGCAATTTAAATTCATTTCCTTTTGTATGATCCTCAGTGGAAATGGTGAACAAATTATTCTAATTACTACAAAGGACTTCAAGATAATTATTTCTCACCTTAACCTTCCTTTCACCAACCTAAAAATACCAACCCTTTAACTTTTCTTTATCAGATCTGGTTTTAATGTCTAAAATTATTTTTGTCCATTCTGTGCAGTACTCTGATAGAAAATAAAATTCAGAGACAATAAATTAATATATTGAATATTGTTCTAACTCAGAATACAGGAGGAAGAAAAAAAAGAAAGAAATTTCCCAGCACTTCCATGCTTATTAATACCTCCTCATATCTCATTTGTCTTGATAGCTTTTCAGCCTTACTGACTCATTCTCACCTTGCAGTCCACTTTGACTTACTTGACTGGGCATTTTCCTTCCATAATTCTATCTAGACAATCTTTCCCTAGCTTGTATTTGTGTTCAGTCATGGTCTCCTGCACTTCCTCTGAGTTTAATAGACCATTTCTCTAATTTGTCAAGGCTACTTTGAATTCTATTCCTATCTCCCAAGGTGTTAGCAACCCCATCCAACTTAATTCTATCTGAAAACCTAATGAGCCAAGAAAAAGGGAGAGAGGAAAAGATTAAGCCAATTGTCTCTCTTCCTGTCACTACTGAGTGCAGGGTACAGTTAGAATTGAGAGACTTTAAGGATCAAATGAATTCATAGGATCACAGAATTAAACCTGAGAGGAGCATCAGAAAACATTTTATCCAATCCCATCATTTTACAGTTGAGGAAACTGAGGCTCAGAGAGGCTGATGAAGGTACCCAAGAGAAGTAATAGAAAGTGAGGGACAGAACTATGGGGAAAACCCTGCCTCCTCTCCCTTCCTTCTCACACTTTTGATAGAATGTGACTGAAAAAAAAAGAAAAAGAAAATGCAAATCATATTTCTTAATGCTTGACATAATAACTATGTAATTGAGTGTGACATTTACTTAATTTTGCCTCACCTGTACTGATCAATTTGGCCAATGTTGAATGTCATACACAGGACATCAAAATTGGAAAGAGACTTAGAGATCATCCAATTCAGCCTCCTATCCAATGCACAAATTTTTTCTACAATCCCCTTAGCATTCATTCTGCCATTTCTTGTATTTGTCCAGTAATGGCAGAGTATTACCTCACAGAGCAGCACCAATTGCTAAAAAGTTCATTATTGCAATAAATCAAAATATGCCTCTTTGTGACTTCTGTACACTGGTCCTACCTCCTGTCCTGAAGCAATATAAAAGAAGCCTAATCTCCCTTAAACATAAAAGGCTTTCATACCACAAGTCTTCCCTTAACCTTTGATACAAAGAAAGATGGAGAAAGAGAGAGAGCTTTTAATAAGAGCTTACTATGTACTATGTCCCAGGCACTTTACTAGGCACTGGGAACATGAATACAAATAACCATAAGATGAGGTTTTGATTCACTTCACCATGCTTATCACCCCGCCCTGAAAAGAAGCACCAGACCCCAAAATTTCAGAGCTGAATGGGTCCTCAGCAGCCACCTAACCCAACTAGTGCCCAAAAGAGTTCCTATCTACAACACACCTGACAAGCAAAATTGGGCTGAAAACCTCCTGAGGAACTTTTAAGGAAGTTTTACCTCCTCAAACCTGTCTACCTCTCTCCAACTTAACTCCCATTGTTCCTGATTCTGCCCCTGTATCCTAAGAGAACAAGTCCTAAGATATTCCTACATTATAATCTTCCAAATACTTTAAGACAACTATCATATTCCTACCAAGTCTTCTCTTCTCCAGCATAATCACTCTAATTTCTTTCAACAAATCCTCATTTGCCATGGAATTGAGGCCCTTTGTCATTCTGGTTGCCCTATTTTGGGCTTTCTCTGGCTAAATAAACTCTTTCCTAAAATGTGGAGCTGGAACTGGATACAAAATATACCAGATTTGGTTTAACCAGATCAAAATACAGTAGTTTATATTCCTGAAATCTATGACTCCTTTTGGTGGCAGCTAGGTCACTCAGAGCACAGGGCATGGAGTCAGAAAGACATGTCTTCCAGAGTTCAAATCTGATCTCTGACACTTAAGAGTTGTGTGACCCTGGACAAGTCACTTAAACCTGTTTACCTCAGTTTCTTCATCTGTAAAATGAGCTGGAGTATTGGTAGTATCTTTGCCAAGAAAAACCCAAATGGGGTCACAGCGTCTGAAACCAATGAATGACAACAAAGAATGATATAACCCAAGATCACATTTGTTTTTTTAACTGGCAGAATATGTTCAATCTGCTAAAACTATTCAGATCTTTTTGATAAAAACTAGTTATTAGACATCTCTTCTAATGCTTACAAAGTTGTTTCTTCAAACAAGAATAGATTAAGCCCAATGTTTTAGCCTGTCCTGTCAAAATCTCTTCAGATCCTATCTCTTCATTCTAGTTAATTATCTAATACCTCCTAGCTTTGTGTCTATCGTCTTAAATCTGATAAAGATACCATCTATGACTATAATCAAGTCTCTTTTAAAGTTAGACAGAATGGGTTTGAACACATTCCTGGAGTCCTCTAATAAAGATTTCCTTCCAAGAGTAACATGGAACTGCTAATGACTACTCTTTGACTCCAAATCCATCTAGTTTTACTATTGCAGTCTCCAGTTTATTAATGTCCCTCTTTAAAAACCGTAATCCAGGATAGTATATAGTACTTTAGCTGTGGCCTAACCAGCACAGAGGACAGCGTAGTTATTATGTTGTTTTGCACACTATATTTATATTAACATAGATTAAGATCACATTAGCTTTTTTGGTTGCCATATCACACTGTTGTTTGCTTATATTGAATTTGCAGTCCAATAACAGTCCAGGCAGTTTATTTTTGCATGAAGTTAGATCAAAGCATATCTACTCTATCTTGTATATTCAGGATGAGGTAAAATGTTATAAGCACTGTATTTTTTTATAAGAAGAACTTAAAAACAAAATCAAATTCTTGAAGAGGACACAATATTCCATAACATGCCTGCCTTAAGCCCTAACTTTCCATTTCGTTAAATATGCTGTAATTGTCAACTATATACAAAATGTTGTTGCTAGATGCTGGTGATTTAAAAAAAAAAAGGAAATAATACACAGTTTATTCCCTCAAGTAGCTGACAATCCAATTAGGCATATAAGGCATATTTACGAATGAAATGTGATACAAAGTAGAATTTTGTACATGCTCAGAAGGGACCCAGGAATGATAATATATTCATAGATCTAGAAAGGACCCAGCAGTATGGGTCCTATGGTCTAGAGGTAGCTCTAGAGAAGTAGTAGACCTCAGAAGGTTTCAAGTTCAATCCCCTTTTATATATGAGGAAATAAACTCAAGGAAGTTAAGTAGTCTCATTAGCCCAAAGTCACAAAACTAGTAGACATGAGAAAGGATTAGAACCAAAGCCCTCTGCTCCAGAACCAATGTAATTTTAAATGTATTGTAGTGACTCCTTCCAAGTCCCTCACTTTATTCATGAGGACACTGAAGTTCAGGGAGACTAACTAGTAGAAAAGCCACAATTTGAACTTAGGGCTTGTGATTCCAAATTCAGTGTGTTTGTATTACGCTAAGCTGTTGCTTAAGGGAAAATGAGGAAAAAGGGAGGGGGGGAGAAATGGGGAAAAAAGTTGAGGAAAAAGATACCACTTCCTATCTGGAGGGTCAAGGATGATTCTGTGAAATCTGAGTGATAAGCTAAAAGGTTGGATGAATTTTATCAGGTTGAAACACCACAAGGGATGATGCCATAGGCAAATCACAAGGACAGAAGTAGGCAAGACAGTCAGTGGAGTAGACCAGATTGACTTGAACATAAATGAATGCATGAGGTGAGATTAGGTATGACTCACTAGTTGTTTAACATTGGAACTCTCTGCAGAAAAGTGCAGAGGAAAAGCAAGGGATTGTAGAGAAAAAACTGTTACAGGATAGAAGTAAAATCCCAGGGCAGGCTGGATCAAGTTACAGAGACAAGACACAAAAGAAAAATTCAAAGTCATGATGCAAGTCAATCTTAGTCAGAAAACATGGAATCACCGCACAGAAGATCAGGCAAGGCTTTATTTAAGCTGTTCTAGGTGGTAGGAGATTGGAAATTGCAGAATAAATGATAAAACAAAATGAAAGTTCTATCCTAGCAGGCCAGGGTTAGGTCTGTGCCAGGGCCAGAAACTAAAAGGAGGAATTTATTCTGATGGTGTTTCTTGGAAAGTGCAAGAATTTAGTGGAAATGTTATGTATGGAATGCCTAAGCATGTCTCCCGCACCCAGTTCAACCCTTATATGGCTACCTGCCTTAAAGGACCCCTGACCCTCTAAGTCAGTGGTTCTCAACCTTCCTAACCCTGCGACCCTTTTATACTCACATGTGGGCGTATCTGCACGTGGGCAGATCTGCCTGGAGACAGAGGAGCTGTCTCGGTTCCTAAGACCATCGGAAATAGGTGTTTTCCAATGGTTTTAGGAGACCCCTGTGACCCCTGTGAAAGGCTCGTTCGACCCCAAAGGGGGCGCGACCCACAGGTTGAGAACCACTGTTCTAGGTCTAGGATCTGTAGGTCTTCTAATGAGATATTGTTAGCTTTTCAGTTGCTCAGTCATGTCCAATTCTTTGTGACCCCTTTGGGGGTTTTCTTGGCAAAGATACTGGAGTGGTTTGCCATTTCCTTCTGCAGCTCATTTATGAGGCAACTGAGAAAAACAGGGTTAAGTGACTTGCCCAGGATCACACAAAGTTTGTTAAGTGTCTGAGGCCAGATTTGAATCCAAAAATACGAATCTTCCTGACTCCTGATCCAGCAATCTATCCACTGTGTCATCTAGCTTACTGGATTCCAAAGTCCTCTGATTCACAGGCTAGAAGACTGTCTTTGAACAGAGAAGGAGCTCCTCGGATAGAAGAGGTGTCAGATTGTGGAAGATGTGGAATCATAGAAATGTGATTTTTTAACCCTGGCTCTGCTTCTTACTAGTAAAATTACTTCATCTCAACCCACTCATTTTCAATTTCCTCATCTAAAATGAAGGAAGATAGGGTCCAACCCTGAGGAAGGGTTATTGAAGGCTGGACGTCTCACTTCTCACCAACTCTGTCCCACTCCTCATGCCATATAGGGCTTTCATCTCTACCAGTGAGAGGCTTTGGGACAGGGATTATATAAATAGGCCTAAAATCAAAATAAATTTATAGTTGCTTAGGAACTCACATACTAGGGAGCTGCAGATACTTTAAATTTGCCTAAAGAGTTCTCCACGTTGTATTGTCAAAGTCTAAACATGACCTTTGTTTTTCACCAATTCAACCCAATTAACATCTACCAAACACCTCTAATGTGAAAGGAATTATGCTATGAGGCTGAAGATACAAAACAAAAGTGAAACTTAAAAAGGACCTTCAAGAGGAAGAGATCACATACAACAAAAGAGAATCAGGAAAAGTCTTTTTTGTAGGAGGAAGCCCCTGTGCGAGTCTTGGCAAAGAGTCAGGGGTTCATTTTTGTCTTCATACATCCCACTCCCTAGTATGTTGCCTGGAACATAGTAAGGTTTTAATAAATGCTTATCTAATTAATTAATTAACAAGGTTGATTCATTCAAAGAAGGTAAAGGTGGAAAGGGAAAACAGAAGCACTGTGAGTTTATTAGGTCCATATTCACAACTTTACCTTTACAAAGTAAAGGTAAGATCACAAGAACATAGATCCATTTCTCAAGAGAGATTTTTCTTAAGCTCCCCACACTTGATTAACAGTAGAATGGATGTCTCAAATGTTTGTTATTATGATTAAAACTTTCTTTAACGTGGAGGCATGATTCTAGTCCCTTGGGGACAGTACTAAACCATTTATACAGAACTTTTGGAAAATATAGTCTATGAAAGTTGGCAGCTCCCTCCCTTTCATTGGAGGTCTTCAAGGAAAAACTACATGAACAAATGCTGGGTGTTCCATATCACAGCTTGGAATCTTTTCCAAGTGAAGGAAACTTAATAAAGATGCCACCATCCCCAATATTCCAACTTCCTTATATTTATCAAAGAACAGCAGGCATGTACATATGATGGGAGCCCAGCCAGTGCCCCTAGCTAACCACTGCCCTCAGATCCAATTCACACATTTGAACAGGTATGTTCTTGAACTCAACCACAATCACATCACCCATTTAGCCCAAGACAGGACCACAATATCTATTTATCCTGACCAGACAGCACCACAATAGCTATCCAATTGGAGGGCAGCATGACCAGAATGCTTAACCACCAAACCATAGAAGGGACCCATCTCCTATTACCTAATCCCTTAAAAAATCGCTCCTACCTTTTTAATATTCATAATTTCTGTTATGTAATTGCATCTGCAAGGTGACCAGTGTCATTGGATCTCAGAATAGAAGGTAATGAGTAAGGTATAAGAATACTGCAAAGATGGAAGGATGGGAGCCAGGTAATGAAAGATTATGAACACCAAATGAAAGATTTTTTATTTGATTTTAAAGATAATGGGGAGCCACTAGAGTTTATTGAGGGTGGTAGTAATCTGTTCAGACCTGTATTGTGGGAATATCACTTTGAAAACTGAGTAGAAGATGAACTGAAGTGGGAGAGACTTGAGGCAGAGAGATCAATCCAAAAGCTATTGCAATAGTTCAGGTGATTCAATAGTGAAGTGATGTGGGCCTGAACCAGGAGGATGGTGGTGTTAAAGGAGATAAAAGGGCATGTATGAGAGATGCCATGGGAGTAAATTAACAGGACTTGGCAACAGATTGGATATGATTAGTGAGAAAATAGAGGGTGATATGTGAGTGAATGGGACAATGGTGGAACCACAGACAGCAATAGGAAAGTTAGGAAGCATAGAAGGTTGGGGTAGAGTGAATAATGAGTTTAATTTTTGAAATGCTTTGTTTAATATGTTTATGGGGCATTCAATTCAAGATGTTCAATAAGCAGTTGAAGAGGCATGATCAGAGGCCAAAAGAGAGATTAGAGTTGGGTAGATTTGAGAATTATCAGCATAGGAAAAATAACTGAATCTATGAAAACTGTTCTGATCATCAGCAAAAATATTATCAAGAGAAAAGAGAATGAATCCCAGGACTAAGTCCTGGAAGTTACCTACAGTTAGTAAGCATGACTTGCATAAAGATCCAGCAACTGATTTCCAGTTACTGAGAAGCAGTAGTCAGACACATAGGAGAAGAACCATGATAAAGTCGTACCACAAAAAGAAGAGACAATCAAGGAGAAAAGAGTGACGGATAGTTCCAAAGACTGCAAAGCAGTCAAGACAGAAAAAGCCATTAGATTTGGCAATTAAAAGATCACCAGGAACTTTGGAAAGAGTGGTTTCAGATTAATCATGAGACTGGAAGCCAGACTATAGAAGAAAGCAAGAGGAAAAGAATTGGAGACCCCTATTGTATGCGGATGGCCTTCTCCAGTTTAGCTCCCAAAGGGACACAAGATATGGTTTGATAGCTAACAGTGATGGATAGACCAAGTGAGGGTTTTTTGAGGCTGGGGCAGACATGGGCATGTTTATAAACAAGAGGGATACAGCCAGTAGACAAGACTAAAGATAAATGATAGAGTGGGAATTATAGAAAGGCAATCTGCTGGAAAAGTTCAAATGAAACAGGATCACTTGTACGTGTAGAGGGGTTTGCCTAGGCAAAGAAAAAGGCCATCTCTTTGTGTCAGACAGGGATGGAATCAGAAGTAGTTTTAGAGACATCTTGGAGACAGAAGACGAGAAGTGAAAACTCTCAGCAAATATGTGGCAAATATGTCGATGAAATGTGGCAAGTAGATGACAAATGAAAGATTTTGTTCTAGATGACCAATGAGAACTCTTTCAGTTCTAGACCTACAACCAAGTTCTCAGAATACTTTTAAAATCCCTTTCCATTTATCATATTGTCCCTGTGATATATTTCCCTCAAAATCCAAATGATTAGGGTGGGCAAGAGGCCATATAATTCTGAGTCTATTTTGCTTTTTGACTAGACTGTGATTATACTGGTATAGGTAAATTCTACTCTGGGTTGGAAAATTCATTCCACCAACATAGATTCACATCTTGGCAGCTATGATTTATGATCTTAGAGGACTGCCTGAGAGGTTTTTACTTGTCCACAGTCAAATATGGTCATAACATGGTCATAACAATGACAATAATAACAATAACATTTCGTATAGTCTTCAAGGTATACAAACGACTTTACATATTGTGTCTCACTTGATCCCCATGGTAACCCTGTGTGAAAGGTACTATTATTATTATTCTTTTTTTCCCCATTTTCTGAGGTTAAATGACTTGTCCAAAGTCTTGCAGGTGATTAACTAGTTGAGGAAGAATTATTGATCTGTTGAATTGTGCTATTTTCTGTCTGTATTTTTCTGTTGGCTTGTAATTTCTGTTTGTATTTCCTGACGTTCAGGATGCTGATTGTTCCCCCTCAACTAAGTGAATGATTACACACACACACACACACACACACACACACACACACACACACATGCACACATACATGCATACACATACACACACACGCACACAGAGGCACATATACATATATTCACACATAAATATGCATGTGTGCGCGTCTGTCTGTGTACATATATATGTATGCATTTTTAATTAAAGTTGCTTTCCTTTAGTAAAGCAAATCAAAGAAGCTGTGCTAGCAGTCATCATGGGTATAATAGGGTGCTTGCTGTCACAGCTGCTCTCAGGAGTGTTATGGAAAGTGCACCGTGCCCAGGTCTTATACCATGCTGACTCTTAGACCATTATAGAAATAATTTTGCAGATTCAGAACAGTCCCTACCACCCCCGAGAGCATACCCTCATTCCTGGACTTGTCCAGTAACGATTGTCAATATGTGACAAGAAGGGAAAAGATGATACATGTGGATAGGCAGATCCTGAAGAGAGCCTAGATAGAAAGAAGAGAGACAGAATGAGTAAAAAGATTTGGCCATTAAAAAAAAAGCATCCTCCACCTTCAATAAGTTTTCTTGAGTTCCCCAGCTTTTGCAGATGCAATTCCCTGACTGCCAATGAACTTTTATTGCCTCCTCTAATCCCAACATCAAGACACATAAATTATGATCTTGAATATATTTATTTTTGTAGTTGTTCAATAGTCCTATAGATAATATGACTATACCCAGAATCTGATTTTACCCATTTCACCTTCCATACACTAAAATTATGTGACTACTATTTGCTTATTTTAAAAAAGCCTTTATAAGGCATAATTCTAAGGGAAGAAGCATATCAAAATACGCCATTTGGGGTTTAACCTAAACCTTTAAGTTTATCAGAATTAAATTCTCAATCAAGGAAGATCAGTCAAGGTCTTGAAATGTATGCTCTTAGAGTTGCCTAGGAAAAGGAGAGATTCAGAATTTACTCAGTTTCCCAACATGCATGTGGCAGAAGCAGAATTTGAACTCAGGTTTGCTTAATTCTGAGACTGATTCTCTATGTGTGAGAACACACTGCCTCTCAATATACATCAGAGTTATCATGATAAGAATTAAAAATATTAAATGTCACAGGTAGTGTATGGTTCATAGAAATCAAAATATAATGTGTATTCAATTTCTTGAAAATGATGTTTTGAAGTTCATTACTTTCTACCTTGAAACTTTTGGCCATGCCATAAGCTGGCACTTGGCAGTCCATGGCTACCTTCAATCGCCTAATGATTGAAGCTTTAAATTCATTCATTTGAACAAATATTAATTGTGCATCTATTATGCCCAAAGCCTAGAGTGAGGCAATGAAAGAGTGAGATTTGCTTTTGTGGATTTCTAATATTGGGGTACTCAAATTGGGGTGCTCAAACTGCCATCAAGTAAGCCCCCAAATCAATGCTCACACATTTCATACCTTAGCAAATGCTCCATAGCCTTGATCCCATCATAATATAGGAACATATTCTCTATAGCTCTTAATAAAACTTTAGCATAGAAGCTGTGCACATCATGGCACTGATTTTCTTAATTGCACTCAAGAGTAAAGTGCAATTAAGAAAATCAGTGATGTGATTGATCCTTCTTGATATGGAAGACTTTTTGCACACTAAATAAAATAAGCTACTAAGGTGAATTAAACACATCTCATGACTTTTCCCCCTCCATCAAGTCCAGACATTTTCTTTTTCTAGTTTAGGTATATGAAATTATCTTGATGATACATTTGTTATTAGTGTATAGAGAATAGGGTTTGTGGTTTTGAAGGAGAAGGATCAGGGTAGTCAGCACTATAAAATACATATGGACATTAAGTTCATGCCCTTTGGAATCAAGTAGAAGGATATTCCTAGCCTAAGAGACTGCAGGAGGTCTGGTGTATAAGAGGTGTACTATACTACCCTCATAGCCACCAGGCTCCTTGGCACCCTCAGACATCCCATACCTAGAGACACTAGTGGAGACAGGCAGAGGCATCTAGCCTTTTGTTATGCTGGTGCTTCGAAACAATGATCATCAGACAAAGAATTAGAAATTCTAATCCCAGCTCTCACCAGCAAGGTGACTTCAGTCTGGCAGTCAATCAATAAACATTTATTAATCACCTCCAATATGCCAGGAATTCTGCTGAGCATTGGCAAAACAAAGAAAGGCAGAAGATAATCTTTGTTCTCAAGGGATTCCCAGTGTAATGGGGCAGTCAACATGTAAGCAACTACATATACCAAGATATATAAGTGGATAGATTGGAAATAATCATCAGATGAAGGGCACTAGAATTAAGGGAGATTAGAAAAAGCTTTCTTTAGAAAGTAGAGTTTTAGCTGGGACTTGAAGGAAACCAGAAAGAAAATAGGGAAGACAGGAGGCAGAGATGAGGAGGGAGCGCATTCCAGGCATCGGAGAAAGTCAATTAAAATGCCCTTAATTAGGAGATGGAATACTCTGAGGAACAGCAAGGTGGCCAGTGTCAGTGAATTATAGTGAACATAGTGGGGTAAAAGAAGATTAGAGAATTAGGAGGAAAGGGACCTGTTTATAAAGGGCTCTGAATGCCAAATAGAAGATTTTATATTTGATCCTGGAGGAAGTAAGAAATCATCATAGTTTAGGGAGTAGGGCTTGGAGAGGAATGGTCAGACCTGCACTTCCAGAAGATACATTGGAAGCTAAACTGGACTGGGGAGAAAGTTAAGGGGCTATTGCAATAGTTAAGGTATGAGGTGATGGACAACTAGCACAGTGGATAGGGTGCTGGGCCTGGAATCATTAAGACTCATCTTCCTGAGTTCAAATCTGGCCTCAGACATTTACTAGCTGTGTGACAAGTGGGGCAAGTCAATTCACCTTGTTTGCTTCAGTTTCCTCATTTGTAAAATGAGTTGGAGACAGAAACAGCAAACCAGTACCTTTGCCAATAAACAAAACAAAACAAAAACCACAAATGGGTTCACAAAGAGTTAGACACAAAGGAGTAAAAGTAGGAACTTGCTTGAGCTTCTGCTCCAAACACCTCCAATATCTGTAAAAAAAAAAATGACTCTAAACAAATTTTAGAGCTAAAGAACCCACAAATTGACAGAGAGAAAAAAATCTCCTGCTGAAGACAGCCCTGCAGGCTGACAGGAAGGATCTATCACACCAGGCTGGGAGCCAAGCTTACTCCCACATGAGCCATGCTGCCCCAGACTCACAGCTCAGCCAGGCCAGAAGAGACTTCAGGAGAGTGAATCACCTGCAGCTGTGGTGTTTTTTTAGCCTTCTCAACCCATAAACACCAAAGAAAAAGTAAAAGGGCAGTAGGGAACTCTGTTGAAACTGGGTGAGAGAAGAGTGTGGTCAGGTCCCTGCCCCCAGGGTGACAGAGGTGGTGGCAGCAAGGCAGCTGCAGCTGCTGCCATGTGATTGCCCCCTAAGCTTCTGGCCTAAAGACCTTATGGGGACCAAGTGACCATTCAGTGGATAATTGCTGGGTTGCAGTCTTGAGTGGTGATCCTGGGGTGTGGAATGCTAGTATGCCAGAGATTTTTGTGGCTATTGAGAGGGCACCCTCCTCATAGCTCTGACAACGGCTCTGACAACAACTGTGAAAACCCCAGAAATTTGGAACATAGCACTCTCAACTCTGGAAGCAGAGTTCTACCATGGCAAAAAGCTCAAAAGTCAAGTAATTGGCTGGCAAGATGAGCAAACAGAGGAAGCACAATCAGACCAGAGAATCTTTTTCTGGGGACAAAGAGGATCAAAACGTAGAACCAGAAGAAGACAACAAAGTCAAAGCTCCTACATCAAAAGCCCCCATGAAAAATATAAACTGGTCACAGGTTATGTAGGAGCTCAAGAATGATTTTGAAAATCAAGTAAGAGAAGTAGAGGAAAAATTGGGAAAGAAATGAGAACGATGCAAGAAAATAATGAAAAGCGAGTCAACAGTCAGCTAAAGGAGACCCAAAACAATGCTTAAGAAAATAACACCTTAAAAATGGCAAAAGAGGCCCAAAAGTCAATGAGGAGAAGCCTTTAAAAGCCAAATTGGCCAGATGGAAAAGGAATATCAAAAACTCACTGAAAAAAATAATTCCTTCAAAATTAGTTTGGAGCCAATGGAAGCTAATGACTATATGAGAAATCAAGATACTGCAAACCAGATCTAAATGAGTGAACAAATAGAAGACAATGTGAAATATCTCATTGAAAAAAAACGCTGACCTAGAAAATAGATCCAAGACAAATAATTTAAAAATTATTGAATTACCTGAAAGTCATGATCATAAAAAGAGCCTAGAAATCACCCTTCAAGAAATTTTTAAGGGAAATTGCCCTGTTATTCTAGAACTAGAGGGCAAAAGAGAATTGAAATAGTTCTCCAATCACCTCTTGAAAAAAGATCCCAAAAAGAAAACTCCTAGGAATATTATAGTCAAATTCCAGAGTTATCAGGTAAAGGAGAAAATATTACAAACAGTCAGGAAGAAGCAATTTGAGTCTTGTGGAAACACAATCAGGACAACACACGATCTAGCAGTTTCTACCTTAAGGGATCAAAGGGCTTGGAATATAGTATTCCAGAGGTCAAAGGAGCTAGGATTAAAACCAAGAACCACCTACCCTGCAAAACTGAGTATAATGCTTCAGGGGAAAATATCATCATTAACTGAAATAGAGGACTTTCAAGCATTCTAAAAAAACAGAGCTGAACAGAAAATTTGACTTTCAAATGCAAGAAGCAAGAGAAGCTTGAGAAGGTAAACAGGAAAAAGAAATCATAAGGAATTTCTTAAAGTTGAACTATTTATATTCTGACATGGAAAAATGATAATTGTAACTCATGAGACTTTTCTTAGTATGAGAATAGTTGAAGGGAATATACATATAGATATATGGATATATAGGTATACATATATGTATGTATGGGGGGTGTATGTGTGTATAAATATATGTGAGTGTGTGTATATGTGTGCACAAGTATACATAGACAGAGGCCACAGGATCATTTGAATAGGAAGGGATGATATCTAAAAAATAAAATTAAGAGGTGGGAGAGGAATATAATGGGAGAAGGAGAAATAGAATAGGGTAAATTATCTCGTATAAAAGAGGCAAGAGAAAACTGTTATAATGGAGGGGATGAGCAGGAAGTGAAAGGGAATGGGTCAACCTTACTCTCACTGAATTTAGGTTAAGAAGGGAATAACATACACACTCAATTGGGTATCTTACCATAAGGGAAAGTAAGGTAGAAGGAGATAAGAGGGAGATGATAGGACAGAGGGCAGATTGGGGGAGATGGGAGTGAGAAGCAAACATTTTTGAAAAGGGACAGGGTCAAAGGAGAAAAATAGAATAAGTGGGGGACAGGATAGGATAAAGAGAAATATATTTAGTCTTTCACAATGTAACTGCTATGGAAACATTTTGCAGAATAACACATGTGCAACCTGTTTTGAATGCCTTGTCTTCCCAGTGGTGATTGGTGAGGAGTGAAGAAGAATCTGGAAATCAAAGTTTTAAAAACAAATGTTTAAAATAAAATTCTTTTACATGCAACTGGGAAATAAGACATACAGGCATTGGGGTATAGAAATCCATTTTACCCTACAAGAAAGTTGGGGGAGGGGGAGAAGATGATAGAGGATATAAGAGAGAACAGATTGGGGGAAGGGTATTCAGTAGGCTCGCTATCTTGGGGTGGGGGTAGGGGAAAGATGGGAAGTAAATTTGCAAATCAAAATCTTGTGGAAATGAATGTTGAAAGTTTAAAATAAATTGTTAAAGAGAGAGAGAGAGAAAGAGAGAGAGACAGAGAGACAGAGAGAGAGAGAGAGAAGTGAAAATGACTCACCAGCAAGAGATGATGGAGATTTATACTAAGGTGAGGACAGTATCAGAGGATAGATGGGGGAGTTAAGACAACCCATTTCAGCATGTTAAGTCTCAGTTTCTCCATCAATAAAATGAAAAGAATACACTAAACGACCTTCAAGGTCTGAACCTGCTTGAGGATCATACATTTCTAAATGACAGAGTTCACTTTGGGAAAGAAAATATTTCATCAGGGCATAATGGATATTTATCCATTGAACTTGGAGTCAGGCAGACCTAAGTCTCAGATACTTTCTATCTTTCTAGAATCTTTATACCCTAGGCATATCTTTAGGTCACATGTTCCTTGTCTGCAAAAATGAGATGGTTAGATTCAATAACTTCTAAGATCCCTTGTATTTCTAAATACATGATCATCTAACTCTATGGTCCCTGCCCAAATATTTGCTGCTCTAATTAAATAAAACTTTTAGTGGCCCTGGACCATATCAAGAAAAACAAAATCCAGAGGGAAGGCAGATTGGCATAGTGGGAAAGAAAGTTAAAAAAAAACTGGACTGGAAATTGGGAAGCCTAGGTTTTAGTTGCTATTATAGCACTACCAGGTCTATAATTCAGACAACATCTTTCAGCTTTACTTTCCTTGTCTTTCAGATGAGGGAGGTAGACCAAATCATGTCTAAAGTTCCTTCCAGCAAAACAATATTCTAGTTTTTTTCTTCTGTACTACTACCAAAAAAAAATCACTAATTTAGAGTCACTCTTACATGGAAAAACAGAGAAATAACCCTTGTCCCACTGACAATTCTGACAGAAATATAAGCAAAAAGATTACATTAGATCTAGCACCTAAACATTTCAGCACACATAATAAAATTAACCACCATTCAGTCTTGTTGAGGTATTCAAATAAAGCCCACCACTGAAAGAAGTCTAGACATTTCCAAAAAACCCAAAGGAGATGTGAAAATGTGGGGTTGAGCAGACTAAAAGAATGAAGCTATCCCAAGCAAGAAACAGTTTCTCTTCTTTATTTTTTTTGTAGAGTGTCATATTTCTGACTGGGAGTATCATCACAATTCCACAGTGATAAATGCCATAGAAATGCAGATTCTAAGGCAATAAAAGAAACAGAGTGTAGCAATAATGAGAATCTCAAATAAGAGTCTGACCTAAGAAGTCTCCTGACTGCTTCTATGAGGGAATCTGGACAAAGAGATAGACAGAGGCCGAGTAGTGCAACATCAGAGAAGGTGAAGAAAGGATGTTTGAATTTCTTGAGGAGAGTAAGAGGGAACTAGTTAAGGGCTCTGAGTGAGGAAATGGCATGGATCGAATGGTGAAAGTCTGAGACTGTAATTGGAAAGGCAAGCAGAGCTCAGGGAAGCTTGTTTTAGGATCAAGGACAGCAATGCTGTTTGAAGACAGATGGAAAGGATCCAGATGAAAGACAGAGATCTGTAATGAGAGAGATTGGAGGGAGGGAAGAGAGTAAGGAGAGGGCAAACAGAGAGGAAGATGGAAAGAGAGAAAAAAAGATCAAAAATCATACAACAATGCAATTGAGTTCAATGGTCTAAAATATTGGAAAAGTAGAATAAATACCTCATTGATTAAAGTGGACTCCTACTTGACTTTATAATGTTGGTGGATTTGAAGGGCTGAAAAGCCATATAATGGAAAATATACTGCACTACATCTTTGCTAATTGGAATCCAACAAAATACCTTTTGGGTGTGTCAAGACCTCCCCTGAGATGATAAAAGAAAAAGGATCACAATGGAGCCAAAAGAATTCTTATAATTTTAGGACAATACGGCTCTCTTCTTGAGCAGCCGGGGTGTTTGTGTCATTTCTTTAAACAGATAAGGAAAGTTGTTGTAATTAGAATCATAGCAGAGCCCTGACATTTGAGAAGATATTAAAACTACCAACAGGCACTTACAAATGACAAGGAGAACACGGGAGACAAACACATCTGTTTCTGAATCTGATTAAAGTTTGAATCGAAGCATTAAGGCTCAGCAGTTAGAGCTAATGCCCTAAGAATGTAAGATTAGTGGAAGACAGACAGAGGGGAAAACACTTTTTCCGACTTCCTAAGAGGTTTCAAGGTCTGAACACCTGGCTGCAGAAATAAACAAACTCCCCCCTGACTTCTTTTTATAGCTCCACGTGGGTGACATTTGACTCCTACATGGACCAGGCAGAACAATTGTTTTTGCTGATATAGCCATTATTTCCCCAGGAAGTTGAGCTTTCATGACAGTATAGCTAAACCCAGCTCCAGGGAGCCCTACAATACAACCATTGTTACCTGCTATTTTGACATTGATAGCAATGCAAAAGAAGAAAAAAATTATTTTAGTCCAGTGCTTATTTTCATCATGGTCATTCAGAAAGCATAGGAAAACTGCCTGCCCAGCCTCCGCTGGCCCTTCTACCAGGTAGTTCACTTAAGAAATTAATTCCTTGTGATCTTGACTTGGACAACCTTTTGCCCCCATAGGTCAACAGTATTTGAACTACACCCATAGACAAAGGTCACCTCCTTTGCCCTACAAGTCAATTACTGCCACTCTATTATCTGATCAGTACAGATTAACTAAATAAGGCCAAGATTTTGAGACTTATATTTTTCCTGAGAGGCAATTTCTGAATTAGACCCAGGAAAAAATTCACTTTCTTAACTTTCAATTTTGAGAAAAATGAAAATCAGTTTAACAGACTGATGATCTAGCTGTGGCAAGGAAATGAGTGTCTGAAGACCTTACCCAAGTAAGATCCTGGTAATAGTCTGCTGGTCGATAATAAACAGCGGGGAGCTTCTTTTCCAACCCAGTTAAAAAGAACACTGTCTGGAGAGAAACCTGTGATCTAATTGTTGGCTTGGGCACAGAATCATACACTTGAAGTGGCTCTTCCTAGCCTGACCCCCACCTAGTTAACTACAACCTATGTCTTTTATCACTCAGGCAAGTAAGCCCTGAAATGGGGAATAAACACTGAGAAGCCACGATCTTATCCAACAACTAGTTAAGTTGCAGGTACCTTTAGACCAGGAATTGTTAAACCTGGGGTCCATGGATTGTCAAAGTTGTCCAGGGTCAGTGAATTTGGATGGGGGAAAAAATTGCATTTTTATCTTCACTAACCTCTATTTGAAATTTGGCATTCCCTTAAATTATTTAAAAAACATTATTCTGTGAAGAGGTCAAAACCATTTATCAAACTACAAAAAGGTATCTCTGGCACAAAAATGTGGAAAATCCCTGTTTTAAACAAATGCCCCAATCATGCTCTACTCAGGTAATTGGATCATAGAGGTGGTAGGGAAGACAAAGAGCATCTCATTCAACCCCTTAATTTTGCAGATGAGGAATTCAGATCTCTAACAAAGGTAGCATTATCTACCTTTTAAATGGGACCAATAAAGTATCTATAAAACTCATTTGTATCTTTATAAAAAAGGAGTATTTCTAAGATTTGTAAATTATGTTCATATCAACACAGAAATGCATAGATAAGTGTGCAAATCAAAATCTAATGACAAATTTACAAATAACATCCCACATCCTTGTATAGTTCAACATTTTTATTAATGACTGATGAAAATATTGATAACCATGCTCTAGAACTATTCTTCCACCTCCTGCTGTCAGTGTTAGACTGGGTCTCCAAAAGATGGCGATTATATTCCCTCTAAGACCTAGAATTAAGCCTCAGGACCAAGGTAGTGTCTTTATAATAGTTTAGCTTACCAACCTCCACTGGTGTGCTTCTTTCACCTAACAATGATAATTGAATATCAATTAGTCAGATTCATTTAGTTTTGGAAAGGAATACTTATTAAGATGATAAATTAAGAAGAATTTGCCATAAAACAATGCCCATCAAAAAAAATCTATGACACTCATCATTACATGTTATACATATTATGTCACCATATTCTGGATGTGCCAGGGATTGGTAGGTCATGAATGGAAATATGGGAAACCCAAAATGCTCCTGACCCTTCAAAACTCAAAATGTTCTTCTCCAGTGAAAGGAAAAGGTATAAGAACAACTGTCCTGGCCTCATTGCCCTTCCCCTAAACAATTCCTTCCCAAGACTGATTGAAAATATGCCTCTCTTGTTCGAATGTATAAGGCTATGAATTAGTTCCTCATTTTCTACAAAGCTCCCAGGACACGACCAAATCTTCTTAGCCAATATGAAGATGCCTCCTATACAGTATCATTCTATTTCATTCCATGGAGTTCATAAAAATTTTTTAAATCAGTCTTTGAGCAAATTAAATATGTTCTCACCTAGTAAAAGTGACTTGAGGTGATTTGGTTGATTTACTCATTGCCACCCCCCTTACTCATAGATGACATATTTATCAAAATTTAGAAAATATAAAGTTGTCATAATTAATACATTGGATGACAAAATCAGATTCCCTAAAGATCTTAAAAGATGAAACAAAAGCCTGATTCTAATAAATGAAATTTAGCATGAATAATTTAAGATAAATTTTAATGGTAATATGAATTCCTTCAAAAATAGTGCAGCCAGCCCACAGTAACATAAAGGTTATCATGAACTGTGTGAGTCAACAGTAGCAACAACACAACTAAGAAATTAATATCATCCATTTTGCTTCGTGTCATTTGAATTTCAAGTTAATACAACAAATGTTCATTAAATGCCCACAATGGGTTATGTACACAGCACTATGTTCTGAGAGAGATTGAGGAATTAGACAACATACCTTCCTGGGGTTTACAGTCTAGTAGAGGAATAAGACATATAAACAGCTAACTAAATTCAATACTTAAATGTGATGTCATTAATGTCAGTACTCCCTCCAATAGAAAAACATATGGGCTGTCCATTGGTTAGCCCTCATGCTCACTATATGATCAGTCCACTTCCTTTTCCAATCATCTATCTCTCTGACAACAACCAGGATTCTTTTTCTGTCCATCTGATTACTGATAATATGTTGCAGGATACTGATGTCCACTATGTACCACTCCACAACACTCTGGATGATGCACTACTTTTAATTCTTTATAATAGGCTTTTGTATTCCATATATCATCACTAGAAATTATTGATGTAAAAAAAGTGGAATTGCATTTTATGGAGATATTTGGAGTCATTGAATATATTTACCATTTTGCAAGGCAATTCATCCCACTCTTATTTGTGTTCTCTTGTGGGCACAGTTTATTACCTTTATGCAGTGTCTGACTAAGATATATTTACTCACAGATAGCACTAGGAGCTATCCACCTACCTACATATCTTAAACTAGCCAACAAACATGTTGTCTTATAGATAACCTCATCATCAGTAGGGAAGACCTTTTCATTCATACTCTGTAATGGACAAGATCAATGACAATGACAAGCACCTTTGATGAGTGAATATCTCCTCTTTATATGCCAGGCTTGATATTGATAAGATGAGGGTCATGGAGCAAAGTTATCTCAACTATTAACACATTTCCAAGATTATCTTGCAGGCAATCCTAGTATAGATTAATATTTGCTAGCTAATCTGATATGCTAGTCTGGGTTAATACAAGAACAAATTAGTAGTATCCAACTACTGGACAACATAATTGCATTTCAATGCAGAGCTTTTGGGGAGGTGATACTACTTAATCCAAAAGTATTAGTCTAAGAGTCAGAGTTTCAGGGACATAGGAAGATAAACCAAACCAGATGACTACCTATTGGACCTATAAGAATGTACCTTGCCCTAAAGCATGAGGCAAAAAGGAATAAAATATTCATTTATTCAGGGAAAAAATGACCTGGACAATTATATGATCTCTCACTGACAACTAAGCCTGGAAACTGTTATCTTGTACTTACAGATAAGGTAGAGCCAAGAGTACCAAGTTTAATGACAATTTATGGAAATGTTGATTCTTGGGCATCACATTGTTCCCATTTCAGTGATCCTGTGTCCAAACTTGCAGATGGAACTAGAGTAGCATTTGACATGATAACTGTGATAAACCATCCTTCTATTCCTCTGAGTTTCAGACACACAAGTTCTCATATATGAGGGAACTCTTTTCCAATCTAAAATAAAATTGGGGATGAGGCCCCAACTCTTGGGATCTTCATTTATAATGTAGTCCTGCACATAATAGCTCTTCCTGCTTATAAAACTTTATAGCCTGGAGAATGAATAAAAGGTACACTATTCCCTGGAGCTAGACATCTGGGGAAAGAATCTTCTTCACATTATATTACTAGTAACCCTCAGGGAGTCACTCAGATCATCAAAATGTGAAATATTTGCAAAGATGTTTTATTAATATAAATGAGTTTGTTTTCCTGTTTACATTGTTTTGAGTGTTATGAGCAATGCTAGTAATGCTGGTAGCTGACATTTTAAAGCTGTGAAATGAATTCTTTCTCCACTCCATTAAAAAAGGGAGAAAAAAATCTGCATCTCATAAACGTCATCTTGATGAACCAGATGTTTGAATAATGTTGGGCTCTATTTTGGTGTCTCAGGTTCTATTTTTTGCCTTGGAGCATTTAACAACTAAGAAGCAAAAGGCCACATTGGGTTTCTTTAATGGCAGGCAGAGTCTGTCTTTTGAATAAGTAATAGACACACTGACTTTTGCCACAGATAATTTTCCAATTCTTGTGCTCAAGTCCATAGAATTTGGATGTTTATTCAACTGGTACACACCTATACGTGGAGGGAAATCAACAATTTTGCATTTCATGGGAATGTAGAGAATCAGGAACAAGTATAAAGGTCACCAACAGGTCCTTTTAAACCTTGTTCTTCAGTTAATCTGCATGAAAAAAATGAGAGCATGATGGAGTTTAAAGAAATTCCTTCACCATAACTCCACCTTTGCACCTTGGCAGTTTTGCCAAAGGGATTCCAGATCATATTTTTAAAAGGACTTGGAATAACAACCAAGATATGATGAGATATTATAAGAACTGTAGGACCATTAGCTTTAAAGATAGAAGAAACCTTGGAGAACATTGATTTCAATATCCTTATTTTATAGATGAGGAAAGAGATCCAGAGAAATGTATTGAGTTATCCAAAATCATACAACTAGTAAGTTGACAGAACCAAAATTTGAACACCAAATGAATCTCTCTGCTCATTATACCATTCCAAACTCAGTGAAAAGACTGAGATCAGTAACCCAAGCACAGTAAGAAATTAAAACTTGACTAGCTAGCTGACTAGCTAGCTGATAGATGGCTATCAAAGGGGTATGTGTCACAAAAGAGTGAAAAATGGCACCTTGAATTATCAAGATAAAGCAATGACAGACCCTTTAATTTAGTGTGTGGGAAGAGACCACACAATATACAAAGATGGAAAGACTATAACAAAAACACCCAGCAAAAAGTGGCAACAATAACAGTGGCATTTTCTGGCATACAGAACAGATACAGCCCCATCTCAGAGAAGAAAGGATCTTGTCTGATAGTATCACCAGAGAACACTGGAAGCTTCAACCATGAATTGCCTCAGACATGTGGGTATCCTAATCATATGCATTACCTGTGTAAAATCCTTGTTGGAAAGTAAATCCCTGTACACTTGAGGGAGAGATAATTAGGGAGTAGTATCTTCTTGTCACCTTATTTTGTCATGTTGTTTGACTAAATATTTTACTTAGACTGATGTGTCTTCTAGAAGAATGGCAAAAGAAATATTGGTGGGAGGCCATAAGCTATAGTTTAAGTCAATCTTCACACACACACACATACACACACATGCACACACACTACACTTTGAATCTAGTGTAGCATTCAGTATGACACACAGTGACAAATATTTTTTGATCGCCTACTGTGTTTCAAACACTGCACTAGATATTAGAGGAGAACACATTAAGATAAGACATGGTAAATTCCAACTTATTAATTTAGTATGGAAATTAGAATATAGATAAATACACTAGAAATTTTTAAGTGCAAAATGAAGTTTTCAAGATGGAAAGTTATCAACAAATTATGAGATCAGTTAGTTTTTGGAGTAGATGGTGTCTGAGTTGATCTTTAAAAGATGGGCAGGATTACAACAGGCAAAGAGGAGAGAGAGTATTCTAGGCACAGAACATAGTGTGAATAAAGGTATGAAGGCACACAATAATAACTTAGATATAATCTGTATAGTGTTTTGAATACATTATTTTATTCCGTCTTTACATTAGTATTAATAGGTAAGTAGTGACACTGTTATTATATCCATTTCAGAGAGGAGGGAAATAATTAAAGCCAAGTGACTTATAGAGTCACACAACTAGTAAATGGGTGAATGCAAACTCGAAAGCAGTTGTTCTCATGCCAGTCCCAGTGCTCTTCCCACCACATCATGCAGTACAAGGTAGAATAATTGGTTGACACACTAACAAGCTCTAAAATAAATAGGAAGCCATACAAAGATTTGAAGGCATATTATTTAGAAAAGGGGGCTCTTTTCCTTTACCCCTTTAGCACAGCATCCACAGGGACTGAGCAAGGACTGGACAACCACTATAGAGTATATTATATTGGGTTGAATGGATTGGGATAAACTGATGCTAAAGTGTCTTGCATTTCTGTTATTCAGTGATTATTTACAGACAAGACTGGCATAATAGCTGTTCTGCATACAATGAAGGAAGGAAGTCCTTTGGTAGAAAGTTATGACTATACCAAGCAATACTTTAAATAATAACTGATTTTTACATAGTGCTTTAAAGTACTTCATAAACATTATCCCATTTGACACTCTAAAGGATGCTCAGTAAATTAAGTACCACAGAAATTATCATGCCTAATCATGAATAAATAAGTAGTCTGAGGTTTAGAGAAAGTAAGTGAACTTGGTTACAGCTAGTGTCAGGGGTAGGACTGAAATCCTGGTATCTTTATACTTCACCGTATCACTCTTCCCACCACTATCACCCCACACATTGCCTATGGTCAGCCTACCTAAAGCTGCTACCCCAAGTATTGAGGTCATTTCTCATTTGATTCCTTAATGTGTCTTAACATGAAACTGAGTTACAAGAAGCTCCAAAGAAGCTCCTCTACTCCTTCTGTCAACTTCCAATTGAAGGAAATAAAATTCTTTCACATATCTCTGCTGAAGTTAGTTACTACCAGAGGAAAGCTTGATTTTCCCTCATGTGATCACCTAAAGAGTATCAGTGACAGAGGAAGAATAAGTTTAGCTCAAAAGACCAGAAAATAAAATAGAGAAATTAGAGAATATAAAATGAGTATGACAAAGAGATGGATGGGTTGAAGGGGAAAGAAAAAAATGTACCTTCATGAAGGAGAAATGGAAAAATGAGCATTGAGTTCCTCAAGTCTGATCTCATTTTACAAAGGAAAAAATTAAGACTCAGAGAGCTTAAGTGACTTGCTTAGGATGACACAGCAAGTTATTCACACAGATGAGACTAGATACATCTGACATACAACCCAGTATTCTTTCCATTGCTATAGTGGTAATGAGAAGAAAAAAAAATTGAGATGTAACAGAAAATCTCCTCCTTATATAGCCAATTAACCTTCACCCCTTTCAAAGTCTCCAAAGTATTTTCTTAGTGCCTCTCTTATGCATTTATCATATGTCTTTTGTTGTTGTTGTTGTTGTTGTTGTTGTTGCAGTTGTTGTTGTTACATTTATTTCTAGATGTTCTATCCCATACTAGATTGTAAGCATCACTATGGCAGGCACAATGCCTCTCTAAGCTCCAGCACTTGATACAATCAATCAGAGATCAACAAATACTTAATATGCAATTATTATATCTCAGGCAGTATACTAATCATGGAGAATATAAAGAACAACCAAAGCCAGTTCCTTCCTTCCTGGAACATATATTCTCATGAGAGAGAGTGAATACAAGATATAGACCACATTGATAAAAGTTAGCCTTCTAGGGGATGGCAATAACAATTTGGGTTAGAGAAGAGGATTATACCAGAAAGGAAAGGGTCCTTCCTCATAGAGGAGATGGTGCTTGGATTGAGTCAAAGGTTAGGAAGAAGAATATTACAGGCATTGGGAACAACTGGGGAGTAGACACGTGTGAGGAATGGCAAGTAGTCTAGTATGAATGGATAGTATGGTGAATATAGTGGAGTGGAACATAAGAAAACTGGAAAGGTAGGGATGGCTGAAGTTGTGAAGACCTTTCAATGCCAAATAAATATTATATTATGCCTTGGGGGGGGTTGGGAAGCATGGTTCAAGTTACTGGAGTTTATGAAGTAAAGGAGTGACATGGTCAGACTATGCCAAAAGCACTTTGGCATCTGAAAGAAGGAATGATTGGACTGGGGAGAGACTTGAGGAAGGGATGATAATTAGATGGCTATTGCCATAATCCGAGCAAGAGATGATGAGAGCCTGAACTAGACTGGTAGTTATATGAGTAGAGGAAATAGAATGAATACTAATGATGTTAGAGGGAAAGAAATTACCAACTATAGTGACTGAGTGGAAATGTTGGGTGTATAAAATAGAAGAGTCAAGAGCGATGCCAATGTTTTGAACTTGGGTGATTAGAAGGATGATTGCACGTGCCCTCAAAAGTAAGAGTTAAGTTCAGAAGAGGGGTGAGTTTGAAGGAAAGATAATGGATTCTCTACTGGACATGTTGAGTTGGAGATGTCAAAATGACATCTAATTTAAAATGTTCAATAAGAACTTGACAATGCACAGGAACAGAATTTAGGAAAGAAACCAGGTTGGGTATATAGATCCCAGAATCATCTGCAGGGAGGTAATAATTAAACTTATAAGGAATGATGAGGTCACCAAATGAGAGAGTATAAAAAGAAAACAGTTCATCAAAGATAAACAATAAATGTGAAATGAAAATGAAAAATATAGCTGTTTGTTCAATATTTCTTCATTTTGTTTGTCCTTTTACAAGTCTATGTTGCAGTTTTAGATGACAAAACTCCTAGAAGGCCTTGACCTTTTTAATCAAACGGTGTTGTTTATGATGCTAATTCTGTGAATTCAATTCCCATGTGATCTAATTAGCTTTTTTTGCTATGTGAGCCAAGGTTGATTCTTTAGACCTGACCAACATCTCACAAATGTGTGCCATTGATCACAAAAGCAATGGAGAATGAGCTGATGAAGATGAAAAGAAGCATCACTCAACAAGTGATTTTCTGGTGATGAATTTCTCTGAGATTAGCATATTTGAAGTTTCTCCATCTTAGCAGGGCTTTTCAGAACTTACAATGCACTAGTATCACCTTCTGGTACAATACCGTCTTTATGATATAATTGGACACTGGAGTAGTGCATTAGGTAACAATGGTGATAAAGATGACTTTTTTTACCCAACACAATGACAATGAATCATATGTGTGCATAATGTAAATGTCTTATGTGATGTTAAATGAATGTTAAGAGAAAAATGAGAATATATAGAAGGATTATAGATGAAGGCTTTAAAACATATTGAAGTAAGGTGGGAGTAGGAAGAGCAACAGAAAGAAAGAAGGATATGAAGTCAGAGAGAAAGAAAACTAAGAAAAAAGATTTGCAAATTGGATGTCAAGAGATTTTGTTCTATTTTCTTGTCTGGTAAGTGGAATCTAAAAGAAGAATTTTCTTTTATACTTTTGAAAATCCACAGTTTGCCCATGAGACCAGGTACTTATTCAGCTCCCACCTCAAGAATTCATTTCTAGCATTCTTCTATTTTTAAAAATGGGTTTCTGTGAAATATTTCATAATGTGGACGGGTTTCTTGGGGGTCTATCTATGCACTGAAGCTGGTTTAAAAAAAAAACATTAATAGCTTATCCGTTAATGGGTTTTTCAGAGTCTCTGAAGACTCACCTTGTACATTATAACCTCCCACTTAGCCCCCTGGCTAAATCCTGATTGCCCTTGTAAGACATCTTCAGGACATATTACTAAAATTAAAAATTGTTCTTATAAGAAATAACTTCTCATACTATGCACCATACAATCTGATAAAATGGCAGGGCTTAAGTGCAGCCAATTAATGTTTCATTATAAACAATTTCTGTGAAATATTTAGCTTCCATAAAAGTAAAACTGCCTGATGGATTGAACATCACAATGACATTAGGAATCCTCGGTGCTTTGCCAGACTTATAGGGTGCCTTTGGACAAACCATTAAATATTGCTTGGCACTGCCAAAACCTTCTGGCTATTTCATTTACCTTTGATATCAAAGGTTGTAGAAAAATATTAGCAAGAAATATTCTGTGGAGGTCTTTAAGATTTGGAAGGCAGAAAGTTTCAGTGGAAATTCACACAGAAAAAGGTTTTTAAGGAAACCAAAGACAATTTGGGGGCATGCGTTTCATATTATAGGTTGCATATGTTATATTGCTAAATGATTTAGATTTCCTAGAGAGAACCATGTTATGTTTGGTGTTCTACACAGGGCCTCTGCAGGTATATATTTAAGTGGAGTGTGAGCTCTGAAATACCCTAGCAAACTCAAGAGATGAAATGCTAAGTTCTCTCAATATTAGGCCCCAAGCCTGAAACAGGCACAAATATAATTGGTGAGACAAAGCCTCTTTGGAATTGCTGTTCTGGAATTGCTGCTGAATCTTGGGCTAAAGGAACAACTATATATAATTCAGTGGTAAGAGACTAAAATGCCTCTATATCACTCACTACAGAGAGTTCTTAAGTTCATATAATGAGGGACTGCTTAATAACAACCCAGTTCTTACAGCTTACACAACATGCCCTGTTTAAATGCAAAAGTTTTATGTCCCTACTCTCATAACAGAAAGAGGGAAACTTCCAGAACACTTTCAAATATCCTCTTACTGTTTCCCTTTGGTTTACTTCATGATGAGGGACAGTTTTTAATAAAACTGAATGTACTTGCAAAATGGTCAAGCATGCCCTCTCTTTTGTTCTTCCCTGATAGCTAGCAAGGTAAGAACTTCTGTGAGCAGGAGAGAGCTCCCCCAAGCAGGCACCATATGTCCGTAAAGGTATGATATTTCTATAGGGGATGCAGTGGACAAAGCGTCAGGCCTGGAGTCAGGAAGACTCATCTTCCCGAGTTCAAATCTGACCTCAGACACTTACTAGCTGTGTGATTCTGGGCTAATCACTTGACCCTGTTTGCCTCAGTTTCCTTATCTATAAAATGAGCTAGAGAAGGAAATGACAAACCACTCCAGTATTTTTTTCAAGAAAACTCCAAATGGGGTTAACAAAGACTTCTACGCTACTGAAATGACCCAACAAAAATTATACTGGAGAGACATACAGTATGGAGGTTCATAAGTAATGATGCTAGAGATCAATCCCAATAGTAAGGGTTACCCCTAGAATTCTAAGGGGAAAAAAATGTCAACAATTCTCTGGGGACCCAAACCAAAGCAACAGTTAGGAAGTAGACACAGAAGAGGATCTATATAGGGCAATCAATGGAATGATATGGTGCTTTCCTTAGGATTCTTATTAGTATTTTATACATTTTGAGCACCTAAAGCTATATATTTCTGATTTCTAGAGTGGCATTTGTGCTACTAAAGTAAGTCTGAAAGCCTGTTCTCCCCTTATCTAGTAATGAGCATAGTATCTTCCTAAAGCTGGACAACCACTGGCAGTGGAATGCTACTTTCAAATACTACTTACTGGTAAGTGACTGGATATCGTCTCCTCCATGAAAACTGGGCTGACCCTATATTAAAAATCACTTCTTTGGAACAAAGATTAAGTAATTTGGGGGAGATCATCTGACTTCTAGGATTTCTTATACAGTAAGAATTTCCTTTGATCTCCAAAATAGAGAAACCTGATCAATAGTATTCCATGCTGCTGGCAGCCTACAGAGTCAAGACATAAGCCAAGAAAAGATTCCTTACTTCCTTTATTCCATTTACAACTAAGACATCAGTAGGAGAATGAATGGTTAGAGCCCTAGGCCTGAACTGGGAATACTTGCATTCAAATCTAGACTCAAACACTTAATAATTGTATAACCCTGGGCAAGTGACTTAAACTCTATGGGCCTCATTTTCTTCAATGGTGAAATGGGGCTAATAACAAAATCTACCTCACAGAGTTGTGATGATAAAATGAAATAATTATTGTAAAACACTTAGCTAAGTACCTGACACATAGTAAGCGCTATTAAATGTTTACTCTCCTTCCTTCCCATCTCTCCAACACTGGTTATTGCTCGGAAATCTAAATTTCACAATCAACAGCTTAGACATAGCAGGGCTACTTATATTATGCCATGTATCTCAACACAACAAATGTCTGGATTTGAAATGTAGTAAACGCTGAGATATTTACCTCATCTACTTTCCTTCACCCTTTTGAGTAACTAGAAAAAAATAAAGTGTCAAAACCAATAGACATATATGGTGATAAGTAGAAGTGATAATGTCAGGCCAGAGAGAAAGGGAAACAGGGAGAGAAAGGATGCTAATACTAAAAGATTTGTCACAAGCAAAACAAGAGAAGAACCCAAAGATATTGTTTGCCTTCATCTTGTATTTGACAGATAACGTGAGTATTTGTTCTCATTCACAAACGAATGAGCACACACACACACACACACACACACACACATTCTGAACTCAGTCTTTCCTGACTACCAGCCTAGTGCATGTGTCACCTAGTTGCCTCTAAGTAGATAAGAGGGTAAAAGAATGCAGCTTCTTTCTTCGAGCAATTTAGAATGTGAACAGAACTCATGGACAAGGGTCTCCTCCAGTGGAATCTCCATACTCAAGATTAGAAGTGACTTGTGATTTGCAAACCTTGGACACAAATGCCTATTTCCTTTATTTCATTATTCCCTAATTTCATAGAAGAACCGTGTCATTGATCTTCTTTTATATCTTTATTCTGTAATGTTTTTAACTGCTTACCTACAATTAACCAACCAACAAGCCTTCAGTAAGCATCTACTTACTATGGGCAGGCACGGAGTCAGCCTTGGAGGAGAAATGGAAAAAGGAGCAATGTGCAAAGTCATAGAACATTGGCATGGGAAGAGACCATGACATCATCTAGTCTGAGCTGCTCATTTTACAAAAGAGAAAACTAAGTCCCACAGAGGTTCAGTGACTTGTCTATGGTGACATAGCAATTTAATCACAAACCTCAAACTAGATACCCCTGCCAGATCCCCTGACACCTAGCCAAGCATTCTTTTTTTTTTCTTTTTGGAGAGCAGTTGGGGTTAAGTGACTTGCCCAAGGTCACACAGCTAGTTTTTGTGTTAGGAGTCTAAGGTCACATTTGAACTCAGGTCCTCCTGACTCCAGGGCCGGTGCTCTATTCACTGCACCACCTAGCCGCCCCCACTAGCCAAGCATTCTTGCCACTGCCACAGTGGTTTTGAGAAGGGGTGAAAAATGGAATGTGTCCAATGAATAATGTCCTTTTGCCCTAATACTTTGTTAGTGCCTCTCGTTTGTCATATATCTTTGTTGTTACATTTATTTCTGGATGTTATGGCCCAAATTAGATTATAAATATCAAGATGACAAGAACAGTGCCTCCAACACTTAATACAATCAATCAATCAGTAATAAACAAGCATTTATTATGCACTTTCTATGCTTCAGGCAGTATACTAATCTCTGAGATTATAAAGAACAATTAATTATAAAGAAAAAAGATTATGAAGAAGGATTATAAAGAGATAAAGAGCAAGTATAAAGAATAAGATTATAAAGAACAATTAAAAAAAACAGTCCCTGCCCTCATGGAATTTCCGTTCTAATGAAGGAGAAGACCCAAGTCAGATTAAATGTAATTGGGAAATATTAATAATATTAACTATTAATATTGATTAACAAAATAAAAACACAGTAATACGTAGATAATATTAATATGTGGTTTGGGTTTTCTAAGTCAACAAGAGGTTCTCATGTACAATTTAGTGACCCTTATTTCTATTCAAACTTGATACCACCCTACTAAGGGATACCATACAAACAATGTGTTCCAGACTGAGCTGGGCCAAAAGGGAAGAAAATCAGAAAATCATCTATCATGTGCCTGGGCCTTTTGTGTCATGATAGTCTCTGATATAATAGTTATGTTTGAGTGACAGATTACAGCATTATGTTGTGCATGAAACTTTTGTTAAATCTCTTTTGGATTAAATAAATGTATTATAATATTCAAGACAAGCCCCTGAGCAGAGGGAGATAACACCACTACGTGTCGTTGAAATTAAAGGATTGCCAGGTACAGGAAGAAAGGGGGAGAAAAGGAAACGTATATGAGAATGTTGTATATTTAAATAGAATAGCAAATTATGCACAGTGGATTTGCAGTTTCATGTGCAATCATCTTTTTATGTGCTATGTTATGGAAATACTTGCTTTATAACTTAAAGTTTAAAAGAAATTAATAAAAAATAAGTTAAATAATGTTTGATTATCAGTGTTGTAATGTATGTTGATCTATGCTATGGATAATAACATACAATATATTTTACATAAGAACATAGATCTATTGTCATCAGGATAAAAAAAAAAGAAAACTCACTATTCTACAGTGTTTTAAAATCAACACAGACCCATTAACCCCTGCTCAGGCTTACAGTGCTCATATATTAAAAAACAAGGAGAACCTGAAAAAGAAAAGGGAGAAAAAAAACCCACCTCCTTGAGGGAGTATGCCATTAAAAATCCATCAGGAGGAAGCACAGGAATAGTGGTAGTATTTTATATCACATGGTATAAGGTGATCTTCATTTTTCACATGACAATAAAACCCCAAGTTTTAACACAGAGAGCCAATGGCAAAATGACTCAGGGTGCTGCCAACCTAACAACAGCATTCAGAAGTGACTATCAGATGGAAGTTCATAAGCAGCTAAGAATCATAAGAGAAGGTATCAAATCAATTCTATGAATAATGAATCAATGCCCACTATAAGAACTGTTCTGAGATACAGTGACAAATAAAACAGAGTCCCTAACCTCAAGGACTTTCCACTGCATCTGTTTTGCCACATCAATAATCAGCAAATTCATTCCACAATACAAGAGTCTGCTCAAATGCCACTTTCTGCGAGAGGCTTTTTATAGTTCACTCAGTTCCTGGTGTCTTCTTTAAGGTTACCTTCCATTTGTTCTATGTATATCTCATATATGCAGCGGATAGAACAATCATATGCAGCCTCAGACACTCAACATCTATGTGACCCTGGGCAAGTCACTTAATTTTTTCTGCCTCAGTTTCTGCATCTGTAAAAATGGGGATAATGATAGCACTTCATTCCCAGGGTAGTTCTGAAAATCAAATGAGGTAATATCTGTAAAGCTCTTAGCACAGTGCTTGGCACATAGTGAGGCTATATAAATGTTAGCTATTATTAGTGTACTTGCTCATTTATTTATGTTATTGCCACCATGAGAATTTAAGCTTTAGGGGCAGCTAGGTGGCACAGTGAATAGAGCACTGGCCCTGGAGTCAGGAGGACCTGAGTTCAAATCCGACCTCAGAAACTTAACACAAAAACTAGCCATGTGACCTTGGGCAAGTCACTTAACCCCAACTGCTCTCCAAAAAGCAAAAAGAAAAAAAAAAGAATTTAATCTTTATATGGAGTTCTGTCTTTTTTGTATCTCCCATGCTTAGCATCATAGTGCATGGAACATAGTAAGCACTTAATCAATGCTTATTACTTGATTGACCGAAATCAGATGAAAATTCACTGAATTCTTCACATGTTACTCAAGGCTATGGTCACCCAGATGATTGATACTCCTAAAAACTAATTGCAGTCTGGCTCTTTCACAAAGAATTTTCCATCCATCCTGGTGAAGCAGGGGCATAGGAGCTTCTCACAACAGAACTAGTTTCTAACGCTAAAAATCAATATTTAGGAGATTCATACCATTAGAAGAACTCTGTCAAATGAAGTTCTCACAGATGTCTCAAATTGTTCACTTTGGATTTAGAACTTCCAAGGTAGAGGGCTATAGACCTAGTCGTGGTCCTAGTTCACTTGAAATGAGAGATATTCTCTTTTTTCTCTAAGACAATGGTTCTCAACCTGTGGGTTATGTTCCTTTTGCAACAATGAAAATACATCCTGTATATCAGATAGATTCACAACAGTAGCAAAATTACAGTTATAAAGTATCAACAAAAATAATTTTATGGTCGGGTGTCACCACAACATGAGGAACTGTATTAAAGGGTCACGGCATTAGGAAGGTTGAGAACCACTGCTCTAAGATAAAAAGTTGAATAGCACAGTTATCTAATGAAATTAAGGACCCTGAGCTTACAGTTGCTATGGTTGAAGTAAGAGTCAGGAGGGGATTCAAGAGATCTTGGCTAAGACTATGCTCAGACAAAAAGTTGAGAAAGGGCAGTTTACACAGTTGCCATCAGAGGCTAAGGTTGTGGAAGAAAACTTGAACTGACACTTTATGTATCATTTGTCAGGATGAATGATCTAGCAATTATCCCCAGCTTGAATCACCACTTCTACACACTGTATCCCACTCTGCCTAAATCTCTTGGATTTTGACACCTCAGAGAAATCCAGATTCACCATCCAAGGCCACCACCCATTTTAGTTAATACTCCTTTGTATTCTGATTTATCTTTCTCCAGAATGGATCCTTTCCCAAATTCTAAGTATTGTGCTAAGCATGAACAATGTCAGATCTTGTAGGGAATATGACAGAGTCTACCAGTCATGTCAGTATTAAAGTGATAAGGGGAGATATTGTGCAAATTACAAAAACAATATTAATACGAGACTTAATTAAGTGGCTCCTTTTGTAGAGAGCAAAGGTATCCATTCAGTCCCCACATCCCATGGCCTTCAGGAAAACCTTATCATACCTCCTACACAAAATGAAAGGAAATTGTTTTGATATATTACTGAAATATATCTTGCTATTAAAGAACTTACAAAGCTCAGAGGATTTTTCCTACTAAATCAAATACTTCTTTTAGTGCTCAATAAACAAAAAGCTAAATAGGTATATTCTCTATATCTCTCAGTCAATTGTGAGATGTTAAAGGTGTGGAACATTGCTGACTACCTGTTGTAAAAGCCTTCTCATTTTTTCTACTAATACTCTCATTGAGGATGCCTTCAGTCCATGTATAAATAATTTTCACAAAGATCTTGTATAGGTGGAAGAGTATGCATGTTGGTCTATTTTTAGTATTAATAAGGTCTGAGTTGTTAGATTTTTTTTCCCCATACCTTTGGTACCTTCCCCTCCTTTAGATGCCTTTATGCCTAACAATTATTTTGCCTCCAGCATGAAGCTCCTCTGTTTATATTTGATTCAATCTGACTGTTTTTCTGGTCTTTGGTTTCTCTAGTGCCCTCTTTTCTTTTATTTGCACCTCGGGGACTGTGGTGTTAGGGTTCAAGAGTGGTAGTTCAACTGTCCTTGATGGATAAAACATTTTATTTTAATACTTTAAAAAAAATCTTTTCCATATTTTTCTTCTGTTTGTAGGGCTCTCTCCATCCTTGAATACCTGTGGGAGAACTTAGTTTAATTGAATGTCATTTTTACTCATTTTAGCCTGTACTGTTTTATGATATGACATGTCTCTCCATAATTAGCTAATAATCCAGTCCTTAGGAAACAGCACTTCTGTTCCAAGAGACTTACTTGAATTTTTTCCAGTGTGAAGAACCTTCCAGAACTAGTGCTCCCCTGCCATAACCTCCAAGAAACTTGTGTTCCCTCCAAACCATGATGAAGTATCAGGGTAAGACTTTTGTGTTATCAGCAGGATAATATGGTTGTTTAGCCAATATTTCCCATGCCTCCTTGACAATCTTCTCATACTTTCTAGAGTACACATACATGTGGTTGGGAACCTCTGGCACAGATATTTGCTTCTGGCAGAGTAGCCTATTGATAGGTGCATGACCTCTATAAAGATTCCGTAATGAATATGCCATCAGTGCCATACCAATCTACCAAAAAATATTTTATAGAGCTAGAAAAAAATAGTAAGAAAATTCATCTGGAAGAAAAAAAGGTCCATGATATCAAGAGAATTAATTTAAAGAAATGCAAGGTAAGATGACCTAGTCATACCAGAGTTTAATCTGTATTATAAAGCAGCAGTCATCAAAACTGCTTGGTACTGATTGAGGAATAAAGTAGTGGATCAGTGAAATACATTAGGTACACAAGACACAGCAGTCAATGACTATAGCAATCTACTGTTTGATAAACCCAAAGACCCCAGTTTCTTGGATAAGAACTTGGTATCTGACAAAAACTGTCGGAAAAACTGGAAAATAGTATGGCAGAAACTGGGCACAGTCCAATATCTTATACCATGTACCAAAATAAAATCTAAATGGGTGCACAGTCTAAGTATAAAGCATAATACTGTAAGCAACCTGGGAAAGCAAGGAATAGTTTTGCCATCAGATTTATGGAGACGGGAAGATTTTATGACCAAAGAAGAGTTAGAGAGCATTACAAAATGCAAAATGGATAATTATTTTCATTACATTAAATTGAAAAGTTTTTATACAAATAAAGCCAATGTAACCAAGATTAGGAGGGAAGTGGAAAACTGGGAAAGAATTTTTGCAACCAGTGTCTCTGATAAAGGCCTCATTTCTAAAATTTATAAGAGTCAAAAATCTATAAGAATACCAGTTATTCCTCAATTGATAAATGGTCAAAAGATATGAATAGGCAGTTTTCAGAGGAAGAAATTAAAGATATCTATAAGCATATGAAAAAATGCTCTAAATCACTATTGGTTAGATAAACGCAAATCAAAACAACTCTGAGGTACCACATCTCACTGGTCAGACTGGCTAAGATGACAAAACAGGAAAATGATAAATGCTGGAGAGGATGTAGAGTAGGAACACTAATGCATTGTTGTTGGAGTTGTAAACTCATCCAACCATTCTGTAGAGCAATCTGGAACTATTCCCAAAGGGCTACAAATAATTGCATACCCTTTGACCTAGTAATACTACCTCTAGGGCTATATCCCAAAGAGATCTTACAAGTGGGAGGAAGACCCATATGTACAAAAATATTTATAGCAGCTCTTTTTGTGGTGGCAAAGAACTGGAAATCAAAGGGATGCCCATCAATTAGGAAATGGCTAAAAAAGTTGTGATATATGAATGTAATGGAATACTATTGTGCTATAAGAAATGAGGAGCATTTCATTATAACCTCGTAAGACTTATATAAACTGATGCTGAATGAGGAGAGTAGAACCAGGAGAACTTAGTACACAATTACAGGCACAATGTATATGTGACAACTGATAGACTGGGCTTCCCTCAGCAATACAAGGTTATAGGACAGCTCCAAAAGACTCCTGATGTAAAGGGATATCCACATCCAGAGAAAGAACTACAGAGTCTGAGTGCAGATTGAAGCAAACTACTTGCATTCTCTCTTTTGTGTTTTGTTTTGTTTTGTCCCTCTTTTCTCATTGTTCACCCCATGGGCATAATCCTTCTTTACAATATGACTAATGTTTAATGTGAAGGTATTTGTAGAGCCTTTATTTGATTGCATGCTGCCATGGGGGGAGGGGGAGAGGGAGGCAAAAAAGGGAGAGAAAATTTGGAACTCAAGGGATTGTGGGAATGAATGTTATAAAAGTAAATCAATACATTTTTTAAAAAAGAATATCCCATCAGAATGTGTGTTCATAACAGATTGTTCACCAGCAATGTACTCTAGGACCCTTTTTTATTTGATCTTCCCCAAGTTTTCTAACACTTTTGATTTATCCCAGCACTTCACTTTTGGCTCAGTGTCTACTCCAATCTATCAAAATCCAGGGCATTCACCCTAGTCTACAAACTTCAACTCTCACTATCTCCACAGATGTGATGGCTCTTGCCTTTAACCCCTTTTTTTGTCCCTTAGCTTTATACATTGACCATCACCTGCTTCTCTCTGCTCTGACACACTGACAAATCCCACCACTAACATCTCCCAACATTCCCCATAGCTATCAATTTCAGATATATTATTTGCCTAAACAATGCTGACAGACTAGTTAAAACTGGAAAGAAATGGGAAGGTTTAGATGATTTAGCAGAAAGATGAAACTTCTTTCATTCATTTAAAAAGTTACCATGAAGAAGAGAAATTAGATTTCTTCTGACTGACTCACCAAGGAGCAGAAATAACACTAAAGGGTAGAAATTAAAGGGCAGTAAATTTCAGCACAACACAAGGAAGAACTCTCTAACAATTATTATTATTGACAATTGGAATGGGCTGCCTTGGTAACTGGTGAGTTTCTGATCCCTGAAAGAATAGTAGATAAATAACTCCTTGTTGAGGATGTTGTATATTAGATTTGTGTTTTGGGCACAGAGTGGAAGAGAGAACTTCTGAAGTCCTTTCCAACTCTGCAATTTTCTGGTTTTAAGAAGTTCAGAGAGAGATTAAATAACTTCCCCAAGATCACTCAGCTACTAAGTGTTAGAGCTGGGAATCTGATCTCAGTCATCTAAATTCAAGTTCAGAGTCCTTTTTTCTAATATACTTCATAGTAACAAATAAAGAATTCATTCCATTAAAATTTGTGCCTATATATACCGTATATACTCTCTCACCCCAAATAGGAGACAAAGAAAATCGATTATAGTCATATTTCCCCATATTAGCCTTTCCCATAACCTAAAGAAACTCTCCTCAGAAGATGACAAAGTAGGGTGGCCTTTTTATAGTTGTCATGTCTCCTTAATTCAGAAGTGAGCTTTCAGTTTGGTAGGTTGTAATAATAAAGCAAATAGCTAGCAAGAAGTCAAATCCTCTATTTCAAAGGCATGAGATGTAATCCAGAAAAAATATGTCTACGTCTGAAAAGGAGATGTAGATGAGATAATACAATTAGACGGATTCAGGACTAATTGGGTGACTACATTCAAAGAGTAGTTGTTAATGGTTCAATATCATTGGGGTAGGAGTTCTTCAGTGGAGTCTCTAGGGATCTGTGCTTGACTGGACACCATTTAACATTTTTATCAATAGCATGAATAAAGGCACACAAAGTATGCCTATCGAATTTGCAAAGGATTGCTTGTATGGAAAGCTAACACAGCCAGTGGCCGAATCAGCTTCTAAAAAGATCATGACAAGTCAGAGTTTGGGAATGAATCTAATAAAATGAAAATCAACAGGGATAAATGTAAACTCTTACATTGGAGCATAAAAATCAACTTCATGAGTACAATATAGAAGAGTCCTTGATAGACAGAAGCTGTGAAAAATAACTGGAGATGTTAGTAGACTGCAAGATCAATATGGGTTAGCAGAGTGATATGATATCTAAAAGGCTAATGAGATCTTGGGCTGCATTAAGAGGGTTATAGCTTCCCTGAAACAGGAAGTGATAGTTTGACTTTACTCTTCCTTATGCAGACCCTTTAGAGCACTGTGTTCAATTTCTGTCATCAGAGCTTAAGAAAGATCATTCTTTTCTAAACTAGAAATGTCTAGTTATTAAGCAGGTCATCCTATATTGTAATCTCTAATCCCTTTGTGATTTCATCCATACTTTTCTCCTCAGTTCAGTCAATTGAATGAATAAACCAACAGATGAATGAAAAAGTGTGTTTTATGGGCATATTATGTGCAAAAAAATGGGAATGCAGATAGAAAAGTGAAACAGTCCCTGCTCTCATGGAACTCATATTCTTATATGGGTAGATAACATATATAGGAGGTTTCAACTGTAAATCAGATGGAAAATCCCAGGGGTCCCTATGGTTTAGCAGCAATACCGATAGTAATGCATCATCTTTAGCTTCATTTCCATTTCTAAAACCACATCCTTTTTTTATTTTGAGTCATTTGATGATTACAAAGTCTTCTGTATATAGATTCTATAGTTTTTCAATGTCTTTCTTAAAATATTGTACTTGGAACTAAATCTAATATTCTAGGAGTAATTTCTCCCCAAGCAGAGAACAGTGAGAATATCATCTCTCTTCCTTTGGATATTATGCCTCTATTATTCAATTCAATTCCACAAAGCTTTATTTCATAAAATATAATGTAAACCCTTTGAGGACATGGGCAGTTTTGTTTCTTGTCTCTGCATCCTTAGTGCCTAGTACCATTCCTGACACATAGTAGGTACTTAATAAACATTTGTTGAAATGCCTGCTCTTCCAGAGATCTCAAGGCATATGTCCTAAAGGCACAGAATCACAGAGCTGGCAAAGACCTTAGATATCATTTAACAGTGACAGCTCACATTTGAATAACACTTTAAGGCTTGCTAATCACTTTCTTCTCAACAGCCCTGTGAGGTAGGAACTATTATTATCTTCACCTTACAGATGAAGAAATTGAGACTCTATGAGGTAGAGTAATTTGCCTATCATCATACAGTTATTAAGTGCCTAAAAGAATATTCAAAGCCAGGTCTTCTGATTTCATTCCTATGCTAACCAGTAATTGTATACTAAGCCTCTATCTCTTGTCCCTGAAAATATTTATCTCTTATAAGTATGTATCATTACAAATACATCCATTAGTATTGTTTTCATAAGTTTATGCTATTGACTGATATCATCTTGCAACCAAAATCAGCTATACGAGTGTGTGTGTGTATGTGTGTGTGTGTGTGTGCGTGCATTCTGGATATACAATTCAAAGAAGGAGGATTGAGGCCATCAGGAAATAATTCTTGATTCTGACATGTTAAATTGTTGAATCGTAATGCAGTAGAAAGAGGGAATGGAACATTTGTTCTAAGATACCATCTCCCATCCATCCATTCAATTAGTCATTTCTCATCCCTTTACCACAGATGCAGTTCTCTCTTCAGATTATAAAGCCTGGCTGCCTACTTGAGGTTCATATTATATTTCCCCATTAGTCATAGGCTATATACTTATACATTCCATGTGAATCTGGGAGGGTTGACACTTTAATAAACCTGTTAGTTATTGAGAAATAAGCAAATACTGTGGCTAATACTGAGGTTGAGTGATATCTGTTCCTTAAATCAAAATATGTGGGTAAATATCTACCACCAATACTTACATAAAGTGCTTAAAAATCCCATTTCAGAATATAAATTTAAGTGTTGATAAATATATACTAGGCTGAAAGTGTTTAGGTTTTTTAAGGATGAGAATCATATCTCATGTATGCTGACACATACTATAGAGCTTAGTATATATTGAATAGAGCACCAGCCCTGGAGTCAGGAGGACCAGAGCTCAAATTCAGCCTCAGACACTTGACACTTACTAGCCTTGTGACCTTGGGCAAGTCACTTAATTCCAATTGCCATTCCTTCCCTCCTCCAAAAAGAAAAAAAAGAAAAAGAAAAAAATATGTTGCTGATCTAAAATCATTCTTAAAGTAATTTCTCCATCCTCTTTCATGCCCTTTCTTCAGATTCAGATTGTAAAAGGTATTGCATATTTGTATTTCGGTGATCCCTACTCCATCTGTTATCAAGACCAAGTTCTGACAACAATAAGTAGAAAAGAAGGTTTAAAAAATTACTTGGGAAATGTCAAGTAAACAGTACTTAATGTTGTCATTCAGGCATGTCTGACTCTCTGCGACCCCATTTGGAGTTTTCTTGGCAAAGATACTGAAATGGTTTGCCATTTCCTTCTCAAGGTTGTTTTATAAATGAGAAAATTGGGGCAAATACGGTTAAGTGACTTGTCCAGGGTCATGCAGCTGGTAATTATCTGAGTCCAGATTTGAACTCAGAAAGTCCTGAGACCTAGAGTCCTGACTCTAGGCCCATTCTATCCATTGCACTGCCTAGATACCCAAACAGATTAAGAACTGTGTGTAAGAACTTAATCTTTAGCTACTTTGGTCCAAGGTGCTAACTTACTGTCCCTGAGTCTCACAGACTCTAGATCAGTGGTTCTCAACCTTCCTAATGCTTTGACCCTTTAATATAGTTCCTCATGTTGTGGTGATCCCCCCCCAACCATAAAATTATTTTTGTTGCTACTTCATAACTGTAATTTTGCTACTGTAATGAATCATAATATAAATATTTGATATGCAGGATGTATTTTCATTGTTACAAATTGAACATAACCCACAGGTTGAGAACTGCTGCTCTAGATCTTTTAATTTTTATTTATTCTTACTCCCATTTAAAGATGTTTTTCTTTTATTTTTAATATAATAAAAATTAAAAACCACAAATAAGAACAAATAAATAATTTATACTCAAGTACAACATTTTAATGCTATTATAGTGAGGCCTCCAGCTCCACCACCATCCTTGGGAATACCATAGCTAACAATGGACACTTCCAGCTATTTGAATGAAGAATTTCCACTCAGGAGAAATGATCCTCCCAAGAAGCTCACATATTATGGGTATCCAAGGATCTGGCTAGCCAATGAATTTGTGGTATTGTAGGCTCATTTACACTGACAGAAAAGTTGTATATTTCCAACACATTGCATTTTAAATTGCATTATTTATCATGCATGCCAACAGGATTATCTCTTACTAATACTTTTACAGCCCTAAGCTATGTCTCCTCAGCTATTAAAAAAATGTTTTAACTGATTAGGGACCCTTATTGCTGGACATTATTTTCATATTTCCAGTTTTTATTATTATTTCTTTAAGGATGCCTCAGTAATATATGAATTTTTTTCCTTATACATAAAGATCAGTCTTGCTGATAGCTACTCATCAAGGATGAATAATAACATAGTTACACGTGATGATTTTTCTTTTCTAGTGCTCAAATGCAGTCAACTCTTAATTATCTCTGTTAATTGAAAGCAAGATTCCTTCATTCAAAATATAATTATGTTATATTTATTAAAGGGCATGGTAGAGTGGCTAAAGAATTGGCCTCAGAGCCCAGGAAACCTGGGTTTGAGTCCCTTCTCTGACCATTTCTGACAGTCAAACTGATTGCCTGACCATGGTGAAGGCTAATTAACCTGAATCTCCACAGAAGTTGCTTTCCAAAATAATGGTTTTGAACACTAGGCTGGAAATATTACTACTGCAAAGGCTCTTAGTTGAGGATTCTAGAATGGCTCCAACAGACATTTTAGGTCACCTTCCTTTTGGGTCACCAATATTTTTGAGACATATCAGAAAAAAAATCATAACATATACTCCATTTGAGTTTGATCTTAAGGAATATGTAGGGTTTTGAAAAGCAGAGATATAGGGAGGGCATTTCAGTCAAGGCAAGAGTCAGAGAAACAAAAGCAGAATGGCATAGATCACTTTCTGGGCAGAGGAAATACTCAAGGGGAAAATCTTAGAATAGGGGTAAACATATTATTGAATTTGCTATATGTCTAGAATGGGGAGGCAAGAAAAGTCAGAAGTAGGGTAATGCCCCATGAAAATTGGATAAAGTTTGGAAAATGGGGAGACTGTATAATTGAAGTTCACAAAAAGATAAGCAGCTCAAAAATTTTGCCCATAATTACATTTCTCACTTCTCAATTTTTTCTTTAAAAAACAAGAACAAAACAAAAATAGTGTTACTACGATGTAACTAAAATTGACTATTACTCATGCTATGGAGGAAATGCCAACAAGCAATGAAATCATTCAAATTAAAGCAACACGAGAAGCTAAAACCTTGAAGAATCCACCTAAAATTATTCAGGCCTTAAATGATCAAAAAACAATTTAACCTCCTGGTAGGAAGACAGAATTTTTTTTAATGTTTTTAATGTTTTGAAGTTTTTGTAAGCATTTACATCCATATATCCATGGATCCATGATCACCTGTGTGGGCATTTTCTCCTTTGGTACAGATCATATCCTATCCATTCCCACTTTCTCATCCTTAATGACTTTTGTCCCTGTCTTTCTCAAAATCCAACATAATGGACCCATGTAATGAGAATCTGAAACTCTTTCCTGCTCCTAGACCCTTTGATAGGCTTAACTGGCTCTGAGAATGTTCTCTGATTTGAAAGTATACTCTGCCCCCTAATAGGCTGAAGGTGGTCACATGGAGCCTGTGGCGAGAGGCTTGTTTTTTTGGGAATGGCCACACCTTGTTACTTTGTAATTGGACAGTGGATCAAGAGGGCTGTGACATTCTCTGACCTAGGAGAAGGCTATATATACACCCTGATGTGAGGTTTCCTTTGGGGCTCACTTTGAGAAGAATTGTGTGATTTGGCCAGATGAGACTCTGGGAAGCCATTGAGTCCCCCGACTTTGAAAAACCCACATGTTGATGCTTCCCTCTCTGGTAACTTGAATAGGTAATGTATATGATGGTCAAATGGTTGGAAGCCCATCTGCTGATCTGTTTCTTGGTCTGTTTGTAACTTGTGTTTGTAACTTGTCCTTGTAACTTGGGTTTGTATTCTCTGGAGTTCAGGGTGCTAACTTTTCCCCTTGAACTAGGTAAATGATATGTTTGTTTGATTAAAGAAAGATTGTTAACCCATTTTGAGTTGCTTTCCTTTAGAAAAGCAGATCTAAGAACCTGTGCTATCAGCTGCCCTGCGTATGCTAGGATGCTTGCTGATACAACCTGTTCAACATGTCCGATGCTTTTTTTCTGGGTCTTTTCACATTATATGGTACCAAGAAATATCTTGAGCTGTCCTATTATCCTTCCTACTCCCTATCTGGTCATCCTGCCTTCACATGAAATCAATGCTGCGACAGTAGACATTTTGAGAAAACCTAGTAAATATTTTAGTGTATTACTTTTTCATCAATAACAGTACAGCCTTCAGTGGCATATGCCCCAATCCATCCGTATCTTCTAATCTCATATAACATTTATATGTCTTCTTATAAATCCTTCAGAGGGAAAATGTCCAACACCTAGGATCTTTCCTCCTAGACAAGAGAGAACCTTTCTATCACTACAGCTTCTACTTTGTTAGTTCAACTTCACAAAAAAAATCTACATTGGGTGCAGTGAGAGTGTGGTGGGGTAGTTATTGTTGTTTTAAAGAATGTGAAAGGCAGTATGATATGGCAGAAAAAGCAGTTACTTGGGAGTCACAAGACCTGGTATTTAATGTCTGCTGTGATACTTGCTAGCTATGTGACCTTGGGCAAGTCATTTCATTTCAGTGGAATGCAGTTTCCTCATCTGTTTAAATGGAGTAATAACACTAACAATATCTACTACATTGGGTGGTTGTGAACAATGTACTTGGTATTTATTAATAAAAGCAAAGGAATAAGCATTTATATGGCACCAACTATGTGTGCTAAGTACTTATTATTACCTTATTTGATCTTCAAACTAACCCTGGGAGGTAGATGTCATTATTACTTCCATTTTGCAGATGAAGAACCAGAAGCAAACTGATTAAGTGATTCATACATGACCTAGTTAATATAGTATAGTATAGTACAATATAGCATAGCACAGCACAGCACAGTGCAGTATAGTCTAGTTTAGTCTAGTACAGTACAATACAGTACAGTACAGTATAGTATAGTATAGTATAATACAGCTAGTAAGTATCTGAGGCAGGATTTAAACTCAGGTCTTCCTGAATCCAGGCCCAATACTATGTCCACTATACCATCAATGCCTCTAAATAATATAAATATGAGCTATTACTAAAAGACAAAACAGGAATAGGGAATAGAACTTGTGTTTTTGACTACTTTAGAGGAAAAATATGGTATTTGCCAGTGTGAGGATAGCACACATTTTCATAGGGGAGGAAAATTATATTGATATGATGCCCTATGAAAATTCTCTATGAACTGAACCCCTAAACTCAGCATTACCACTATTAGATCTGTATCTCCTGAGATCAAAGGAAAAGGAAAGCTATATGTACAAAAAATATTTATAGTTATTTGTGGTTGCAAACAATTGGAAACTGAACAGATGCCCATTAATTGGTGAAATACTTGAACAAGTTGTAGTATATTATTGCAATGGAATATAATTGTTCTATATGAAATAATGAGCAAGATGGTTTCAGAAAGACCTGAGAAGACATATATGAACTAATACCAAGTGAAATGAACAGAACTTTGTACACAACAAGAGCAGTATTGTAAGGATGCTCAACTATGAAAGACTTAGCTATTCTGATAAAGACAATGATCTAAGACAATTCCAAAGGAACAATGATGAAAAATGCTATCTACCTCCAGAGGAAGAACTGATGAACTCTGAGTGGAGATGGAAGAATTTTTTTTTCAATTTCTTTATTGTTCTTACTTTTTTGCAACATGGCTAATATGGAAACATGTTTTGCATCATTTCAAATATGTCATTGATAACATATTTCTTGCCTTCTTGATAGGTAGGAAAGGGGCAGGAAAGAGAAAAGAATTTAAATCTCAAGATTGTAGGAAAAAAACATTGAAAATAAATTATTTATTTATTTTTAAACTGTCTAATTTAGTTTAAATATCACATTGTCCATGAGACCTATACTAAATCCTTCATGTGCTAGTATCTCCCATCCCTTCCTCCTGACACCAAGAAAAAATTACCTTGTATGAATTTTGTTCACTCCTTATCTGTGCCTGTTCTCTCCTACATAGTGTGGTTTTCTTGAAGACAAGAATTTATTATTATCATTGCTTCCTCATTGCCAAATATTATAGTGTATGGAACATAGTAGGCCCTTAATACAATACTAAATTGAAACAAGCTCTACCTAGAACCCTGGCATCAAAGTGATTTATCCCCATGAATAAAAACCTGGTCCTTCCCCCCAAAAAAACAAGTTTACTTCACTTTTGAAAAAAAAACTCTCAGTATAGATTGATTCAATTTTCATCTAGTTACTGGGCAGAAGAATGAGAACACTATTTTATGGGACATTCACCTCATAATACCCAGTGGCCTGTCAGATGTGAAATCCAAACCTTTCTCTCAAGGAATTGGAAAACCTATTTGTAAATTGCCTCTCTCAATGTACTGAATTGTATCCATGAATGCTGGGAGAGCTAATTTTTCCCACCAAGTTTCAGCACATTTCTCTCCAAAAGAATTTTGCCTCCCAAACTAACCCAAAGATCCATTTTTAATAGGTGCTTTTATTTCCCCTTTCAAAGCTGCCTAGACTGATGTGCAAGGCCTAAACTCTAAATCTGTCTTTAATGAATGAATATCCTCCCAAGCAAATGCTCAATAGTTCATGGCCTTTTTTGTAGAGGAAAATGCCATAGTTCCCACATCAGTGCTCCAGGCAAACTTCAGCATTTAGAAACCAGGAGAGAAAAATCTCTACAAAGTGGAGACATATAAATGTTCAACTTCAAGCCCAGCAACAGGAGGTAATGAATTTCCTCAAGTAGCTGCCTGCTGCATTCTAAAGTTATCGAGTTGTTTCTTATTCCTTAGATACATGTTGGTTTGGATTTTAATGTGGATAATATACGATCAAATGCTACCATATCATGTATTAGCATTTTTTCCTTTAAAAAATGTCTTTGATAGGATTTGTATCTAGGAAAGCATCCCCCCTTTTTTCAGTCTTCTGGATGCTTTTACCAATATAGTTTTGTTTTCTTTTCCTAAAAATTGCCAATTAAAATTAAGGATTAAGTTGAACTAAGAAAAGTATACAATTCAAAAAGTATACACTAATACTGGCTATGGGCTAGGAACTGTAGTAAGCCTTAGAGAGTAAGATGTATCTTTGGTGGAAAACTTAGATTTATCAGAGAAAAAAAAAACCCTACTTATTCTTTAAGATCAAAGTCAAATGGACCAATGTACCAGCAGTGTGAAATTCACAGCGCCCACAGTGACTATGAAGATGTTGGTGTAGTTGTGGATCACAAAATGGAATAGGCTTTGCACGTGGAGGATGGAATCAAGGCATTTATTCAAATACCAGGAAACCAAGTCCCAAAACCAGAAAGTCAAAGTCATCACAGTAACAGTTGGTACACATAGTCAATGTAGCAAACACCCACATTCTCAAGCCATCAAAACAAAATAGGCTCCCTCAAGCAAGGATCCTCCTCTCCTCACTCACAGTAGCTCCTCAGCCACCATGCTGCTTGCTCCCAGAAGTTCTCAGTTCTCTGATTTCTCTCTCTTTCTCTGCAGCAGTAGCAGCAGTAGCAGCTCAACATTCATGCTGCGTGCTCCCAGCAGTTCTGGCTCCCAGCAGTTCTGGCTCCCAGCAGTTCTCATTCCTAGCAGTTTTCATTCTCAGCAGTTCTGGCTGGCTCTCAGAAGTTCTCACTGGTTCTCAGAAGTTCCGGCTCCCAGCAGTTCTCAATTCATAGCAGTTCTTAGAAGTTGTCAGGATCCTAGAAGATCTCTCTCTCTCTCTCTCTCTCTCTCTCTCTCTCTCTCTCTCTCTCTCTCTCTCTCTCTCTCTCTCTCTCTCTCTC